>CM026393.1:31279075-31336680 GCA_014843695.1 Archivesica marissinica
AGTCTGAAGTTTTCTCAAGTCACACAATTTCTCAAAAAAAACACAAACACTATACACTGCCTGTCATGAAAATGCATTTTTACCAAAAAGAAAAATGAACTATGTTAGTTATTGGGACTACATTCGACCGTGTGAACTTCTGTCTATTTACGTATATACAACCTTAAGCAATCTCCATGGTTTAATGATAAATGTAAAGTTGCTAATGCTGAGTTCCAGCTAGCCAAACGTGTTTTAAGTTGACTCCAAATTAGGAGAATAAACTCCAGATTTTATTGAGTCGAAATATATTTGCTAAGCTTAAGCGACAGTCTCAGTGTTGTTTTTATAATAAGGAAACACGTTCTATGTCTATGCTTTGCAAACAGTCTCCACATAACTTTTGGAAATAATTAAAACATATAAGCGCAACGCGTCTCAATCTTCTAATGAGGTTGATTTACAGGATTTTGTTGATCATTTTTCTAATAATTCTAATACACCTCATTGTGAAGTTGATACAAATGAACATGTGCACACCCGCGATATCATCATTGAAGTTGATATATATGATACAGCTTTGAGGTAATTAATAAAACAAAGTCGTGATTTTAACAACAATGTGGGAGATTTTTTCATTGATGAAAATTCTTTTATAATTATTACTCCATATCCATGCCAAATATTCAACAATATAATTATATGATGCAGGTATTTATCCCGAGTCATGGATTATATTCTAAATTAATTTCTAAGATATATTATTTGGAATTGTACAGTGCTATCGCGTACCCTAACTACATTGTATGTAGGTAGAGATGTTGTATACTGCTTGAATTCAATATACATCAAAACAACATTAGCACATTTCTGATATATATGTATACAAGTTCATGTCATTGCGAAGTTCGTTCAACACTAGACTGATAGCGCTGGCTTTCTCATTCCTAGTGGATTTCATCGCATCGAGGAGTGTGAAGAGGCAACGTGGACGTATGTATCTTGCTTAAGGCTGTTCTACCACATCCACCACCACAACCACTTCCGCCACCACCACCACTTCCGCTACTTCCACCACCACAACCACCACCACTTTCACCACCACCACCACCACTTCCACCACAACCACCACCATCACCACTTCCACCACCACAACCACCACCACTTTCACCACCACAACCACCACTTCCACCACAACCACCACCATCACCACTTCCACCACCACAACCACTATCACCACCATTCGTGCATCATCAGGTAAACTTTGTTCAATGCATGTATTAAAACTATTAAACCTAACATTCATTGGACCTCGAGCACAAAGTCATAACACTGGTACCCGTGTATTGTTGATTAATACACAATACAACATACGCATATAAATATACTACATATCTAGAAAAACAATACTACATTGTATAATTTAATAGTATTATTTGGAAACTGGACAGTGGATTGAGCAAACTAACACATTTCTTTGACAATTCACAGACTAACTATATTAAATCTTGTAAAATGCAAATGTAAATGTTTTCAGCACTAACTACGCCACTTACATTATGTTGTTCTTAATTTATTTACAGGGAGGGCCAATCACTAATGTTGTTAGAATTTGTGGCCCAACCCATTTGCTAAATTTATATGTGTACAACGAATGTGATTGCAATATACATGTATACATGTATAGAGCAATAAAATATTATCAAATCAAATTCAATAGTATCTTTAATCCAAATTTCTGAAAATGTAGGATTGAAATACGCCTTGCTACGAAGCAATACTGACCTAGTAAAACACGCACACACATATATCATACTTGACATTGCTGATATTCGTTCGTTCTTGTTATCACTCCGTGAGTGATCGGTATTTTGGAATCGCATTTCGGAATCAGCTTTAACCATATTATAAAAGTTATAAACATATTATTACTTGACGTTCGAAGATAGAAAGATGAGTACATCTCATAAGTCGTCTGCAGCTACAATAAAACTATATCTGATCGCCTTGTTCAGTTGCTTTATGTAATCTACTTAGCCTAAAACGAGGACCTCATATCATGCACAGTGCTATCATGATATATACATATATAACAGTAGATCTATTAGTTTCACTCAGGAACCGGTGATAAGCATAAACGTTATTTGTTTTACAACGATTGCGAAACGAGCTTTAACAATTTATATTAATCATTATCGCTTGCGCGGATGAAAGCTTCGTGTGGGAGGAAACTGGTATACCCGAGGAAATCCTACCTGCTGTCGACGGCCACAGTACCATATCACATACTTCCAGGTCCGAGAAACGAATCCAGGCTGTATTGTTGCGCCAGTTGTACATTCAATGATAGATTCGTTCCCCATAGGCATAGTAATCAATAAGTATCGCATCCTGTATCGTCTTTTCTCACACCATCCTTGTTTTTCACAATGCTACTAGACTGACAATATGAACACGATACAGATATAATTAATGTTCCATGATCATGACTATAACACATTATGATGCTTGAAAGCACCCATTTGTTGCCTGTTGGTGTAGATATTTGAGATGAAATGTATCAACTGCGACGTTCATGTTTAGTTGAATAAAGTTATCTTTAGATTTTGAAAAGGAAACTTGACTCATGATTTGAATGCTAGACAAAATGGAAATTTTATTCAGAATATTCATTTTGCAAAGCAAAAAAGGAGAAACTGTGTTTTCAACAATGCATCAATTTACATTTGAAGAACATAAACCATTTCAACGAGATGTAATCCCCAGATATGGTATGAGTATTATATATTATGAAGTCCATATCTAGGAACATGGTATCGTGCCCATTGACTCGTACTGGTGTTGATTGGTTCTCTATAGACCTTATAGCATTCATCGCTTTTTAAAAATGGCATGACGTGACATTATCGAGTTGGGAGATGCATGTTCTTATTCATCTACTTAGTTTTAGGTTTTTGACAACTTATATTTGTATGTGTTTCCGTTCTTGATTGTGCATGTCGCGTATGCAAATCTTGCACATTTTAGCTCACGTTGCATGTTACTAGAGGAAAGTATAAACACACATTTTTTAACATTTGCGTAAATACTTCGTCCGGGTGCTAGAATAATTTGAACACAAAACAAAACCAATGATCGCCTTGTTTTGTTTGGAAGGATAACTGTACTGTTTGGTCAAATGGAAGAGTTACTTCCCTTGCATTACTGTATTGTTAATGTTTGTATATACAATTTGTACACATTCACATTGTACTATATGTTAATGATTTTGCTTTACTGTTTAACAAAAATAATTGTTACCCCCCCCCAAACACCCAAAAAACAAAGCAATGATATTCAAACTCAACATCATTGCTTGAACATCATTTACACCGGAGTGCGTGTCTTTCTAAACAGGAATATTTTTCCAAATTCCATTTCTAGATTATGAGAACATGACCTTATGCTGTGAAGAGGCAGCAATACCCATTAACGTTTATATTGTGATCTAGGCAACAAATAAAAAGCACTCTGCAATATTTTGATGGAGTTAATTGTTTCATCAATACTTTCTCCCGATGCATTCGTTTAGGGTTCCAACAAAACTACAAGCAGTGTGTGTTCAAATTGAACTGTTTTCATGTAGATAATAACATGGTATATTTAATGGTTATATGAAAACCCCTATGCTGTATGCTTACTACTCTATGTGATTTCTATGTCAGACAAATACACTAGTTCAGTCGTATTATTAGTTTATGTTAATACCATTATTTTTAATAACAAACATAATGCATTGTTTCGTTTCATCTACAAATAGTACATACAGTAATCTCACGAACAGATACATATTTAAGTCTTAAAACCCTCGTTTTAATGCGTTTTACTTAGAAAGTGTGGAATCCGTGGTCCAGTGGTAGAGCGTAGGATTTGGAATCGATCGGTCCCGGGTACGATACTCGGTCAGGCCACGTATGTAGTGACATTGAGCAAGGCACCTCACACACATTGCTTAGTACTGGTTAACCACTTAGGTAGGCTAAGCTTGCCCAGTAAAACATGTATACGTCCACGCAAGGGGTGTGACATTAATGGAACATACATACATGGAACATACATACATTACAGTAAATACAGATTAGTACATGTTTTCCTTTTTTCCAAGAACAATTTACCATTGGCGCCATCTCCCCCCGGAAATTCAATACGGCTGTTTGCTAGTTGTTATGCCCAGCTTTTAACATACATAAGTGAAACACAAGGCGCCAGTACCATTGTGGTTGTGTTCTTGGTCAATACGCTTAAATCCACATTGTCTCTTCTCTACCCATCATGGCGATTAATACAACCAGGTATGAGGTCTCGAAAGCGATAAAAAACTAATGTTGTAAGAACTTGTTCCACAATCCAGCATAAAATAGTTTGCATATACAAGGACGTGTTCTAAATGGTGGTACTTCATATAGTTTTCAATTGTGGTCAAATAATTCATTTTAAAGTTTTATGTGCATAAAAAGAGCAACACTTTATAAAAGGAATACAATAACATTTACTGGTACCTATAAAGCGGAATAAATTCGCAACAACCGCTGGATACTACTCATCATTCCGAACTAGTTTGAAGAATTTAATTAGACAACAACTGTATCTCTGGCTGTGATACTTTAATTGAGATTAATTCAAAAGTATGCGCATGTGCTAAGCTTGTGATATATTGAGGAAATGTGGAAAAGTTCGTTGCGATCACTCGATACGAATCACCTAGAACTGCCATTGCCGTATTTAGGACAACACGTTGTGTTTCATGCATGTATTGTGAACGCGTGTAAGATATGATAAGATAAATTTTATTTTGAGTCGTTAAGACATATGACAAATAACATAAGCTCAGATGAGCTTTTATAACCGACTATATAACAAAATGTGTATATGAATAACAAGAGTAAAACAGCTATGGGAAATAAAAATTTGAATTAAATTAGACAATATGCTAAAACATTTAGTGGAACAGTAAAATTAGACATAAGATGAACATAAGAAGCTACATAATAAAGGAATAAGACAACAGCCATGCAGGCAACTAAGATGATTTATAAAAGAAAACTAAAAATGCAATCTAAACTATAGCTAAGATGAACTCCATGCTGATCCTTCACTGTGGGACCCATTACCTGGTATAGCATACTACACACTTACTCCATGCTGATCCTTCACTGTGGGACCCATTACCTGGTATAGCATACTACACACTTACTCCATGCTGATCCTTCACTGTGGGACCCATTACCTGGTATAGCATACTACACACTTACTCCATGCTGATCCTTCACTGTGGGACCCATTACCTGGTATAGCATACTACACACGTACTCCATGCTGATCCTTCACTGTGGGACCCATTACCTGGTATAGCATACTACACACTTACTCCATGCTGATCCTTCACTGTGGGACCCATTACCTGGTATAGCATACTACACACGTACTCCATGCTCATCCTTCACTGTGGGACCCATTACCTGGTATAGCATACTACACACTTACTCCATGCTGATCCTTCACTGTGGGACCCATTACCTGGTATAGCATACTACACACGTACTCCATGCTCATCCTTCACTGTGGGACCCATTACCTGGTATAGCATACTACACACTTACTCCATGCTGATCCTTCACTGTGGGACCCATTACCTGGTATAGCATACTACACACTTACTCCATGCTGATCCTTCACTGTGGGACCCATTACCTGGTATAGCATACTACACACTTACTCCATGCTGATCCTTCACTGTGGGACCCATTACCTGGTATAGCGAACTACACACTTACAGTCATTTCCATTCCAAGAGGAAATCAAGCTCTTGAAATGACTGAAGCTAGTTGTAGCCCTGAAGTCATCAGGTAGGGAATTCCACAGCACGGGAGCAGTGTACGTTTTGTATTTCACGGCCGTTGATACATTTTGATCTATTATTGTGATATGATGGTGAACTCAGTAATAAGATTACCTCACCAACAATATTATGCTTTGGAAGACGCACATGTGGTCTTATTACATGTATTTTATTGTAATAAAAAACAATTGTGTTTCTGATCTCCTTGAAAAATGTCAAGGTAAATATTGAGCTATATCGTAGATAACGTTGCCTAGGTTAAACCTAGGTATACCTCATGTATTTCTTAGTCGTAGATAACGTTGCCTTGGTTAGTTTATACAAATTTATTTATTTTTAGCTGGATTGCGAAACAAGTTCTTACAACTTATATTAATCACTCTCGAGACCTCATTCCTGGTGGAATCCATCGCCACGAGGGAGAGAGAAGAGGCAACGTGAAAATGAAATGCCTTGCCCAAGGACACGTGCCAATCGTAACGGCTCCAGTGGGGCTCGAACTCCGGACCTTTCGCACCTGAAGAGAACGCGAATCCACTGCGCTATCACGACTTCCACGTTGCCTAGGTTTAACCTCATTATTTCTTAGTCGAATTGATTCGATTCAATGTATGTATATACCTAACAAAGGTTGTGAAACAAGTTGAAAGAGTACATTTTATAAAATAACAGCGGGGCTCGAACTCCGGACCTTTTGCACCTGAAACCACTGCGCTATCACGACTTCCACATCTTTTATATTATTATTGAACTAGTACATTTTATAAAATAATAAACAGCACAGCAGAGACAAGAATGAGGTTTTGGAGATTTTTATACAAATTTATTTTAGCTCGATTGCGAAACAAGTTCTTTCAACTTATATTAATCACTCTCGAGATCTCATTCCTGATGTAATCCATCGCCATGAAGGAGAGAGAAGAGGCAACGTGGAATTTAAATGCCTTGCCTAAGGGCACAATCGTAACGGCTCCAGCGGGGCTCGAACTCCGGACCTTTCGCACCTGAAGTGAACGCGCATTCACTGCACTATCACGACTTCCACGAGTTTTGGAGATGGGAAAAGAGTGGGAAATTCTAGTATTTTGGAAATTTATTTTGTTTTGGTGCTTATAAATAATACCTGGTATATGGATGTACATGAGCGATACGCTAGTTTAAGTACGTGAATTGAGGTTTATAATATATATTCGGTATTAAGTTTATTAATTAATAGTTACGATGTTGAATATGACATTTGCTTGTTGTCTTGGTCTTATTTTACTTGTCATTATCTTGTTCTGTAACATGTTTTCGTGGGTGATTATTATTCGTTAGGTCAAGTGTATGTTAACTAACTTTTTTTTTTTTTTTTTTGTTATACCAGATTTCTTGAGCGCCCTTTTCATGTAAAAATACACGTTCAAGGGCGCTACTTGAGACTAGCGGGAGCCAAACTCACTCTGCATGCAACATAGAGCCAGATCAGACGGAACATAATGTACCGCTTCCCCCGGCCTCATGATGACAACATGTATACAATATACATCCAGATTGACATACAGTGTAATGCTGTGACTGATCTTGATCCATGTCGAATGCAAAGCCTTTTAATTTACTCAACATGGATGTTTATTTTAATTTATTTGATATATTTAATTCAAACAGACGGATCTGTAGTCCAGTGGTAACACGCTGGACTGGTAATCCAGGGATTGTAGGTTCGATCCCCCGTCTAACCCTAATAAAATTAACAGTCTTTCAGATGAGACTTTAAACCGAGGTCTCGCTCATGTCGGTGCTTTACACCGTGCAAGTAAAAGAACCAGAGGATATTCTGGAATTCACGCATTCTGTCTGTATCATTGCACTATCCTCCAACAATCTAAAATTACTAATCTCTTCAGGAGGCGTCGCTCATATGGGCAACCGGTAGCGACGATAAATAAACGTAAAACACACACATTCAATTTAATAGAAAACAGTTCATAGCATTGTTTCAAGCTTGTTATTTTATTTACTTTACATACAGTACAGTGCGCTACATTGCGTCGGAATGAATACACTATCAATATAAAGAGTAGTAATAAGTATTTAGTATTAAGTATTTAGTATTTAGTAATAAGTATTTAGCATTTAGAGTTTCTGCTTGGTACTGATAGATGTCATTCAATTTGTACGCATATTAAACCTACTGACATATATTCTGGCTGTCCTATTAGCGCAGTGGTTAGCGCGCTCGCTTCTCAACAATGCCACTCGGGTTCGATCCTCGAACCGGGAAGTATGTGAGATGGTACGGTGGTCGCCAGAACGGACAGGTGTACTCTCCGGGTACTCCGCTCCCCCCCCCACACGAATGACCGCATTTACGCTTTCATCCGCGCCAACGAGAGTGAATAATATCAGTTGTTACAACTTGCTTCGCAGTCATTGTAAAATAAATGTTTAAAAAGTTTACAAAGGGATATTCTGTGGCTGAGTACATCCATAATAGTTCTAACAAATCTACTAAGAATAGATAGTGTACTTACTTGTGTTGAGGTCATTAGTTCTTTGTACTTGTGTTTGTTTAGGTTACTCTAATAATACGTGTCCATAGATAGCATTCTGGTGGATCTGTAGTCCAGTGGTAACACGCTGGACTGGTAACCCAGGGATCGCAGGTTCGATACCCCATCTGACCCTAATAAAATTAACAGTCTTTCAGATGGGACTTTAAACCGTGGTCTCGTGTCGGTGCTTTAATTCGTGCACGTAAAAGAACGAGAGGAGATTCTGGAATAGGTCTATGTCTGTATCATTGAACTATCCTCCAAAAAGCTAAATGACTAATCTCTTCAGGAGGCGTCGCTCGTCAGGCAACCGGTAGCGATGATAAATAAACGTAAAACACACACAGCATTCTGAGTTCAGTGAACAAGTGCCAGACAAGGAGGTAATTACTTTCATCACCAATAGTGTTATTTGTACATAAGACACACGCTATTTCACTAAGTTAGATGCCTACTATTCGCAAGTAGTGATTTCCAGTTCTAGATTGCATTAATGATATGTAGTCATGATTATTTAGAGTCAGAAAGTAATTGTCCAGGCACATTGCGCCTTGATCATGTTGTAATGTAAACCAGGAGCTTTGTAAAGTAGTAATCTGTATTTACATCTCATCATTGTACGTACAATATTTACAATAATATTACATGTATAGTTTACATAATAAAAGTACAATGCCACTCCAATATGGAGTTATTTTTTATACACACTCATTTATCACAGTATGTTAGGGATAAAGCTGCAATATCCCTGCTAATCGGACATTAAAAACTGGTCTAAAACAATTATAAAACACTGAAATACAAAATAGGTACTATTGCACACTGGTTAAGAATTGGTCATATGAATTCTAACTTCCCTTTGATATGATCATAGCGAATATGATTAGCAGAGATATAACAGACGCGATATAAAAAAAATTGCAGTTAGAAATACAAAGAAATATTGACATTATTCACAAATTTAAAAATTATTTGCATAATAAAACTGACGTCTCTGTAGAATAATAAAACACGTTTTGGCAAAATTACGAATTATCTCTTGGTTTGAAAACAGGAAACAATATTTATCATAATAGGACATTGAGTAGAAATTGTTATTACACGCATATGAATTTGAGAATAAATCTTGTCTTAAATCATTGTAAACAGGACAATTCAATACCACATGCATCTCATTTCAATAGTAGCAATATACAAAACGGACAGATCATATGGCAAACCGCCATACCGACCAGTCTCTATCCTAATAGGGGTTATCCCCAGTCGAAATTTGCAAAAAGCAGAACGATGTCCAGATGGTAATATAATTTTACAATATTGCTCTGCTATATGGTCAGTTTTAAGCAATTTATACACCCTCAATTTATTCCGCCCGCGACCAGAGGGACCTATGACATTGTAATAAAGTGTCAAGAATGGTAATATTGATCTGACCGTGTGTACAGTTGTTTGGTGAGTGTTTGATCAAATGAATGTTTATACTTTGCATGATATTCCATATATCGATATACAAGTCTATCAGAATGTGTCGTGTATTATTAATATGTTCTATCCATTTAGATTTGTAATTAGGCAATTTGAATTGGTAAACTTTGCATGAGAGTTTGTTTTGTATTTGTATTTGTGAATACTTTACCATATTGCATTTAATTGTTATGTTTAGTGGAATGTTTCCTAATTCTGCTATGAGCATGTAAATTTGTGTACTTTGTTTATTTATTCATTTGAATTTATTTATGTACCTTGCCGATTTTATGTGAATTCATTTTAAAATATCTAAGTTTTCATAGCCAATTATTTCACTAGAGTATGTCAATATAGGTAAACTTATATTATCAAATAATTTTAGCATTAGGTCCATTGGGCGGTGTATACTATTGGTTATTTTGTATAGGTAATGAAGAGCTGTTTTTGTTTCTTGTGCTAGATGCTTTCTTGCATTCATGAAGATGTCAGATTTAGAAAAGAATATGCCTAGCCTATTTATAAGTGTATATAGCTACAGTCACAATATGTGTTCCATCTAAGATAAATGAATACATGTTACCGCTTCGACATCCGAATACAACAAACGCTGTGTTTTCAACATTTACTGTTAGTTTCCAATGTGTGAAGTGTGTTGACAAATCATGCAGACATTTCGGAAGGAACATACGAGTTTTCAGCCATAATACTTAGCCATATACCATCAGCATGTCGTAGAATCATACTTGTTTGCACTGGTATTATGTCATGTGTTTAACATTGATCATCAGGCATTTATGTTCTATCGGTTCCATCAACATTATAGTGTGCTTATGGAGTGTTACAGCCCACATGACTTAATGTTTAATACATATTATTTATTACTATTTTTTTAATGTGCTATCTTTATGTTATATGTTTGTAGTTGTTGCCACATTCCTGCTAGCCATATGGTGTCGAATGCTTTACTGGCGTCAATATAATTATGTGCAACATATGTTTTTCTGTTGGTGCCTAAGTAGTTATATTGTGGAGTTTACAGTGCCACCTGTGATCTATAGTTGAGCAGTATTTGTCTTAGGCAGTGTATGCAGGTTTTTCATTTAATTTTATTCAATCATTGCCTATACGTCTTTGACCCGTTTGTATGCATGTGTCCGAATGTGCACTCATTATTCGTGTTATATTTATTGATATATGTATTGATATATGTATCGATATATGTATTGATATATTTATTGATATATGTATTGATATATGTATTGATATATGTATTGATATATGTATTGATATATGTATTGATATATTTATTGATATATGTATTGATATATTTATTGATATATGTATTGATATATTTATTGATATATGTATTGATATATTTATTGATATATGTATTGATATATGTATTGATATATTTATTGATATATGTATTGATATATGTATTGATATATTTATTGATATATTTATTTATAAGACTTGCATGAGTTTGGTATGGATAGTTATAGATAGAGTATGTACACACTGGTATGTATTATATCGTTTCCCTGCCTTAGTGTAACTGTTCATTTATATGACTTTGTAACACGTTAAATCATCTTGTATATATGCATTCTCCGTCTATGTTAGACTTTGTAACACGTTAAATCATCTTGTATATATGCATTCTCCGTCTATGTTAGACTTTGTAACACGTTAAATCATCTTGTATATATGCATTCTCCGTCTATGTTAGACTTTGTAACACGTTAAATCATCTTGTATATATGCATTCTCCGTCTATGTTAGACTTTGTAACACGTTAAATCATCTTGTATATATGCATTCTCCGTCTATGTTAGACTTTGTAACACGTTAAATCATCTTGTATATATGCATTCTCCGTCTATGCTAGACTTTGTAACACGTTAAATCATCTTGTATATATGCATTCTCCGTCTATGTTAGACTTTGTAACACGTTAAATCATCTTGTATATATGCATTCTCCGTCTATGTTAGACTTTGTAACACATTAAATCATCTTGTATATATGCATTCTCCGTCTATGTTAGACTTTGTAACACGTTAAATCATCTTGTATATATGCATTCTCCGTCTATGTTAGACTTTGTAACACGTTAAATCATCTTGTATATATGCATTCTCCGTCTATGTTAGACTTTGTAAGTTTGTAACTCACACGTACATTTTATTATAATTAACAAATTAAGCATTTTACACAGCGATCTAACACCCTGTGGCAAGAAAGCCATCTGATATAGAACACAATTTTATAGATTCATTTCAATTTAATCTGTTCAACATACAATATTCTTAAACTAGAGATGCTGCGTGCATATATAATTCATATCTAGTATCTCTAATAACACTCTCACATTGGATAAATTGCATGTATATCGACCATCAATTTAACACTCTCACATTGGATAAATTGCATGTATATCGACCATCAATTTAACACTCTCACATTGGATAAATTGCATGCATATCGACCATCAATTTAACACTCTCACATTGGAAACATTTTAAATTGCATGTATATCGACCATCAATTTAACACTCTCACATTGGAAACATTTTAAATTGCATGTATATCGACCATCAATTTAACACTCTCACATTGGAAACATTTTAAATTGCATGTATATCGACCATCAATTTAACACTCTTCATATGTGTATGACTTTTTTGTTTTCATGCATACACTTGTGTATGTATTATTACGATGATGAGCTATTGCATACACTTGTGTATGTATTATTACGATGATGAGCTATTGCATACACTTGTGTATGTATTATTACGATGATGAGCTATTGCATACACTTGTGTATGTATTATTACGATGGTGAGCTATTGCATACACTTGTGTATGTATTATTACGATGGTGAGCTATTGCATACACTTGTGTATGTATTATTACGATGGTGAGCTATTGCATACACTTGTGTATGTATTATTACGATGATGAGCTATTGCATACAATTGTGTATGTATTATTACGATGATGAGCTATTGCATACACTTGTGTATGTATTATTACGATGATGAGCTATTGCATACACTTGTGTATGTATTATTGATGATGAGCTATGTAATGCCTAGGTCTAATACACTATATGTATTGTAAAATACTGAACTTAACTAGCATTTAAACTAATATAAAATACTGTGTGTGACACACTCCTTCAGGAGGCGTCGCTCATATGGGCAACCGGTAGCGACGATAAATAAACGTAAAACACACACTGTGTGTGACAAGCCCAAATTAGTGAATTTTTACAATTTCAAATTATACAAATGAACAGCAGTTCTTGGCTATGCAGCAATGTTTTCTTGTTGAACTATTTATGTTGTGCTAAATGGCAATCACTGATAACCAGAGCGGCTGTGTCCACTAATCATCTATAGAGTATACCCCTACGTTAATTTGATATTAACAGGTATAATAGAAACCAACGTTCCGCTACAAGCCACTATTCTCACTGAAAACTCGCTGGAACATTTTCTAGATAATATTGTGGCAAGCTGTGCGTGGATGCTAGAAGACACTGACAGATACTGTTTATTATAGGATGGTTTATATTCATTCACAAATATGCTATAGGTAAGTGTCGTCTTCTCAATTAAACGTAGTTAATTGCACTTGTCATGATATGTAATTATAAAAATATTCACGCCGACTCACGTCATATACTGACAGTCGTTTAAGTTCAATGTAATGAATCTTTATTCTTGTGTTGACATTTTGATAATGTCTTGCTTTCATTTATATTTCTATGCAGGCATTATGTGACACATAAGCCCATCGGGCCGGGTGCATCTTAAAGTTGTATAACTATTTTGTATTGAATGTTTATGTTTG
Organism: Archivesica marissinica; assembly: GCA_014843695.1. Classification (NCBI taxonomy): domain Eukaryota; kingdom Metazoa; phylum Mollusca; class Bivalvia; order Venerida; family Vesicomyidae; genus Archivesica; species Archivesica marissinica. The sequence goes on from CM026393.1 coordinate 31,292,796, forward strand.
CATATGTCACTTTAATAAAAAAACTGACTTACTTTCTTACTTATACTAGTAGTGGCTACAGTTGGCTAGAGATTGGTTTTAATCATTCCTACATATATGTTAGTACACTATTTAATTAATTATTTAATTATTTAATATTCATGTCGAAACATGTTCTCTATTAATTGGTTTATTTTAGATGAAAATATAATAGTTTGGTATTATAATAAAGACGACTTTATGAACATTGTTGACTGCTTAAATGAAACGAAATAAAAAAAACACATCAGCAGGTTGTGTGCACATGTAAGCATAAACAAATTGGAAAGACTGGACAATTAAATGACACCGCTCTTAAAATAAAGAACATATTGGACTCAGAAAACTTGTCATATTGACTACGTACGTCATGCCACACAGAAAATGACTCATTGTAAGTCAAAAGAAGATTTGTTAAATAAAGTATTATTTGTAGTTTCAATATTTATACAGATATTAATTTTAATTGCAGCTGTTGTTGGCGTAAATATTTATAATTATGAAATGTATTCATCTTTAATAGCAATTAATGCTGCGAACGGCTTTAATTCTGAATCTAAGCTGAAACAACTAGGACGTAAATATAAGCGTTCTGTGTGCATCGTATTATGTAATAGGATAATGTCCACGCGACGCTCGTGAGAGGGACTGCCGCTGATTGATAACTAGACGAATAGTACTTTGATATGGGCAGACCATGAACTAGTGAAGGCGAAACCTGGCAACGTATCAATTAGTACAGCCAACTATAGTATGTAGTATATAATATATTATAGTATGTAGTATATAATGTATTATGGTATTATTCTATTATGGTTTGGGTTGCAGTTTACTTTCTCTTTCTTCCATATTATTTTACTCAATGATTCTATATCAAGATAGTCTTGAAGAATCAGCAAATAATAAGGTGTTAGTGAACAGATGCGTTAAATTTATAATAACAAATTCATTAGATCAGTATATTTGGTTCTAATGTTATAATCATATTCTGCAATCCCATACGCGAGCTCTAATGGTATGACTTGTCGGGTCCTAGACTATTTCATTACCAACACCAATACAGTTTGAAATATTATAAGCACCTGAACTCCTTGTAATTAGTGTCCGTACAGTGGTGTGTATCAGTTTTTAAAAGTTATGGTGGCCCATGATGACATATAATTCTGATTGGCTCATCATTGTCAATGATTTCAGAACCTATTCCTGTATCTTATATGAAACATAATCAACCGTAGCCAATGTTGCTAGAACGTGTGGCTCGACATGTTTGCCTTTATTTAATTTGTCATGTCTTGTATTCACATGTATATGTAAATCGAATCAAGCAATAAAATATGATTAAACTAAACATTAATCAAAAATATAATTTGTTTGTGTGAATGCATGGGGTAGCAAGAAACGTATTATCTGTTTGATTACTACAAATGCAAGTTTTCATTTAAATACCAGCGTTCACAGTTATTTCTAAGATAAGGAATTACATATGATGAATGTTCACACACATGTGTAGCCAACAATTGAATAGCATGGTCCACATATATCAATGTAATATAGACGTCAGTGAGTGTAGCAGCACATTGATCATCCTGCTGAAACGTGGGCTACCCGTGTCTGTGAACAGCATTCACATTGTTTCAAGTCGTATCCGAGCAATCCACAGAAGTCGACTTTTTCATTGATAATTACATACAGTCTACATCCGTTATGTCAAAGTTGGTTATGTCGAATTCTCCCGTTATCTCGAAGTCGGATCAAAGACCCGTTTCAGACACTACTAGATTCATTTTACATATATAGCTGGATCATTTTACATATAACTGGATCTGTTCATATCAGATTTCGTTAAGTCAAAACGTCGGTTATGTTGAAATATTTTGTTCGGTCCGACGGAATTCGCCATAACGGATGTAGACTGAATACAGTTTTTGCGATGTAAATAGATATTTAATATTGTAGATAATGTCATTATTTGTTACTATTTATAACTGCTGAATTAATTTTTAACTCGACTGTAGCATCTCTGCTTCGTGGAAAGTCGTGGTAGCGTAGTGGATTCGCGTTCGCTTCGGGTGCGAAATATCCGGAGTTCGAGCCTCGCTGGAGCCGTTACGATTGTGCCCTTAGGCAAGGCATTTAAATTCCACGTTGTCTCTTCTCTCTTCCTCGTGGCGATGGATCCCATTAGAAATGAGGTCTCAAGAGTGATTAATATAAGTTGTAAGAACTTATTTTGCAATCGAGCTACAATAAATGTGTTTAAACTAACATATCTGTTATTCACATTCGCTGTGATCTGATCAAAACGAACTTAGATTCCATTTTACCAATTCTTAATCAGTGTGCATTAGTACCGATTCTGTCGCTCACTGTTTTATCATTGTTTTAGAGCAGTTTCTAACATCCGATTAACAGGGTTTTTTGCAACTTTATAAATACAAATACATAGCATTTATATAGCGCAAAGATTAACATTTATTCTATTGCGCTTCAAATTTAGAGATGCAATTTTTTAACATTTACACATGACAATAATATATGGAAATATAAATAAAAATGTATGCATATATATAACTGGGATTCTAGTAATTTGTTAAGAACATATATGTACTGTGATAAATGATTGTGATATATAATATTATGTTCATATGTTATAACTCCACGTTGGAGTGGCATTGTACGCCTATGCTGTAGACTCTATATGTAATGTTATGTAAATACTGGTTGTACAGTGATTAGATGTAAATAAAGATTACTTATTACTTGGCAACATTAAACTGAGACTCATTAATCTCCGCCAAAGCCTTCGTAAGTTTCCGTGAACTACGACCAGGACATACGTTAGGTTTTTACCGTTAATATTTGAATCAAGTCAGTAAGTAAGTGTACCATAATCTAAAGCTCATATTTTACTTCGGAAATCCGATTATTAACGAAGTAAGTTCACGGAATATGCAAATGTCTCAGTTTAATATTGCCAAACAATACTTACTATACAATATTACTATGTACGAGTAACACATTATGCATTGTTCTTTAACCCATTCAACCCCAAGTAACTGACATGGACTGGTCCATGATATTCTTAGACCAATAAATTAATAACAAAATTACATTTGGATCAGTTCATTTATCAAAATGGGTAATTTTATCTAAAATAGTAATAATTATTACTGGCAAAAAAGTGCAGATCCTGATGAGACGGCTCGTTACGAGCTGGCTCATCTGGATCTACACTTTTCATAAGCCTATTTAGAGGCCTGTGGGGTTGAAAGGGTTAATATAATGCACAGAATGCTAACGAATATAGCTCGACATGTCTCTGGAATGTGAATGTACTAGTAATTAATGTATTCTGTAATAATTATGTTTTAATCTATAGTGTATATTAACGAGACTGTATTAAATATATAGAGGTATGTCGTGTAGAACGGTCGACCAGTATACAATATGGCATATAGTTATGTCGTGTAGAACGGTCGACCAGTATACAATATGGCATAGAGGTATGTCGTGTAGAACGGTCGACCAGTATACAATATGGCATAGAGGTATGTCGTGTAGAACGGTCGACCAGTATACAATATGGCATAGAGGTATGTCGTGTAGATCGGTCGACCAGTATACAATATGGCATATAGTTATGTGGTGTAGATCGGTCGACCAGTATACACTATGGCATAGAGGTATGTCGTGTAGATCGGTCGACCAGTATACAATATGGCATGTAGTTATGTGGTGTAGATCGGTCGACCAGTATACAATATGGCATATAGTTATGTAGTGTAGAACGGTCGACCAGTATACAATATGGCATATAGTTATGTAGTGTAGAACGGTCGACCAGTATGCAATATGGCATATAGTTATGTAGTGTAGAACGGTCGACCAGTATGCAATGCGATATAGAGTTATGTAGTGTAGAACGGTCGACCAGTATACAATGCGATATAGAGTTATGTAGTGTAGAACGGTCGACCAGTATGCAATGCGATATAGAGTTATGTAGTGTAGAACGGTCGACCAGAAATACTATGCGATATAGAGTTATGTAGTGTAGAACGGTCGACCAGAAATACTATGCGATATAGAGTTAGGTAGTGTAGAACGGTCGACCAGAAATACAATGCGATATAGAGTTATGTAGTGTAGAATGGTCGACCAGTATACAATGCGATATAGAGTTATGTAGTGTAGAACGGTCGACCAGACATACTATGCGATATAGAGTTATGTAGTGTAGAACGGTCGACCAGAAATACTATGCGATATAGAGTTATGTAGTGTAGAACGGTCGACCAGACATACGAATATAGCATAATTAAGGGACTGATCGATATATCGATTGTCTGCTCTTGATATACAATGAAGTATGGTGTGACCATTGTATCTATGCCTATATCATATGTATCTATAAAATAAAAAAAAAATGACACTCCTAACGAATTGAATAAAAACTATATTACCAATACTCAGCTATATATCCAGGTGTGCTGCAATCTGCTGTATACGCCATCTGATGCGTCACGTTCTCCGGTAGACACTATCTAGACTCCTGCAGTCACGCAATATAACACCTGTCACGTAACGCATTCAGTTTTCCCACGTCAACCAACAGTGCATGCATCACAATAGGAGTGCCATGTCAGTGCTTACATACAATATATATAGATAATGAATATGTGCTAACGAACACGTTATTACCGGTTCCTAGCAAGATTACGTATGTTATAATAAATCATGATTAACAGGTATCTGGCAGCCACATCCAAAGCATGAATGAACATAGATACCCCACGACATTACAAATGTGAAGCGTCGTTCATTCAACTGTGGACATGCCCATTCTCACAAACCTATATGCACAACGCGAAGTGCACCGCGGACGTGCATACTTAGGTATCGCGTGTGAGTGGAAAATACTGTCATATATACTTCTTCTTCTTCTTGTCGTTCGCGAATCACATGGACAAGCCGGCAGCAAACACGAAATGGGCCGTCCTCCTCAGATCCTCCCGGCAGCCATGTAACTTCATCTGGAGAGAAGTATCTGTTGCTCAGGTTGTTTTCCTCAGCCCATGAAGATTGGGACACTCCTGGAGGATGTGTTCTGCAGTCTGGTCCCCTATTTTGCAGCTGCAGGCAGTTGATGGAGCTAGTCCAAGCTTCCGACACATATGGAAGTTCAGGCGGTTATGCCCTGTTCTAAGCCGGACTATCGTGACTTGGTCATATATACATGTCTTGCATTTCCGAAGAATTTTCTACGATTTATAAACACCGTACGAAATGAACATATGAATAGACAATTGAATAGAATGTGAACATGGCGCAAATTGGGTTGTTTCGCAACAAGAATCACCTAATGTCCGCCACTAACCCCAAATAGCACTAAAGCATAATTTATACTTCTACTTGATACTGCCGAACAATTAATCTGTGGGGGGGGGGTCACACTCAATCTTGAAGTAACCCAACCAGAAAGTGAGAGGCAGTGTGGAATGTATGTGCCTTGCCTACTGTCACTATCGTAACGGCTACAGCTGGACGCGAACCCGGGGCATTTCACACCTGAGACTCACGCGTTACAACAGCGCTATCACCATTTCAATTTACATTAAACAGTTTGGATAGGTTTAACTATCGTCGGCCCCCTGGGTAACCGTGGCAACGCATCTAGCAGTATATTAGCCTTTGGTTTTTTTCGGTGAATCGTGCAAGGTACAGAGGACGATCTAATTACAAAAGTATCACTAGTTATTTTACATATTTGACGTATAACACATTAGACCGAACCTCGGTTGTCCGATTAGCGCAGTGGTTAGACTGGGTAGCCTCAGACCGGGTAGTATGTGAGATGGTACGGTGGTCGCCAGATCAGACAGGTGCGTTTTCTCCAGGTACTCCGGTTTCCTCCTACACGAATGACAACGCTTTCATCCGCGCTAACGAGAGTGGTTAATATAAGTTGATAGAACTTGCTTCGCAATCGTTGTAAAATAAATAATGTTTAAACTTTAAACCGATCCTCGGTTTATAGTACCATCTAATAGAAAGTTAATATTATTAATGTCAGTCCGGGATCGAACCAGATCAGTATATACTTTATTCCAAGACTAGTCCATATAAAATTATGAGAACTATCGCTTCAGGTGCGAAAGGTCCGGAGTTCGAGCCCCACTGGAGCCGTTACGAGTGTGCCCTTAGGCAAGGCATTTAAATTCCACATGCCTCTTCTCTCTCCTTCATGGCGATGGATTCCATCAGGAATGAGGTCTCGAGAGTGATTAATATAAGTTAAAAACAACTTCGTTCGCAATCGAGCTAAACTAAATTTGGATAAACTATCACGTTAGGGTTATAACCGCTAATTTGAAAAGTTTCGTTACATGTTATGTATACACAATATGACATATGTGTTGAAAACTCAGTTTGTATTAATTGTATGTATAATATCATTAATATGACTGTCTACATAACGATGTTTCTCATATCGCATACAATATCATACATTTAATTTAAAGACATATTGAATATAAAACATATGTGGCATCCTTCCCTGTACCAGAGTGTAGTTTACAAAATGCACAGAAAACCCTCAGAAATAATTGCCTATGCTGAGAGTCATATTCCACGAAATACTCTATTTCATTCAGCATAGATAAGCACGTGCATGTAGCAATATTGCAGTAGTTTAGAGGTATAAATGATCAGGTTAGCTTCCTCATTTGAAATAATCCGAATTCGTGATAGCGCAGAGGTAGCGCATTCGCTTCAGGTGCGAAAGGCCCGGAATTCGCGGCCCTCTTGAGACGGTACAATTGCGCCCTTAGGCAATGCATTAAAATTCCACATGCCTCTTCTCAATTCCTCGTGACGATGGATTCCATCAGGAATGAGGTCTCGAAAATGATTAATATAAGTTGTAAGAACACATATATTTAATAGCAATATACTATACGCTTGGCTATATTCAGCAACCATGCACGCACTAGCAATATACTATACGCTTGGCTATATTCAGCAACCATGCACGCTATAGCAATATACTATACGCTTGGCTATATTCAGCAACCATGCACGCTATAGCAATATACTATACGCTTGGCTATATTCAGCAACCATGCACGCAATAACAATATAATTATACTATATGTTTGGCTATATTTAGTACACATGCCTTTTATATAAATATATATATTACGTTTGGCTATATTACACACATAATCTAAAATAAATTTGAATATATTAAACTAATTCTAACCAAGCCAACTCAGAGCGCTGATGGACATGTGCTTGTTATTCCAAGACATACGACAGCATATACCATATCAATATTATCTTCTCACCCTATGATCCTGCACAATATGTGTACCAAATGTTTAATAATAATATATATGTAAACTTGTAATAAATCAACATATATGCCTAAGCATAATGTCCTTACTTCTAAGTTTATTAAAGCGACACTGCATCAGTGAAAACGCAAATTTATTCAGAATATAATTTCCTATTATATGGTACACTATTTTTCATTTGCCTCAAAATCGGAGTATTTCAACTAATAAACAAGCGTCTTAATAAATACGCGATTTGTTGACATAACAAAATAATGTAAACAGGGTCGACATACATGTGCAATACAAATCGTGTATCCCGAATAACGAGATTTATGGTACACATTTACCGTTATAACTCACATTTGTGCCTATGTATAATTATTTATTTGTAGACTAATCTTAGTTAAATTTATGATCTCTAAGTGACAGTATGAAGTGTTTAGTATTGACTAAAATGACAAAGAAATGTCAATTCAGGGGGCGTGGATGACCTGTATATGAAATCCTACATTTACTTGTGAACGTTTGTAGACAACAAACACAATGTTTAATGATTATTTGTGTTCGAATGTATTCGGAAGAATTTGTAGCAGTGAATTTATACGTGAACAATGCATTATTTTGCCTTTTTGCAATGTAATTTCCCTTTATACCATAAAGATATAAATCATATAGTTTACAGTATTATTGCTACTGCCCAGTTGCAACGCACATTACACCATGCTTCACACATGTGCTATGATTCTCCAGATTTAGCGTCAGATTAACACATATGGGATCTTACACTCGTGGTGATTTCATACACTATATATTGTGTATGAAACGAATATCACATTACCACAGTAACATCAACCATACATTTGATGAAATACAACTTTTCTATTTTCCATTATATTTCATAGCCTTATTGCATTAAGCTGCATCACTACGCAGTGGTAAATAGTCCCTGATAATCGAACGACATCAGCCAAATAATCGACACAATATTTGAATCATTGTGTTTGATTTTCAACAAATAAAGCATGAGCGCAAACAACATGTATACCTATTTCGAATGTGTATTGTAATCTGTCAATGTCATGCCGTGACCAATCAGAATCCTTCCATGTGTTAGTAAACGTGTGGTCATATAAGCATGTTTATGTCAGGACTGTGTATTATACTGAATACAAGCAAATTTATATGATAAATAGCTATATTGAAACCCGGTAGGGACCATACATGGTCCAGTTTGGCTCTAACGGTGTATTTTATGTGTATTTATCGTCGCTACCGGTTGCCCATATGAGAGACGCGTCCTGAAGAGATTAGTCATTTTAGATTTTTGGCGGATAGTGCTATGATACAGACAGAGAACCGTTCCAGAGTCTCCTCTGGTTCCTTAACGTGCACGGTGTAAAGCACCGACACGAGACCTCGATTTAATGTCCAATCTGAGAGACTGTTAAGTTTATTACGGTCAGACGGGGGATCGAACCTGCGATCCCTGGATTACCAATCCAGCGTGTTACCACTGGACTACAGATCCGTCTGTAATTCATGCAATATTAAGAAATGTATGTAGATCTGAATAACGATCTATATTTAAACCACCTAAACGATGATCCAGGGTGTCAACTTTGACATCATTACACTATTTCAAACACAGTCATTCCAATCATGAGGTTAAGTTCAAGTATTTTATTATCTAATCAACTGAATGATGAGTTCATGTAATGCACTATTGCCATACTAATATAATAGTCTGAAATCGTAAAATGTCATTTTCATCAGATATTTCATGTTTATCGGATCAGTCTGTTCACCCTAGATTGGGGATCATAACGCCAAAGCGAGGGACACGTCATTGCTTTTCATGTGTGCGGTATTAGGCATCGATTACGCAACAAACCATTAAATTCAATCATATGATATATATCGTCTGCTACTATACTCCAGTTGTCAATGTTGAGCGCTTGACCTTCGTGGTGTAATATATACAAGCGGGCATCAACCTCATACAACCACGTGTTTGATCGAGTGGTCAGAACGACACTACAGGTATACAATAATGCTACACTGCCTGTTCTATCTCCTTCAAAACTTTAGATTCCATCATGAATGAGGTCTCGAGAGTGATTAGTCCTAAGTTTAAGAAGGTTATTTCACGATCGAACTAAATAAAATCTGTATAATCTAAATATTTGAGCGTATATCAATGTCACTGATGGTCACAGGTTCAAACCCCGCGCAGGCAATGTCTCTTTACATGAACAAGTTGGCAGTTTCGTACTGAGGTTGGTGCACCAAGTTCTGGTATCCGCTGGAGCCTGCACATGAACGGTTGTGATAGGTAAACTGCATGTCGCTGAAATGGGCAACCGGTAGCGACGTTTACTCTTTCATCGCCAATGTCGCATAAAAGTGACTTTGTAAAAAAGTAGAGAACCAGATCAGACAGAACAGAACATGCCGTCTGATCAGGCTATATGCTGATTGCTCTTCAGACAGTGGAGCTGAAGCACCTGTCCGAATAGCAAACAACATAGATCCTGATCAGACGCGGCGCTACGCCGCGGCTGATCTGGATCTATGTTGTTTGCACATCCTCTGAATTTATTCGGCGCTGAAAGAGTTAAATAAACGATATATCAATGTATATTACATCCGGGTTTCTCAAGAGTTTTGTTTCTGCTATAAATAGAATGCATGACTAATCTGCTATCGGAGTTCCTACACAGTCGTATCCATAACTGACATATTCACTCATATATCCATTTATTGTGTTACTGAATAAATAAACACACATGTTTACGTTTGAATAAAGTTCTAACCTGGGAGATATGCTACTAGTAATACATACACTTAGAAAAGAAAGAATATGCACATATTGTAATTACAAGTGTAATGAAGTTGAGTACCACTTCCGTTTACCTTGACTTTACATACATTTTGACGGGAATATTTAAAAAACTTTGCATCTATCAGTGGCAGCACTCTTATGTTTGTTAGATTATTAACTTCAAACAATAACAGACGGAATGTGTCAATTTTCTAAGAAATGAAGGTCATTGTTACAGTATTTATTTTCTATTATGTATACGCGACATGCTTGTTTCACATTGTTACCTTTTGTGAAACATATGCTTCTCTATAAATGTTTTCACAAAACCTGTTATGTTTCCAATGTTTGGATCGTAGAATGCTGCTATGAACCATCTTCGATCACTAAATGTTGAGACCTCGCCAGAAGGAGAATTAAATCGAATTTTAAAGATATGTTTGTGAGAATTTTTAAGCTACAAAGCTTACTCTGAGCAGAATGGGAAAGTCTAGTGAGGCCCTGGTCGATAGTTTAAAAACTTGCATTCTGTTTTGAAGCTTAACCTTAACATGCCGAATAAATTGGAGGGAGTGTGCAAACGAACATGTGCAAACAACATAGATCTAGATCAACCGGCTGATCAGGATCTATGCTGCTTGCTATCCAGCTAAGTGTGTTAGCTCCAATATCCGAATAGCAAACAGCATAGCGCCTGATCAGACGGCACAGAACGGATACTAATGATCTGGCTCTATGCTGTTTGCAAAAACGACTTTTGTTGTCATTGGCATATCAAAGGTTAACAGCAATGACCAGCAAAGCTAGGGCATATAATTATTTGATTAATTGTTGAATTCGAAGCAATATATATTCAAAATATTACATGTTGATTTGGATTACATGGTCACAATTTTCGCATATAGTGTGTGTGTGTGTTTTACGTTTATTTATCGTCGCTACCGGTTGCCCATATGAGCGACGCCTCCTGAAGATATTAGTCATTTTAGAGTGTTGGAGGATAGTGCAATGATACAGACAGAGACCCATGCCAGAGTCTCCTCTGGTTCTTTTACGTGCACGGTGTACAGCACGAACACGAAACCTCTGTTTAACGTCCCATCTGAAAGACTGTTAATTTTATTAGGGTCAGACGAGGCATCGAACCTGCGATCCCTGGATTACCAGCCCAGCGTGTTACCACTGGGCTATAGATCCGTCTGTCATGGTCACATGTTTAAGTCATTGACATATATAGGGCTTTCTGGGGGGATTTCTAGCTTCAAGGTAGCTTCACCTTGATCCGTTCGCACTCACGAAATTAATACACAAAGTAGGGCGTCGGATGTTCATTGTGCTACGTTTTCATTTCACATATATCATGTGAACCTATTAATTCAGAATGCGATTTATGCATTGGACCGGAGATACGTTCAGAGGTTAGTGGGCGCTATCAGTATTATTACTCTACGTTTCGTTCCTTCATGCACAATACGTCAAGGAAGTGCAAACATCTCAGACATTTTGTTTTAAATTGTCCGCCAGCTTGTCGAGATATTGTCAGTTTGATAACGTTGATGAAGCTAACGTATAACCCTATGGACATATGTCTAGAGACCTTTAAATTACTTTCTGAAGTGATAAGTAGGTGTTTTCCTTCTCGGAACCGTTTATCTGTTGCAAGAATATGTCATAATAACGGGAAATTTGAAGCTTCAGGACCTCGGTCTCTCATGTCATACGCGTGGAAAGTACTTCAGAACTATTGAACTATCGTAATACTGTAGAACTGTTATACTGACTCGCTGTAATACTGTAGAACTGTTATACTGACTCGCTGTAATACTGTAGATCTGTTATATTGACTCACTGTAATACTGTAGAACTGTTATACTGACTCGCTGTAATACTGTAGAACTGTTATATTGACTCGCTGTAATACTGTAGAACTGTTATACTGACTCGCTGTAATACTGTAGAACTGTTATATTGACTCGCTGTAATACTGTAGAACTGTTATACTGACTCGCTGTAATACTGAAACACTGTTTTACTGAAACACTGTAATACTGAAACACTGTAATACTGAAACACTGTAATACTGAAACACTGTTATACTGAAACACTTGTAATACTGAAACACTGTAATACTGACACACTGTAATATTGAAACACTGTAATACTGAAACACTGTTATACTGAAACACTGTAATACTGAAACACTGTAATACTGAAACACTGTAATACTGAAACACTTGTAATACTGAAACATTGCAATACTGAAACACTGTAATACTGAAACATTTGTAATACTGAAACACTAATACTGCAATACTGAAACACTGTAATACTGAAACACTGTAATACTGAAACACTTTAATACCGAAACACTGTTATACTGAAACACTGTAATACTGAAACACTGTGAAACACTGTAATACTGAAACACTGTAATACTGAAACACTGTAATACTGAAACACTGTAATACTGAAACACTGTACTGAAACACTGTAATACTGAAACACTGTTATACTGAAACGCTGTTATACTGAAACACTAATACTGAAACACTGGAATACTGAAACGCTAATACTGAAACCCTGTTATACTGAAACACTGTAATGCTGAAACACTAATACTGCAATACTGAAACACTGTTATACTGAAACATTGTAATACTTAAACACTGTTATACTGACACATTGCTATACTGAAACACTAATACTGAAACACTGTAATACTGAAACACTGCTATACTGACACACTGTTATACTGACACATTGTTATACTGAAACACTGTTATACTGAAACACTGTAATACTGAAACACTGTTCTACTGAAACACTGTTATAATGAAACATTGCAATACTGGAACACTGCAATACTGAAACACTGTAATACTGAGAAACACTGTAATACTGAAACACTGTAATACTGAAACACTTGTAATACTGAAACACTAATACTGCAATACTGAAACACTGTAATACTGAAACACTGTAATACTGAAACACTGTTATACTGAAACACTGTTATGCTGAAACACTGTTATACTGAAACACTGTTATACTGAAACACTGTTATACTGAATCACTGCAATACAGAAACACTAGAATACTGAAACACTGTTATACTGAAACATTGCTATACTGAAACACTGTAATACTGAAATATTGTAATACTGAAACACTGTAATACAGAAACACTGTTATACTGAAACATTGTTATACTGAAATACTGTTATACTAAAACACTGGAATACTGAAACACTGTAATACTGAAATACTGTAATACTGAAACACTGTAATACTGAAACACTGCAATACTGAAACACAGTAATACTGAAACACTGTTATACTGAAACACTGTAATACTGAAACAGTGTTATACTGAAACACTGTAATACTGAAACACTGTAATACTGAAACACTGTTATACTGAAACACTGTAATGCTGAAATACTGTAATACTGAAACACTGAAATACTGCAATACAGAAACACTAGAATACTGAAACACTGTTATACTGAAACATTGCTATACGGAAACACTGTAATACTGAAATATTGTAATACTGAAACACTGTAATACAGAAACACTGTTATACTGAAACATTGTTATACTGAAATACTGTTATACTGAAACACTGCAATACATAAACACTGTTATACTGAAACATTGTTATACTGAAACACTGGAATACTAAAACACTGCAATACAGAAACACTGGAATACTGAAACACTGTAATACTGAAACACTGTAATACTGAAACACTGCAATACTGAAACACTGTAATACTGAAACACTGTTATACTGAAACACTGTTATACTGAAACACTGGAATACTAAAACACTGCAATACAGAAACACTGGAATACTGAAACACTGTAATACTGAAACACTGTAATACTGAAACACTGTTATACTGAAACACTAATACTTGGGTGTATTAAAACCATGTATCCACTTGTTTATGACATTAAGCGGGCATATAGGTAACTTTGCCTTTCTAAAGAGATCTGCGTGTATAACGAGAGAATGGAAAATGAAGTCATCCTCGTTCCCATTATTGTCTTATTTTATTACCATAAGCTGTACATAGTTAGGCCCAAATTAACAAAGTCACATTTCAGGGAAAACACAATCAGCATAGAAGTCACGCACACTACTCAATCAGCATAGAAGTCACGCACACTACTCAATCAGCATAGAAGTCACGCACACTACTCAATCAGCATAGAAGTCACGCACACTACTCAATCAGCATAGAAGTCACGCACACTACACAATCAGCATAGAAGTCACGCACACTACACAATCAGCATAGAAGTCACGCACACTACACAATCAGCATAGAAGTCACGCACACTACACAATCAGCATAGAAGTCACGCACACTACACAATCAGCATAGAAGTCACGCACACTACTCAATCAGCATAGAAGTCACGCACACTACTCAATCAGCATAGAAGTCACGCACACTACACAATCAGCATAGAAGTCACGCACACTACACAATCAGCATAGAAGTCACGCACACTACACAATCAGCATAGAAGTCACGCACACTACACAATCAGCATAGAAGTCACGCACACTACACAATCAGCATAGAAGTCACGCACACTACACAATCAGCATAGAAGTCACGCACACTACTTTGTGTTATCTATCAAAACATGATGAGAAAATAATTTGATATTGGTTTTTGTTTTTGTGGAATCCCGACAAATATGGTCATATATCGACTGTTCATGTTCATCTCTTAGAGGAGGAAGGTAGCATGTAGCCCTGGACATTATTTCCAAGAACCGATAGCAGAGCACCCACTCGAAATACAGCGAATGCTCAGGATCTATTGATGGCAGCTCAAGGGAGCATGTGGCACAAGGCATGTCCCCATGTTTGGGCCGTACCCGTCTGCGCAGAGCCAGATACCTAACCACAAGCATATAGGATAGCTTCATCGCTTGATATCATTCGACCCAAGCAGGGTTCGAACACACGTCGGAACGGAATATGCACAATGGTTATTGCATATATTATCCGTACCGTTTCTCTTCACGACATATAGTATTTAGATTTATCACATAACTATGCTTACATGCAGTGTAATACAGCCATCACATATTTGCTTATATCAACACACGTGTAATACAACAGGAAATGATTATGATGGGTCGGCATGACAGCTTACATTTGACAAATTTGACATAGCTACTTTGTCTGCATGCTTTTTTGTTGAAAATAAATAAAATGTTAAATATGCACTAGATTACAGTATAGTAATTAAAAATAGTGTGTCGAATTGTTGCGTGGAGTTATTTGTTTCATTATTGGGGACTATTTACTACAGCGTATTGATTTCCTTGAGATGTAATAAGGCTCAAAGTATACAGGAAAACAGAACTGTTTCTTTTGCAAAATTATGGTTACTGTGTATTGTGATAAAAAGCATCTCAAACTCGTCGTGATTTCATACCATGTTTTATAAAACTAGTTTCATAAAACATGGTATGAAATCAGCACGAGTTTAAGATGCAATATATATATGGAGATAGCGAGTGTGATGAACGTTATCATCAAAACAAAAATAAAACAAAGTCACACTGGGCCCATTTAGTAAACACAAGAGAGACACAGTTGGTCAGCTCTGTTTCTCTTCAATGGGGTTGCCTGAAAAATAAAACAAAAAAGATTTAACTTAGTGTTAATTAGGGCCAATTACTTGCAAAACTGTCATTTCACCATATTGGTTTCATTCATAATATAGTGAGATACATAATTTTGGAGACACCCTGTACATGAAAAAAGTGTGCGTGACGTCATGCAGAGCACCTGAACTTGCGAAGCAGATGACAAAATAGTTGTCACCGGTACAATAACTCAGATGGTGATTTTGATCATATTTTATGGGGGAAATAGGGGTGGGGTTAAAAAGTAATAAGAAAAACAGTTAAAATTCATGTCATAATATAGATAATACTGCTACTTACTTGTTTGAAGCGCATCTTCACCTGTTTATTTGTAAACAAATCGCTGTCAACTAGGTCAGCATGAACACAAAAAGCGATGATGTCATAGCTCTTCGGGAAGAAGGTAGCTCGCGGATTTCAAAAGGTCACCGAAACAGGTGGGTCACCGAAACACGTACGTCCACGATATACATGTATCGTACAACACAATACAAGCACATTTCGATTGCCTCTATGCTACCTATGTATGCATGTATCGTACAAAACAATACACGCACATTTCGATTGCCTCTATGCTACCTATGTGTACATGTATCGTACAAAACAATACACGCACATTTCGATTGCCTCTATGCTACCTATGTGTACATGTATCGTACAACACAATACGCGCACATTTCGATTGCCTCTATGCTACATATGTGTACATGTATCGTACAACACAATACAAGCACATTTCGATTGCCTATATGCTACATATGTATGCATGTATAGTACTATATGTGCTTCTCTGACACGTGCATTTCTACATGTAACCAACACCACATCCACCACGTGACACTACACATAACAATAATCATATCCATTACTCAATCACGTGGTTTTGACACACTCATTTGCATAATGCTATTTATTTGTTGACAATTGAAATGAAGCCAGGATCGTTAACATTTCGTCTAAACATATCTAAAGGCACGCACAATACATGCATTTTATTGTATTCTATTTGAAGACGTGCACTGTTATTTGATTTAGTCGTAACCAGTATATACACACTTTTGTGGGTTTCTATTCATGACGTCAATAAAAGATTGCATAGGCAGCGTTGGATATTCGCACACGCCAACTCGCCATGGCGATAACGTTTTTAGACTGGCGAGAAACGTTTACTACGCACTCGACATCGTGGCGAGATGTCTTATTTGATAGCCCTTGACGAGTTTGTTGAAGTTCATACTCGCCTGAACCAGGACACAAAGTATCTTCGCCATTTTAGGCGCTTTTTCTCAACAAAATTTCAAATATTCTGTGCCTCCATTTTGGTTTCCGGTTATGACGTCATTTCGGGAAAACCCGTGTTTTCATTGGGATTCCGCTTGTAAGCTACGGCCTTGAGCGCGAGCCAAAGTCAATCAACAAGACAAAAACATAACTGTTAGCATGGAAAGGTTTTTAATAAAAAAGCCCCCCCCCCTGTTAATGGAGACCAGGTCCAAAAGAAGGATTTGATGATTATAACTCTGATGAAGATGATAATGAAATAATGGAGGCAGATATCAACAAATGGATTGTTCATGATCAAGAGGACAGTGACATCTTATAAATGTGCAGCTTTGCAATCATAGGTCCTGGAGCATTTACAGGCATTTTGATTTCCCTCATTATATTGATTGATTCATTGTTCATATTATGTAAATAAATAAAGAGTTTAACATTTTGGAAAAAGTATTGTCCAATCACTTTGAAAAAGTGTGGTCTTGTTTTACAACAATCCCCGACAAAATAAGCAACATGACACTACATGTAATTTTGACATGATGACTCTCTTCAGCAGTAATTTTATTCACAAAAACCGTGACAAAGTAAATTTGTTGTGCATTTTGTTTCGACACCTTTATGCATCATGATCTGAAAAGAAAACTCAGTTACTTACATAGCAATTTTGAAGAAAAAGTATCTAAAAAAGTGACAAAATTTAAGATAAAAAAAGAGGTTGATTTTACCCCAAAGTCCACCAGAATGCACCATTGTGTCTACTTAAAAATCTTTTTCCGGGGGAGCATGCCCCCGGACCCCCCTAGCATCCGGTTGCTTTGCCACCGGACAGAACCACATTCAATGACCTGTACCATTTATTTGCGGCCGGAACTAATTCTTAAGTACAGGCCAAAAATTGGCCTGTACTATTTCATCTTGGCCGGTACCTTTTCTCAAGTACAGGCCAAGTTGGCCGGAACATATTGACACGAGTATCCAACACTGATAGGGATTCATTTTGACAATTCAATGTTAACACTGGCTATTATTACAATGTACTGTTAAATAGTTTACTCGTTGAGTACATCCATGCACTAAAATGACTGTCTGCGTCTCCAGAAATCTTTCCGAAATCCAAGTAACGTAGAATTCCAAGAAACATGTCAATATTATGCGACCTGTCAACACAGCAGACGACGCTATTAATTATGTCACGCTAGACTTGAGCACTGCTCTTATATGCAAAAATGGTGGCACGCGCTTCTGTTCTGCATGAAACCTGCCATCTAAGACGTGTTATGTTATGCATATTAAAATATATTTAGTGTCGACATTGATCCGGCATACACTAACAGACGGATCTGTAGTCCAGTGGTATCACGCTGGACTGGTATCCAGGGATCGCAGGTTCGATCCCTCGTCTGACCCTAGTAAAATTAACAGTCTTTCAGATAGGAATTAAACCGAGGTCTCGTGTCGGTGCTTTACACCGTTCACGTAAACGTACCAGAGGAGACTCTGGAATGGGTCTCTGTCTGTATCATTGCACTATCCACCAAAAATCGAAAATTACTAATCTCTTCAGGAGGCATCGCTCATATGGGCAACCGGTAGCGACGATAAATAAACATAAAACACACACGCATACACTAGATGAACATGAAATCCCAACACTATCTGTCATTGCTTAGTCTGCACATCGGCACAACTGTAACGGAGCCATTACGATTTTGCCCTTAGGCAATGCATTTAAATTCCACATGCCTATTCTCTCCCCCTCGTGGCGATGGATTCCATCAGGAATGAGGTATCGAAGGTAATTAGATTGTAAGAACTTGTTTCGCAATGGAGCTAAAATAAATGTGTATAAACTAATTGATTTAACATGTAATGTAGATGAATAGATCCAATAGCATTATATATATTGCTATTTAATGTGTGTGTGTGTGTGTGTGCTGAATATAGTCAAACGTATAATATATTGGTATTGAATGTATGTGTGCTGAACAGATCCAAACCCATTATGCATATTGCTTTATAATGTATATGTTCTGAATATAGCCAACTGTATAATATATTGCTATTGAATATATGTGTTCTGAACATAATTCATACCCAATGCTACGCTCATAAACATATCTCTCTCTCACTCTCTTTCTCTCTCTCTCTCTCTCTCTCTCTGTGCATGATATGAGTATGTGTGTAGTATTCATTTTATTTGCGCTACTGTAAATCACCGGCATTTATCATAATTCGCGCCATAGTTTCATTCGGCATATGGTATGGTTATTTATTTTGCCTTGTGGATTTTTCTCACCGGAAATTCAATGGATGGGTTACCACCTGGACACGCGCAACAAGCACAACACAACGACGCATGCACATTACATGTAGAGCATCCAAAAGCATAATACAGTCCCATTAAGTGTGTAGTATTATCTCATAGTTATGAAGCACACACATGCCATGATAAATTCAAAGTTTGCGAACATGTTTAGTTTAATCATATTTTATTTGCTATTTTACATATATAGTATATATAGACTTAACATTCATTATATATGATAAAATGCAAAATGGGTTGGGCAACAAGTTCTAGCAACATTAGTAAACTGCCCTCCCCAAGGAGAATAAATGAATAATTGGCAGGCATTCTGCAAAGAAGCAAACAAATATGGTGGAATATAGAAAAGAATTACAAAAAATAAAGCCAAACTGGTAACTTTGTAAAGAGAAGGAAGATGAGTAGTAGAGATTACCCATGTTAGAGATACATGTGTCTATACCAAAGTGATGTCCTGTTCCGTGTCACGCTGTCACAATGAACATTTACTATAGGGCACAGGGTATTTGGTTAAGATGTGCATGGGTATTGTCAATAACATTATTTTTCTTTGTCGTTTATGATATAATTAGAATCTTTGAGTTTGTTTTATATATATATGAATAGATGAAAAAATAAGTTAATTTTATTCAGGTAACAGTCTATCATCTCCAAATAGTAATATTCGTGTATATAGCGGATGAAATTGCGGCGTAGCTCTAAATAAATCGATTATTTGCATGTGAAATCGTGGGCCAAAAGGTAATGTTCTGCGTCTTCATATTGAAAACCACATTGACACCCTGGATCATCCTTTAGGTGGTTTAAATATAGACCGTTATTCAGATTACTACATACATTTCTTAATCTTGCATGCATTACAGACGGATCTGTAGTCCAGTGGTTAACACGCTGGACTGGTAATCCAGGGATCGCAAGTTCGATCCACCGTCTGACCCTAATAAAATTAACAGTCTTTCAGATGGGACGTTAAACCGAGGTCTCGTATCGGTGCTTTACACCATGCACGTAAAAGAGCCAGAGTAGACTTTGTAATGGGTCTCTTTCTGTATCATTGCACTATCCTCCAAAAACTAAAATGACGAATCTCTTCATGTGGCGTCGCTCATATGGGTAACCGGTAGCGACGATAAATAAAAGTAAAGCACACATGCATAACAGAATACACGCGTTCACCTTGGTCAAAATAAATAGATACGAGTGGTGGTTTGAACAGCTCTTTTAGTTTACATTGAAATATATTCAATGAAGGGGAATTCCTAATATCTAAATGAAGTTCATTCCAAAGAGAAATGGCTGAGGAAATGAATGATTTGGAATAAATGTCCGTGCGTCTTGCAACAGTCGTGTAGTTATTGTTATTTCTAAGATTGTATGGTGTACTATTGGCAACAGTGTCTGGAATAATTATATTTAGGTAATCTCTACTTTGTAAATTACTCACATTTTTTGTATATTTCTACGATCAGCAAGTGAAACCCAGCCAATTTCGAGCAATAATCTTGCTATCGATACTGAGCGTGTTAAACCTGTTACTATGCGAGCAACATCATATTGTAATATTTCCAAACTTAGCTTTTCGTATTCACTACAACCATCCCATATAACATATCCGTATTCTAAGATGGGTCTCATATATGCCAAATATAACATGCGCACATGTGAGAATCTGTATGAACGTACAGCCAGATTGGATTAAATGGTAGATCCACATCCGGTCCGCAAACAACACGCAGCAATATATGTGTGCTAATATACTAGATGACATAGACAACGCACACCTACATTATATACTAGAGGGCATAGAAAACGCACACCTACATTATATACTAGAGGACATAGAAAACGCACACATACATTATATACTAGAGGACATAGAAAACGCACACCTACATCATATACTAGAGGACATAGACAACGCACACCTACATTATATACTAGATGACATAGAAAACGCACTCCTACATTATATACTAGATGACATAGACAACGCACACCTACATTATATACTAGATGACATAGAAAACACGCACACCTACATTATATACTAGAGGTCATAGAAAACGCACACCTACATTATATACTAGAGGACATAGAAAACGCACTCCTACATTATATACTAGATGACATAGACAACGCACACCTACATTATATACTAGAGGACATAGAAAACGCACACCTACATTATATACTAGAGGGCATAGACAACGCACACCTACATTATATACTAGAGGACATAGAAAACGCACACCTACATTATATACTAGATGACATAGACAACGCACACCTACATTATATACTAGAGGACATAGAAAACGCACACCTACATTATATACTAGAGGACATAGACAACGCACACTTACATTATATACTAGATGACATAGACAACGCACACCTACATTATATACTAGAGGATATAGAAAACGCACACCTACATTATATACTAGAGGACATAGAAAACGCACACCTACATTATATACTAGAGGACATAGAAAACGCACACCTACATTATATACTAGAGGGCATAGACAACGCACACCTACATTATATACTAGAGGACATAGAAAACGCACACCTACATTATATACTAGATGACATAGACAACGCACAACTACATTATATACTAGATGACATAGAAAACGCACAACTACATTATATACTAGAGGGCATAGAAAACGCACACCTACATGACGACTATTACATGAAAACGCAATACGAAGGATTCCATCAAAGATATATCACAGTATTATTAAAAAACACAAACTGAACAACTATAAATATTCCAAAATGTTTAAAACTATGTATTTATATAGTTATTGCTTTTCATGTAAAAAGGCCCTTATCCGAAGTGTGCGTTTTCTATGTCCTCTAGTATAACACGTTGCTGTAAATGTGGGAACTACGCATACTCTTTTGATAACTGGATCAGAAAACATAGGGATGATAAATGTACCACCATTAGGCTTATTAATCTAGCTTTAATACCGATTGAGATATTACACCACGGTACCTCCACACATAATTCATCTTTAATACAGGTTATGATGTGGCCTCGTAAAGACAGATCGAATGCACCTTTGAGGTGGTTTTACTATGGGCCCACTAATCCAGGCTTAATTTGAAGCTACATATTACTTAGTGTGAACTCTCAATAATCGGGTTGGCAATACATTTATGGTTTTGCCTTGCCCACAATAAAATGTGTATTGATCATAAATCACAACTACTGTTTAAAATGGATGTTAGAAGCAGGTAGTGTGAACATTCGGATTTGCTTTTATTGAAAGTATTATACCTCATACATATAAAACCTGCTCGCTGCGCAAATTGTTGCGCTGGATAAGTGGAAGGTACAATAAAGCTCTACCTGATGTCTAAGCACCTCATCTAACGCTGAATATAATATTATGTCTGTTGCTGAGGATTGTTGACGGTGAAAGGAAACGCGCGGCAAACGTTGTACCGGTGTAGACATAGGGATCGCCGTGACAATGACTTGTTCTACACGGTCAGCAACCACTAAATTTTGAAGTACGGCTGAATCGAAGGGGTCGGGGGGGGGGGGTCGAGAGCTCATCATTAGCATAACGATACAGGCGTTGCAAGTGATGACACATCAACTATAATGCAGATAATTGTAAAATGTCTATGACACATATTAGACAATAATTCAAAATTCATGAATTGGATTGACAAAGAGTGTAGGCATTAATATTGATGTGGTGTATATGTACTCAAGTCACACTCCATTGTGTAATTATGTCCTATGTGGATGTACTCTGGATGTGATATTAATGCTTAATGGTTTCAGATAAATCCTATTCCAATTTGAAAGTGGATATAGATACATTGAATAGTGTGTGTAAGCCAATGGACATGTAACTGATCCGTTCTGTGTATGTAACTGATCCGTTCTGTGTATGTAGCTGATCCGTTCTGTGTATGTAACTGATCCGTTCTGTGTATGTAACTGATCCGTTCTGTGTATGTAACTGATCCGTTCTGTGTATGTAACTGATCCGTTCTGTGTATGTAACTGATCCGTTCTGTGTATGTAACTGATCCGTTCTGTGTATGTAACTGATCCGTTCTCTGTATGTAACTGATCCGTTCTGTGTATGTAGCTGATCCGTTCTGTGTATGTAACTGATCCGTTCTCTGTATGTAACTGATCCGTTCTGTGTATGTAACTGATCCGTTCTGTGTATGTAACTGATCCGTTCTCTGTATGTAACTGATCCGTTCTGTGTATGTAGCTGATCCGTTCTCTATATGTAACTGATCCGTTCTGTGTATGTAACTGATCCGTTCTCTATATGTAACTGATCCGTTCTCTATATGTAACTGATCCGTTCTGTGTATGTAACTGATCCGTTCTCTGTATGTAACTGATCCGTTCTCTGTATGTAACTGATCCGTTCTCTGTATGTAACTGATCCGTTCTCTGTATGTAACTGATCCGTTCTCTGTATGTAACTGATCCGTTCTGTGTATGTAACTGATCCGTTCTCTATATGTAACTGATCCGTTCTGTGTATGTAACTGATCCGTTCTCTGTATGTAACTGATCCGTTCTGTGTATGTAACTGATCCGTTCTGTGTGTGTAACTGATCCGTTCTCTATATGTAACTGGTCCGTTCTCTGTATGTAACTGAATTTTGAGATTCATTGAAGTTGATGTTGTTTGTAATTATATATTTCCGAGAATAAACGCACAGTTCTTCGAAATTGCTAAAGAATACGAGACAAATACTCGTTGAACATATCCTACATTGGAAAACGTCATTATTGATCTAAAGTTGTGTTACTTGTATCCTAAATAAATGGTAATTGTGTAATATTTGCATATAATGCACTCAGAAAAGCAGTTTTGTGCCAATTTACTGGAATAGCATTCGATAACCAGTAATATGTAGAACATTCTTTTATTTATTATGCAACTTTTGTGCATAACTATCATGTTACAGGTCAGGCTCTGAATTAGTTTATAAGTATGATATGTGTCTGGAACAACATACATGACAGTATTAAAATCGAATTATAGATTGACTTATGGCACTGGATATTAATTAAGCGGTATTGGATAATTAATTATAATTATATACAAGATTTAATGCTGTTTCTCTGGATGTGCAACTAAATCGTTAAGTTGATCGTTTAAATAGAAAAGTGCAACAGTTAACTACACTAAATGATAGATAAAGCATAAGTGTTGAGCAGTTTTTGTCAGTATATAGGTTTTACTTTGAAGTCATGTGACTTGTAATTATAACCTATCATATAATTGGGAAAACGGATCGCATAGTGTGTGTGTGTGTTTTACGTTTATTTATCGTCGCTACCGGTTGCCCATATGAGCGACGCCTCCTGAAGAGATTAGTCATTTTAGATTTTGGAGGATAGTGCAATGATACAGACAGAGATCCATTCCAGAATCTCCTCTGGTTCTTTTATGTGCACGGTGTAAAGCACCGACACGAGACCTCGGTTTAACGTCCCGTCTGGAAGACAGTTAATTTTATTAGGGTCAGACGGGGGATCGAACCTGTGATCCCTGGATTACCAGTCCAGCGTGTTACCACTGGACTACATATCCGTCTGCTATAGTGTCAATTTACTGTTTTATTTTATATTATATCAATTAGACGATCTTGAAATGAGCGTGCAACTGTAGTACGTGCACCAATGAGCTAGGATAAAAACTGTATTTGCTTCTGAATGAGAATGACAACTGATATGTTATCTAATCTATATCTCAATGAGCATTATGCCCTAGACAAGAGGCATCTTGGGCCTTGTCAATAATTCGTTACAATAACAGTTATGTGTCTCGAAGAAAAACATTTATGCGGATTATTAATAATAATTAAAGTAAACTTTTTTTTCTTTCTATTATATTACCGTATGTTGAATACGATCACATGCATTACATGGACAATGATCCAACGTTACTTGGCACCAATTTGAACGGATCACATAATGTCCCAAAGCTCTGTCTAGTCAGTGAGGTCATGACGTCACTTGGCAATCAAACGTACACATACGCCACACTATCGATCCGAATGTCCCAAAGCTCTGTCTAGTCAGTGAGGTCATGACGTCACTTGGCAATCAAACGTACTACGCCACACTATCGATCCGAATGTCCCAAAGCTATGTCTAGTCAGTGAGGTCATGACGTCACTAAAGGTAATCAAACGTACTACGCCACACTATCGATCCGAATGTCCCAAAGCTCTGTCTAGTCAGTGAGGTCATGACGTCACTTGGCAATCAAACGTACTACGCCACACTATCGATCCGAATGTCCCAAAGCTCTGTCGAGTCAGTGAGGTCATGACGTCACTTGGCAATCAAACGTACTACGCCACACTATCGATCCGAATGTCCCAAAGCTCTGTCTAGTCAGTGAGGTCATGACGTCACTAAAGGCAATCAAACGTACTACGCCACACTATCGATCCGAATGTCCCAAAGCTCTGTCTAGTCAGTGAGGTAATGACGTCACTTGGCAATCAAACGTACTACGCCACACTATCGATCCGAACGTGGTATGTTCAACGTCAGGCGATAGCTTGTCTAAATACTATATATATATATTATTTCCAACACTCTTTCGAATTAGACTGAATAACGAAAGGGCCTCTATGGCTGAGTGGGTAAGGTCGTTGACTTCAAAGTGCGTGTCACTCACCGTTGTAGGTTCGAATCCCACTGGGGTCTCTAATTGTTCCAAGTGAGGAACTATACAGCTGGTTTGCGGTAAATCGGTGGTTCGGGTGTCCGTGTGTGTCTGACATGCTCGGACGGGCACCCAGGATCTTCCTCCACCGAAGCTGTTGGTGCAACATATCCCCCCGCCCAAAACAAGCAAACAAGCAAAGACAATGCAACGATGAGTCTGAACGAGAGGGCTAACCGGCAAGAGCAAAGTTTCCTGTCTGGGTCACTTTCTACCCGAATCTGTCTTCCCTTTCGCAGTGGCGGGTGTGTAAAGCAGTATATTAATGTTCAGGGAACGAACAAAACAAGCAAAATCAGCCAAGCCCCCCAGATAAGCAGTATGTGATGGATGCATATAGTATATACACAGTTCTATAAACAAGTAACTGTATTCAGAACAACTTTCTCTGCCTTTGATCCAATGGCACAGTTCATTAACTGTATCACCATTCTTGATTTGTTTGACAGGGCGGCTGTTTCCATACATCAACAGTTGAGATAACTAAGCGTAGGGCCAGTCACATGTTGATTGACAGTATGTCTAAAGCATTCCGGTCATCCCGTACATCGGTCAATTTAAATAGGATTAAGCAGACATCAGTAACTGCATAAATAAAAGCTCAGGCCGATGTTGCTAAATATTCGTATGTGTAATGAACTTACAATCCAGTAAACAGCAGATGTTATATCGCATTATATGTGACGAACTCAATTCGTAATTCGTTGTCATCCACTTATTCCAAGTTGAACTCTGTCGAATCAATAACCAGTACAGTTCTTTCCAGTAAGGTTCCCGTCCTGAAGTATGTTCGCACAACTACCGAAAAACAGTATACACGTTGCTGATGGCATCCTGTAGCCTGGGTGCCAGTCTGTCGATTTTTCACGTTTTAACTTCTGGCAAAATGACAGCCTGGGGAAACTGGATTTTCGATCGTAGCGCCATCTACTTACACCCTCGTTTATGAGGGTGTAAATTTGAAGAACGATAACTCTTCTCTACAAGATAATATAGCTAGATATAGAAACAGGCACGATTATACACGATAATTTCCGAATATACGCGAATGCTCCCGTACACTCATTTACATTGCAATCATATAATGTCCCGTGTTATATCGACGAGATGGTGAATTTTAAATATTACATTTAAATGGTAATGGATCGATTCGGCGTAATTGAACTAAGGACGACTTAGATATTGAGTAAATATGTCAACTCAGACGCACATTGTACTTTTTAAAACTATTTATCGTTCCGTTGACCCATAAACAATGGCGGCTAATTATAAAAGTTTTATCAACATTGCAGTGCCTCGCTTTCGAATCAAGTACGTCATTAATTAAATCACGTGCTAATAAGCCTATTAATAGGATAAATGCGAGTCAATAATTACACGGACAATCCCCCAATTTCACACAGGCGTTAATATGATCAGAAACTCAATACGGCCCAATTAATAGTCTCGGTGTTAAAATATATTTATTTGACTGACCAGGCAAAATATATCGACACCTGTTCCCAGGCTATACTGGAGCCGACGTTGGCACTAAAATACCATTACATACATGGCGGTCGGCCTTCACATACATTAACCACGCCCAATGTAGTTCATACCCCGATGGAAACTATTAACCTGCGCTTTCATTCCTTAATTTTATGAAATATAATTCGACCATTCACTTAAGCAAATACATATTTTTTATATTAGACTGAACTGTGTTTTTATGATAGAAAACGACGAAACCTTGCGCTAAATGGCGCTAGCACGTCGTGTTTAGATGGCCATAAATTGCGTCATGAAATACGTCATACATGACGTCAATGACAAAATGAGACCGAAAACGTTCACGTTGACAACATTCCAACATGCAGTGGTTCCACATTTACTATGTGTACAAACATCATGTGTCCACCTCCACATTTACTATGTGTACAAACACCATGTGTCCACCTCCACATTTACTATGTGTACAAACATCATGTGTCCACCTCCACACGTGCAAAGCCGTGGCAAATCAAATGTGACATTCCACTGCTTTCAGCAAGCTGACTAACACATGATTGATTTCATTGATACATTTCTATATTTCATTGGAAAGCAAAACATAAATATATATAGTAATTAATTAATTAATTAATTAATCTAATACATATATACAGACAGTTAAATGTGCATCCAGAGATGCAATCACGTTCCAGTAGCATGGGACACGTATCAAATCCCATTCATGCAAGCTCAATCGTATTTTCGTATCTCAATTTCTGCAGGTCCTCTTATCAGTGACTATAAACAAGGTTCTTATCGCGATTGTTTCCTTTTGATGTTGCGTGTTCTGTAATGACAGTGTGTGATTATCGACATTAGGTAGTATTGTAGTGCATGTCTACGCTCAGTCACTTTATGTGCATGTTTGGGAAACTACGTATGGGAAGACCTGTTAGTGGCATTGCATCAATATCGGGAAGCAATTAATGCCATAAAATATTATGACAATACGTAATTATTCTTATATAGTGGAATAATTTTTAAAAATCTGGTTTATATAGAGAGAGATTTCTTTATTTATAGAGGGTGACCTACTTAGTTCTGAACTAATCTTTCTTATGGCTCTCTTACATTTCTTAACACTATAGCATTAATGCTCATGTACAATACTTATAACCAAAGTACACAGTTACGCCATGCAATATACATGTATAATGTTGTACAATGTAACTTAAACAAATCAGGTAATGTTATCGAAATACAAAACGACATAAGCATACTGAATGACAATCATTACATATATAACTTTCTAGTGTCTACCGATTAAAAAATGGTTGTATCCATAGTTTACATTTTGTCCTGCACATAATTAAAGATCTGGACCTAATTTTCAATGGTAGACAATTCCATATCTTTGGACCAGAGTATTATAAAGATTTCATATACGCATGCAAACGTCGGCTAATAATACACTTACTGAAGAAATCCCGGATGCATAACCTCTCTGAAAACACCCTAATAGATTGTTTAATCTATATCGAAAGGTGTCGATCATCCGGGATGTTAGCGAATAATAAACTCGAGTCATGGAAGTCGTGATAACGCAGTGGTAGCTCGTTCGCTTCAGGTGCGAAAGGCCCGGAGTTCGAGCCCCGCTTGAGCCGTTACGATTGTGCCCTTCGGCAAGGCATTTAAATCCCACGTTGCCTTTTCTCTCTCCCTCGTGGCGATGGATTCCACCAGGAATGAAATCTCGAGAGTGATTAATATAAGTTGTAAGACTTTGCTTAGCAATCGAGCTAAAATAGATGTGTATAAACTATACTCGAGTTAAGTGATGTGCATTGTAGATCGGACTACCCGTATATTATATATATGGCAATCATATACAGCAAGCGCTATGGAATATTAAAATTTCCATTTTCGACCTCATGACACTAGCTGAATTTAGAAGCTTTGTATATTCACAGCACCCTTTTCTTTAACAAATAATATTATTATATTATCCAAATTCATTGGCCATCATCAATAAAAAAGAAGAGTTGTGTTTATTAATTTAATAATAAATTATAAAGACTTTATTTAACAAGGTATCTTATTTGACAGGGTTAATCTTCCATATAATAAGGCCCTCAAAAAGTGTAAGACACCGAAATATGTGTTTCCACTTCTGGCTAGCGCAACTCGTGGAATAGTCTGGGTTCCAGTCTGTCGATTTTTCACTTTTTAACTTCTGGCAAAATGACAGCCTGGCTCTTTTCTACAAGATACTATCGCTAAAAATAGAAACGGCATTCTATCGGAAATCGCCGAACAGGCACGATTATACACGATTATTTCCGAATATACACGAATGCTCCCGTAGCCTCATAAATTTACATTGCAAACATATACTTTACCGTTTCTGTGTTATATCGACGAGATGGCGGATTTTAACTATTACGTTTAGGTGATAATGGGTCGATTCGGCGTAATTGAAGTAAGGACGATTTAAATCTTGAGTAAATATGTCAAATCAGACGCACATTGTACTTTTTAAAACTATTTATCGTTCCGTTGACCCGTAAACAATGGCGGCCAATTATAAAAGTGTTATCAACATTGCAGTGCCTCGCTTTCGAGTCAAATACGTCATTAATTAAGTCACGTGCTAATAGGCCTATTAATAGGATTACTGCTAGTCAATAATTACACGGACAACACTCCGAGTTTCCCCAGGCATTGATATTATCAGAAGCTCAATACGGCCCAATTAATAGTCTCGGTGTTAAAATATATTTCTTTGTTACCAGGCAAAATATATCGACACCCGTTCTCAGGCTACTCGTGGAATTACAAATATTGATGAGTTCTCGATTAGATACATTCCAATCATTGTATTGCTTTTATACTTCACCATGGAATTGTATAATTTTATTCATACGTGATAAGTATAGTTGGTTATTCATATACATTGATAATAATGAACAACAATTGCAATTAAGCCATGTTTTGGACGGATCCAGTGATCAACACGTTGTATTGTGAATAATCCCTCGTCTATACACGTTATATTGTTCGACCCCTCGTCTATACACGTTATATTGTTCGACCCCTCGTCTATACACGTTATATTGTTCGATCCCTCGTCTATACACGTTATATTGTTCGATCCCTAGTCTATACACGTTATATTGTTCGATCCCTCGTCTATACACGTTATATTGTTCGATCCCTCGTCTATACACGTTATGTTGTTCGATCCCTAGTCTATACACGTTATATTGTTCGATCCCTCGTCTATACACGTTATATTGTTCGATCCCTCGTCTATACACGTTATATTGTTTGACCCCTCGTCTATACACGTTATATTGTTCGATCCCTCGTCTATACACGTTATATTGTTCGATCCCTCGTCTATACACGTTATATTGTTCGATCCCTCGTCTATGCACGTTATATTGTTCGACCCCTCGTCTATACACGTTATATTGTTCGATCCCTAGTCTATACACGTTATATTGTTCGATCCCTAGTCTATACACGTTATATTGTTCGATCCCTCGTCTATACACGTTATATTGTTCGATCCCTCGTCTATACACGTTATATTGTTCGATCCCTCGTCTATACACGTTATATTGTTCGATCCCTCGTCTATACACGTTATATTGTTCGATCCCTCGTCTATACACGTTATATTGTTCGACCCCTCGTCTATACACGTTATATTGTTCGATCCCTCGTCTATACACGTTATATTGTTCGATCCCTCGTCTATACACGTTATATTGTTCGATCCCTCGTCTATACACGTTATGTTGTTCGATCCCTCGTCTATACACGTTATATTGTTCGATCCCTCGTCTATACACGTTATATTGTTCGACCCCTCGTCTATACACGTTTTGTTCGACCCCTCGTCTATACACGTTATATTGTTCGATCCCTCGTCTATACACGTTATATTGTTCGATCCCTCGTCTATACACGTTATGTTGTTCGATCCCTCGTCTATACACGTTATATTGTTCGATCCCTCGTCTATACACGTTATATTGTTCGATCCCTCGTCTATACACGTTATATTGTTCGATCCCTCGTCTATACACGTTATATTGTTCGATCCCTCGTCTATACACGTTATATTGTTCGATCCCTCGTCTATACACGTTATATTGTTCGATCCCTCGTCTATACACGTTATATTGTTCGATCCCTCGTCTATACACGTTATATTGTTCGATCCCTCGTCTATACACGTTATATTGTTCGATCCCTCGTCTATACACGTTATATTGTTCGATCCCTCGTCTATACACGTTATATTGTTCGATCCCTCGTCTATACACGTTATATTGTTCGATCCCTCGTCTATACACGTTATATTGTTCGATCCCTCGTCTATACACGTTATATTGTTCGATCCCTCGTCTATACACGTTATAATTATTGTTCGATCCCTCGTCTGATCATAATAATATTAACCATAACAGATTGAACTGTAAACCGAGTTCTCATTGTATCGATGCTATTATACAAGGCTCGTAGCAGAACCAGGGATGCATCTGCACTTGAAGCGTCTGTTCTATATTGCACTATCCACCAAAGAGAACTAACTTACTCCTTGTTACTCGTCGTTCTGATTAAGGCGGCGGCGATAAATATACAACAACAACATCCAACTAAAACCCAAACCAAGTATAAACCAGATAACGAACATCACTGTGCACGCACAGACGGATCTGTAGCCCAGTGGTAACACGCTGGACTGGTAATCCAGGGATCGCAGGTTCGATCCCCCGTCTGACCCCAATAAAATTAACAGTCTTTCAGATGGGACGTTAAACCGAGGTCTCGTGTCGGTGCTTTACACTGTGCACGTAAAAGTACCAGAGGAGACTCTGGAATGGGTCTCTGTCTGTATCATTGCACTATCCTCCAAAACTCTAAAATGACTAATCTCTTCAGGAGGCGTCGCTCATATGGGCAACCGGTAGCGAACAAAATAAACGTAAACACTCACTTTGCACGTATAAGTAAGTAAGTAAGTTTTTATTAAAGTGACATATGCAAACATATACATTCAATACAACATATTTACACAACTGTAAGATGCACCCGGCCCAATGGGCCTATTTGTCACCTAATGCATGCATAACAATATAAATGAAAGCAAGACATTATAAAAATGTTAAAACAAAGATAAAGATTCATCACATTGAAATTAAACGACTGTCAGAATGTTCTCATATAGAACGCTATTATGAGAACATTCAGAGAGTTATGTTGATTATAAAGTTGGATGATTATAAATAAGTAGAACAGTATATAACAGTTTCGAATACACAACCTGATCACAGTTATTACGACACTCTTCATTTCATAATATTCGATGTAATGCAGAGTTTTGACAATAAATAACAGTAATATAATAATAATTATTTCGACCTGCGGTGATTTGTAAATGACGACCATACGACAACCCAGCAAACATAACAATGTAAACACCAAAATTACAGTTAAAGACGTTGAAACAGATTATTTCTACGTTTCAGATAAGCAGCTATACCAGATATTTTGCCAATTTCCTGGGCTGAGATGTTACCAGATATACAAATTGTTCGGTGTCAGTTAATCCAACGTATTGATCACGTGTAAGAATGTCACTTAAGTGATTAAGTCTGATATCATGATACAAAGAACATTTCAGTACAAAGTGAATCTCGTCTTCGGTTGACCCTGAATTGCACAACTTACAAAGTCTTTGTTCCGGCGCTTCTCCGACATATCTTCCGGTTTATATACGTAGTGGTAGGATACCACACCGTAACTGTGCAAGAACGGACCTTTCGTTTCTTTGTAAGTTTATGTCCAGATAAGCTTCTTTTTCGAAGATACTCTTAAATTGTATGTATGTTCATAGTTTTGCGACACGCGTGACTTTCTCATTCCAGTCCGCTTTATAGTGGTTAAGCATTGACAATTTAGCAGATTCTAAACTAACTGGCTCTCGATTGTTAAACTTGTCACTCAACCCAATCTTTGCCATTACTTCTTTAACTTCACTACACCAGTTATTTTGACATTGTATGTAGTCCATATTGAACACTTGTTTTGTTATTCTGTTATCATTAAGTAACACAAGCCTATTCCACACTCTCAACATATTTACCCAGCGTCTGTGATTGGTTGGAATCCACCCAATGTCCCCCGTTATGGCAAGTATTGGCGTAAATCGGTGAACGCCTAAGAAGTATCTAATCGCCCGGTGCTGCACGTTATCAATCGACTGAAATTTTTTAAAACCCCACACGCCGGAACAGTAATCCATAATTGGCACAACACAAGAGTTATACAGTTTTTCAAAGGTCATGATCCCAAATTCTTTCAGCTCTCGAGATTTGGATATTATTTTACCTAGAGCTCTTCCGGCGCTTTTTGCAAGGATTTCGGCATTTATCGAGAAATCACTTTTACAGTGGAATTTCACGCCTAGGTATTTGTAACTGTCAACTAATTGCAAAACGTTTTCACCGATCTTGAATAAATGTTCAGTACAGTTTGCACGGCCTCGGCGGAAATGGATACATTTCGATTTGTCAGTGTTTATAAGTACGCGCCAACGTCTGCACCAATCGCGTAATATATCCAGGATGCGTTGTAGGTCTTTTTCTGTCTGCTATACAAACAATGTCATCTGCATATAGTAACATGGATATCTTCCTGCCGTCAATTTCAAAACCAAGGTCACGGTCATTCACCTCCTTAACCAGATCGTTTGCGAAGATCGAAAATAGCGTCGGTGATGCCGTGTCACCTTGTTTTACGCCAGTGGTACACGTGAACCAGTCCGTTAACTTGTTGTTTAGACGCACACTGGCGGTGGAGTGTTGATAAATGCCTTTTATCGAATTATATAGTTTGCCATCTATTCCATTTAGCAACAGTTTGTATAAGAGCATGTATATTTAGTCTATTCGTTTGGTCAGCACATTCACAGTCTCTCTACGGGACAGATTAATCAGTCGGCCTAACATAATTCCCTAGAAGTATGCGTAGACACATATGACATGAAATTTGACATACGATTATATGACCAGGACGCCACTCTAGCTGTCAAATTCAAACAAAAGCCGCCAGACGTATGTTCACGGTTTGTTAGCATTATTATAGAGATTGTATTTTTAGATATATCGTAGTATTTGTATGTTTGTTAATATCGCTCAGCTTGCTATAGTATGTCGTGTCTACCTTCATTATTGGATCTTAGCCCCATATATATGCCCTCTGAAACTACATAGTTATAACCGGAGGATGTTTGAATGTAAATATTATTTTGAGACTAAACAAATCGCCATTTTGTTAATTTTCCAATGACGTTGACGGCGGATTGACGTATTGAGAGTGCTGCTAACATGTCGTGATGGTCAACGTAGAGCATACGTTAAATTAAAGATATATGTATAGATTACTATCTCATGTATAATACATACATATATAATCTACATATAATGTAAAAGCACTATTACAACTGTTTGTGTGTTTTACGTTTATTTATCGTCTCTACCGGTTGCCCATATGAGCGACGCCTCCTGAAGAGATTTTTGGAAGATACACGAGACTTCAGTTTAAAGTTCCATCTGAAAATTGTTAATTTTATTATGGGTCAGACGTGGGATCGAACCTGCGATCCCTGGATTCCCAGTCCATCGTATTACAACTGGTATTATTAAGTCGCATATATGTACTTTATATACTAGTATATATGTCTTGACCTACTGATTTTACTTCATGTACCACATAGATCAATGCTTGCACAGTAGATAGAACAGTTTATTATATGCTCTTCGATATATAATATGTCCAATGCCATTAAACGCAATTTACAATAGTATAATGTAAGTCTGTTTATAATTTCTACACTGCTTATATAAGTGTAGTAACTACAGTTCACACAGGGTGTCAGTATATACGCTCAGCCGGACACCGGTTTTTAGCGAGGTTGTCATTTTAAATAACGTATAACGCACGCGCGCTACAGTAGCCTACTGCTTAACCAATCACAGTCGTTCTTGTCACGTGTGTTGATTTCATCCGGGAACTTCGCCATATTCTACTTGTGGGTAGAATTAGGTTGCAATCTTCTGGATTTGTAAGTATACCGTGTATAAATTCTTATTATTTCCAGTTTTGCAATATCCACCCCAACCTCCCTCCTGTTTTGGCACCCAGTACGAACAATTCACTTTTACGGAACTCATGACCCACTTTATTTGTATTCAACATTGTTACGGTGAATTCACACCTATTGTGTTGGATTTTATCGCGAACTTTATGCATATTAAATATTATTACGCCGCATTCATTTACATATTTTCTGTAAGTTTGTTTATCTTGTTTCAAAAATAAACCACCCGTCTCCACTATGGAGTCAGACATATTCAATTCTATTCAATTGTTAGTGTTCTTGTACCATGGTTGGGGATGTTTAGAATGACAACGTCATTCAAGAAGCAATTAGTTGGAAGTAGACCCTACATTCGGATATTACATAATTGCACGTTGAGATATATGTGGAGGAGGTATACAACGTGTTATTTCACAGGTTTAAAGCGGTGCAATAACATGTTTTATTTCTCACTGCTCTGCACCAGTGGTAACTAGCCACTGCATGTTGAAATGTTGTCAGCGTAAACGTGTTCGGACTCAAGCTGTCAGTGAAGTCATGCATGACATCTTTTATGACGTCATTTACGTTCGCCTAAACATGTCGTTCTGGCGCCACCTAGCACAAAGCTTTCTTTAATAAAAACACCTTTCGGCCTAATATAATAAGAAATGTTTGCTTCAGAGAAGGCTCGAACAATATTCCATTCATGGCTAGCCCTACTCATGATAATATTGCTTTCAATGTTCATTCGGTGAAATATTATTCGATCATACACTGAAACAAACAAATATCCCCTTTTCTTTTATGTTTTCCAGTGAAAGAAAACTCCATCTTCCACTGCTTTCAAACAGTGAAACGTGGAATTTTCTCTGTCACTGCTTCAGTTTCGTATTCCTCCGCGGTTAGATGTACTTTTGTATTTTAACGATTTTCTGACAATCATGAATTGTTTTGTCTGTAGTTTTTAATTTTGAGAGCAAACAGAAACTAAGTTGAAACTTATACCGGAGCTATTTCTTATTACGGACGTTTACACTAACAGAAGTGGTTGTGCGGTTGTGTATTTTAGTGCAATGAGGCTTCCGACGGGGCAGATAAAATTTGAAAACAAACATTATATTAGCCAAAATCATTGGACATCATAAAAGAACAACTGTGTATATTAGTGTAAAATATGATTTTATTTCATCGAGTGATCACCGAGTGGCGTTATCTTACACTAATATACACAAATATCCTATATAATAGTATCCAATATATTCACTGATGTAATCACATGTTGCTTCATCAGTACACGTACAGCTATCTAGCCGCAATTGTGAGAGTTGACCTTTGAGATCAAGTGACATGTATTCCCAGGCCCGTAGCAACACTGAGGCACACCGAGGTAGTTTCCTCGGTTAAAATTTCCAAAGCAAAAAGAAAATGACAAAAATATCCATTAGCTGTATAAAATGTTGACTGCTAGAGAGCTGAAAGGTCAGTACATAATTATACGTCTAAACTCATTAAATCAGAAAACGCCGGAAATCGCTTCTATAGCCCCAACAACATTAAGGGGGAACATGCCACCGGACCCCTCCCATATATTGCCTCGGTTGAAATTTGCCTCTGGCAACCGTACTGATTCCTTCCTGTCCAAACGACAGATATGAGATGTTAAGTAAAGGAACATGAGTAATGCATAAGTATGTTTCTATGTATTCGCAAACATGTAATATTTAGAGCAATTATTTTTCTTGCTAAAACTGAATAATTTATTCATAACTCACACAGCAGTATAACATTTATAAATACGTTAATCCCGGACTTATTCTCCCATTACTATAGTAACCACAGACAACACAACTTACTAATATTGAAAGCGGTTTCAGCATTAATGCTACTATACTAGAGGACATAGAAAACGCACACCTACATTATATGATTATTATTACATGAGAACGAAATACGAAGGATTCCATCAAAGATATATCACATCTTTATTACAAAACGCAAACTGAACAACTATAAATATTCAAAAATGTTTAAAACTATGTATTTATATATTTTTTCATGTAAAAACACACTTATCCGAAGTGTGCGTTTTCTATGTTCTCTAGTATAGTAGTGTTGACCACTGTTTGTCGTTGAGTTTGTACAAAGAAATTATAACTGTGTATGAAACTGTGACTACTTAAATATTGTTTTTACGTGTAAAAGATATCGCAATGCAATTGCTAAACTTATAGTGTGGTTTCTTTTGTTAAATAGTGAGACCGGAAGACACGGGAAGAAGAACTCTGTGTTCTGTGCAATGATAGAGATATGGAAGATGAATATCACTTTGTTTTGAAATGTGCTGTATATAATGACATAAGAATCAATTTATTTTATAGTATTATTTACAAAAACCAAGCATGCTTAAGTTTATCGAATTGTTAAATTCAACAAAATCCAGAGTTTTAACAAATCTTGGCAAATATATTATAAAAGCAAACGAAAGAAGAAATTCTCTACCATATGGAATGGAATGATACATTTTCCTTTTTGCATGATTACTCTCTCATATTTCACCAGGTTTTATTGTTTATTGCTTGTGATTTATTGTTTGTTGCATTGAACAAACGTGTACATTTTAATAGTGATGGGCTATAATGCTTAAAGCGACACTACATCAGTGAAAATGCAAATTTCGGCAGAACGTAGTTTCCTATTTTTACCTATTTTTCAACAATAAACAAACGTCGTATAAGCGGTTTTTTGACATAACAAAGTAATGTAAATAGGGTCGACATACAGATTTATCATCATATCTATATATTGTATTATAACTCTCCAATACTGGAGAATAATAAATAATCTATCTATCTGTTTATTGATTCAATATTAGTGTCCGAATGTATTCGGCAGGATTTGTAGTAGCAATGCATTTATACGTAAAATGCATTTTAATTTCTAATTGAGATGTAATGTCGCTTTAAGCTTCATAAACTGTTCTGTATTCAGTATTAATTACCGAAAAATGTACAGCATACTTACCATCCGTTCATTAAGGTGTACTTCCGGAGTATTGACCGCGATTGGTACTTTGATGGAAACAGAGCACCACGCATGAAACTTAACACATGTGTATTAGACATGTTATGATTAAAAGATAAAGTAATGGCGAACTTTTGACTCCATTATGATATCCTGTATTACGTCAAGCTTTTCGGACGTATTACTGATGTTGTGTTATGTTAAGATAATAATATTTCAAGTTCTGTGCGTTACACTTGTATATCTCAGAACGTATGTGTTAACGATACTTGGCACAAAATTGTGTGTGCGAATTATTGGTGCATATAATGATGATCATATGACTGTGAGTGCGTGTTCGGTCAATTAACAGTCTTTATGATGGGACTTTAAACCGAGGTTTTCGTGTCGGTGCTTTACACCGTACACGTAAAAGAACCAGAGGAAACTCTGGAATGGGTTTCTGTCTGTATCATTGCACTATTCTCCAAAAATCTAAAATTACTAATCTCTTCAGGAGGCGTCGCTCATATGGGCAACCGGTATCGACGATAAATAAACATAACACACGCAGTGTTCGGTCATGCGATATTGTGCGACTGTTCGTCAGTTCTACGCTAGGCTTAGATCGTTTCGAAAGCAAATTCGCTATTCAAATTAGAATTTTGTCGAGAATGAGATCTATAAACGGGTCTCCATATTGATTTAAATGTTAAAATCAAATTTAATTCATATTCGTTATTGTTATAAGTGTCATGCAGTATATCGTAAAACCGAGTACGATTATGTTATCATTTGGTAAATATTTTAATCAATCAATCCAAGATATGTTGTAAGTAAAACACACGAAACACCCCTGAGATACACTGGATACAGTACAATGTCCCTACTTTTTGTACATTATTATTAATGATGTTCTACTGTGGTCCCATGCATCTCGGTCTGCGCCGAGGCTATGCTTCATGTATTCGATCGACATAATGTACGTAGTACAGTCAAAGAGATTTGAAAACACTTGTTTTGTACTTGTAATTAACTTCATCATTACAGTGAATAAACGAGTCTTGCCCATTGCAAACATAGTTTGGGTTTTTATGTGTATGTGGTTCCGTTAAGACGTAGATGTATACAAATTTATTTTAGCTCGATTGCGAAACAAGTTCTTTCAACTTATATTAATCACTCTCGAGACCTCATTCCTGATGGAATCCATCGCCACGAGGGAGAGAGAAGAGGCAATGTGGAATTTAAATGCCTTGCCTAAGGGCACAATCGTAACGGCTCCAGCAGGGGCTCGAACTCCGGACCTTTCGCACCTGAAGCGAACGCGCACCCACATATTGCTGAATATGGTTGATTTTATATCTGTGAAAAGTCATGACACCCATTGCAAATCAATGGTCGTCCTCTATAACTGTACCACAGGTAGGTAGTTGTGCAATATTTATGCGAATCAATGGTCGTCCTCTATAACTGTACCACAGGTAGGTAGTTGTGCAATATTTATGCGAATCAATGGTCGTCCTCTATAACTGTACCACAGGTAGGTAGTTGTGCAATATTTATGCGAATCAATGGTCGTCCTCTATAACTGTACCACAGGTAGGTAGTTGTGCAATATTTATGCGAATCAATGGTCGTCCTCTATAACTGTACCACAGGTAGGTAGTTGTGCAATATTTATGCGAATCAATGGTCGTCCTCTATAACTGTACCACAGGTAGGTAGTTGTGCAATATTTATGCGAATCAATGGTCGTCCTCTATAACTGTACCACAGGTAGGTAGTTGTGCAATATTTATGCGAATCAATGGTCGTCCTCTATAACTGTACCACAGGTAGGTAGTTGTGCAATATTTATGCGAATCAATGGTCGTCCTCTATAACTGTACCACAGGTAGGTAGTTGTGCAATATTTATGCGAATCAATGGTCGTCCTCTATAACTGTACCACAGGTAGGTAGTTGTGCAATATTTATGCGAATCAATGGTCGTCCTCTATAACTGTACCACAGGTAGGTAGTTGTGCAATATTGATACGAATTACTTCACTATAGCCGTCTACATATACAGGTGGGTGATGTGGTTGGCCAGGTAGAGTAATTCAACTGTCGCTGCCAATTTTATTATGTACATAGGGAATATATTTGGTGAAGTGTTGCATCTTATGTGTGTGACGGTTTTCAAAACAATGTTCGTCCCGCGAAAATCGATCGAGAGTTGGTACCCTGGGGCAATGCTATCTATGAACTTTGAAAATTATAGCTAGCATACGTATGTTGGATGATTATGTTATCTGCGAATTTTGAAACAATATATCATACTCTTGTTAGAAGCTTACGGTTTCTATGTTGTTTGAAATACTGACACATACACGTGTTAGATACTTACGTATTTTACGAGTGTTGGAACAATGTAGCATACGTTTGTTGGATGCTTATGTTATCTGAGAGTGTTGGAACAATGTAGCATACGTTTGTTGGATGCTTATGTTATCTGAGAGTGTTGGAACAATGTAGCATACGTTTGTTGGATGATTATGTTATCTGAGAGTGTTGGAACAATGTAGCATACGTTTGTTGGATGCTTATGTTATCTGAGAGTGTTGGAACAATGTAGCATACGTTTGTTGGATGCTTATGTTATCTGAGAGTGTTGGAACAATGTAGCATACGTTTGTTGGATGATTATGTTATCTGAGAGTGTTGGAACAATGTAGCATACGTTTGTTGGATGATCATGTTATCTGAGAGTGTTGGAACAATGTGACGTGTTTTGTACGCTAGCATATTGTGACAAGATGATCAACGTCTGTTGCAACGATCAGCAGTTAGTAAGTTTAAATACACTTAATGTAGTTGAGATATACATGTGTATTAGTAAGTTTAAATACACTTAATTTAGTTGAGATATACATGTGTATTAGTAAGTTTAAATGCACTTAATGTAGTTCAGATATACATGTGTGTTAGTAAGTTTAAATACACTTAATTTAGTTGAGATATACATGTGTGTTAGTAAGTTTAAATACACTTAATTAAGTTGAGATATACATGTGTATTAGAAAGTTTAAATACACTTAATTAAGTTGAGATATACATGTGTGTTAGAAATGGAATAAAAAGCACGTGTCATTGACGAGTAAAATATCTGCTTTTCTTTGACATGCGATCATTTTGCAACCAGTCTGACAAATCCCGGTACATATTACGGTATGCTAAATACATCGCTTAGGTTTTCAAAGACGACAAACAACAATATTGTTCGTGTTCATAGTCGATAATCGCTATGAAAATAGAAACCATTTAGAATTAATTATATTTGTTTACCACTTCAACAGTACGGCCAATATGGCATGATAATTAATTATATAGGCATATGCCAGGTTTCGAAAACGTACAACTACGTGGACGTTGCCAATCAATGTCATGTCTGACCACTCTACGTCACCGCCATACCCACATAAATGGTTTCCCAAATAAAGCTGATAAGAACATGTTTAATATATCATACTGATGACAGGTTTTTATAATAACAACTATGATTATTAGAATGGAGAAACGTTTTGCTCACTCCTTAATTCACAAATATAATTATGTTGAACAACATTTTAATTATACAATCAAATGGCAGATTTGGAACATGCAATGCCACGAAAAGCCGACCAATCTATTGTTGAATCACCACCATAACATCAACATAATTATATTGTGCAAATATACATTACACTTTTTATACAAATATTAATTTAGCTCGATTGCGAAACAAGTTCTTACAACTTATAGTAATCACTCTCGAGACCTCATTCCTGGTGGAATCCATCGAGAGATGAGGCAACGTGGAATTTAAATGCATTGCCTAAGGACGCAATCGTAACGGCTCCAGCGGAGCTCGAACTCCGGGACTTTCGCTTATGAAGCTTAGTAGTTTAATGTATTATATTGTATTGACTATTGACAGTTGATATGCTTTTATGCGATAATGGCAGATTAAAGACATCACAAGGCCTACCGTTGTGTGACAGCCATGTGAGTGATTTAGGATGTTGCTGGATCATATTTGAAGCTCGTCACATAGAGTGAAATAAATTGTTCTTTTACAAAATGCAGACATACTTGATTGATGAGTCGATTGATGTCTATAATTTAACAATGTCGTAACCATATTGAACGCGGCTGATGAAAATTATCACAGCCCATTGTTAGAAGGGTTATCTTCAAAACCTGAAGTCATATTGCGACTCACATGTTGCTGGTGTATGAAGAACCCGGGTGCCACCGAGCAAAATGTGCGACACAATGGGGCACCCGGGTAGAACCACATTCCTTCTGCAAACCAGCTACATGGCTTCTGCACGTGCAATCCACACCCAATGTGTGCTTCGAACCTTCGGTGTGGTGCAAGTAATGTCAAAGTTAATAATATTAACCACTCGGCCACGGAGGGAGGCACCCCTGTGTATTAATGTACACTATAACTATTGAATGCACTAATGTGGTCCAGCCGCGGAGGCCCCAGCACCGGATTCGTCCTGAGCATTACCTGCATAATCACAAGTTATGCGCATATAGTCAAATACGAGTTACTAGTAACCTTTGTTTAGTCTTATTGTGGTGCTTATCTGTATGGTTATAGCGCATTCCTGTCCACATTCCGGAGTACAGTAGATTATAGCACATTCTTGTCCACATTCCGGAGTACAGTAGATTATAGCGCATTCTTGTCCACATTCCGGAGTACAGTAGATTATAGCGCATTCCTGTCCACATTCCGGAGTACAGTAGATTATAGCGCATTCCTGTCCACATTCCGGAGTACAGTAGATTATTGCGCATTCCTGTCCACATTCCGGAGTACAGTAGATTATAGCGCATTCATGTCCACATTCCGGAGTACAGTAGATTATAGCGCATTCCTGTCCACATTCCGGAGTACAGTAGATTATAGTGCATTCCTGTCCACATTCCGGAGTACAGTAGATTATAGCGCATTCCTGTCCACATTCCGGAGTACAGTAGATTACAGCGCATTCCTGTCCACATTCCGGAGTACAGTAGATTA
>CM026393.1:31342680-31379410 GCA_014843695.1 Archivesica marissinica
ATAGAGCCAGATCAGCCGCCATGGAACGTGCCGTCTGAGCAGGCTCTATGCTGTTTGCTGATTCAGATGATCTTGCTAAGACACTTGGCTATGAAGCAAACAACATAGATCCTGATCAGCACGCAGCGTCTGATCTGGATCTATGTTGTTTGCAAAATCCTTTATATGTTAAATAAAGGTTAAATAAAAGAAATATTGTTCCGTTCTTTTGTGTTGTGACAACGTAGATAACTACACAGATCTGGGTATGTATGTGAATGAGACATGACCAGTCAGTTGAAGAGATGAATGCATCAAGTCATGCTCCACAGCATAAATATTGCTCTCTTAGAACTGGACATA
The DNA here is from genome assembly GCA_014843695.1 of Archivesica marissinica. NCBI lineage: Eukaryota > Metazoa > Mollusca > Bivalvia > Venerida > Vesicomyidae > Archivesica > Archivesica marissinica. The sequence goes on from CM026393.1 coordinate 31,343,023, forward strand.
TAATTTGGAAAATGTAAATTTCTGTAAATAGTGTGTGTTTTACGTTTATTTATCGTCGCTACCGGTTGCCCATATGAGCGACGCCTCCTGAAGAGATTAGTCATTTTAGATTTGTGGAGGATAGTGCAATGATACAGACATAGACTAATGCCAGAGTCTCCTCTGGTTCTTTTACGTGTCCGGTGTACAGCACCGACACGAAACCTCGGTTTAATGTCCCACCTGAAAGACTGTTAATTTTATTAGGGTCAGACGGGGGATCGAACCTGCGATCCCTGGATTACCAGTCCAGCGTGTTACCACTGGACTACAGATCCGTCTGTAAATATTCGCCACATATACGACATAATTCAACCAGAATACGTTGTATTCGACATTAGTTGACATATCAAAACTAGTTTCCTTTAGTATGTACAATGCCCAGAATACACGCAACATATTTCATGACATACTGATGGGGAATATAGTTCTAGAACAGATTGTGTTTCGTATCCGTAAGCAGATCTCTCTCAGCAGCTTAGCGTGCACACTTTCTAAAGTATATTAAATGAAACTTGCGTAAGTTTATTTCAGTATAATAATATTATACACATTTATGACTATTAAATAATGTTGACTGCGACAATGTTTGTTTGGAATATAATAGTTGTATGATGGTATGTGAGATGGTACGGTGGTCGCCAGATCGGACATATATATATATATATATTATATATATATATATATATATATATATATATATATATATATATATAGTTGATACACTCTCCCATTTGTATGTATGTATGTATGTTCCTTTAATGTCAAATCCCTCGCGGGGACTTAGACATGTTTTCCTGGGCAGGCTTAGCCGACCTAAGCGATTAACCAGTACTAAGCAATGTGTGTGAGGTGCCTTGCTCAATGGCACTACAAACGTGGCCTGACCGAGTATCGAACCCGGGACAGTTCGATTCCAAATCCGACGCTCTACCACTGGACCACGGACGCCACACTTTGTGGAGGAATACAGATATATTTACCTTCTCCGTGTTATAAATAAAGAACTTTGACCTCCGTGTTATAAATAAAGAACTTTGACCTCCGTGTTATAAATAAAGAACTTTGACCTCCGTGTTATAAATAAAGAACGTTGACCTCCGTGTTATAAATAAAGAACTGCTTTTCTCTAATTGTAAGACACATATCAGATAAACATTACATGTGTTTATACATAGAAATAAATATACATGGCTATGGTTGTGGGAGTTCACATTAATTGGTATATAATTTATGCATTATGATTGCATTGTTCGCTAACTGTCTGTATGTCATCATGTGCTTGAAAGCCTAACTGGAATTTAATAAAATATGTCCATGTCTATGTATATCTATATATTCATTATAAAATACTTACAAGGACTACTATAATTACACGTATGACAGTTAATAAAGCTATCACAGTCTACTGACACATTCTATAACACGACTTGCATCCAGAATGAATGATATTATAATTACAAGGAGGTTTTAGAACATATTTACCGTTATACATCACCCTTTTCACCTGAGCGTAATTACTTTTTCAGATACGGTAGAAATTGCTATAGAAACATGTGATTCGGATATGGCTGCAATAGCTACAGACGGATCTGTAGTCCAGTGGTAACACGCTGGGCTGCTAATCTAGGGATCGCAGGTTCGATCCCCCGTCAGACCCTAATAAAATTAACAGTCTTTCAGATGGGACGTTAAATCGAGGTCTCGTGTCGGTGCTTTACACTGTGCAAGTAAAAGAACATGAGGAGAATCTGGAATGGGTCTCTGTCTGTATCATTGCATTCTCCTCCAACAATCTAAAATGACTAATCTCTTCAGCTCATATGGGCAACCGGTAGCCAGAATACATAAACGTAAAGCACACACTCTTCAATAGCCACCTGATCCATATACGTTTTAGATGTGTCATAAAACACGTGATTCAGATAGGGAGGGTTAAAATTGTCATAAAACACGTGGTTCGGTGGGGTTGAAATTGTCATGAAACACGTGATTCGGATAGGGTTGAAATTGTCATAAAACACGTGATTCGGGTAGGGTTGGTATTGTCATAAAACACGTGATTCGGATAGGGTTGAAATTGTCATAAAACACGTGATTCGGGTAGGGTTGGTATTGTTATAAAACACGTGATTAGGATAGGGTTGATATTGTCATAAAACACGTGATTCAGATAGGGTTGTAATTGTCATAAAACACGTGCTTCTGATAGGGTTGGAATTGTCATAAAACACGTGATTCGGATATGGTTGGTATTGTCATAAAACACGTGATTCGGATAGGGTTGAATTGTTATAAAAACACGTGATTCGGATAGGGTTGTAATTGTTATAAAACACGTGATTCGGATAGGGTTGAAATTGTCATAAACACGTGATTCGGATAGGGTTGAAATTGTCATAAAACACGTGATTCGGATAGGGTTGATATTGTCATAAAACACGTGATTCGGATAGGGTTGAAATTGTTATAAAACACGTGATTCGGATAGGGTTGAAATTGTCATAAAACACGTGATTCGGATAGTGTTGAAATTGTTATAAAACACGTGATTCGGATAGGGCTGAAATTGTTATAAAACACATGATTCGGATAGGGTTGAAATTGTTATAAAACACGTGATTCGGATAGTGTTGAAATTGTCATAAAACACGTGATTGGGATAGGGTTGGAATTGCCATAAAACACGTGATTCGGATAGGGTTGAAATTGTCATAAAACACGTGATTCGGATAGGGTTGAAATTGTTATAAAACACGTGATTCGGATAGGGTTGAAATTGTTATAAAACACGTGATTCGGACAGGGCTGAAATTGTCATAAAACACGTGATTCGGATAGGGTTGATATTGTCATAAAACACGTAATTCGGATAGGGTTGAATTGTCATAAAACACGTGATTTGGATAGGCTTGAAATTGTCATAAAACACGTGATTCGGATACTGTGGATGTGTGTGTGTGTCAGTGCGACAAGGTGATTACGACAAGTTAAAAATATTTTATTAATAAAATTCATGAATAAACGATACATCAGTGTTCATTGTAAAGCTTCGCTTGCGGAATTGTAGGTGCCATTCGTTAAGCTATGGGTTAATTACAGCAACTACAGACTAGTACAAGTTTGCCTTTTTCCCCAAGAACAAATATCATTGAAGCCATCTCCCCCCGGAAAGCGTCCATGTCACTACCATAGAGAAATTCAATACGGCTGTTTGCTGTATTGATCATGCCAGCCCTATTTGTTCTGTCCAGCTGCTTTTAAGCTCTTAGCACATCATAGTTTCAATACTATCTTATGTGTATGCTTTTAACTACTCATCCCTATAACTTATTTGCTGTTTGACGTGCAACATGTCTACATCCCAGCGAGGGGTTTGCCATTAGAGGAAGATAGATATATAGTGAGGGCGCCGGTCACTGGTGCTTACAAGTGCATTGGTTTCCTGAGTGTGTCTTGATGACTAGGAGAGGTTGCCATTTTCCTGGACATGTTTCCCTGTGTAATATCCCGGTTGACATTTGACTACAGATCCAGCAGCGTGGATCTAGTAAGACGTTGCTGGGGGAACTGTATGAAACATATTTGCCAAACAGTTCTGAACAAAAAGTGTTTATTAAGCAAATGGCAATGTGATGCAGTAATTTTGAATGCCTTAAAAAGAGATAATAATAATAGTAAAGACTTTATTTTACGAGAGAACTCATTTAACAAAAGTTAATCTACCATTAGGCCCCCAACATATATACACATCAAATGATAGTACTATAAGTGAAAACTGCATGTTGGAATTATATAGTAATGTTAAGCTGAAAAGTAGAGAAACTATATATATAATATGTTATGGAATATGATGATATATGAAATTGTCTTGCAGAGTAGAAAAGGGGAATGAGTCAATTAATGACAATACATCTATATAGCAAGTTGCATAGGGGATTTATAGGGGTATCTTGAAAATAAGTATGAAATCAGCTTAAAACAGTCATTCACAGACTCTAGTAACTATTGCAATGGTAATGCACACACGTACTAAGGACTGTGTACAATATCGTCTGAAGTAATACTATGTGATTAGTTTGTATTGCTATTGTTCCAGCTTAAGTAGAGAATGTTGAACTGTTGAACTGAGCGAGGCAATGCATTCCAAATAGATGATCCTGAACATGCAGCTATATCCAGCATAAGCTGTACAACAAACCACTTCCGGAAAATTACAACATCTAAGAGACCACCAATATGATATTACAGAAAGCCGTTATCGATCTATTTAATCTGTTTTAAATCTGTTTTGAAGTCGTGATAGCGCAGTGGATGCGCGTTAGCTTGAGATGCGAAAGGCTCGGAGTTCGCGCCTCGCTGGAGCCGTTACGATTGTGTACTTAGGCAATGCATTTAACTTCCACATGGCCGCTTCTCTCTCCCTCGTGGCGATGGATTCCATCAGAAATGAGGTCTCAATAGTGATATATTTGCAGTGTCCCTTCTGCCCCTTATATGAGTGATGGGGTCAAGAAAATTAGCAATTCTCTTGAAAGAGGGAGAGGCAAAAGGAACTGCTCGTGCCGTATATAGGCATATATTCAATGTTTCTTAATCACTACCTCACACTACGGTTTACAGTTTACACTCCCATTAATAGCTCATACGCCTGCGTTTATTGGAGAGATTGTAAATAGGAGGGAGTGTAAGAAATTAGTTGATACAAATTTATTTAAGCTCGATTGCGAAACAAGTTATTACAACTTATATTAATCACTCGCGAGACCTCATTCCTGATGGAATCCATCGCCACGAGGGAGAGAGAAGAGGCAACGTGGAATTTAAATGCCTTGCTTAAGGGCACAGTCGTAACGGCTCCAGTGGGGCTCGAACTCCAGACTGTTCGCACCTGAAGCGAACGCGCACCCACTGCGCTATCACGACTTCTTATTAATTAAGCAGACGTTGAAAGATGACCGGGTACCAAGATGACAGTTTCCTCAATAACCAATTATATAATTTTCTGACAATGTGGGGAATTATAAAGCGTACGTATGATCAGACTCTACCATCTTCGTCCGAGGAAAACAATTATGTACACCACATAACACGGTAAGCACGGCGACTTGCTAAATACAATAACACAATATTTTACTTTGGCAGACGCTTAATAAATAACATTAGCTATGAGATATATCAGTATCAGAATATGATATTGTTTCCGAAACACCAGCCAAGAAAATTACTACGATTCGTTTCGTCCTAGATGTTGCAATGTGTGTTCTACGTTTATTTATCGTCGCTACCGGTTGCCCATATGAGCGACGCCCCCTGAAGAGATTAGTCATTTTAGATTGTTGGCAGATAGTGCAATGATACAGTTCTTTTACGTGCATGGTGTAAAATACCGACACGAGACCTCGGTTTAAAGTCCCATGGACTGAACTACTGTTAATTTTATTAGTGTCAGAAAGGGGATCGAACCTGCGATCGCTGTCTTCGCTTTCCAGTGCTATTTGATACAATAGTTACGTCTATTTATTGATCAAATTATTGTATCGATTACCACGTATGTTCGGAAGTTTGGGGTTTCTATCAAATCAATGATATAGATTTTGGTTGTAAAACAACAAATAAATTGCATATTAAATACATAGTAAAAAGTAAAAACATACAGTCTGTTCATTTATATTTCCAATATTTCATTTCTTCTGATACCACAACCACTGTGAAGAGGTGTTCAAATCAAACTGAAAAACAGCAAAAATATCACAAATGTAATGTCAGCATTGACAGTGCTCACCTGTGAATAACGTCACTGTGTTTACGCGCTGTATTCCTCCGCCAATTAGTACCGTATACTCAACCTTAAGTTTGCAATGGCCTGACTTCTCATACCGCATCTTTTCTACACATCAACTAGTCTGAAGTTTTCTCAAGTCACATAATTTCTCAAAAAAACCCACAAAACTATACACTGCCTGTCATGAAACTGCATTTTTTATCAAAAAGAAAAATGAACGTTATTAGTTATTGGGACTTTATATCTATCTCGATTTCGAAATAAGTTCTTACAATTGACATGACATTAATCACTCTCGAGACTTTATTCCTGATGGAATCCATCACCACGATGGAAAGATGAGGAGGATATGTGGTTTTTAATTGCCTTGCCTAAGGGCACAATCGTAACGGCTCCAGCGGGGCTCGAACTCTATATAAAACACGTATTCAAGCAGGTTTCCCAAACCAGTGTTTTGGAAATATATCATATTGATACCACCCTCAATTCTGCCGTGAACACGCTATCTATTCTAATGCTGTATGCTCTAGTAATTTGACGTCACATTTTGCAGTGTTGCAATTGCGTGATTGATGAACACAAACACTTATTGCATTAGCTGATGCTATTTTACCTTCCGCTTCCGCCCAATATGAACCGGATGGTACACAATCATGTGCCTACCGTCGATTTGACAAGCATGCGATAACTTGAAATTAAGCGCAACATGTTTACTGTCGCGCTGTGAATTGCCCACGACAAATAGTAAAGTCGCAGATTTTGAGTTGATAAACAACGCGTAATTGTCAACTTGGTGACATGTAGGCCTATTCCGGCAAGAAACGTAGAATTGTTAGCTGTAAACCGTCTTCCTAAGAAATTCCCACGATAATTGGAAATGTTGATTTGACACAAGCACTGTAATTATTGGCAATTGTCACCTTGTCCTTCTTAGATGATTGCCATATGGGTTAAATATTTATCTGCACAGCCAGAATGTTAACCGTTGCTGGGGTAACATTTATTTAACATCAAACATGAACTATTATATTCCTTCACTGCTGATAAAATTCATGTGTAAATGTAACATACCTGAGCTGTCTTAAATTTCTAATCCAGTAATGTGACCAAAAAGGTCCTGCAGAAATAGATCCTTCCGCTACTACTCAACTTTTAGTCCCCCTCCGTTGTCGATTGGTTAAGGTCACTGACTTGTATACCACTGTAACATATCAACACTGATGGTCACGGGTTCGAGCCCCGCTAAGAACGTGTCTGTTTCATATAAAAACAAGATGGCAGTTTCTTACGGAGGTTGGTGCACCAAGTACTTGTTAACCGCTGGAACCTGCCCAGGGATGGTGTTGTTAGGTAAATGCACGTCGCTCAAATAGGCAATAGGTAGAGACGTTAAATAAACTTAAATAAAAATAAACACTCAACATTTCTACTTGTGTGAGTGAGGCATATGGCGACCAGTTCAATTAACCAGTTATCATTTCAACTGTTCGTGCAGGTTCGATCCACCGTCTGACCCTAATAAAATTAACAGTCTTTCAGATGGGACTTTAAACCGAGTTCTCGTGTCGGTGCTGTACATCCTGCACGTAAAAGAACCAGAGGAAACTCTGGAATTGGTCTGTATCATTACACTATCCTCCAACAATCTAAAATGACCAATCTCTTCAGGAGGCGTCGCTCATATGAGCAACCAGTAGCGACGATAAATAAACGTACAAAGAAGCCTATTTAAGTGTCAATAAGCTTAGTATTGCTCGATGGCGCAACTATTGTTCTACATGTCGTGGAGAATAATTCACAGCGCGACAAGTACATGCATACGAGTTAAGTTTCATTTCAAGTTGTCGCGTGTCTGCCAAGTCGACATTCGAAGTTGAATGCAGACACAGGCCTCCGTAGGACTGCGCTACAGTGTTATGCAATATACATACCGTGATATATGTAGTGTCAATAATTATATACAATATACACCCAACACAAGTCCTACTCGGCCACCTGGTGGTTATATAATACTTGGGGTCAATTATAACCATTCAGTATAAATAGTTTCATATTGTTATGTAATGCATTTTATTCCAGATAAGTCGATTCATTTCAAGCTTGTCTTTAAATTAATGAAATTGTCACCAAGGGATACTACTACCCCGTGATTTTGGAAATGATAGAATGCAGAGTTGTGGAACATGATGGCACGTCACAGTGATGACGTAGGGTGTTTTTCTCTCTTGCATCAACATTTCACAGGAAAGGTTAGATATTTCAAACGCTGATCTATTTGGTGACAATTATATAGCAATTCATTGCATAAAACTATGCAATAAAATGTATCAAATACGATGATATGAATATTAACAAGTATACAGCTTGTACAAGTATACAGCTTGTACAAGTATACAGCTTGTACAAGTATACAGCTTGTACAAGTATACAGCTTGTACAAGTATACAGCTTGTACAAGTATACAGCTTGTACAAGTATACAGCTTGTACAATACAAACATGAATACATGCGAAACGTAATATTCGACATTAATAATATGTTCATAACAGCAACTAAATATTTCGAGATCTAATCATTTAGCATCAAGTGGCCGACCCTCTATATATGCAGGGTGTGAGACAGTACCTATTTTGTTCTACTAATATTATCACTTATTATTAACTTATTATTAAAATTCAGTATCAAGCTTAAACAAGACAGGCTGTCCGATTATCGCAGTGGTTAGCACGCTCGCTCCTCACTAATGCGACCGGGTTCGATCCTCGGACCGGGAAGTATGTGAGATGGTACGGTGGTCGCCAGATCGGACAGGTGGGTTTTTCTCTGGGTACTCCGGTTTCCTCCCACATGAATGACCACATTTACGCTTTCATCCGCACCAACGAGAGTGATGAATATAAGTTGTTGAAGCTTGTTTCGCAATCGTTGTAAAATAAATAAAGTTTGCACTAAACAAGATAGGTTTAAATTAGCTAATGCTAAAACAATACCAATGACCCCAATGTGCTAAATGTAAATGTTTGCAAACTCTACTATGGAAAGGAATTTGTATAAGCATTTTAATATGCTTGTTTTCCAATCTCAATGTTTTCTGTTGCAGCACGTTATTCGTGTATGTTATTTTCTGAATAAAATAGTTAAATCTAACATTAATAAAGAACATCATAATATAATTGACTGTGGGTGAGAGAATAAAAAGAAAGGATTGTAAGAAGATAAGAGAGGAGAGCATGTATGTCACGTGTTACAATGTTCATTATTAATATATATCATGGGTTTATGACCTTTTGTTCAATATAATCTATCTATATATATATATGTATGCTATCATATTAATATGTATTAGCACAAAAAGACAAATTGGTTTCGCTCTTTGCCAATATAGCGTCTTAGCTGGTTTATCGTTGCTTTAAATAACACGATGTCAACCTATTATTAATGTAATTTGTGTATATTACATTTTGTTTCTCATGTCATGTATACTCAATTCAACTTTATTGGCATAATCAGCAAACAAGTTGCCTTTGGCCATTTACAAACACAAAAAGCTATGGCAAAGACAAATATAAATACATATGGTAATGAATATTAAATATATACATGTATATTTATACATGTTCATACAACATACATTTAAGAAACAATTAAAATATCCAGGGCATTTTTCCTTATTAACATACATTCTTTAATATATTTAGATACTTTTACTTGCAAATGTTTATTTTTTGTCGACATAAGCGTGAACTATTTATGTACACAAGGCCATGAAATATTGTTAAAATATGTTTTTCTTACTGTTCTATATGTGTCACAACATAGCATAACATGATATTCTGATTCAACTGCATGTTGACTACATAACTTACACACTCTGTTTTCTCTTTCAATACCTCTATACCGACCAAATCCAATCTCTAAGTTGTGAGAAGACAATTTTAATCTAGAAATATGTTTTCTTACTATTATGTATGTGTATTGTATTGCCAAAGGCAAGGTTATGCAATAAAACATAAATTATTATATTAATAATATTATTGCAATTTCTTGCTATTTGATATGTAGGTATGAACATTTAGGAATATGAAAGTGGTATCCTGATCGGATATGTAGTCCAGTGGTTAACACGCTGGACTGGTATTCCAGGGATCGTAGGTTCGATCCCCCGTGTGCCAGAATGGAGGGTTGCGAGATCTATATTGAAATTGTGAAGATTGTTAGCTAGAGTTTTACGGGAAACATAGTAAATTCTACACTCAAAGAACTAGTGGTAGTTTGTCTCCATTTGGCCGCATTTACATATATCAATATTGATATTATATGGTTAATTGTTTGCTCCAAATACTGTAAAACATCAAGTGACCTATTTGGAATTTTGCTATACTCTATAATGGGTTTAGTCCTCTTGTTTCGGTAACTAAACTAACTAATTTCTTAGTAGCTCTAGTGGATTTTGTCGCATCGTCTGATGGGACATAAATACTGCCCCGAGTAGAACCGTCGACCTATCATAAGCCAGCTAGATACGTTCCGTACTTGAACGAGTTCCACACCCACAGTTGGATTCGACCCTCCAGCGGTAAAAGTCATATTAATTGAAATCAAGGACATTAACAACTCGTACATAGGCCACAGAGAGCAACATTATATGTTATTGTTATTAACTCTTTCACCGCCAATGTCGCATAAAAGCGACTTTGTAAACAAAAGTAGAGAACCCGATCGGACAGAACAGAAATTGCCGTCTGATCAGGCTATATGCTGATTGCTCTTCAGACAGTGGAGCTGAAGCACCTGTCCGAATAGCAAACAACATAGATCCTGATCAGACGCGGCGTTACGCCGCGGCTGATCTGGATCTATGTTGTTTGCACATGCTCTGAATTTATTCGGCGCTGAAAGAGAGAAATTTGTACATTATGTAAGTTATACTGATATTATACATACATTGATTTCAGTTCTAAAATTAGCCACATATTCCGAGAAAACAACAACATCAAAATCAATGACGGCATCGTGTAATTGGCTCTCTGATATACTTAGTGACAGAGTGGCAATAAATGATAGTTAACTCATTTTAATGAAGAATATACAGCAGTCGGCTTGCGAGCATTAGCTATTTATACTATCGGCTGAACATTCTTGAAATTTCTTGAAATTAATTCTGATTGACGTATTAGTAATGGGATCTACTTCGGTTATCGTTTTTCCGTGAACACAATCATAGATTTCGTGAATCAAAATGTACAAAAATGGAGTTGATTCATTTGTTCCATTGCTTGGGTTACCTGTAATATGTTCTAATATATCTTATCTCACTTCATATAACTTGATTAAATATCCGATAAGAAAACCGCAGTAGTTCGGTTCATTTTGACCCATATAACTGCGTGCATCAATCTTACCTCATGAAATCCCTCTTCATATTACTTACAGTCAAACCTGTGTTAGTGGTCACCTCTATTAAGCAGCCAACCTGTATTAAGCAGCCAATTTCCAGATTCCCAATATGCTGTTTTATTATACATTTGACCTCTATTAAGCAGCCACCTGTGCTAAGCAGCCACTTTCTGAGATTTCTTTGGCTGGCTGCTTAAGACAGGTTTCACTGTACATACATACCCGATTTCATGAGGTAATATTGGTGCACGCAGTTATATGGGTCAAAATGAATCGAAATACTGAGGTTTTCTTCTATTCCAGTTTATAAAGATCTGCCGACCAGAAGGAACAGGTTCGACCCCCCGTCTCCCCGTCTAACCTTAATAATATTAACAGTCTTTCAGATATGACTTAAAACCGAGGTCTCGTGTCGGTGTTTTACACTGTGTATGTAAACGAACCAGAGAAGACTCTGGAATATGTCTCTGTCTGTATCATTGCATTATCTCCCAATATCTCTTCAGGATGCATCGCTCATATGGGCAACCGGTAGCGACGATAAATAAACGTAAACACACAAACAGTTGTAAATAGTGCTTTTACATTATATGTAGATTATATATGTATTATACAAGAGATAGTAATCTATACATATATCTTTAATTTAAAGTATGCTCTACGTTGACCATCACGACATGTTAGCAGCACTCTCAATACATCAATCCGCCGTCACCGTCATCGACCCCACAATGCATTGGAATATTAACACTATGGCGAGTATCCTCTGGTTCTTTTACGTGCGCGGCGTATAGCACCGACACGAGAGTTCGGTTTAAAGTCCGAAAGACTGTTCATTTTATTAGGGTCAGACGGGGGATCGAACCTGCGTTACATGGATTACCAGTCCAGCGGACTAATGTTCCGTCTTTAGCGAATATTCATGGCCTGAAGTTTATTATACCATATGTGAACATCTGACGTCATATACGCAGTGTTACAGTATGACGTCATATACGCAGTGTTACAGTATGACGTCAGGAAAAGTTTATTGGGAACTGACTAATAAAGAAAAGTTTATTAAGCAGGCCGTGTTTGACCATTACTACGCATGACGGTAGGATAAACATATATATTCAGACAGAGAACTACTTTTATCTTGACTTTACAACTATGTCCACTGTATCCGTATGCCATACAGTACACAATATTTTACACACATTTATTTGAGCTCGATTGTGAAGCAAGTACTGACAACTTATATTAATCACTCTCGATACCTCATTCCTGATGGAACCCATCGCCACGAGGGATCGAGAAGAGGCAACGTGGAATTTAAATGCCTTGCCTAATCGTAACGGCTCCAGCGGGGCTCGAACTCTGGACCTTTCGCACCTGAAGCGAACGCGCATCAACTGCGCTATTACGATTTCCACAATACGAAACGGTTCTAACAAATACTAGTACCAATTATTCTCAGAATGTTTTTTTATTTTCTCATTTAGCTAAACGAAATAATAGATTACATTTGAGGGGAAAAATCACTTGTTGGAATATGCATTGCGATCAATTTATTTGCAAATAAATCTGTTTTATGCGTGATATGTCATACACGCGTATAGCTCATACACATGCAGAGGAAATAACGCGTTATTAAACTTTATTTATTTTACAACGATTGTGAAGCAAGTTTTAATAACCGTTATATTAATCACTCTCGTTGGCGCGGATGAAAGCCTATATGTGTTCTAAGCGCTAACCACTGTGCTAATCGGATGCGTTATCTTCGTCGAGTAAATATAAGCTTCTGTTATTTGCACAAATAAATGTCTGTTTCCCGTCTCGTCACCAACACTATTCCATTACCCTATTAAAAATGAAATACTCACTTATTGAAATCGTTTTCTGTTAACAATACGAACATTATTTAAGAGAGTATTTAACACTTATGACTGTCCGATTAGCGCAGTGGTTAGCGCGCTCCCTTCTCACCAATGCAACCCGGGTTCGATCCTCGGACCGGGAAGTATGTGAGATGGTACGATGGTTGCCAGATCGGACAGGTGGGTTTTCTCAGGGTACTCCACTAAAGACCACATAATTTTTATACGTGCACAGTGTAAAGCACCGACACGAGACCTCGGTCCCATCTGAAATACTTAATTTTATTAGGGTCAGACTGGGAATCGAGCATTGCAAACATCTCAGACATTTTGTTTTATATTGTCCGCCAGCTTGTTTAGATAGTGTAAGTTTGATAACGTTGATGAAGCTAACGTATAGCCCTATGAACACATGTCTAGAGAGACCTTTAAATTTAAAATAATTATGATTATTTTCTGGAGTGCATAAATTGGTGTTTTCCTTCTCGGAAACGTTTATCTGTAGCAAGAATATGTTATTAAAACCTCACCATTCAGGACCTCGTTCTCTCATGTCATAAGCTTGGAAATACAGTACTACTGGACTCTTGTGAAAATGAAATAGTGATGTATCGTAATACTGTAGAACTGTTATACTATATAATTGTCACGTGATCATTAAATATATATATATGTTATTACTAGTTTTGCTAAGACGATGTATGTATGTACAAGTCTGCCAAATAAACTTCTGTTCTGTTCTGTTCTATACTGAAATATTAAAATATTCTTAAACTGTTATGATCTTAGTTTGGATTTTTTAAAAAAATTTAGATTTCAGAAACCAACTGGCTCTGTTAGAAAACTATGTCACTGGGTCAATTTCAAATAAAACGTTAATATATAAATACAAATGAGTCTTTTACTAAATTAATTTGATCTAAATATAACTCCCGACTTAATCATGATTGCTATTATTGATTTTAAATCGTGCTAGTTTTATATCTGAACATTCAAACCTGCACTGATTCATTTAAGACTATTCCTGCAAATTCTTTAAATTTGTTTCTATGGAAATACTTCATCATCTGTCATAACTCACTTTATCTAATCGTGAATGCTGTCTAAACCCGCCAAGTAAACTGTGGTGTATATCGGAGCGGATAACGGTGCATCGGAAGCACAATTCATCATGCACCTACGTTATTGAGATATTCAAAGACAACCCGTTGCCAAACAACAGATACATGGACATCATTTCATCCATGAGCTTCTGATGCTCGACATCCGATCGATCTATACTAGAGGCCATAGAAAACGCACACTTCATGTATACTAGAGGCCATAGAAAACGCACACTTCATGTATACTAGAGGCCATAGAAAACGCACACTTCATGTATACTAGAGGCCATAGAAAACGCACACTTCGGATAAGTGTGTTTTTACATGAAAAACAATAACTATATAAATACATAGTTTTAAACATTTTGGAATATTTTTAGTTGTTCAGTTTGTGTTTTGTAATAAAGATGTGATATATATTTGGTGGAATCCTTCGTATTTCGTTTTCATGTAATAATAATAATATAATATGGGTGTGCGTTTTCTATGTCCTCTAGTATATAATGAAATGCACGGATATTATAGTTCCAATGAATACGTACTTTTTTCATACGAATAACAATTCGCTATAACTATTCTATTTGTATAATTCACATTGGGTAAAAATGATCTACCCTACAATTAGGGATGTAATAAAGTATAACAAGGCTGTATATATGTCAAACGTTCTCTATGTATGTCATTTCTTGTCATATTATTAACTTAATAAGTCGTTTCTCTAGTATTAATATGTTATTAAAATGATATAGCATTATTTATGTATAATATCAGTGTCTGTAAATGCAGATAAAAACCCATCTCCCCAATATGTGTAATAAGTGATAGCACAGTGGATGCGCGTTCGCTTCAGGTGCGAATGGTCCGGAGTTCGAACCCCGCTGGAGCCGTTACGATTGTGCCCTTAGGCAAGGCATTTAAATTCCACATTGCCTCTTCTCTCTCCTTCATGGCGATGGATTTACATCAGGAATGAGGTCTCGAGAGTGATTCATATAAGTTGAAAGAACTTGCTTCGCAATCGAGCTAAAATAAATGTGTATAAACTCAACTAATAAATTCGACTCACCTCTTATATTTCGTTCTTAAAATTAAATAATTTCACGAACTATTGTTTTGTATATCTATTTATAACAGTCAGTTAATTTTCAAAATATCAATCCATGGGGTGAAATATTAGTGAGTTGTCCTTGGAAAAATATGTTTGGTGTTGGGCGTTGTTGGCAAAAAAATCACTACAGAGTAATTGCGTTTTCTATGTCCTCTAGTATATATGTAGGCGTGCGGTTTCTATGTCCTTTAGTATATAATGTATGTGTGCGTTTTCTATGTCCTCTAGTATATAATGTATGTGTGCGTTTTCTATGACCTCTAGTATACTAACTGCAGCAACACCCACGTACAATTAATACACAATACACCATCTCGTCGTTATGTCTGCCTGGCGGATCTTGATGAGTAAAGACATTGAAGTTGAAGTCATGAATATTCTTCCATTTTAAGTACAATTTAAGGTGCTTAGTTTCTACAAATTTATTTTAGCTCGATTGTAAAGCACCGACACGAGACCTCGGTTTAAAGTCCCATCTGAAAGACTGATACTTTTATTAGACACGGGTGATCGAACCTGCGATCCCTGGATTACTATTCCCAAGTGTTAAGTACCATTGGACTACAGATCTGTATGCTCTCACAAAATCAGATACGTTGTTTTCTTTTGAAACCATCATAAAAGCTTCCAATACAAAATAAATTGCCCCAGGATGTGTGAATAAACCATGTTGTGGCTGTATCCATGTTAATTTACACTTTGCCATGAAATCGGATATTTACAGTAGGTGCTAAGGTAGGTATTGTGTTTAATTATGATTTCAACACTGTTTAGAGGAAGTCCTTTGAAATATTACAGACACTTTGCAACAACACCCACCCCTCTGTGTAACCGCGCAATACTACCGTCCCGACCGAATATTCGAATAGCAAAATCGCTATTCGTTGCCATCCCTATTTTCTATAATACAATTGTTTTTATTTAATTCACTTCATAACCCTATACAATATAATTACTGCGCAAGCATTACAATCTATTGTTCAATAGCTTCATTATATAATCATACACATTTACAATATCTGTTTTAGACATCAAGTGTTGATCTAATCACAGTTAAGCGCGATATGAGTGCATTAGTTGTTTATTTACGTATTTATATTGGGAGAAGATCTGTAACAGTTTATAATCATATCCATATCTGTAGTGTACCAACAGGATGTCGCATTCTTTCAAGTGAGGAAGCTATCCAGCTGGCTAACGTTTCAACTTCGGTTTCAGTTTATTTTCATATTCTCAGGAAGCAGATTAGCAACAACATGAGCTATTCATAACATATATATATATACAGTACATAAATGGACGTGATACATAGAAGGTCGGTGATTCCCTTGTACCCTTCCGTGCCCGAAATAATGGTTGGAGGGACATCCCGGTTGCCTTTCTCCATCACTAATTCCTCGATAGTCGCGTTGTCGCTATATGTCCTGTTGGTGTTACTTTCAACCTCCAAAACAAACACATTCATGATCTGAAGTGTATAGTTTTAGAGATGCAATGTAAATGCGTATTTCCGTAAAAGTTCAACAAAAGTTTCAAATTTATTGACATAATCACCAACTAAATTGCCTTTGGTTATAGACAAAGACCAACTGATATGAGCTATGCGACGTCGCACACCGTACATACATGTATATACATCTACTATCAAACCACTAATTGTAGCCGAGATGCCAAGTTGCAAATCCAAAATGACGTCATGCTATCATATACCAACTTAATAAATTGAATTCGTCGTAGGCTCAGACAGTCATTTGATCTGTCGTTTGACTTTCCATTCGTGAACTTAAGTATCTTATATATTTCCAGTGAAACATATCTGTACTGAAGTTATTAGATTTAACACCATTGATGTTCTGTTTGCTCTGGCTTCCTTAAACATACAGTACACATTCCACTTTGATGTGTGTAGGTGGTTGCTAGGGATTATACAAACGTATTTAGGAGCTTGTGTAGCAACAACAGCCGTAAACTTGTCATTAAAGCCACTATTTACGCTTTCTTTATTGCCTGATTCATGACTGTCTGTTAGGTCTTAAAATAGGCAACGCTTCGCACAAAGATATTAGGCAAGCTTCGTATTTATATCTACACATCCAAATATATTTAAAAGTATTTTCATATTTAATATCGAAATTTCTTATGTCAATTTGTTGGTCTCAATTCGACAGCAGAATATGTTGTGTACAATCTATGTCTTTAGAAATATGACAAACTATACATGTATAATACACGGTATGCATATAGAAATATTGTGAAAGGTTGGCCTAAAACGTATATTTGCGCATGAGAAAAATATTGGCCAGCAGGGTGATTTAGTCTGAGGGCAGGTGTGCTCCATATAAGGCCTAACCGAGTTATTTTATTGCATACCTCAAAACAAAAACGCGCAATAGGAATACTTTGTTTTATTTAACAACGAATGGCAACACTTATTTTTGCCCACGTAAACAATCGTAGTGTTTGAAATTATTTTTGGTCCAATGAGATGGCAGCATTTTTCAATCTTTGAAAGAATTTATTTTTAGTAAATCAGCTTTAAAACACTAAGCTATGTTTATTAGTACGTATTTACAACATTAAGTGATTTACCGACGTTATTGCGCATGTGTGCCTTGGAAGCGGAGCTACAGGGGTATTGATTTTTTGTTTACCTTCATCCGATACACAAGAGAACAGCTGTTAGTTTAGACGCTCGTCTAATATTATGTATTGAAACCAACATGGAAGTCGTGATAGCGCAGTGGATGCGCGTTCGCTTCAGGTGCGAAAGGTCCGGAGTTCGAGCCCTGCTGGAGCCGTTACGATTGTGCCCTTAGGCAAGGCATTTAAATTCCACGTTGCCTCTTCTCTCTCCCTCGTGGCGATGGATTCCATCAGGAATGAGGTCTCGATAGTGATTAATATAAGTTGAAAGAACTTGTTTCGCAATCGAGCTAAAATAAATTTGTATAAACTAAACCAACATGGGCATTTTTTTCAAAAATGTACATAGGATTAAAGAGAAAGTAGCCGTGAAAATAAACATATTTATTAACTTACCGTTAAATGTGTTCGTTAAACTTCGAAACGTGTTCGACCTTCACGATTAAAGTTCTGTTTCTCTATGCCAGCGAGGAGACAATATAATGTGCATAAGGCGGCAATTATGTGATGTTTACGTTTATTTATCGTCGCTACCGGTTGCCCATATGAGCGACGCCTCCTGAAAAGATTAGTCGTTTTAGATTTTAGAGGATAGTGCAATGATACAGACAGAGACCCATTCCAGAGTATCCTCTGGTTCTTTTACGTGCACGGTGTAAAGCACCGACACGATATCTCGGTTTAACGTCCCATCTGATCGACTGTTAATTTTATTAGGGTCAGACGGGGTATCGAACCTGCGATTCCTGGATTCCCAGTCATTACATGCCATATGTACAAATGCATATGTACACATACATTTGCCATTCAAACTAAAATACCTATAGAATAGTATAATAAAATTATACAGAAGTAAACAGTCATATGTACAAATGCACATATACCATTAAATGAATATAATGTTATCACAATCGCCTATATATTATGTATGTATTTCCTTTAATGTCAAACCCCTCGCGGGGACTTAGACATATTTTCCTGGGCTGGCTTAGCCGACCTAAGCGATTAACCAGTACTAAGCAATGTGTGTGAGGTGCCTTGCTCAATGACACTACATACGTGGCCTGACCGAGTATCGAACCCGGGACCGTTCGATTCCAAATCCGATGCTCTACCACTGGACCACGGACGCCACACTTTATAATTATGACGCTGTTGTTTTGGAAAATAATGGATACAATTAATTTTAAAAACTGTACTTTCAATTTAACATTACTTTAAGTTAATATAAATCAGACACCATCGCCTCTACACCAACTGTGTATTTATATCGTTTTTGTTATCATTTTATTTCGCCTCCCCAACGTCTATTCATTGGTATATTTAATTCATTATGTGACTGATGGAATTCGCACATATTCTTTCAAACCTTTACTTAGGATCTCAATAGTTGTACATATCGCTTAGGACGTTGTTGGAATAAGGCGACGAATTATCGAAATCGTCAACATTTCCATTTATCGTAGACCAACCAACACTCGAGACTAGATAAGCTTCCAGCTTACTTACTTACTTACTTACTTATCCCTCTTCGTCCCGTCTGGAACATAGAGCCTTGACTACATATTTCCATCCTCTACGGTCCCGCGCTATGTGCTTGGCTTCTCCCCAGGAGATCCCATATGTGCGAAGCTCACTCTCTAGAGGTCTTCTCCAAGTAAATGATGCAAAATATTTAGGCCTAACCTTGCAAAGCAATCTAAAATGGGACAAACATATTAACTCGATAACCAATAAAGCAAACCAATCACTAGGATTCTTGAAACGCAACCTAAAATTAACATCACCTAAAGCAAAAGACCATGCATACAAAGCACTAGTAAGACCCAAGCTAGAATTCTCCAGTACCATCTGGGACCCACATTCTAAAACACAAAAACACCAAATTGAGAAGGTACAGCGACGTGCTGCCAGATTCGTTACCAACCGATACCATAATACTAGTTCAGTCTCCGAAATGATCGACAACCTAAACTGGCCAACACTTGAGACACGCAGAGTTAGATACAGATTTATTATCTTCTATAAAATAATACACCAAATAGTAGCTGTAAACATTCCCATAAACCTTTTGATACCCGTAGACAACATAACCAGACACACAAACCCATATTGTTATAAACACATCCCTGTCAACAAAGATTCATACAAATTCTCTTTTTATCCAAGAACCGTCATCCAATGGAACCTGTTACCACTTGCCGCACATGAAGCAATAACAGTTGATGGCTTTAAAGCACTCATCCCTGTTTCTGCCCTCCCAACCATGATCTAAAGCATTCATTCTATGTACAAAATCTTAAACAAGCACTGTAGTATATTTGTCTTTGGACATTCACTTATTTGTTATTTGTTAATTAATCATTGTAAATATCATCTCAAAATTCACCAGCGACGACACATAATCCTCAATATTGAGGGAGTGTCGAAATCACCAAGAAGAAGAAGTCGTGGTTGGACGGCCTCGCCTGAGCTTCCCTTGGGGTTCCAGTCGAGTGCCTGTCTTGTGGTGTTTGTTGGGTCCCGTCGTAGGGTGTGCCCAACCCACCGCCACTAAGCGTCCAGCTTAGCAATATCAAAATCATTGTTTTTCACTCTAGTACTATGCGTTTCTGTTTTCAACTGATAATGAAACTGCAAGTCTCCAATCCCACAACGAAGACAACCTTGTAGAGAGATTTAATAAAGACATATAATTTTAGCTTTCCGTTATAGGAGATTAGCGACTTGTCTGTTGCTACCTTGTTAGGCGCAATGACGATACCTCGGTGGTGCAATTTCCTGATGCACGCTAATTGAGAAATAAAATGGTACGCTTATTGGTTTCTAAGAGCTTGTAAATGAACACCGTCATATTTAGTTATTGGTCGCTGGAGAAAACATGACATTGATTGACGTCATTGAATATGTTTGACATTAATTAAACTTAAATGCAATTATGTGATTGTTTCTTGGGGTTTAACGTTGCACCAACAGTTTAGGTCATATGACGACGCTCCGGCTTTTTTTTGTATGGAGAAAGAACCCGGATGCCCTCCGAGCAGTATTTCAAGCACGGTTGGACACCCAGGTAGAACCACCGACCTACAACATATAAGCGCAATAAATATAGTTGTGTTTGTACATACTGTTATGAAGTAGCAAGAAGAAAAAAAATGTTCGTACTAGGGATGGCAACGAATAGCGATTATACTATTCGAATATTCGGTCGGGAAGGTATTCTATCAAAAACTCAAAATCACTCACACTTATAAAATTGCCAAACTAACCTAATTTATGTTTTACGCGTAAACGTCATCTTCTTCAAATTCAGATTGAATATTCTACCCGAATATGTTACATCCAATTTGCATAATTATATTACACATAGCATTTTTCTTATTCTCAGAGCGATTCAAGCATTTCCAAACGTGTGACTGAGCGGGTGGCATTTTTGAGGACAATATAATATTTTCACGCCCCCTGAAGAGATTATTCATTTTAGATTGTTGGAGGATAGTGCAATGATACAGACAGAGATCCATTCCAGAGTATCCTCTGGTTCTATTACGTGCACGGTGTACAGAACCGACACGAGACCTCGGTTTAACGTCCCATTTGAGAGACTGTTAATTTTATTAGGGTCAGACGGGGGTCGAACCTGCGATCCCTGGATTACCAGTCCAGCGTGTTACCACTGGACTACATATCCGTCTGTATATGTACCATACCTCATGTTATTCAGGATACACGCGTTGTATTACGCATGAATGTCGACCCTATTTACATTATTTTGTTATGTCAACAAACCGCGTATACGACGTTTGTTTATTTGTTGAAATACTCTGCATTCTGCAGACATTTGCGTTTTCGCCGATATAATGTCGCTTAGATCCCCAAAACAAAGTTTTAACAAACAAATCAAGTGAGACGTGTGCTTAGACTCATCGATGCATTGAGTTGATTTGTTTGTGTGATATTTAGTGATTGAGGGAAATGTTGCTGCTGTGGATTTATATTGGCATTGACAATTTCCCTTGCCTCTGGAAACCCAATATTCCGTGCGAATTTGATGTGAAGAACGTCTCTCTATATTCTCCACGTTTTGCAGTTACGAGATTCGGTTGAATGTGGCTCGCTGTTATGTACACATGGCAATCGGTGTGGTGTATCCATGTGTCTTCGTTGTTGGAGTAACCATTGCCAGAATAAAGGTAACACACCTTGTGAGTATTACAATTGATCTCACTGTGTCCAAATTTAAAGTATTTGTAGACCTGAAGAGGATCTTGGATACAAATGTCCACATTGGAAAGTAGGTTGCCGATTGTGAGTAAACGTGGTAGAATATGTGTGCCATATAGTGATTGTGAGGATTTCTCTGTTACCTCGTTTGGTTTTCATGCGCTTCACAGCAGTGGCAGTTTGCTCACGGCGGTTTTCCACAACATTGGACTTGGTAAAGCCAGCAAATCAGATGAACACATTGTGAGATTGGTTCAGGTAACACTTACCATGTTGAAAACTGATATAGGGAGAGTAGATTTCGCGTGCGGTGTGGATTGACAACTATAACAAGCACACTTTGGGACACCTGTAATGTTTTCCGTTGCTTTCTCCATCTCAAAGGAGGGCTCGTTGATACTTAGTACACTTAGCAGTGGGTTGAATAATAGCAATCCGGTGTAAATTGAATTGCTTAAAGCGACACTACATCAATGAAAATGCAGAATGTAATTTCCTATTATATGGTATAATTTTTTCCAAATATTTGCCTCAAAAACTGAGTATTTCAACTCATAAACAAACGTCATACATGGTACAGATTTATCGGTATATAAAATCCTACTTTCAATTTTGAAAGTTTGTAGATAACAAAAACATTGTTTATTGATTCAATGTTAGTGTTCGAAGGTGTTTGGAAGAATTTGTAGTAGCAATGCATTTATACATGAAAAAAATTGCATTTTATTTGCTTTTTGCGATGCAATGTCGCTTTAGAGGTTGGTGCTTATCAGTGGAGTCCAATAAGGAGACACGTAAACGAATAGGATATCCTACACCAGGGATATTCAAGTAATATACTCTGGCGTGTATATCACTACAGAGACCAACGGACAAGATCGCTATCGCCTGATTACACATGACCCAGTGCTTTCGTGGACAGCACATTGAAACAAATGTGTTAGTAACGTAAAAGTATAATAGGTAACATACATAAAGTCATACACATGTATCGCAATACAAATAGAAAATGTGTGTGACAAAAATAGTTCTGCAACAAAACATGTTTTATGTTGTAACTGTTTTATTACTAAACGCACGGACACAATTCACATATCAAATAAAAGTACATGTCAATCGTAACAAAATATTGAAAACAGAATGAAAATTGAATTACCGGTTTCGGCAAATTTCATGTTCAAAGTTACATAGGACACCTGATCAAAAATTGATAAATTGCTGAGTGAATTTCATTAGTCCGTGTATCCACAAGTTTGCACATTGCATTCATTCAAGCAGACGACTCCTCATTGAAAACATAAGCCGGCGGAGCCCACTCATGTTGCAGAATGTTGGGTAGGTCGGCAAGTCTTGTCTGTTTTATAATTCTTTTATTCACAGCACGTACAATAATGTCTCATAAGTGTTCAATGCATGCCACATCTGGTAATATTGGTGGTAACTGCACCCGCTGAGCGGTAGTTGTTTGCATTGTTTGACATTTATCGTTTGAGGAAGACAATAAACTAATGAATCAATCTAATTCGCGGGAACAAGCCAAGTCGTTATTATTTTCTTCATAAGTCTACCATTTACCATGATACATTATGTGAGATTAATTGCAATGGTCAAAGCAATTCGATATTGCAACTTTTGACAAGGTACCCTACGTGACTTTGAACAATACATATTAAACATCACGTTCACAGTTGCCGGCAGGTAATGTAAAGTAACGCATTGCAAGTTGTAGCGAAACACGTGCACATGGTTCAACATTTGTAATGTTTCTGTAATTCGCAGTAATTAGTATATCGCGGTATTACGTATATTGCAGATACATGTACATACTATGCTGTAGAATACACTCAACAAAATTCCTAACCGATCACCTGATGTTTTACAGTATTTGGAACAAACTAATAACGAAATAATATCAATGTTCATATAATCGTATTGGTTATATTTGATTACAGATCGTGATTTTTCAGTAGCATAATTTGGGATAAAATGCATTAAATGGCAATAAGAAAATATTTATATTGTGTGATTATTAATTGGCTCCAAATATTATGAAATACCAGGTGACCGATTAGGAATTTGTTGTTGAGTATCACATTTATAATAACAGCTGTCGATCTACATTAGGCGCAAAGTAACATTTTAAAGATAGATGCATATTGGCATACACGACGGTATTAGAAACGTTGATAAATATCGCGCTTCTCCATCCTAGCATTTTCGGTAACGCTGCAATTGCTTTGAATTAGAGTACAAAGTACAAATTGCTGTTTGTTTTACACGGTAGAGTGCTACCAGTATTTGCATCATTTCCACATACACGTAGGCATCTATATCCGTTGCCGAGTTGTTACGGTCGTTGACTACTAATAGATTTCCCTTAATAGCTTCGGGTTCGATTAAGACTTAGGGTGTCGAATTATTTCATGTGATGAAGCTATCCAGTTGGCTTGCGGCAGGTCGGCCGTTCTGCCAAAGGGCTAGTCCGTATCTGAAATAATACTACTTCCGGCAATACAGCTGGTGAATCGTATGCTGTTTGGGCGACTTAAAACCCAGCAACAAACACACATTCTACGATCGTAAGAAAACATATTGTAAACTTTGAGCATTTATTTTCGTATATTCAACAGTTATGACATCATAATCGTATTTGTTATTCATACCTGGTTTCAAATATGTTTTGAAGTCGTGATAGCGCAGTTGATGCTTCAGGTGCGAAAGGTCCAGAGTTCGAGCACCACTGGAGCCGTTACGATTGTGTCCTTAGGCAAGGCATTTAAATTACATATTGCCTCTTCTCTCTCCCTCGTGGCGATGGATTCCATCAGGAATGAGGTCTCGAGAGTGATTAATATAAGTTGAAAGAACTTGTTTCGCAATCGAGCTAAAATAAATTTGTATAAATATGTTGTTTTTTTTAAATTATTATCCAGGTGATAAATATCAAAGCGTGTCAAATCAAGCCTCAACATTAGACTATACTCTCATACTGGCCTATGATGGCAATCAACTTGAGGACTGTACTTTCTTAGGAAATCAGACTTGGACCGGTACATATGTATTTTATGAAGCCTACCCTCAGGCCATCAGATGCTCGGGTAGTTGGGTAGACATGCATTGTATACGTGCCAATAATACTACAAACTATGGACCAATTATGGGATAGTTTCTTGTTGATAAAACATTAAGTCGGTAAACACGTTAACCTTTCGGGGACCCATTGTAACATTGAATATTGAAATGCTCTTCTGGTGCAACTTCCAAATATATATGTGGACGAGTGTTTAGATAGTCAGTTTCACTTTTCAAATGTATCAGCATAATCAGCAACTATATTGCCGTTGGCCATTTATATCGATATAAACATGGTCAAAGGTATTACAAAACATGTTAACATTGTAACCAAACCAACCTCTAATATTCCGAGTATATCAGTACATCGATGAAATAATCGATATCCCATCAGCGACCTTTGATTTATTTCCAGTATTTTGGAATTTTTAGATAGTACCTAAGCCGCATATAAGTGAAAACCTTTAGCCTTTAACCTTTAGTCAACAAAATGTGTTTCCCTACCGATAAAGATCGCCAGTGCGTGTAACGTGATCTTACAGATACAGTATGCGTTACTAAGATACAGAGGACTCTCCAAGTCCATAACATACAGTACATACAATTATTATAATAACTGATTTATTAAGCATAAAATATTAGCATCTGCATCATTGGATCGCCATACTTCCTAATGTATTCCAACCGTTGATGTTTTCTATGATCTGTTCCGCTTTATATCAGATGAAAGGCATTCATTTCGGAACATAGTTGTTCCAAGGGTCAAAGTATATGCTCTTAATTACCAAATGTTACGCCAAGTTCATGGACACGAGTTCCAATCAGGCATGGTCGAGTATTCGAAATCGTTGATGAATTAATTGCACTCGTGAAGAGCAACAGTCCATGAAATGACAAACTAATCCTCAAATGAAAGTATCGCAATTCAGGTTTTCAGTGTACATAATGCTCGTATATTTCTAGGTAGGCAGTGTCGCAAGGAACAGCCATTTGAAACCTAATTCTCGATGCGAAGCACATCAGTGTGGAGAAACCACCTTTCATCCAATATTCTGGCCAGATCAGGGTGATTCTAAGACAGATTAATTGCATATTTCACACTCCGTGTCGCGGAAAATAAGAAGATCATGCTGGGTTCAGAGTTCAAAAGTATACGCTTTGCTAGCAAATATACAATTCAATATTAATATAATACACACGTCCTTAGATTCGTATTATGCAGGGTTTGATTAATATTCTTTATAACTAGCATATGTACAATGCAATCTCAGTGTATCCTTTCTACATAAATTATGCCGCTGAACTTAATAATGGTCATTTTAACCATTAACATGCCAGTCACGACTAAAGTCCCTTTTACAAACGGTATAGAGTCAGATCAGATGGCACTATGCTGTTTGCTATTCTGATAATGGAACTAAAACGCGTGTCTGTATAACAAACAACATATATCCTGATCAGAGGTGGCTGATCTGGATCTATGTTGTTGGCACATTCCGTCCAATGTATTTAGCACGTTAAGCGTTAAACAGTGCATTTCTTATATCGTTGTGCAAAGAATAGTCATGAAGTACACTCATTCACTTTTCAATGGTGTTGTTTCCGGCTATTGGTGATGCAGAAAGAACAGACACGACTATCAGCATACAAACAAACCTTCGTACCGTCCCTAGTTATAACCTACTGAGCAAACTACTTTCATACATAGCTCTATCTCATACATAGCTCTATCTCATTCCTGTTCAAACAGACCGTCACAGTTTCCAAAAATGTTGCCGTCATACAAATGTATTATTTACGAAGCCAGTAATACTCGAGTTTTACGTTAATGAAAACCTTCCTATTTGGCATTTTTAGTATTCTCGAGTTTCCTCAAATCCTTCGTTTTAGTTATAGCGGAAGTATTTACAATACTCAAGTTTTACGTTAATGACAAACCTTCCTATTTAGCATTCTTAGTATTCTCGATTTTCCTCAAATCGGAACACCTTCGTTTTAGTTATAGCGGAATTATTTACAATACTGCACGCAATCGGCGTTTTCTCACGACACAAACCAGGAAGCTATCTCGACAGTCAAACGTCACTTCAGATCGGTGAAATCAAAATGCTCCGTATAGTCCATGGAGGCGTAAGACATCATTTAGTATTAGTATTTTGTATTGGTCTAAAACATGCTATAGTTTATAATACAATATTGCATTATCATGTGTCCATTGAATTATTAGCAAAATATTGACCGTTTCCAGTTGTTGCTCTCTGTCGGCATTTGTTTATCTGGCATTTAATGTCAAGGTCAAATGATAGACTGTGTTATTGTTTTAGTTAGACAAACCCGCCTGTCCGATCTGGCGACCACCGTACCATCTCACATAGTTCCAGGTCCAAGGATCGAATCCGGGTTGCATTGGTGAGAAGCGAGCGCGCTAACCACAGCGCTAATCGGACAGTTTATGTTTATAGTAGTCCACAAGGAAAGTACAGGCTATAATTATTCACAAACAGCCCTTACCACTGTTTACCAGAGATGAGTGTCATTGTGAAATTGCTTGTTAAACTGTGAGTGTTAGTTGTGAAAAGAAATGTATTCATTACCAACATTCAGAAAAACAATAGAAATTATCATCATGCTGCATAAAACGTGTTCCTTTTATATTTGAACCCATTCCATATCAAGCAATAATGATTTTCTGAAAGGTCACGAAAACTGGTACCATTCTACACAGGCGTAGTTTCCGGGTCGT
The DNA here is from genome assembly GCA_014843695.1 of Archivesica marissinica. Classification (NCBI taxonomy): domain Eukaryota; kingdom Metazoa; phylum Mollusca; class Bivalvia; order Venerida; family Vesicomyidae; genus Archivesica; species Archivesica marissinica. The sequence goes on from CM026393.1 coordinate 31,370,999, forward strand.
GATAAAAATGGCAGCGCCCATTGTTATTTACAAAATGATATTCCTTTTTTTTCTGGAATTACTTTATTCGTTCTGTTGAATGCTGTCATAACGGAAACTGGAAACCCGAGGGTACTTCACCTAAACATTAAAAAAAAATCAATAAATAAATTCTCTTTTGACTATGGTAGACCTTATTCGACTTGGCGTCATAGCAATGAACTTAATGCACGCACATCACATTTACGAGGTTATGTTGAAACTGGCTGCATTAAGAACGAGACACTCGTATACAGCGTCTGTGCAGTATTTCGTTCATTTTTCTTACAATAATATGACTTTAAACGAATCAACACCAAGTGTCCTCGCAATCTCGGATGGTAATTATTCACCCCCAAAAGTATCTGTAATTGAATCACCCAACCTGTTAACGCCATTTGCGTTATGATGGTTGTGGTACTGCGGATATTGTCAAAGGAAGAATATATTGAGTGACATTATTGAATTTGTCCAGTTATCTGGTATTTATAATAAACTGGCCTATCATCCAGCATTTCTCTGTTAGCTCGTCAGTTAAAGTTAAAGCGACAATACATCGCAACAATCAAATAGAATGCATTTTTAAGTATAAATGCATTGCTGATACAAATTCTTCCGAATACAATTAAACACTAACATTGAATCAATAAACAGTACTTTTGTGGATTGAAAGTATGATTTCATATAGAGGTCATCCATGCTCCTGAATTGACGTTTGTTTGTCATCGGAGTCAATACTAAACGCGAGAGATAATGTCGTTTAGAGATAATTTAACTAAGAATATAATTACAAATAAATAGGCACAAATGAGATATAACGGTAAATCTGTACCATAAATCGTGTTATTCGGGATAAACTAGTTGCATTACGCATGGATGTTTACATTATTTTGTTATGTTAACAAACCGCGTATACGACGATTGTTCATTAGTTGAAATACTCAGTATTTGAGGCAACAATTTGGAAACAAATTATACCATATAATAGGAAAATACATTCTGTAGACATTTGTGTTTTCACTGATGTAGTGTCGCTTTAATGTAATTGTGAGACAAGGACGGTGCATTTGCAAGGCATTTATTTGACACAGGCGAATATTAGCCATGACTATACGGTGCTCTATGTAGGTTCAGAAAGATGAGTTTGCTCTGCATGCGAGTGTCACGTGGTTTATCATACTTGTAACGTGAATAAGACATAATAAATTAAAAATTATTTACGCACATTCGGTTCCTCACTATTGCAATTTGCTAATAAGTGGATGGAACTACATTGACTAGCTACACAGAAATGCTCGGAAACGATCGGTGAGACTAATTTGCATGATAATCATAATTTGTGGAAGTAATGATAGCGCAGTGGATGAGCGTTCGCTTCAGGTGCGAATGGTCTGGAGTTCGAGCCCCGCTGGAGCCGTTACGAGTGTGTCCTTAGGCAAGGCATTTAAAGTCCACGTTGCCTCTTCTCCCTCCCCGTGGCGATGGATTCCAACAGGAATGAGGTCTCGAGAGTGATTAATATAAGTTGTAACAACTTGTTTCTCAATCGAGCTAAAATAAATTTGTATAAACTAATAATAATAATAAAGACTTTACGAGGGAGCTTACATAAACATGGCTAATACAAATAAGGCCCTCAATATTATATACAATGACATAGAAAACATATTATACGGTGCACTATTCAAATAACCTATTTAAATAACGATCACGTGACATGATTTTCTGCCAAATTCGGGATAATATTCTTCTAAAAATGACTAGACTAGTCAACAAAGATTTCATTATTTTCAAACACATTTAAAAGGTCTGCTTACGTTTGTTTACTGAGATACCTGGGTAATAATGGTTTTATAATGAGTCTGCTTACGTTTGTTTACTGAGATACCTGGGTAATAATGGTTTTATAATGAGTATGCTTTCGTTTGTTTACTGAGATACCTGGGTAATAATGGTTTTATAATGAGTCTGCTTACGTTTGTTTACTGAGATACCTGGGTAATAATGGTTTTATAATGAGTATGCTTTCGTTTGTTTACTGAGATACCTGGGTAATAATGGTTTTATAATGAGTATGCTTTCGTTTGTTTACTGAGATACCTGGGTAATAATGGTTTTATAATGAGTCTGCTTTCGTTTGTTTACTGAGATACCTGGGTAATAATGGTTTTATAATGAGTATGCTTTCGTTTGTTTACTGAGATACCTGGGTAATAATGGTTTTATAATGAGTATGCTTTCGTTTGTTTACTGAGATACCTGGGTAATAATGGTTTTATAATGAGTATGCTTTCGTTTGTTTACTGAGATACCTGTGTAATAATGGTTTTATAATGAGTATACTTTCGTTTGTTTACTGAGATACCTGTGTAATAATGGTTGTATAATGATTATGCTTGCGTTTGTTTACTGAGATACCTGGGTAATAATGGTTGTATAATGATTATGCTTTCGTGATAACAATCTTCTTAGAACAGGGATTTTGAACAGGAATGTATTTTTAAAAGTAATCTGACAATAACGAGATACAAGAAAAGCTATTACATGTAAATAGAAGGACAGTAACCACTGCGCTAATCGGACAGCTCACTTCTCACCAATGCAACCCGGGTTCGATCCTCGGACCGGGAAGTATGTGAGATGGTACGGTGGTCGCCAGATCGGACAAGTGGGTTTTCTCCGGGTACTCCGGTTCCTCCCACACGAATGACCACATTTACGCTTTCATTCGCGCCAACGAGAGTGATTAATATAAGTTGTTAAAACTTGCTTCGCAATCATTGTAAAATAAATAAAGTATAAAATAGAAGGACGATTGTGCATTTACTCTGCATAATACACTCGGATTATTGAGTGGATGTATATCAATTATAAAGTGCATACTTAAATGCAAACATGTTGATAATAATAACATGAAATCCTGTCCAGCATAATAGTATATATACCACATCCCTGTTGGAACACCCGCGAATCAGATGGTAACCAATTATTGTTGCAGAAACTACGTAAATGGATTGACCTGGCCATTTCAGGATTCCAGTTCAAGTCTGTATTTCTATGCGCACACCAGTGAAAGCTTGGAACTAGTTCCATGAAAACAATTGGACACTTTTAATACATATAGTACGAATACATAGTAGTAATTCTTATCACATAAATTCGCATTCGTCCAGATAAAACTAGGAACTGAAGACACTGCCGCACCTACCGGAAACACATTCAGCAAAATCACGTGTGTTCGTCTCCTCTTCGGTCGATTACGTAGATGTACGGAGTTTAACAGCTTTGTAAATAATTCCTAACAGTAATGAAACAGTATACAATTTAATAACATGCAATTTACGTGCGGATCAAAATGACGATATCTTCTACAACTAAAAGGTCATGGGATAAATTCTGATTGACGTACCAATTATTGTTATTCTTTAAAAGGCCCGATAAGAGTAGACATCACCGACACATTTTGACAGCCAATAAACTGAAACAGATTGTTTAATTTCTTTTGTCTCAAATCCGAACATTTGATTATAATTCCAGACGCCCATAGTTTTATTTGCTGCCAAAATTTCTGTGTGTGTATAGCCAACTCGTTCTGCCTAGCTGTATGTCTCAACTTTCATCTTAACGGGCAGATTTTCGACATTGCTGCCTGAATTAATATGTTCTGTAATAGAGAAACCACACACTTACATGTACTCCCGCCTTATACTGGGTTTCGCCATGTACTCCCGTCTTATACTGGGCTTAGCCATGTACTCCCGTCTTATACTGGGCTTAGCCATGTACTCCCGTCTTATACTGGGCTTAGCCATGTACTCCCGTCTTATACTGGGTATAACCATGTACTCCCGTCTTATACTGGGTTTCGCCATGTACTCCCGTCTTATACTGGGCTTAGCCATGTACTCCGTCTTATACTGGGTTTCGCCATGTACTCCCGTCTTATACTGGGCTTAGCCATGTACTCCCGTCTTATACTGGGTTTCGCCATGTACTCCCGTCTTATACTGGGCTTAGCCATGTACTCCCGTCTTATACTGGGCTTAGCCATGTACTCCCGTCTTATACTGGGTATAACCATGTACTCCCGTCTTATACTGGGTATAACCATGTACTCCCGTCTTATACTGGGATTAGCCATGTACTTCCGCCTTATACTGGGTTTAGCCATGTACTCCCGTCTTATACTGGGCTTAGCCATGTACTCCCGTCTTATACTGGGTATAACCATGTACTCCCGTCTTATACTGGGTTTAGCCATGTACTTCCGCCTTATACTGGGTTTAGCCATGTACTTCCGCCTTATACTGGGTTTAGCCATGTACTCCCGTCTTATACTGGGCTTAGCCATGTACTCCCGTCTTATACTGGGTATAACCATGTACTTCCGTCTTATACTGGGTTTAGCCATGTACTTTCGCCTTATACTGGCTTTACCATGTACTTCCGCCTTATACTGGATTTCGCCATGTACTTCCGCCTTATACTGGGCTTAGCCATGTACTCCCGTCTTATACTGGGTTTCGCCATGTACTCCCATCTTATACAGTGTTTAGCCATGTACTTCCGCCTTATACAGTGTTTAGCCATGTACTTTCGCCTTATACTGGCTTTACCATGTACTTCCGCCTTATACTGGATTTCGCCATGTACTTCCGCCTTATACTGGGTTTAGCCATGTACTCCCGTCTTATACTGGGTTTCGCCATATACTCCCCTCTTATACTGGGTTTCGCCATGTACTCCCATCTTATACAGTGTTTAGCCATGTACTTCCGCCTTATACAGTGTTTAGCCATGTACTCCCGTCTTATACTGGGTTTAACCATGTACTCCCGTCTTATACTGGGTTTCGCCATGTACTCCAGTCTTATACTGGGCTTAGCCATGTACTCCAGTCTTATACTGGGCTTAGCCATGTACTCCAGTCTTATACTGGGCTTAGCCATGTACTCCAGTCTTATACTGGGCTTAGCCATGTACTCCAGTCTTATACTGGGCTTAGCCATGTACTCCAGTCTTATACTGGGTTTAGCCATGTACTCCCCTATTATACTGGGTTTAGCCATGTACTCCCGCCTTATACTGGGTTTAGCCATGTACTCCCGTCTTATACTGGGTTTAGCCATGTACTCCCGCCTTATACTGGGTTTAGCCATGTAATTCCGTCTTATACTGGGTTTCGCCATGTACTCCCGTCTTATACTGGGTTTAGCCATGTACTCCGTCTTATACTGGGTTTAGCCATGTACTCCCGCCTTATACTGGGTTTAGCCATGTACTCCCGTCTTATACTGGGTTTAGCCATGTACTCCCGCCTTATACTGGGTTTAGCCATGTACTTCCGCCTTATACTGGGTTTCGCCATGTACTCCCGCCTTATACTGGGTTTCGCCATGTACTCCCGTCTTATACTGGGTTTCGCCATGTACTCCCGTCTTATACTGGGATTAGCCATGTATTCCCGTCTTATACTGGGCTTAGCCATGTACTCTCGTCTTATACTGGGCTTAGCCATGTACTCCCGTCTTATACTGGGCTTAGCCATGTACTCTCGTCTTATACTGGGTTTAGCCATGTACTCCCGCCTTATACTGGGTTTAGCCATGTACTCCCGTCTTATACTGGGTTTAGCCATGTACTTCCGCCTTATACTGGGTTTAGCCATGTACTCCCGTCTTATACTGGGATTAGCCATGTATTCCCGTCTTATACTGGGTTTAGCCATGTACTCCCGTCTTATACTGGGTTTAACCATGTACTCCCGTCTTATACTGGGTTTCGCCATGTACTCCCGTCTTATACTGGGTTTAGCCATGTACTCCCGCCTTATACTGGGTTTAGCCATGTACTCTCGTCTTATACTGGGTTTAGCCATGTACTCCCGTCTTATACTGGGTTTAGCCATGTACTCCCATCTTATACTGGGCTTAGCCATGTATTCCGTCTTATACTGGGTTTAGCCATGTACTCCCGCCTTATACTGGGTTTAGCCATGTACTCCCGTCTTATACTGGGTTTAGCCATGTACTTCCGCCTTATACTGGGTTTCGCCATGTACTCCCGCCTTATACTGGGTTTAGCCATGTACTCCCGTCTTATACTGGGTTTCGCCATGTACTCCCGTCTTATACTGGGTTTAGCCATGTACTCCCGTCTTATACTGGGTTTAGCCATGTACTTCCGCCTTATACTGGGTTTCGCCATGTACTCCCGTCTTATACTGGGTTTAGCCATGTACTCCCGCCTTATACTGGGTTTAGCCATGTACTCCCGTCTTATACTGGGTTTAGCCATGTACTTCCGCCTTATACTGGGTTTAGCCATGTACTCCCGCCTTATACTGGGTTTAGCCATGTACTCCCGTCTTATACTGGGTTTAGCCATGTACTCCCGCCTTATACTGGGTTTAGCCATGTACTCCCGTCTTATACTGGGTTTAGCCATGTACTCCCGCCTTATACTGGGTTTAGCCATGTACTCCCGTCTTATACTGGGTTTAGCCATGTACTCCCGCCTTATACTGGGTTTAGCCATGTACTCCCGTCTTATACTGGGTTTAGCCATGTACTCCCGCCTTATACTGGGTTTAGCCATGTACTCCCGCCTTATACTGGGTTTAGCCATGTACTCCCGCCTTATACTGGGTTTAGCCATGTACTCCCGCCTTATACTGGGTTTAGCCATGTACTTCCGCCTTATACTGGGTTTAGCCATGTACTCCCGCCTTATACTGGGTTTAGCCATGTACTTCCGCCTTATACTGGGTTTAGCCATGTACTCCCGCCTTATACTGGGTTTAGCCATGTACTCCCGCCTTATACTGGGTTTAGCCATGTACTTCCGCCTTATACTGGGTTTAGCCATGTACTCCCGTCTTATACTGGGTTTAGCCATGTACTCCCGCCTTATACTGGGTTTAGTCATGTACTCCCGTCTTATACTGGGATTAGCCATGTATTCCCGTCTTATACTGGATTTAGCCATGTACTCCGTATTATACTGGGTTTCGCCATGTACTCCCGTCGTATACAGGGTTTAGCCATGCACTCCCATCTTATACTGGGTTTAGCCATGTACTCCAGTCTTATACTGGGTTTAGCCATGTACTCCAGTCTTATACTGGGTTTAGCCATGTACTCCCCTCTTATACTGGGCTTAGCCATGTACTCCCCTCTTATACTGGGTTTAGCCATGTACTCCCCTCTTATACTGGGTTTAGCCATGTACTCCCGTCTTATACTGGGTTTAGCCATGTACTTCCGCCTTATACTGGGCTTAGCCATGTACTCCCGTCTTATACTGGGCTTAGCCATGTACTCCCGTCTTATACTGGGTTTAGCCATGTACTCCCGTCTTATACTGGGCTTAGCCATGTACTCCCGTCTTATACTGGGTTTAGCCATGTACTCCCGTCTTATACTGGGCTTAGCCATGTACTTCCGTCTTATACTGGGTTTAGCCATGTACTTCCGCCTTTTACTGGGTTTCGCCATGTACTCCCGTCTTATACTGGGTTTAGCCATGTACTCCCATCTTATACTGGGCTTAGCCATGTACTCCCGTATTATACTGGGTTTCGCCATGTACTTCCGCCTTATACTGGGTTTAGCCATGTACTTCCTTCTACACTGGGTTTAACCATGTACTTCCGCCTTATACTGGGTTTCGCCATGTACTCCCGTCTTATACTGGGTTTAGCCATGTACTCCCGTCTTATACTGGGTTTAGCCATGTACTCCCGTCTTATACTGGGTTTAGCCATGTACTCCCGTCTTATACTGGGATTAGCCATTTATTCCCGTCTTATACTGGGTTTAGCCATGTACTTCCGCCTTATACTGGGTTTAGCCATGTACTTCCTTCCTATACTGGGTTTAGCCATGTACTCCCGCCTTATACTGGGTTTCGCCATGTACTCCCGTCTTATACTGGGTTTAGCCATGTACTCCCGTCTTATACTGGGTTTAGCCATGTACTCCCGTCTTATACTGGGTTTAGCCATGTACTCCCGTCTTATACTGGGTTAGCCATGTACTCCCGTCTTATACTGGGTTTCGCCATGTACTCCAGTCTTATACTGGGTTTAGCCATGTACTTCCGCCTTATACTGGGTTTCGCCATGTACTCCACTCTTATACTGGATTTCGCCATGTACCCCTTCTTATACTGGGTTTAGCCATGTACTCCCATCTTATACTGGGTTTAGCCATGTACTCCCATCTTATACTGGGTTTAGCCATGTACTCCCGCCTTATACTGGGCTTAGCCATGTACTCCCGTCTTATACTGGGCTTAGCCATGTACTCCCGTCTTATACTGGGTTTAGCCATGTACTCCCGTCTTATACTGGGTTTAGCCATGTACTCCCGCCTTATACTGGGCTTAGCCATG
>CM026393.1:31380410-31456708 GCA_014843695.1 Archivesica marissinica
TACAAATGAATTAATTACATCCCCCGACTGCTTCCTGATAGTTAACTTACAAATGAATTAATTACATCCCCCGACTGCTTCCTGATAGTTAACTTACAAATGAATTACCTACATCCCCGACTGCTTCCTAATAGTTAACTTACAAATGAATTAATTACATCCCCCCTGACTGCTTTCTAATATTTACAAATGAATTACCTACATCCCCTGACTGCTTCCTAATAGTTAACTTACAAATGAATTACCTACATCCCCTGACTGCTTCCTAATAGTTAACTTACAAATGAATTACCTACATCCCCCGACTGCTTCCTGATAGTTAACTTACAAATGAATTAATTACATCCCCCGACTGCTTCCTGATAGTTAACTTACAAATGAATTAATTACATCCCCCGACTGCTTCCTGATAGTTAACTTACAAATGAATTACCTACATCCCCGACTGCTTCCTAATAGTTAACTTACAAATGAATTAATTACATCCCCCCTGACTGCTTTCTAATATTTACAAATGAATTACCTACATCCCCTGACTGCTTCCTGATAGTTAACTTACAAATGAATTACCTACATCCCCGACTGCTTCCTAATAGTTAACTTACAAATGAATTAATTACATCCTCCCTGACTGCTTTCTAATATTTACAAATGAATTACCTACATCCCCGACTGCTTCCTGATAGTTAACTTACAAATGAATTACCTACATCCCCGACTGCTTCCTGATAGTTAACTTACAAATGAATTACCTACATCCCCTGACTGCTTCCTAATAGTTAACTTACAAATGAATTACCTACATCCCCGACTGCTTCCTAATAGTTAACTTACAAATGAATTAATTACATCCCCCCTGACTGCTTTCTAATATTTACAAATGAATTACCTACATCCCCCGACTGCTTCCTGATAGTTAACTTACAAATGAATTACCTACATCCCCTGACTGCTTCCTGATAGTTACAAATGAATTACCTACATCCCATGACTGCTTCCTAATAGTTAACTTACAAATGAATTACCTACATCCCCGACTGCTTCCTGATAGTTAACTTACAAATGAATTACCTACATCCCCTGACTGCTTCCTGATAGTTACAAATGAATTACCTACATCCCATGACTGCTTCCTGATAGTTACAAATGAATTACCTACATCCCCCGAATGTTTCCTGATATTTACAAATGAATTACCTACATCCCCCGACTGCTTCCTAATAGTTAACTTACAAATGAATTACCTACATCCCCGACTGCTTCCTAATAGTTAACTTACAAATGAATTAATTACATCCCCCCTGACTGCTTTCTAATATTTACAAATGAATTACCTACATCCCCTGACTGCTTCCTAATAGTTAACTTACAAATGAATTACCTACATCCCCTGACTGCTTCCTAATAGTTAATTTACAAATGAATTACCTACATCCCCGACTGCTTCCTGATAGTTAACTTACAAATGAATTACCTACATCCCCGACTGCTTCCTGATAGTTACAAATGAATTACCTACATCCCCCGAATGTTTCCTGATATTTACAAATGAATTACCTACATCCCCCGAATGTTTCCTGATATTTACAAATGAATTACCTACATCCCCCGAATGTTTCCTGATATTTACAAATGAATTACCTACATCCCTGACTGCTTCCTGATAGTTACAAATGAATTACCTACATCCCCGACTGCTTCCTGATAGTTACAAATGAATTACCTACATCCCCGAATGTTTCCTGATATTTACAAATGAATTACCTACATCCCCCGAATGTTTCCTGATATTTACAAATGAATTACCTACATCCCCGACTGCTTCCTGATAGTTAACTTACAAATGAATTACCTACATCCCCGACTGCTTCCTGATAGTTACAAATGAATTACCTACATCCCCCGAATGTTTCCTGATATTTACAAATGAATTACCTACATCCCCGACTGCTTCCTGATAGTTAACTTACAAATGAATTACCTACATCCCCGACTGCTTCCTAATAGTTAACTTACAAATGAATTACCTACATCCCCGACTACTTCCTGATAGTTAACTTACAAATGAATTACCTACATCCCCTGACTGCTTCCTGATAGTTACAAATGAATTACCTACATCCCCTGTGACTGTTCCTGATAGCTACAAATGAATTACCTACATCCCCTGTGACTGTTTCCTGATAGTTAACTTACAAATGAATTACCTACATCCCCAACTGCTTCCTAATAGTTAACTTACAAATGAATTACCTACATCCCCGACTACTTCCTGATAGTTAACTTACAAATGAATTACCTACATCCCCTGACTGCTTCCTGATAGTTACAAATGAATTACCTACATCCCCTGTGACTGTTCCTGATAGCTACAAATGAATTACCTACATCCCCTGTGACTGTTTCCTGATAGTTAACTTACAAATGAATTACCTACATCCCCAACTGCTTCCTAATAGTTAACTTACAAATGAATTACCTACATCCCCGACTACTTCCTGATAGTTAACTTACAAATGAATTACCTACATCCCCTGACTGCTTCCTGATAGTTACAAATGAATTACCTACATCCCCTGTGACTGTTCCTGATAGCTACAAATGAATTACCTACATCCCCTGTGACTGTTTCCTGATAGTTAACTTACAAATGAATTACCTGCATCCGCCCAGACAGTTTCCTGATAGTTACAAATGAATTACCTACATCCCCTGACTGTTTCCTGATAGTTAACTCACAAATGAATTACCTTAGAAAGAGGTCACCATACAAGCAGATTGCTCTCTCCTCAATCCTATATGTATGTACGTAATATTTATATTTGACTATGTTTATTCAAAGAAATTAAATATTGTTTAAACTAACTGAATTACCTAAATCCCCAGGGAAGAAGTCATCTTCTATCATCAGTAATCCCCCTGCTGCAGGCGGCCGACAGGTTGACCCAAATGCTGAAATATAAACGGTCGACTGGTTGACCCAAATGCTGAAATATAAACGGTCGACTGGTTGACCCAAATGCTGAAATATAAACGGTCGACTGGTTGACCCAAATGCTGAAATATAAACGGTTGACTGGTTGACCCAAATGCTGAAATATAAACGGTCGACTGGTTGACCCAAATGCTGAAATATAAACGGCCGACTGGTTGACCCAAATGCTGAAATATAAACGGTCGACTGGTTGACCCAAATGCTGAAATATAAACGGTCGACTGGTTGACCCAAATGCTGAAATATAAACGGCCGACTGGTTGACCCAAATGCTGAAATATAAACCATCGACTGGTTGACCCAAATGCTGAAATATAAACATACTTTGCAACAGGATGAGTTGTTGTCTTTTACATTCACAATAAAATATGTTTAATAGTTTCTGTTTATATGATATTACCAGACAAATACGGGCTTATTGTAAACGTATCAATATTTCAGGTAATATATTATCAGGTATTTCTCTTCTTATCAAGTACAAAGTAGGCCTAGTTTTATCAGAATTGTTTGAACAGTACGACCTAAATGTTTATATGGAACATTGGATATACATGCATGGAACATTGGATATACATGCATGGAACACTGGATATACATGCATGGAACATTGTATATACATGCATGGAACATTGTATATACATGCATGGAACATTGTATATACATGCATGGAACATTGTATATACATGCATGGAACACTGTATATACATGCATGGAACATTGTATATACATGCATGGAACATTGTATATACATGCATGGAACATTGTATATACATGCATGGAACATTGTATATATACATGCATGGAACATTGTATATACATGCATGGAACACTGTATATACATGCATGGAACACTGTATATACATACATGGAACATTGGATATACATGCATGGAACACTGTATATACATGCATGGAACACTGTATATACATGCATGGAACATTGTATATACATGCATGGAACATTGTATATACATACATGGAACATTGTATATACATGCATGGAACACTGTATATACATGCATGGAACATTGGATATACATGCATGGAACATTGGATATACATGCATGGAACATTGGATATACATGCATGGAACATTGTATATACATGCATGGAACATTGTATATACATGCATGGAACATTGTATATACATGCATGGAACATTGTATATACATGCATGGAACATTGTATATACATGCATGGAACATTGTATATATACATGCATGGAACATTGTATATACATGCATGGAACATTGTATATACAAGCATGGAACATTGGATATACATGCATGGAACATTGTATATACAAGCATGGAACATTGTATATACATGCATGGAACATTGTATATACATGCATGGAACATTGTATATACATGCATGGAACATTGGATATACATGCATGGAAAATTGTATATACATGCATGGAACATTGTATATACATGCATGGAACACTGTATATACATGCATGGAACACTGTATATACATGCATGGAACATTGGATATGCATGCATGGAACATTGTATATACAAGCATGGAACATTGGATATACATGCATGGAACACTGTATATATACATGCATGGAACATTGGATATACATGCATGGAACATTGTATATACATGCATGGAACATTGTATATACATGCATGGAACATTGTATATACATGCATGGAACACTGTATATACATGCATGGAACATTGGATATGCATGCATGGAACATTGTATATACATGCATGGAACATTGGATATACATGCATGGAACACTGTATATATACATGCATGGAACATTGGATATACATGCATGGAACATTGTATATACATGCATGGAACATTGTATATATACATGCATGGAACACTGTATATACATGCATGGAACATTGTATATATACATGCATGGAACATTGGATATACATGCATGGGACATTGTATATACATGCATGGAACATTGGATATACATGCATGGAACATTGTATATACATGCATGGAACACTGGATATGCATGCATGGAACACTGTATATACATGCATGGAACATTGGATATGCATGCATGGAACATTGTATATACATGCATGGAACATTGGATATACATGCATGGAACACTGTATATATACATGCATGGAACATTGGATATACATGCATGGAACATTGTATATACATGCATGGAACATTGTATATATACATGCATGGAACACTGTATATACATGCATGGAACATTGTATATATACATGCATGGAACATTGGATATACATGCATGGAACATTGTATATACATGCATGGAACATTGTATATACATGCATGGAACATTGGATATACATGCATGGAACATTGTATATACATGCATGGAACACTGGATATACATGCATGGAACATTGGATATACATGCATGGAACATTGTATATGCATGCATGGAACACTGGATATACATGCATGGAACATTGTATATACATGCATGGAACACTGGATATGCATGCATGGAACACTGTATATACATGCATGGAACACTGGATATACATGCATGGAACATTGGATATACATGCATGGAACATTGGATATACATGCATGGAACATTGGATATACATGCATGGAACATTGGATAAAAGGAACATTGGATATAAAGAACTATGCAGCACAGATTGTCAGACTCAAATATCCGGCAAACAAGGGACTCACAATGGCTATTCCAACCTTACAACAACATGATAGTGTACAAGCAGTCATTCCCGAGAACCATACATGACTGGAACAAGCTGTCAGCAAACATCACTGACACATCGGACATCGAGGTCTTCAAGACTGCCCTCCAAGCACAGGTAGCAGCCCCTCCTCTGTCCTCAGCATAGACAGCTAGTGGGTATACATAGTTTTAATTGTGTATATATATATATATATATATACACGGAACGTTTTAGCTGTACAGCCTTGGGAGACATGACCATCTTGCCCAAACCTACACAGGGTTCCCTCTGTCTGAAACTTCGTCTACGCCACTTCTGTCACCAATTGAAAAATACTGAAGCCAGTTTGAGATACTTGGCGCCAACTAAGAGCCATATAGTTCACAGATAAATATTTGAAGCCATGTATGTATTTAACAAAATATGTTGTTCCAAAAAAAAAGAAAATTAAAAAAATGTGCCAAATATTTTCGCCAATTCACAAAATTTAGTGCCAGTATTTGTTTTTTGTCGCATTTGGCGACCGACAGCGGTAACCATGAGGACAAAGTACATTTCAGTCATGAATTTCTGTCCTTAAGTGGGAAGAAGTATGCATATAAGGACAATTGGATATAAGAAACACAATGGTACATTTTCTACTATTCCCAATTACAAGTTCACTTTAATACCACTTTCTTGCACCAAAAGTAACAGGTCATCTACGACTTACCAGAAGTATGATTAACAGGTTCAAACAGGATGTTGTTTAGTGATTGCTATTGTAGTGCAAGATACAAGAAATAGACATTTCGAACGCAAACAAACCTGGATGACCATTGATATTCTCTGGTTTAATCACACATGGTTCAATGGGTGTGTGGGGGGCTGAACTCTGACCTCTGGGTGTGTGGGGGGCTGAACTCTGACCTTTCTTCACAGTGGTGGCCTTCTCTTGCTTCTTCTTTTCTAGAGAAAATAAAAACTTTTTTACTAACAGAAACTGTAACTTTGAACTAACCAATGGTGTACATTCGTGGCTCATTCTAGACAAATGTGTCCTGACCTAAACAATTCAAACCCCGGACCTTCAGTACCAAATACTACGCTCTACAGGGTTCATTCTAGAGGGCGAAATAGTCGCCATAGAGAGACCATGACTTCGCCCCCTGGGGACCCCACTTCTCCCTAAAAAGGTTTTTTTAACATACAATTTTGTCCAGTAAGCAGGGTTCATTCTAGGTCAGAATTTATGTGAGAAAGCGCTCGATTGCTTCCTTAAATGGTGTTCTTTAATATACGTCTGCAAAATAGGGTTAAAATGCACAGTACAACCATTAAATACAACATTTGAATAGAAGGAGTGCTTTATAATGGGCCAGTGTATCTTACTAGACAAAATTTGGTCGAAAATCATAAAACCTAAAAAAAAAAATATTTTTAGAGAAGTGGGGCCCCCAGAGGGCGAAGTCAGGATCCCTAGGGCGACTATTTCGCCCACATCGCCCTCTAAAATGATCCCTGGTAAGATACACTGGCCATTGTGAAGCTCTCCTTCTAATCACAATGTATGTATTGGTCATACTGTGTACTTTAACCAACCATTGTATTTTGTTGAAATTTATTAAATAATACCATTTATGGATGCAATCGCTTGCTTTCTCACTTCTACAATATAAATATCATAACATTTAATTATGGGCTTTGATAGTTCATGTCATAATAATAGAGTGGTGGAACCTATGCTCGGCGTATTCCTATGCTCGGTGTATTTTTTCCATTTACATCCGTATTTAAAATATTTAAATAGTTTTAACCTATTTTCGCTGACAGGGGTGAAGCATGGTTCAATAGCATTCCGTTGTATGTACTGGTAGCCTAATGCAACTGTCACCTGACTGGTTCAGTAGCAGAATATAAACAGACAACTTGTTGGGAGAATTGTTTCCACCGAAATGATGCAGTTCATGTAGCTATCTGAATTGGAAAAAAATGTACAAATAACCAGAAAAAAGTTTCTTATGAGTTGTAATATTGTTAGTCATTGATGTTACTAAGTCAAAATAATATATTCAGCATTTACCCATGCATAAATAAAAAAATTCATGTACGCCGTGCATAGGTGCCCTAAAGTATCTAGTTCCCCAATGGAAACAGGTGCCATTGCGATAGCTGTATTTAGGTGCATGAAGTAATGAAGCTAAAATTTTCAACAACAATTTGTTGAAAGTTGTGTTCACGACTTAAGAAAATAATAATATACGACAAGTTCATTTAACTGTTTTTATAGGCCATGATATGTAGGATTTACGCCAAGCATAGGTTCCACCACTCTATATGTTCAGGGCTCAACAAATCCTATTGCCCGATGTCCGGGGCAAGTCTAAAATATGTCCGGGCAAGTGGCTGTCAACCAGAATTTAGTCATGGACAAACTATTGGTCTGATAATCGGACAAGTATAAAAAAAAACAATATCAATCAAATAGACAAACTAATTAACTGTTTGTTATGCACACGACCAATTATCGATCATAAACCCAGCCTTCTACATACTATTATTATTAATGACAAGCATCGTGAGAAACGATAGTCTAATTAAAGCTCTTGGTACGCATCATGCGTTTCATTTCTGGACACTAAACAAATTAAGTCCTATTAAATACATATCCAGGAGTTCTTCTCAGCTCTTCTTATTAAATTAATATTTATCAACATTGTTAATGGGCAAACATTTAAATATATATATATACACTGGACTCATTCTAAGTCCAAATTTTGGGGAAAAGTGAGAGAGCGCGCGATTGCGTCTTTAAATGACGTTATTTAATCAATTTCTGCAAAATAGTGTTAAATTACACAGTATGACCATAAAATACAAGATTTGAATAGGTGTGCTTAATAATGGTAATAATGGGCCAGTGTATCTTACTGGACAAAATCTTGTAGAAAAACTGTAAATTTTTCTTTTTAGGGAGTAGTGGTGGCGCTAGGGAGCAAAGTGTCAGGTTCCCTAGGGTGACTATTTTCGCCTAAGTCGCCCTCTAGAATGAGCCCAAATATATATGATCTGAAGTCAAAACTAGACTCTAAAATAGTTGGATAACGGTTTCTATGGCAATCTTAGAAAGGCGTGTGTAGGTTTGGTTTTGGTGTGGTGTCCGTGGTCAAGTGGTAGAGCGTAGTATTTGGTACTGAAGTCCGGGGTTTGAATTGTTTAGGTCAGGGCACATTCGTGTATGTATGTTCCATTAATGTCAAACCCTGTGCGGGGACCTAGACATGTTTCCCTGTGCAGGCTTAGCCGACCTAAGCGGTTAACAAATTTTAAGCAATGTGTGTGAGGTGCCTTGCTGAATACCACTACATAAGTCAGTGGCCTGACCGACGATTCCAAATCTAACGTTCTACCACTGGAATATGGGAGCCACATAAACAGGTTAACTCAATCTGTATCATGTATTTGGCATTGTCTTTCACTGTCTGTGGATAATTGTACATGGTCTCATATGCCACATGTCAACACTATGACTGCCTACATCGCTTCCCGACATCATATCCCACCCACATTTTTCATATAAGACACGCCTACCTGAGTGAAATTTACCACAACTTACCGGAATGGCGTCGAAAGAATGACATTTCTGTAAATGACGTGGAATTTTCTCAATAATTATGTCATATCTCTGACAAAATGTGTCGTGGTATTCGACTTAATCAGCCAAAAATGCCCATTTTTGCAGAGAGAGATAACAAAGCGGAAGTAAAAATTGCAAATGTTGTGATGTTGTAAATTTTACAATTTGTATTTTGCACAAACATATTAGGCAAACCACATGAATAATATGCCTATATATTTCCTGTCTCATTAGTCTCCAAGTGTACATTATTCTGTAATGTGGAAATATTAAATAGTAATCATGAGCTATGACCATCCATTTGTTAACGATTTTATTAATAACATATTTTACTTTATTCAGAAAGGTACTCGCTACAACTATGCTGATGACAACACCGTGTGGCATCCGTGGTCCAGTGGTAGAGCGTCGGATTTGGAATCGATCGTTCCGGGTTCGATACTCGTTCAGGACACGTATGTAGTATCATTGAGCAAGGCACCTCACACACATTGTTTAGTAATGGTTAACTACTTAGGTCGGCTAAGCTTGCCCAGGAAAACATGTATACGTCCCCGTAAGGGGTTTGACATTAATGATACATACATACACCCTTTCGTTTCACAGGTTCAGCGGTATTATCTCGATTCGCCACAATCACGATTCGCCACATCTCGATTCATTATTGCTTTGTGTTTGTGTTGTTGCTGCTGCTGCTGTTGCTGCTGCTGCTGCTGCTGCTGCTACTGCTACTGCTAATCGCCGAGAAATGTATATAATTAGATACAAATTTGCTTTGTGTCGTTAATCAAAGGATCAATTTAATGAGACTGGTTAACACATTTAATCGTTTGATTGTAATTAATGAAACGATTGAGCAATGTATGACACGTAGCTGTTTAATATAAATACGTGGATGTTCAAAGTTATATATCAGGTGGATCTGTAGTCCAGTGGTAACACGCTGGACTGGTAATCCAGGGATCGCAGGTTCGATCCCCCGTCTGACCCTAATAAAATTAACAGTCTTTCAGATGGGACGTTAAACCGAGGTCTCGTGTCGGTGCTTTACACTGTGCACGTAAAAGAACCAGAGGAGACTCTGGAATGGGTCTATTTATGTATCATTGCACTATCCTCCAAAAACCTAAAATGACTATTCTCTTCAGGAGGCGTCGCTCATATGGGCAACCGGTAGCGACAATAAATGAACGTAAAATACACGTTATATATCATATTCAAAACGTATCTAAAAGTGACTACGTCAAGATGCCGGCTCCTCCGTGTATCTTCTGTTTGAGAAGAATCTATAAGAATTCTCGAGCTGTGACATGTGACAACTGCCAAAGATGGCATCACATAAAGTGGAAGTCGTGATAGCGCAGTGGATGCGCGTTCGCTTCAGGTGCGAAAGGTCCGGAGTTCGAGCCCCGCTGGAGCCGTTACGATTGTGCCCTTAGGCAAGGCATTTAAATTCCACGTTGCCTCTTATCTCTCCCTCGTGGCGATGGATTCCATCAGGAATGAGGTCTCGAGAGTGATTAATATAAGTTGCAAGAACTTGTTTCGCAATCGAGCTAAAATAAATTTGTATAAAACTAAAAACATAAAATGCGGAAACACAGGTAAATTAATGCACTAAAATAGCGTGAATGTTAAGTGATATTCTTCATAGTACTAATAGCAAACATTTTGATAGCATATTTTCTAAACATAGCAAAATATATTCTGGAAATATTGGAAAGTCATATTCTTCATATTAATATTATATTATAACTGTGTTAATTATTTTCCTCAGGCATCTCCGAATCTGAGGGCGAAGAGCGATACACTACAGACGGGCGACTACTTCACCTACACCAACAACACCTGGATGACCAACGACATGTGGCCGGTGGAATCCTTGAGCCAGTAAAAAACTGAAACTGAAACTGTTTAATTTGATAAAACGCCTAATTTTACACATAGTATATTCACTGGCGTTGTACAATAGAAGTAAAATACATATATAGACATGTACTTATATAAAAACCTGAACAAAATTCTCGTTATTTACAAAAAGACATTGGTCTAAAAATAATTATGTTACCACACAATAACACATATTTGATCAATCATTATTATAAGCATAATTTTTGGTAAATTATATCATTGTTTCTAAAACCTTTTTTAACACTACACTAATTCTACAACTATCCTGTTCAGTCTGTCAATACATGAATGTTTTAAAACCATGAATAAAATTTTCCGAAGAACAATGTTTTAAGGTGTTTCTTAAACGTTTCTACAGAATCCAAGTTTCTCAAATCTACGGGTAAAGTGTTCCATAGCTGTGGCCCTACAGTAGGACGATTCGTGAGGACGAACAACGACTGGGAGGGGTGGCACAACAAACTAATTCGACGAGCGAGGAAGGGAAATCTACCATTCTACGTACTCGTAACGAGGCGAAGGAAGTGACGATCCAGACAGACGAAACTAGTGAAGAAGATCCAGGGACGATTGTGGAAGCTGTGGAAACAGTACCGGACGAAGGTCATCTCGACTAGCGCTCTGTTGGACGCATGTGCTTCATTGTATGGACCCGTTTAGTTTGTGTTTGTGATATGAAAGACTGATACATGCAGCTACGACATTGTGTTACTAGACAATATACTGTATCTATGGTAGTATTAAGTTGTATGTTCTAAAAATATGATATATATTATCGAGACGGGGCTTTTATTAAGGTGTGTAATTAAGGATAAAAAGTGGTATTAAGTTGTATGTGCTAAAATGTGCTTTACAATAAATGTATTAACTATTATGTATGTCTATTGTTATTTTCACTCCATTATTAAGGGCTTGGGGTGTTAGTTTGTCTGACAACTGAGTAGAAGAAACCGGACGCATCGTTACACAATAATCACAGGTGATCAACATGTACAGGTGTTAAATAATTGACACACATACCCATGTGGCATTTTGGCAGATGAACAGAA
This sequence comes from Archivesica marissinica, assembly GCA_014843695.1. Taxonomy (NCBI): domain Eukaryota; kingdom Metazoa; phylum Mollusca; class Bivalvia; order Venerida; family Vesicomyidae; genus Archivesica; species Archivesica marissinica. The sequence continues at coordinate 31,392,651 of CM026393.1, forward strand.
TGGTTTCCGTAAGAAGAGAAGCACTTCCGATCAAATTTCGTCTTTAGTTAATTTAGTTGAAACACGAAAGAAACTTAAGCAATGTACTTATGCAGCTTTCATAGACTTCCGTAAAGCTTACGATTTCATTAATCGTTTTAAATTATGGACACGATTAAATGATATAGGTATTTCTGGTAAAATGGTTCTAGCCATAAAGTCACTCTATTCATCTGTCGCCTCTTGTGTTAGAATTAACTCATTTAAAACAGACTGGTTTAATGTTCATTGTGGATTGAGACAAGGCTGTGTGTTATCACCTTTGTTGTTTAATTTATATATCAATGACCTAGCTGTATATCTCAAGTCCTTTGATATTGGTATTAATATAGATAATGAAAAGGTTTGCATACTCCTATATGCTGATGACATTGTTTTACTAGCTAAAGATGAATATGACTTACAAATTTTGCTAAATGCTCTGAACGATTGGTGTTGTCTTAAGGACATGTCAATTAATGCCGATAAGAGTAAGATAGTGCATTTCCGTCCAGATAGCCGGGCGAGGTGTGAGCATATATTTAAATGTGGAAATGAACAGTTATCCGTTGTTGACAGATATACATACCTCGGTGTTGTTCTTCAGGAACACCTAGATTTTAATGTTACAGCTAAGATGGTTGCTCAGAGTGCAAGTCGTGCGTTAGGATTATTGATAGCTAAATGTAAAATTTCGGGAGGGGTACCGTATAATGTATTCACCAAGCTATACGACACTGTTGTTTGGCCTGTAATTGCTTATGGTGCCTCAATATGGGGGTATAAATCCTTTCCTTGTATAAATGCTGTCCAAAACCGTGCTATGCGGTTTTATCTTGGTGTCGGCAAGTATACACCCAATGCAGCCGTTTCCGGTGAAATGGGTTGGCAACCTCCCATTGTCCGTCAATGGAAAACAGTTTCTACGTTTTGGGTACGAATTTCCAATACAAATAACTCGAGATTGAACAAACGAATTGCACTTTGGGCAAACGAGAAATCTGCTTCCTGTAAAAACTGGTTCTATTTTGTTAAGAAACATTTTACGGATATTGATTTTGCAGAATTTTGTAACTTATATGCTCCAATTTCTAAGCCTCATTGTGTCGAATGTGTGGGAAAATTTGGTATGAACAAATATATAACAGATTGGTATGCCTCTATAAATAGCATTCATGGTACTACTGGACGAGGTCGTAACAAATTAAGAACGTATTGTAAGTTTAAGCATGTATTTGAACCTGAGGAATATTGTAAAATGATTTTACCTACACGACACAGGTCGGCATTTAGTAAATTTAGATGCGGTGTTGCACCAATCCGTATAGAAACCGGAAGGTATGAGAATTTAAGATTAGACGATCGTAAATGTCCCTTTTGTAATGTGATAGAAGATGAACATCACGTTTTATTGGAATGTGCCATATATAATGATCTAAGAACTTTACTATTGCAGAAGGCAATATTAGCTGACCATAATTTCTGTAATATGACAAAACGTGATCAATTTCTATTTCTATTCAGTAATCAATCAGTGATAAGACTTTGTGCCAAAACCTGTTTTAATATACTACAGCGTCGTTACTTTTACCTTTGTAAATAATGCCCTTTTTTGTGTTAATTACTATATATCTATGATTTTTACAGACTACAAGAAGCAACTGCTAATTAGGTCATTCTCGATCTGATCCTGGGTGATAACTGATTTTGTAAAATATTTCTTAAAAGCGCACTAGTGCTTGTTTTTCGATTTAGTGTTTTATACCATTTTGTTTTATTTCGTATTTAAATATAAATTAGCAACTGTTTCTTGGCTTTAGAATGTAAATAAGCATTAACTAATAGTAGTGTGGGATTTTATAATGTGATATGTTTTGTTGCAATATGTCTCTTATAATTCTATTCAGAATGGCTATGTACTTTTAATCTGATTATTTATATTTGTGTTTGTATTACATGTATGTACATAGATGAGACTTTAATAAAGATTAAAACCTAAAACCTACCCAGCATTGAATCGATACATAGGACAGTCTGGTTAATAATTGCGGACAAGGATCACATTACGTATATAAACGTTATAAAAGCTGATTATAGATAGATAGATAGATAGATATATTTTATTGAATTTGTCCAGTTATCTGGTATTTATAATAAACTGGCCTATCATCCAGCATTTCTCTGTTAGCTCGTCAGTTAAAGTTAAAGCGACAATACATCGCAACAATCAAATAGAATGCATTTTTAAGTATAAATGCATTGCTGATACAAATTCTTCCGAATACAATTAAACACTAACATTGAATCAATAAACTACTTTTGTGGATTGAAAGTATGATTTCATATAGAGGTCATCCATGCTCCTGAATTGACGTTTGTTTGTCATCGGAGTCAATACTAAACGCGAGAGATAATGTCGTTTAGAGATAATTTAACTAAGAATATAATTACAAATAAATAGGCACAAATGAGATATAACGGTAAATCTGTACCATAAATCGTGTTATTCGGGATAAAGTAGTTGCATTACGCATGGATGTTTACATTATTTTGTTATGTTAACAAACCGCGTATACGACGATTGTTCATTAGTTGAAATACTCAGTATTTGAGGCAACAATTTGGAAACAAATTATACCATATAATAGGAAAATACATTCTGTAGACATTTGTGTTTTCACTGATGTAGTGTCGCTTTAATGTAATTGTGAGACAAGGACGGTGCATTTGCAAGGCATTTATTTGACACAGGCGAATATTAGCCATGACTATACGGTGCTCTATGTAGGTTCAGAAAGATGAGTTTGCTCTGCATGCGAGTGTCACGTGGTTTATCATACTTGTAACGTGAATAAGACATAATAAATTAAAAATTATTTACGCACATTCGGTTCCTCACTATTGCGATTTGCTAATAAGTGGATGGAACTACATTGACTAGCTACACAGAAATGCTCGGAAACGATCGGTGAGACTAATTTGCATGATAATCATAATTTGTGGAAGTAATGATAGCGCAGTGGATGAGCGTTCGCTTCAGGTGCGAATGGTCTGGAGTTCGAGCCCCGCTGGAGCCGTTACGAGTGTGTCCTTAGGCAAGGCATTTAAAGTCCACGTTGCCTCTTCTCCCTCCCCGTGGCGATGGATTCCAACAGGAATGAGGTCTCGAGAGTGATTAATATAAGTTGTAACAACTTGTTTCTCAATCGAGCTAAAATAAATTTGTATAAACTAATAATAATAATAAAGACTTTACGAGGGAGCTTACATAAACATGGCTAATACAAATAAGGCCCTCAATATTATATACAATGACATAGAAAACATATTATACGGTGCACTATTCAAATAACCTATTTAAATAACGATCACGTGACATGATTTTCTGCCAAATTCGGGATAATATTCTTCTAAAAATGACTAGACTAGTCAACAAAGATTTCATTATTTTCAAACACATTTAAAAGGTCTGCTTACGTTTGTTTACTGAGATACCTGGGTAATAATGGTTTTATAATGAGTCTGCTTACGTTTGTTTACTGAGATACCTGGGTAATAATGGTTTTATAATGAGTATGCTTTCGTTTGTTTACTGAGATACCTGGGTAATAATGGTTTTATAATGAGTATGCTTTCGTTTGTTTACTGAGATACCTGGGTAATAATGGTTTTATAATGAGTCTGCTTTCGTTTGTTTACTGAGATACCTGGGTAATAATGGTTTTATAATGAGTATGCTTTCGTTTGTTTACTGAGATACCTGGGTAATAATGGTTTTATAATGAGTATGCTTTCGTTTGTTTACTGAGATACCTGGGTAATAATGGTTTTATAATGAGTATGCTTTCGTTTGTTTACTGAGATACCTGTGTAATAATGGTTTTATAATGAGTATACTTTCGTTTGTTTACTGAGATACCTGTGTAATAATGGTTGTATAATGATTATGCTTGCGTTTGTTTACTGAGATACCTGGGTAATAATGGTTGTATAATGATTATGCTTTCGTGATAACAATCTTCTTAGAACAGGGATTTTGAACAGGAATGTATTTTTAAAAGTAATCTGACAATAACGAGATACAAGAAAAGCTATTACATGTAAATAGAAGGACAGTAACCACTGCGCTAATCGGACAGCTCACTTCTCACCAATGCAACCCGGGTTCGATCCTCGGACCGGGAAGTATGTGAGATGGTACGGTGGTCGCCAGATCGGACAAGTGGGTTTTCTCCGGGTACTCCGGTTCCTCCCACACGAATGACCACATTTACGCTTTCATTCGCGCCAACGAGAGTGATTAATATAAGTTGTTAAAACTTGCTTCGCAATCATTGTAAAATAAATAAAGTATAAAATAGAAGGACGATTGTGCATTTACTCTGCATAATACACTCGGATTATTGAGTGGATGTATATCAATTATAAAGTGCATACTTAAATGCAAACATGTTGATAATAATAACATGAAATCCTGTCCAGCATAATAGTATATATACCACATCCCTGTTGGAACACCCGCGAATCAGATGGTAACCAATTATTGTTGCAGAAACTACGTAAATGGATTGACCTGGCCATTTCAGGATTCCAGTTCAAGTCTGTATTTCTATGCGCACACCAGTGAAAGCTTGGAACTAGTTCCATGAAAACAATTGGACACTTTTAATACATATAGTACGAATACATAGTAGTAATTCTTATCACATAAATTCGCATTCGTCCAGATAAAACTAGGAACTGAAGACACTGCCGCACCTACCGGAAACACATTCAGCAAAATCACGTGTGTTCGTCTCCTCTTCGGTCGATTACGTAGATGTACGGAGTTTAACAGCTTTGTAAATAATTCCTAACAGTAATGAAACAGTATACAATTTAATAACATGCAATTTACGTGCGGATCAAAATGACGATATCTTCTACAACTAAAAGGTCATGGGATAAATTCTGATTGACGTACCAATTATTGTTATTCTTTAAAAGGCCCGATAAGAGTAGACATCACCGACACATTTTGACAGCCAATAAACTGAAACAGATTGTTTAATTTCTTTTGTCTCAAATCCGAACATTTGATTATAATTCCAGACGCCCATAGTTTTATTTGCTGCCAAAATTTCTGTGTGTGTATAGCCAACTCGTTCTGCCTAGCTGTATGTCTCAACTTTCATCTTAACGGGCAGATTTTCGACATTGCTGCCTGAATTAATATGTTCTGTAATAGAGAAACCACACACTTACATGTACTCCCGCCTTATACTGGGTTTAGCCATGTACTCCCGCCTTATACTGGGTTTAGCCATGTACTTCCGCCTTATACTGGGTTTAGCCATGTACTTCCGCCTTATACAGGGTTTAACCATGTACTCCCGCCTTATACTGGGTTTAGCCATGTACTTCCGCCTTATACTGGGTTTAGCCATGTACTTCCGCCTTATACAGGGTTTAGCCATGTACTTCCGCCTTATACTGGGCTTAGCCATGTACTTCCGCCTTATACAGGGTTTAGACATGTACTTCAGTCTTATACTGGGTTTAGCCATGTACTCCCGTCTTATACTGGGTTTCGCCATGTACTCCCGTCTTATACTGGGTTTCGCCATGTACTCCCGTCTTATACTGGGCTTAGCCATGTACTCTCGTCTTATACTGGGTATAACCATGTACTCCCGTCTTATACTGGGTTTAGCCATGTACTTCCGCCTTATACTGGGTTTAGCCATGTACTCCCCTCTTATACTGGGTTTCGCCATGTACTCCCATCTTATACAGTGTTTAGCCATGTACTTCCGCCTTATACTGGGTTTAGCCATGTACTTTCGCCTTATACTGGCTTTACCATGTACTTCCGCCTTATACTGGATTTCGCCATGTACTTCCGCCTTATACTGGGCTTAGCCATGTACTCCCGTCTTATACTGGGTTTCGCCATGTACTCCCGTCTTATACTGGGTTTAGCCATGTACTCCCGTCTTATACTGGGTTTCGCCATGTACTCCCATCTTATACAGTGTTTAGCCATGTACTTCCGCCTTATACTGGGTTTAGCCATGTACTTTCGCCTTATACTGGCTTTACCATGTACTTCCGCCTTATACTGGATTTCGCCATGTACTTCCGCCTTATACTGGGCTTAGCCATGTACTCCCGTCTTATACTGGGTTTCGCCATGTACTCCCGTCTTATACAGTGTTTAGCCATGTACTCCCGTCTTATACTGGGTTTAGCCATGTACTCCCGTCTTATACTGGGTTTAGCCATGTACTCCCGTCTTATACTGGGTTTAGCCATGTACTCCCGTCTTACACTGGGTTTAGCCATGTACTCCCGCATTATACTGGGTTTAGCCATGTACTCCCGTCTTACACTGGTTTAGCCATGTACTCCCGCATTATACTGGGTTTAGCCATGTACTCCCGCATTATACTGGGTTTAGCCATGTACTTCCGTCTTATACTGGGTTTCGCCATGTACTCCCGCATTATACTGGGTTTAGCCATGTACTCCCGCATTATACTGGGTTTAGCCATGTACTCCCGTCTTATACTGGGTTTAGCCATGTACTCCCGTCTTATACTGGGTTTAGCCATGTACTCCCGCCTTATACTGGGTTTAGCCATGTACTCCCGCCTTATACTGGGTTTAGCCATGTACTCCCGTCTTATACTGGGTTTAGCCATGTACTTCCGCCTTATACTGGGTTTCGCCATGTACTCCCGCTTATACTGGTTTAGCCATGTACTCCCGTCTTATACTGGGTTTAGCCATGTACTTCCGCCTTATACTGGGTTTCGCCATGTACTCCCGCATATACTGGGTTTAGCCATGTACTCCCGCCTTATACTGGGTTTAGCCATGTACTCCCGTCTTATACTGGGTTTAGCTATGTACTCCCCTCTTATACTGGGTTTAGCCATGTACTCCCGTCTTATACTGGGTTTAGCCATGTACTCCTTCCTACACTGGGTTTAGCCATGTACTCCCGTCTTATACTGGGTTTAGCTATGTACTCCCCTCTTATACTGGGTTTAGCCATGTACTCTCGTCTTATACTGGGTTTAGCCATGTACTTCCGCCTTATACTGGGTTTAACCATGTACTCCCGTCTTATACTGGGTTTCGCCATGTACTCCCGTCTTATACTGGGTTTAGCCATGTACTTCCGCCTTATACTGGGTTTAGCCATGTACTCCCGTCTTATACTGGGTTAAACCATGTACTCCCGTCTTATACTGGGTTTAACCATGTACTCCCGCCTTATACTGGGTTTAACCATGTACTCCCGTCTTATACTGGGTTTAGCCATGTACTCCCGTCTTATACTGGGCTTAGCCATATACTCCCCTCTTATACTGGGTTTCGCCATGTACTCCCATCTTATACAGTGTTTAGCCATGTACTTCCGCCTTATACTGGGTTTAGCCATGTACTCCCGTCTTATACTGGGTTTAACCATGTACTCCCGTCTTATACTGGGTTTCGCCATGTACTCCCGTCTTATACTGGGTTTAGCCATGTACTCCCGTCCTATACTGGGTTTAGCCATGTACTTCCGCCTTATACAGGTTTAGCCATGTACTTCCGTCTTATACTGGGTTTAGCCATGTACTCCCGTCTTATACTGGGTTTCGCCATGTACTCCCATCTTATACTGGGTTTCGCCATGTACTCCCGTCTTATACTGGGTTTAGCCATGTACTCCCGCCTTATACTGGGTTTAGCCATGTACTCTCGTCTTATACTGGGTTTAGCCATGTACTCCCGTCTTATACTGGGTTTAGCCATGTACTCCCATCTTATACTGGGCTTAGCCATGTATTCCGTCTTATACTGGGTTTAGCCATGTACTCCCGCCTTATACTGGGTTTAGCCATGTACTCCCGCATTATACTGGGTTTCGCCATGTACTCCCGTCTTATACTGGGTTTCGCCATGTACTCCAGTCTTATACTGGGTTTAGCCATGTACTCCCGTCTTATACTGGGTTTCGCCATGTACTCCCGCCTTATACTGGGTTTAGCCATGTACTCCAGTCTTATACTGGGTTTAGCCATGTACTCCCGTCTTATACTGGGTTTCGCCATGTACTCCCGTCTTATACTGGGTTTCGCCATGTACTCCCGTCTTATACTGGGTTTAGCCATGTACTCCCGTCTTATACTGGGTTTAGCCATGTACTCCCGTCTTATACTGGGTTTCGCCATGTACTTCCGCCTTATACTGGGTTTAGCCATGTACTCCGCCTTATACTGGGTTTACCATGTACTCCGCCTTATACTGGGTTTCGCCATGTACTTCCGCCTTATACTGGGTTTAGCCATGTACTTCCGCCTTATACTGGGTTTCGCCATGTACTCCAGTCTTATACTGGTTTAGCCATGTACTTCCGCCTTATACTGGGTTTAGCCATGTACTCCCGCCTTATACTGGGTTTAGCCATGTACTCCCGTCTTATACTGGGTTTAGCCATGTACTCCCGTCTTATACTGGGTTTAGCCATGTACTTCCGCCTTATACTGGGTTTCGCCATGTACTCCCGTCTTATACTGGGTTTAGCCATGTACTCCCGCCTTATACTGGGTTTAGCCATGTACTCCCGTCTTATACTGGGTTTAGCCATGTACTCCCGTCTTATACTGGGTTTAGCCATGTACTCCCCAACACCAATCCGTCTTATACTGGGTTTAGCCATGTACTTCCGCCTTATACTGGGTTTAGCCATGTACTCCCGTCTTATACTGGGTTAGCCATGTACTTCCGCCTTATACTGGGTTTAGCCATGTACTTCCGCCTTATACTGGGTTTAGCCATGTACTCCCGTCTTATACTGGGTTTAGCCATGTACTTCCGTCTTATACTGGGTTTAGCCATGTACTTCCGCCTTATACTGGGTTTCGCCATGTACTCCCGTCTTATACTGGGTTTAGCCATGTACTTCCGTCTTATACTGGGTTTAGCCATGTACTCCCGTCTTATACTGGGTTTAGCCATGTACTCCCGTCTTATACTGGGTTTACCATGTACTCCCGTCTTATACTGGGTTTAGCCATGTACTCCCGTCTTATACTGGGTTTAGCCATGTACTCCCGTCTTATACTGGGTTTAGCCATGTACTCCCGTCTTATACTGGGTTTAGCCATGTACTCCCGCCTTATACTGGGTTTAGCCATGTACTCCCGTCTTATACTGGGTTTAGCCATGTACTCCCGTCTTATACTGGGTTTAGCCATGTACTCCCGTCTTATACTGGGTTTAGCCATGTACTCCCGCCTTATACTGGGTTTCGCCATGTACTCCCGTCTTATACTGGGTCCATGATCCCTCTTATACTGTACATGTACTCCCCTTATACTGGGTTTACATGTACTCCCTTTACTGGTTGCCATGTACTCCGCTTATACTGGGATTAGCCATGTACTCCCGTCTTATACTGGGTTTAGCCATGTACTCCCGTCTTATACTGGGTTTAGCCATGTACTTCCGTCTTATACTGGGCTTAGCCATGTACTCCCGTCTTATACTGGGTTTAGCCATGTACTCCCGTCTTATACTGGGCTTAGCCATGTACTCCCGTCTTATACTGGGTTTAGCCATGTACCCGTCTTATACTGGGATTAGCCATGTACTCCCGCCTATACTGGGTTTAACCATGTACTCCCGTCTTATACCGGGCTTAGCCATGTAATTCCGTCTTATACTGGGCTTAGCCATGCAATCTCGTGATAATTTCACACATCACTATATAATATTTGAGCGCGACGTTCAAATTGACAGTATATGCAATAACTCTATTTGTTCGGAACGCTATCTTGGACAGATGATTGATTACAAATATGGTATTATACTTATGATAACTAGAACGGTAAATATTACGCACATAGTTGACGCATTGCAAACTAGGCAATATGACGTCCGTTGCCATGGTAAATATAGATCATGTCAATGACGAAAGTGACAGTTTCGAAATATGTGCGGTACAGCATAGTAGAATATTTCGTCTTTGTACAGACTTTACCCAGTCCAGAATGCTGCAGCCATTGAGCTTGCCTGTGAAGCATGAAGTCATAGATAGTGATAGATCAAAACGTATTCCAAGAATGAAGTCATAGTTAACGAGAGCGCTAAAGACACATATAACGACAAACATATAACATATAACGTATAACATATAACATATAACGACACATATAACGACAAACATAGAAATACTGTCAAAATATCTTCCAATAATGACGCCATGTACACCAATTGGTTCACCTCATCTCTAACATGACTTCATTACATATCGATACTGTAGTGTCAACATGTCTTACATATCGATACTGTAGTGTCAACATGTCTTACATATCGATACTGTAGTGTCAGCATGTCTTACATATCGATACTGTAGTTTCAACATGACTTACATATCGATACTGTAGTGTCAACATGTCTTACATATCGATACTGTAGTGTCAACATGTCTTACATATCGATAATGTAGTGTCAACATGTCTTACATATCGATACTGTAGTGTCAATATGTCTTACATATCGATACTGTAGTGTCAACATGTCGTACATATCGATACTGTAGTGTCAACATGTCTTACATATCGATACTGTAGTGTCAACATGTCTTACATATCGATACTGTAGTGTCAGCATGTCTTACATATCGATACTGTAGTTTCAACATGACTTACATATCGATACTGTAGTGTCAACATGTCTTACATATCGATACTGTAGTGTCAACATGTCTTACATATCGATAATGTAGTGTCAACATGTCTTACATATCGATACTGTAGTGTCAATATGTCTTACATATCGATACTGTAGTGTCAACATGTCGTACATATCGATACTGTAGTGTCAACATGTCTTACATATCGATACTGTAGTGTCAACATGTCTTACATATCGATACTATAGTGTCAACATGTCTTACATATCGATAATGTAGTGTCAACATGTCTTACATATCGATACTGTAGTGTCAATATGTCTTACATATCGATACTGTAGTGTCAACATGTCTTACATATCGATAATGTAGTGTCAACATGTCTTACATATCGATACTGTATTGTCAACATGTCTTACATATCGATAATATAGTGTCAACATATCTTACATATCGATACGGTAGTGTCAACATGTCGTACATATCGATACTGTAGTGTCAACATGTCTTACATATCGATAATATAGTGTCAACATATCTTACATATCGATACTGTAGTGTCAATACGTCTTACATAGTCGTATACGACGTTTGTTTATTAGTTATACTACTCAGATTATGTGGCAAATATATGGACTCTGCAGTTTGTCTGTTTGCACAAAGAAGGAATTTACCGTGTTTAAATCTATACCGTGTGGTGTCAAAGATGACGTCAATAGTTGTTTTGTGACGTCTTTCGATAGTTTGGTCATGGAAATGATATTTGTATTTGCGTTAATTATAGTCGAATAAACACGATGTGTCGTTCCGTGCTCTGGAATTAACCACTTAGGCAAACGACCAGTGTTGTTAATTACAATACGTCAGAACTCCAAGCCATGTTTTATTCGCCAATAAATAACTGAAAGAAAAACATTAGGTCTTAAATTACACTCTGCCAAAGTGTTCTTTTCCCCCACCGATAGTGTCGCTTTAACTGTCGGAGAAAGCACAATGCATGTGTATTGTGAAGCATGAATAAAGAACACAGGGTTGCTGCAAGACGGGAACAGTATTAAAAAATTTAATATTAGGTTAAGGTTATAAAACTTTTCTCAAATCTTAAACTCGAGCTCAATTGATTTGATTGGTTGATTCTGAGTTTTACACTCAGCTGAACCAATCAGAAACTTGAGACTGAGTTTTATAACCTCCAGGCCTGGTTGTCAATTGATGCAACATTGAGTATCACGCGCATACTAGATGAAAACATTGCAACATTTAGTTTAAACTTTATTTATTTTACAACGATTGCGAAACAAGCTATAACAACTTATATTAATCACTCTCATTTCAACATAACACCCATCACAAGAATAGTCTCTTATATCTGACGTTGAGCCTTTTCTTGGCACAAGTCAATACAACCCGAGTGTGCTGCATGCTCAATGAACATAACTGCACTGAGTTTATCTGGGTGACTACAGTATGCAATAACAAAATCGGATATCTATTTCATACACACTTTAATAAACTAATTTCCTTCCCGTGCTATTGAGCACTTGTCCTAAATGCAAACGATGTCATGACATTCAGTTTGCATTAGTTAGCGGTGATTTCATTTCCTGTAATTAATAGCTTACACGGCACATGACGCATCAATAGCTTGCACGGCACATGGCACATCAATTGCTTGCACGGCACATGACACATCAATAGCTTACACGGCACATGACGCATCAATAGCTTACACGGCACATGACACATCAATAGCTTACACGGCACATGACACATCAATAGCTTACACGGCACATGACACATCAATAGCTTACACGGCACATGACGCGTCAATAGCTTACACGGCACATGACACATCAATAGCTTACACGGCACATGACACATCAATAGCATACACGGCACATGGCGCATCAATAGCTTACACGGCACATGACGCACCAATAGCTTAGACGGCACATGACACATCAATAGCTTACACGGCACATGACACATCAATAGCTTACACGGCACATGACGCGTCAATAGCTTACACGGCACATGACACATCAATAGCTTACACGGCACATGACACATCAATAGCATACACGGCACATGGCGCATCAATAGCTTACACGGCACATGACGCACCAATAGCTTACACGGCACATGACACATCAATAGCATACACGGCACATGGCGCATCAATAGCTTACACGGCACATGACGCACCAATAGCTTACACGGCACATGACACACCAATAGCTTACACGGCACATGACACATCAATAGCTTACACGGCACGTGACGCATCAATAGCTTACACATCACATGACGCGTCAATAGCTTACACGGCACATGACGCATCAATAGCGTACACGGCACATGACGCACCAATAGCTTACACGGCACATGACGCACCAATAGCTTACACGGCACATGACGCATCAATAGCTTACATGGCACATGACACATCAATAGCTTACACGGCACGTGACGCATCAATAGCTTACACATCACATGACGCGTCAATAGCTTACACGGCACATGACGCATCAATAGCTTACACGGCACATGGTGCATCAATAACTGTCATGGCACATGCCGCAGCAATAGCTTACACGGCACATGACGCATCAATAGCTTACATGGCACATGCCGCAGCAATAGCTTACACGGTACATGACGCATCAATAGCTTACACGGCACATGACGCATCAATAGCTTACACGGCACATGACGCATCAATAGCTTACACGGCACATGACGCATCAATAGCTTACACGTCACATGACGCATCAATAGCTTACATGGCACATGGCGCAGCAATAGCATACACGGCACATGACGCATCAATAGCTTACACGGCACATGACGCATCAATAGCTTACATGGCACATGGCGCAGCAATAGCTTACACGGTACATGACATATCAATAGCTTACACGGCACATGACGCATCAATAACTTACACGGCACATGACGCATCAATAGCTTACACGGCACATGACGCATCAATAGCTTACATGGCACATGCCGCATCAATAGCTTACATGTCACATGGTGCAGCAATAGCTTACACGGCACATGACGCATCAATAGCTTACACGGCACATGACGCATCAATAGCTTACATGGCACATGGCGCAGCAATAGCTTACACGGCACATGACGCATCAATAGCTTACACTGCACATGACGCATCAATAGCTTACACGGCACATGGCGCATCAATAGCATACACGGCACATGACGCATCAATAGCTAGCACGGCACGTGACGCATCAATAGCTCACACGGCACATGACGCATCAATAGCTAACACGGCACGTGACGCATCAATAGCTTACACGGCACGTGACCCATCAATAGCTAGCACGGCACGTGACGTATCAATAGCTTACACGGCACGTGACACATCAATATCTTACACGGCACGTGACGCATCAATAGCTTACACGGCACGTGATGCATCAATAGCTTACACGGCACGTGATGCATCAATAGCTTACACGGCACTTGACGCATCAATAGCTTATATGGCCTAGGATTTACACGGGTCAGGATATATCAATAGATTACACGGCCGAGGACGTATCAAATAGTTTACATGATGATGATGATGATGATGATGATGATGATGATGATGATGATGATGATGATGATGATGATGATGATGATGATGATGATGATGATGATGATGATGATGATGATGATGATGATGATGATGATGATGATGATGATGATGATGATGATATTCAATATTACATCAAGCCAATAAGGCCCACGAGGTTACATAGAACATGAAATTGGCAAGACAAGTGCAACACATGCATACATACATATACAATACATGCATACATATACAATACATGCATACATATACAATACATGCATACATATACAATACATGCATACATATACAATACATGCATACATATACAATACTACTATAAGACACTTGATATATACAGCTTTTCCACAATTCCACAAGTGAGACAGACACTGACTTTAAGAAAAATTGTCTAAATCAATCGTTAGGATCGTAAACTTTAGATTGGAGGATGATCGCAAGTTTTGAGTTCGAACATCGGAAGTAAATCTGACCCGATTCTTATGCATGTATAATGTAAATCAATCTACACAGGACCCTGGTTTAGCGGTATAGCAGCTTCAGGGATGCCTACTACTTTTGTGTGTTTTACGTTTATTTATCGTCGCTACCGGTTGCCCATATGAGCGACGCCTCCTGACGAGATTAGTCATTTTAGATTAATGGAGACTAGTGCAATGATACAGACAGAGACCCATTCCAGAGTCTCATCTGGTTATTTTACGTGCACGGTGTAAAGCACCGACACGAGACCTCGGTTTAAAGTCCCGTCTGAAAGACTGTTAATTTTATTACGGTCAGACGGGGGATCGAACCTGTGATCCCTGGATTACCAGTCCAATGTCTTAACCACTGGGCTACAGATCCGTCTAAGCCTAGTACATATCACCAACCTAATTGATAAATGTCGCCATCTGGATTAGCGCGATAATGCAATATTACAACGGATATTCTCACTCCCTCTCTATGCGACGCGTAATGATCAATGGACGCCGGTAATAAACGAGGTAGAGCAGAGTTCGTTAACTAGTCTGGTGATCAAACATAACACGCCAGCGCTCTTTCTCCTGATATTGTAACTAATAAGACGTATCTGCGGTCAAATTGAAGAGATTTCGTAGAAAGTGTCAATTAACTCTAGTCGGCGTGTATCTGTTCAATCCTCACGATTGGACAACCGAGCGATGATGCGCGAATTATATGACATACGTTAGTAACTGATCTGTTGCCATAGTTACCGGGGTTCTACTAAGATATGGGCGAACTGTCCTTGGGTAAAACCGAAAATGTATGTCCAGTTTCCTTAATTTACGATCAAAATGGGGCTCTGATTGTAGTACTATTTACTGATATGTACAGGATCAGTACCAATCCCAGATCCCAGGTGTACCATAGCAGTTCTGTGTTAAGGAATGAATCACGAGCTAGTAGTTTCCATCGGAATATGAACTATAGTGTGTCCTGTTAAAGTGTATGGAGGCCAAAAGGCCTCCGCACTAATTTTAAACACGCCCAATGTAGTTCATACCCTGGTGGAATCTATTAATCCACGATTCATTCCTTATATTTACATTAATTACTCTTTTGAATGGCACAAGGAAAGTAATATCACACTTTGCATTTAACATGTACTTAGGCCATCATTGGAACAGCGTACATGCCTTTAATAGCAAACAAACGTTGTCCAACACCGCGAGTGCGCATGTCTGTAGCTTCGAGTGCGCATGTCAGCTGCATATAACTACTGAGGAAATTCATACGAAAATAGATACAAACAGGGCATACATCGTGCGATAGCGATGTAAATATTTACGAATGATGGCTTGTTATTCACATACTTACCGTCATTTGACTATTTTAGAGAACAATGCTTGTCCGAGCTATCTATGAACATTAATGCGGTCAACCAGTACCTACAAGGCTCACACAGCATTTACACGTCTATGCCAGCCACAGCACATTCTAAGTTCTAAATTGCGTACGGCAAATACCTTCATGTGTTGGTGAAGTTGGCGTTACAGTTCATACAACTAAAGTCGCATTTGGAAGATGATGTCATTTAAGTGTTCTTTGACAGCTTCAGTTTCGTATTCCTTAGTGCTAGATACTACCAGGCAGGCAGGCAGGCAGGCAGGCAGGCAGGCAGGCAGGCAGGCAGGCAGACAGTGCGGCAGGCAGGCAGGCAGGCAGGCAGACAAGCAGAGCAGCAGGAGGGGCAGGCAGCAGCAGGCACCAGGCAAGGCAGAGGCAGGCAGGCAGGCAGACAGACAGGCAGACAGGCAGGCAGGCAGGCAGGCAGGCAGGCAGGCAGGCAGGCAGGCAGGCAGGCAGGCAGGCAGGCAGGCAGGCAGGCAGGCAGGCAGACAGACAGACAGACAGACAGACAGACAGACAGACAGACAGACAGACAGACAGACAGACAGACAGACAGACAGACAGACAGACAGACAGACAGACAGACAGACAGACAGACAGACAGACAGACAGACAGACAGACAGACAGACAGACCGGTAGAGAGGGCAGGCAGACAGACAGGCAATGCAGGCAGGCAGGCAGGCAGGCAGGCAGGCAGGCAGGCAGGCAGGCAGGCAGGCAGGCAGGCAGGCAGGCAGGCAGGCAGGCAGGTAGAGAGGGCAGGGGGCAGACAGGCAGGCAGACAGGGCGGCAAGCAGACATGCAGGAGGCAGGCAGGCAGGCCTCATTACAGCCTGATGTGCTTACAATGCACTAACATGCAATATCATAATCAGTACAATGAAAGAGCAAATATAAATCAGTAGTTCCCTTAAATATGACGCATAGAATATATGAACATATAATTGAATGAGCAAATGTAATATTGGGAAGGTATAAATCTGTTATTCTGAAGTAAAACTATTGCGGGTGTGTGTGTGTGGGGGGGGGGGGATTATAAATTAGTTACGGAGCAGACATCCAAACTCACATACGGTGCCAACAAATATCAATACAAGTTAATAGGCTATCTGATTAGCGCAGTGGTTAGCGCGCTCGCTTCTCACCAATGCGACCCGGATTCGATCCTCGGACCGGGAAGTATGTGAGATGGTACGATGGTCGCCAGATCGGACAGGTGGGTTTTCTCCGGGTACTCCGGTTGCCTCCCACATGCATGACCACATATACGCTTTCATCCCAGCCAACGTGAGTGATTAATATAAGTTGTTAAAACTTGCTTCGCAATCGTTGTAAAATAAATAAAGTTTAAAAAAAAACCCATACATGTGCGGGTTTGAATGACACTCGGAAGCTAATATAAACAAACTAGTAACCAAGTAATTAGTGCTATTACATCATGGGGCCATCATAAATAAACTGGTAAACAAGTCATCATATATTATATCTGAATAGCAACCAATAACTGTGTAAAATATTGACATAAACTATTAAGCACCAATGGTCGATATATAGCTTAAGAATACGTTTCTGAAAGTGCTTAGCTTAAATGTAATAAATCGCTTCAATGATCAAATATTGTGTCGGAGATTGGAACTGTCCGTCAAACATGGGCATATTTCTATTGGACATTGTATATTTGCCCGCTCAACGACCCGATACAATGTCATTTTCGAGAATCTACAACATTAGCGTTTGTCATATTACTGTCGCATTCTAAGAAATGGCGTATCACTCGCTAAATCAACTCATGAGAATGGAAGACAGTTAAATATACAATTTGATATATTCCTAATCCAAATTTCTCACAATAGAATATCAATCAGCTGTTATCGGCGCGTTTGCTTGATACTGGCAGTAAGTATCGCATGTTCATTGAGCAGACACAAGGAAATTGGACATTTTATTTTTACGATGTATGTGTACACATAATTTACAAGATATAGCTCTCAATGAACACTGCGGGTCGACTAGAGGTCAGATGACGGCTTGGGTTTACATTTGATGCGTCCTGTATGCTCTTTTAATACACGTTATGTTCAATAGCCTTTTAAATAATAGTAGCAATGGTATTTTGCTTTGAATATGTTTTGTAGATTAGTGTTAGGTGTACAGTTAACTCCGTCTTAAGCAGACAGCCATGGAATCACAGAAAGTGGCTGCTTAGCACAGATGGCTGCTTAATAGAGGTCAAATATATAATAAAACAACATATTGGGAATTTGGAAACTGGCTGCTTAATACAGGTTGGCTGCTTAATAGAGGTGACCACTAACACAGGTTTGATTGTATATGTACCTGATGCCAAGGTATATATGTACCTGATGCCAAGGTGTATATGTACCTGATGCCAAGGTATATATGTATCTGATGCCAATGTGTATATGTATCTGATGTCAAGGTGTATATGTATCTGATGCCACTGTGTATATGTATCTGATGTCAAGGTGTATATGTATCTGATGCCAAGGTGTATATGTATCTGATGCCAAGGTGTATATGTATCTGATGCCAAGGTGTATATGTATCTGATGCCAAGGTGTATATGTATCTGATGCCAAGATGTATATGTATCTGATGCCAAGGTGTATATGTATCTGATGCCAAGGTGTATATGTATCTGATGTCAAGGTGTATATGTATCTGATGTCAAGGTGTATATGTATCTGATGTCAAGGTGTATATGTATCTGATGCCAAGGTGTATATGTATCTGATGCCAAGGTGTATATGTATCTGATGCCAAGGTGTATATGTATATGGTGTCAATGGGTATATGTATCTGATGTCAAGGTGTATATGTATCTGATGCCAAGGTGTATATGTATATGATGCCAAGGTGTATATGTATCTGATGCCAAGGTGTATATGTATATGGTGTCAATGGGTATATGTATCTGATGTCAAGGTGTATATGTATCTGATGCCAAGGTGTATATGTATATGGTGTCAATGGGTATATGTATCTGATGTCAAGGTGTATATGTATCTGATGCCAAGGTATATATGTATCTGATGCCAAGGTGTATATGTATATGGTGTCAATGGGTATATGTATCTGATGTCAAGGTGTATATGTATCTGATGTCAAGGTGTATATGTATCTGATGTCAAGGTGTATATGTATCTGATGTCAAGGTGTATATGTATCTGATGTCAAGGTGTATATGTATCTGATGTCAAGGTGTATATGTATCTGATGTCAAGGTGTATATGTATCTGATGTCAAGGTGTATATGTACCTGATGTCAAGGTGTATATGTATCTGATGTCAAGGTGTATATGTATATGATGTCAAGGTGTATATGTATCTGATGTCAAGGTGTATATGTATCTGATGTCAAGGTGTATATGTATCTGATGTCAAGGTGTATATGTATCTGATGTCAAGGTGTATATGTATCCAAAGTGACCAACAGTTTAACATTGTACCGACAGCGTATGTCATATGGTGACACTCCAGCTATTATTTGTGGAGGAAAACCCCGGTGCCCCTTCGCGCAGTCATCCAGATACAGGCGGACACCCGGGTAGATCCACCGAGATTCGAACCTACTACTATGAGGCGCAAGTGATTTGAAGGCAACGACCTTAACCACCACGGCGTCCCCTTGTATGAGCCGCCAAATGACGCACGTGTGTATGTCTTTGTAGATATTACTAATGAATTGTTCGTATACCTTAGAAACGTGTCACGGCCTAGCAATGTTACATTGTGATATTTCTCAAATACTTGATTATGATGTTTGTTCACGGAATAAATGTAAATATGATGTTTGTTACAGAAGTATTTCCGCTTTGATGTGTAATTACAAAATAGCAACGTCAAGGAACATGAGGCAATCTGATGCAATGAACAATGACAGTTATATAATGCACTACTCCGGTATAAACCCTCTCGATTAAGTTCAGTTGTGTTCCAATGTTAGGTTTGCTTTCCCGTGATATCCATGTGCTTCCATTATAAATATCTCTGGTTGAGTGTTTGCGAATCTCACAGACGGATCTGTAGTTGAGTGGTAACACGCTGGACTGGTAATCCAGGGATCGCAGGTTCGATCCCCCGTCTGACCCTAATACAATTAACAGTCTTTCAGAGGGGACGTTAAACCGAGGTCTTGTGTCGGTGCTTTACACCGTGCACGTAAAAGAACCAGAGGAGTCTCTGGCATGGGTCTCTGTCTGTATCATTGCTCTATCCTCCAAAAATCTAAAATGCCTAAACTCTTCAGGAGGCGTCGCTTATATGGGCAACCGGTAGCGACGATAAATAAACGTAAAACACATATATATATTTGCGAATATCTATGTCTTTTGTTTCTTGTATTTATTCAAATATGTACACGAATAATAGAGTGGTGGAACCTATGCTCGACGCATTCCTATGCTTGGCGTATTTTCCATTTTCATCCGTATTTAAAATATTATATATATAGTTATAGGCTAATTTATATAATATACGGCAAGTGCAATTAACATTTTATACTCGGGATTTACGCCGAGCATAGGAACCACCACTCTACATGATTCAGAAGTTAGCTCGAACTGCTATTGCTTTTCCGCAATATTCTTGCTGGTCCTTCGCGCCATATTCTTGCTGGTCCTTCGCCGCCATATTCTTGCTGGTCCTTCGCCGCCATATTCTTGCTGGTCCTTCGCCGCCATATTCTTGCTGGTCCTTCGCCGCCATATTCTTGCTGGTCCTTCGTTTATGTTAATTCAGTAAGAAGTACAATTGTTCTTTCCATATTCCCGTCGTCGCACCACAATGCAAGGTTTAATATCATATTTCAGATATGGAGAGAGTGCAAATAGGAGGTGTAGGTGATTGCCCTTTCACTTTCCCGCTATGCTAAGCCCGTCTTGGTGTGTGTCTTAAGTTTAGTTATCGTCGATACCGGTTGTCCATATGAGCGACGCCTCCTGGAGAGATTAGTCATTTTAGATTTATGGAGGATAGTGCAATGATACAGACAGAGACCTATTACAGAGTCTCCTGTGATTATTTTAATTGCACCGACACGAGACCTCGGTTTAAAGTCCCAGCTGAAAAACAGTTAATTTTATTAGGGTCAGACGGGTCATCGAACCTGCGATCCCTGGATTACCAGTCCAGCGTGTTAACCACTGGACTACAGATCCGTCTCAGTATTATGTCTGTCTTCTATTCTGGAGTAAGTGCTATTAAATTGGAGTTACATTGTGTGAACTGTAAGCGAGTAGTGGTGTAGTGGTGTAATGGTGTAGTGGTGTAGTGGTGTAGTGGTGTAGTGGTGTAGTGGTAATAAACAGAACACTGGACACCAAATGTGTGACAAAAGGAAGTAAATGAGACGAGAATGCTTGATATGGCATGTGAAGAACATTTTGCCTCTTCCTCTTTTTAGAGAATTGCTGAATTTCTTTACTATGCTACCTACATTATATACTAGAGGACATAGAAAACTCACACCTACATTATATACTAGAGGACATAGAAAACGCACACCTACATTATATACTAGAGGACATAGAAAACTCACACCTACATTATATACTAGAGGACATAGAAAACGCACACCTACATTATATACTAGAGGACATAGAAAACGCACACCTACATTATATACTAGAGGACATAGAAAACGCGCACCTACATGAGATACTAGAGGACATAGAAAACGCACACCTACATTATATACTAGAGGACATAGAAAACGCACACTTACATGATATACTAGAGGACATAGTAAACGCACACCTACATTATATACTAGAGGACATAAAAAACGCACTACTACATTATATACTAGAGGACATAGAAAACGCACACCTACATTATCTACTAGAGGACATAGAAAACGCACACCTACATTATATACTAGAGGACATAAAAACGCACACGTACATTATATACTAGAGGACATAGAACACGTACACCTACATTGTATACTAGAGGACATAGAAAACGCACACCTACATTATATACTAGAGGACATAGAACACGTACACCTACATTGTATACTAGAGGACATAGAAAACGCACACCTACATTATATACTAGAAGACATAGAAAACGCACACCTACATTATATACTAGAAGACATAGAAAACGCATACCTACATTATATACTAGAAGACATAGAAAACGCATACCTACATTATATACTAGAAGACATAGAAAACGCACACCTAAATTATATGATTACTATTACATGAAAACGAAATACGAAGGATTCCATATATATCACATCTTTATTACAAAACACAAACTGAACAACTAAAAATATTCCAAAATGTTTAAAACTATGTATGTATATATGTATTGTTTTTCATGTAAAAACACACTTATCCGAAGTGTGCGTTTTCTATGTCCTCTAGTAAACATCACTCATATAGCGAACAGAAGGAACACTGCAAATACATTACTATTGTGAGGTATCAACATCAATCTAACAACATACATACTTGTATAAAGTGAATGGCGGACACACATACAGGGGTCACCGTGTACCTCAGCTTAAATGCGCAAACTACGCATGTTCATATCACGTTTGTGCATTATAATTTATATCAGCAAGATTTTATTTATTTTGTAGTAGTTCTTGACTATAGTGCTTGACTATAGTTCTTGACTATAGTGCTTGACTAAGCATGTATACTAGAGGGGGTATTATGTGTACAGATATGTCCACTAGAGGGGGTATTATGTGTACAGATATGTCCACTAGAGGGGGTATTATGTGTACAGATATGTCCACTAGAGGGGTATTATGTGTACAGATATGTCCACTAGAGGGGGTATTATGTGTACAGATATGTCCACTAGAGGGGGTATTATGTGTACAGATATGTCCACTAGAGGGGGTATTATGTGTACAGATATGTCCACTAGAGGGGGTATTATGTGTACAGATATGTCCACTAGAGGGGTATTATGTGTATAGATATGTCCACACATCAAGTCTTGCTATCTCGACATATTGCAGTATTTATTTGATTTAATTTATTATTTACTTAATACGTTCTTAATAATTGCATGAATGATGTTTGGTGTGTTACTTATAAAAATAAAAGCATTTAAAGTAAGTTAACATGGCATGCATATGCTATTAAAGATTTTTTCATCTATATTATCACATATAAATATTTGCTTTAGTGTTACATAATTAATTAGATATATTGACGTAATGAATTGCTGTCGCCATATTTATGTATATGTACATGTATGCCACATGGGTCTGAGACCTTCTGGATTTAAACAAATAAAACTTTGAAACTTTGAAAACTTTGATTTGCAATATCTATGGTTGTAAATGACACATTTTGCATACAAATAAAATTCTTCTTCTGTTCTCACATTTTCTACTTTAAGCTAAAATATATGTGCCTGGTCCAAATGATACGGTCGACTTTGATATGTTAAGTTTTATTATGATTGTTTAATTTTTTCATTATTAATTTACTCGCCGCAATAGTAAGGGAAGTCGTGGTAGCGCAGTGGTAGCGTGTTCCCTTCAGCTGCAAAATGCCTGGAGTTCGCGCACAGCTATAGACGTTACGATTATGCCCTTAGGCAAGGCATTTAAATTTCACATTAAATTATTAAAGATAATGTTATATATGTCCATATACATTACACTACACAACACGTACAACATAAATCAGTGGCGGAAATAAATATATTGAACCGAGTTAAGTTGATTTCAATTCCACGCATTATGTGGGTACAGTTTTCTGGCCCCAGAATCATCCAGGGTGAGATATAACGTGTATTGTTGCCAATAGCTTCTACCAATGAATTTACACAGAGTGACGGTCACGTGATAGTGTTAGCAACCGTCAGCACAAGTATTGACTCGTAACCTGCTGAATAAATTGGACAGAATGCGCAAACAACAGAGATCCAGATCAGCCGCGACGAAACGCCGCGTCTGATCATGAGCTATGTCGTTTGCTATTTACACAAGTGTTTTAGCTCCAGTATCGGAATTACAAACAGCATAGAGCCTGCCCAGACGACACGGTCTGATCTAGCTCTATGTTGTTTGCAAAAGCGACTTTAGGTACTATAGGGTGCTATTGATTCTAGTACCAACTACCGATCCATCTCGTTTGAATGAAATGTTGCATTGTTTGAATAGGTTGTATATATTAATCGTTAAGCTAAATGTACACTAATGCTTCAACAATAATTTGATTAATTTTGTTGAATACATCATTCTACTTTGGTTTTAGCCAGAAAACGTTTTATGATTGATGCCAAGAAGTTTGATTTGCGATCGAACCCATATACAAAGATATGATTTCTTTGGCATTGCATTGCGAATCTTATATGCATGTTTGTATATGTTTTCAGGTTTCTCTTCGTCACGGAATAGTTACTGAGATAACGAGCATAGATGACAACTACCATTGTGATAGCAACAGTAATTCAGTGTGTGGCTGAAACTACACGAATAGACTAAACGGAATTCTTACACGTGGATATTGAACAAGGAACTACACAAACACTGACCTAGAAACTTAGTAATCTAAGAAACTGAAATTGGATAGTAGTTGATCTGTTTTAGCGGTGTTTGCCTTACAATTCAAAACAGGGCAATCAGTCTCAAGTGTAAAATAGGTCATTGTGGATAGCCACGTGATATAGAACTAACCTGCGAGGAGTATCAACATAATATAGGCATGAAAAGCGAAAATCAACACGCAGCTACTTGCAAATAATATAGAAACGACTGCTAGCTGATTTTGTCGGCGCGACCCAGAGCCGCGCCATTGTGTAATTGTTTGAGACCGAGATTATTGCATAACATAAACACAATGAACTGTTGTATGAGGCAATGAAACACGGGCAACATGATGCTACAGTAACAATGCTTCCTTTATGGTAGCCGGCTGGGACGCCGAGGGTGCAGCACAACAATATCGGCCAGATAAATAATATTCATTTGTTTCCGGACTTCAGAGCCAGTTGTAATTGTATGTTAATTGAACAGCCGTCAATCTTGTACTGAGACTGCGGAGGAGTGATTTATTACGAAATAGGGCTATTACATTTTTGCTCCTTAGAATTGTAAAGCTCATTTAAACAGATTTGAAAATATGATCAGGATCCCTAGAACTCCCGTGCTTGATGAATACGATACATTAGCTAACATTCACACACAATAAAATGTATTCTTTTTTCACGTTTGTGTGTAACAGGGACGCAATAACCGTGAAGAGAAAATAATGTCAATCAAAGATATTTCTGCTGAATAAATTCAAGTGAAGTTGTAAATTTGCAT
This sequence comes from Archivesica marissinica, assembly GCA_014843695.1. Lineage (NCBI taxonomy): Eukaryota > Metazoa > Mollusca > Bivalvia > Venerida > Vesicomyidae > Archivesica > Archivesica marissinica. Next base: position 31,418,110 of record CM026393.1, read on the forward strand.
ATAGCACTAACATGAACCGGAAATGAGACGGAATTAGCATGCCCTAGTAGAAAATGTATAAAAACGTGCAGTAGATGCCAGGAAGGAGATTGTAAACAACAGAAAACCACCAAAGTTGTAATTAGCGGATCTTGAATATTTGTTTACTTGAAATGTTATCATTAAATCCGATTGAATAACAAATAGGCAATCAAACATAGTAGATATTTGTTTTATTGAATACTCGTGCCGGTCGAGAACGGTCTGAATGTCGCCGTGAATATCTTCGACACTGATTAAACGTTCATAACGCGAAACAAGGAGAAGATTGTGTTCAGAGAGTATGTGTGCTACGTGTAAAGATGAACATGAACTCTCCCAAGAATATTTTCCATACTGATAAGAAGGTCATAACATAAATCAAACGTGTGTGCGTAATTAAAGGGTACTAAATATAGAATATTGTCTATTTGATTGAAATAACAGTAATCAGTTTGAACATAGCATCGAATAAGTTAAAATTATGTCATGATAAAAACTTACAGCATAGTTGGAGAAACGAAAACCCAAGCCAAAAAATGGTTTCAATCATCTCAGATAAATGGAGACTTGTTACCTAGAAATGTTTACCAACTATTGTGAAAGTTAATGGAAAATATACATAAATAGACGGGAAAATCTTCACTTGTTGCGGCGCTTATCACGTTAAATGGATTGAGTTCTATCATGAATACAAATAAGCCAATTTGCTGAAGACCCTGATAGCCAAGCTTTTGTGCGACTGTCAAGTGGGTTTTCCATATTGCATCAAGAGCGACTTCAAGCGGATTGCGCTAAACTGTGTTCATTGTAACACATGAATTTTTCTGCATTTTGTCGCATAGTTCTACTTATTTGCTTTAATTGTTCTGTTATTGTATACAGACAAATGCCTACATTTGGGTAATATTGTTCTTTGGAAAATGTCTTGAAAGTTGACAGTTATAGTCTTAAATGCGACATGATCGACACACGCGATACGCTAAGCACTAATAATATACTTGGAAAAACTGATACGGTGTATTATACGAGAAATAAATGTATTGGAGTAAACATTGAGTGCTACTTTAAGGAAGGTCGAGTAGGGTTGGATTACAATTAGGCTGTTGATGAAAAATATATTTATCCTTGTGTAAAATGACAAAGTGTAATTAGTAGTAGCCCTGTAAGCTGTGTATTTCAAAGAAATGCGCGTGTAACTCGGCTATCCCGGATGTCATCACCAATATCAATTTGATGAAAAAGAGTACAATTAAACTGGGTTGATAGTGTAGTTATTTAACTTACTTATATCAAACAATGGAACAGAATACATACATTTCATTGGGCAATTACATGTGCCGATGTTATCACATGTAACAAGTGGAGGCGTTATCGTTTATGCTTTGGCAATGCACGTCTAAACGGTTGTTGGTTTGATAATCCGTTGACTGTATTATAATTTATATACACACACATTTCTGTTTAGCTTCATCGGACACAGGATCTTAAAGCAGTAGTTAGCTGTATAGCTTGGACACATCACACCCAAGGGTACATTCTTCAACAATTTCTTGGAGAAATTACGAAGTATTTGATAGTGGCAGACAATTTATGTGCTGGAATATGTGAAAACTAAGCATGGAATGATTTCGTGACATATATCTGTTTATTCTGTTGACAGCCACAGAACAATTCTGTCCAGAAGAAGTGTATCATAGTCGAATTATTTCTAGAACTATTATATGTTTTCTTAGGTCATCTTTTACGAGGAAATATGTTGCCTAATTGAAGCTGTTTCTTGGAAGGATATAAAGGGAAACACAAGATATATTGCAATATAATGCTAATACAGGATCATGTAATAATTCACAAAGAAAATGGCTTGCATTTGATGCCCAGTATTTGCATATGTCCATTGGGAACCATCCAATACAAGTGAATTCCTAGACGGACGTCCAGTGATAATTCAATGACTGGGAAATGAAACAAAGCTACACTTTGGCTCGCTAGACAGGTTCGTCACTCTACTAAGAACGACATAATAGCTCTATAAATACTTCTTAGTGTCATTTAAATATGACAGTATTTATCAAAATGATCGATTCACCATCAGTAATTACATTTTACTGTTTAATAACTACTGAAGTGTGTGGTACTAAATACTGAAGTGTGTGGTACTAAATACTGAATAACTACTGAAGTGTGTGGTACTAAATACTGAAGGGTGAAATATAGTGCCCGGTAATCAAAGGGCAACACCACGTGATTCGTTAATAACCGGAGGTTAACTCGTAGAGACGACCCGAACGAGCAGCTAAAGGATTACTCTGTCGGCTGCTGTGACAAATAATTGAAGAGTGTTAGAGTGTATTCGCAAATATTCCGTAATTCGCAAATCGGCCGAAATTCTGAAAATATAGAGAATAATGCGTTCCCAATTATATGCCGGGAGCGTTATGTCTTATTAGAGACTACGAGCATTGTGGACTATCAAGGGACCGCGTAGAAAAATACATTGTGAAATTCCACAAACAAATTAGTCAAGTGTGGCGCAAGGATTATAGCATTTCTACTGAAGAACACTGATATTGAATCCGATTTTCACGAGCGGATGGTTATTTGGAGTGATTTATCATGCTGTATCATATTGTGCTCGAAGACATATTGGATAAATGTTAAACGGATACAATCCTTAGACATTACTAATTTGGGATGGAGTATTTTAATTCACAGCACAAATGAACATATGTCCTACTTTGCACACGAGAAGGAAATGAGGAAATTATCATGATTAATGTAAAGATTACTTATATATAAATATTTATAAAGGAATGTGCACAGTACACTGCTGGAATTGGAAGGGATTTATTGTGTTCATGTGTTACAATACTTTACAAATAATGCAAGCTTGGTACTGGAGGATGGAATTATAACAGTGATACTTGCTGATACACTCTCCGACACTCAGTAATAATAAGCTAGTGAAATTACACACAACAGTGTCAATAAAGTTGAATAAACACACTAGCCCTATAGTTAGTGTTAATATAATACTCAGCAGAAGTGAAGCTACTTCATTACCATACAGACTTAAATGTGCCTACGAAACAACTTACAGTCGATTGGTTATGCATCTGAAATGGCTGGGACAAACACGGATTGTGTGAACACCACTGACATACAGAAAGACTATCCAACAACTGAGATTGTTGTGAAAATAGTTGCGTTAGGGCTTATTGACTTAGCTGTTGTCCTAGGAAACAGCCTTGTGGTGGCAGCTGTACTGACGACCAGAAAGTTGCGGACTGTGACCAACATATTCATCGTGTCTCTAGCATGTGCTGATTTGTTACTAGGCTTTGCTGTGCTGCCATTTTCCATTTCGATAGAAGTCGTGGATATTTGGCTATGGGGAAATATATGGTGCAGTATGTGGTTAGCAATTGATGTATGGCTGTGTACAGCGTCAATTCTAAGTTTATGTGCTATCAGTTTGGATAGATTCGTTGCAGTGACGCACCCTATACGTTACCCCAGCATCGTGTCTCCCTTTCGCGGACGAGTGTTAGTCGCCCTTGTATGGATACTTTCATTTGTAATTTGTCTTCCGCCTTTATTAGGTTGGAACGACGGTGTTGATACGGATACGACGGGCATGCAAGACGACGCCTCGTTTCCCAATCGCTCAACTTCAAATCTTTATAAGCTTCTAGACAATCGCCAGAGGACCATGGAAGACGTTCTCTTTAATCTAACTGCTGCTGTTGAATATTACGATGGATTGGTTTCCAATATTAGCCTATTCATGAACAGATCCGAAAACTGCAATCTAGATCGTCTCACGTGTGAGCTCACTACCACTAAAGGATATAGAATATACGCTGCTATGGGGTCATTTTTCATACCAGCGCTAGTCATGGTGTTTTTCTATTTTCGAATATACCTCACTGCAATACGTACTGCTTCTGCGATACGCAAGGGTGTGTTGACAACACGCTCGAGTAGCGAGCTACCTCATCATAATGGATACGCAGACGATGAGATACATATGCGGGTGCATCGCGGCGGCGGCTCGTCTATTTCAAGATACTCTTCAACTCAGTGTTACGAGTGGGGCTCCGGGTCACAGCGACACATAAACGATTTACGATCGCCTCGTTTGACGGAGTCGCGTTCACCAATAAATGCACCAAATATTCGTGAAACGAACGGTCGTGCTCATTTAATTATACAAGATCCATATACGCTTAAAGCAAGCAGTGTGAACGGTGTGAATGGTGTCAAGTGGTCTCACAACATATTTAAGCCTATTGCTAAACAATTCAGACGGTCAAAGAATAGAAAGTTCATGCAATCATGTGAAGAGGATTCAACAGAAATGAACATTCTAAGTGCTGGGAGTAAGAACACAACACCGAACACACTGAGTTTGGACGGCGAAAGTCCAGGTGTATCCCCAGCTAATTCCGTCAAGCGATCACCACGCCGCTGTAAACTGTTGATAAGAGAAGGAAAATCGGTGTCTATGAAAGGTCATGAACGGAAATTTAAAAGAGAGGCCAAAGCTGCGAAGACACTTGCAATAATCGTTGGAGCATTTATCGTATGCTGGTGTCCATTTTTCACTCTTTATCTTTTAGGGGCATTTTGCCAGGGCTGTGTCAGTGATATTGTATTTTCTGTCTTCTTTTGGCTAGGATATTGTAACTCAGCCTTAAATCCTTGCATATACGCACTATTTGCAAGAGACTTCCGATTTGCCTTCAAGAGACTTTTATGCTGCAAACGGCGGAAAGGATTTACCCAAGCTGCGCGCGCAGATTATATAACAGGTACCCGGAGTAGAATGGCGCATCCAGTGCATGAAATCGACAGCACATCTGATTAAGTAAAATACGTGTCTGTTTCTGGCTTCATAGTCACATAATTTTAGCATATCGGGGGAGGTGGGGGGGGGGGGTGTATCGTGATTACATTCTTTATTTTTGGAGTTGTTTATATGCAACACACTCTTTATATGTTCATCTTACATGCACTAGCAATTAGCCAGACGGATCTGTAGTCCAGTGGTAACACGCTGGAATGGTAACCCAGGGATCGGAGGTTCGATCCCCGGTCTGACCCTAATACAATTAGCAGTCTTTCAGATGGGACGTTAAACCGAGGCCTCTTGTCGGTGCTTTACACCGTGCACGTAAAAGAACCAGAAGAGATTCTTGAATGGATCTCTGTCTGTATCATGCACTATCCTCCAAAATCTAAAATAACTAATCTCTTCCGGAGGCGTCGCTCATATGGGCAACCGGTAACGACGATCAATGAACGTAAAACACACACACACACTAGCAATTATCACATAATTTATTTAACTGATTGGTTTGAACGAAAATTACAAAGTTTGGCCCTTTTCACTATTATTTTTGTTGTAAATGTTATTATTTATTTATTACCGTCAATATTGCCATACAAGTATTAGGGTTGTGTTAAAAGCTTAGGGGGTATCGTTATGCCAGAAACAGACATCGTGTGGCCTTAGTGACGATGATATGACACATAATAATGCGGAAACAATTAGTTTGCTGTCGCGAGAAATGTGTCTTTCTGTTCGTTTAGTCTGCTATTATAGAACATGCATTAATATTAATAACAGGCCGGAATATTACAGACAAAGTAGAACCCTCTTACACTTAACATTTGTACATGTGTACATGGTTTTCTGGAATGTGTTAATTCTTCGATCATATTTTCAGATATAGTTGATTTGATGTGTTGCCATTATACCGCCAATGTCGCATAAAATTGACTTTGCAAACAGCAAGGAACCCGATCAGACAACAGCACGTGTCGTCTGATCAGAATGTATGCTGATTGCTCTTCGGACAGTGCAGCTGAATCACCTGTCGGAATAGCAAACAACATAGAGCCTGATCAGACGCGGCGTTACGCCGCGGCTGATCTGGATCTATGTTGTTTGCACATGCTCTGAATTTATTCGGCGCTGAAAGAGTTAAGCTATCTGAATATTGGATGAGAGTGTTATATTGACCTTCTCAACGTAACTCAATCTAAATCTACCTGACATTTCACAGTACATCATGTACCATAGCTAAACTTCATTTTTATATTGTTTCTCCTCAATGCATTGCATGCACTATGCATAGATAGAGCAAATAAGTGATAGTTTCAGTGTATGATCGAACTATTTTGGCAGAATGATAATACTTAATACAACTTTATTTTAGCTCGATTGCGAAACAAGTTCTTACAACTTATATTAATCACTCTCGAGATCTCATTCCTAATGGAATCCATCGCCACGAACTAGAGAGAATGGTCAACGTGGAATTTAGATGCCCTCCGAAAGGGCACAATCGTAACGGTTCGAGCGGGGCTCGAACTCCGGACATTTCGTAGCTGGCGCTATCACTGCGCTACCAATGCGCTATCACGACTTCCACTTCCAGAATGATAATACTAACGGTCAATGTTCGTGAGTGAAATATTAAGATGACAGTATGTTTGCTTCGGTGTCTGATCGAATTATATCTCATTGAATGATTCGTAATAGCTGTCTATGCCCATGAGTGAAATAATATGAAATGTGCACTGCCTGTCAAAGGGGAAAGCCAATTTTAAAATTATTTATTTTACAACGATTGCGCTGTTCTAACAACCACTATCGTTGGCTCGGATGAAAGCGTACATGTGGTCATTCGTGTGGGAGGAAACCGGAGTACCCGGAGAAAACCCACCTGTCCGATCTGGCGACCACCGTACCATCTCACATACCTCCCGGTCCGAGGATCGAACCCGGGTTGCATTGGTGAGAAGCGAGCGCGCTAACCACTGCGCTAATCTGAAAGCCAATATCAATGACTGAAGAATACATTATAGGACGAATATGACTACAATCCAGCGAGGGGGTTGACAGTAACATATAGCTAGAATGAGGACAACGAGTGTGCATTTCTTGTATAGACGTTTTAACGTATTTGCATTAAAATGTCCGATGAGATTAAGCTATATATAAAATCCTATTCCACTAGCGGAAATACACATTGCGGTGACCACTCAATGAAATAAACCCATATCTTAAACTATCCTCTATATCTAGTACTATATGAAGTCCTGTTCAATTTACACATAACCGTAGTTAGTAATATTTACATCGCTATTGCATTTCCTAATAATCTAATTACCAGGTCCCTGCGACCCGGTAAATCGCAAATTGGACTGAGTACCTTTTAGTTGGAAAGTGTTTTTAATTTTTTTCTTTGTCACATTGAAACGAATAATTCATGTACATATAAGTAATGAATCGCTGGTTAATAGTTTCCATCGGAGTATGAAAATGAACTACATTGGGCGTGCTTAAAGTCAGCGTGGATGCCTTCTGCTAATAGTTTCCATCGGGGGGTATGAACTACATTGGGCGTGCTTAAAGTTAGCGTGAATGCCTTCGGCCTCCGCACACTTTAACCACGCCCAATGTAGTTCATACCCCGATGGAAACTATTAACCCGCGATTCATTCCTTAAATAATTTCCTGTTCAAATCGAACAACCAGAATTACGTCTAAAAATAATTCCGAAACTGGAATAGCTTAATCGCATGCGTTATTGACTGAAATCATTTTCGTGTAATATCGAGAATTCAACGTGAAAGTTGTGATCAATCGGATTTCGTGATCATGTCCAAGCATTGATATCAACTGTAAGAAAGTAGTGGAAGTCGAGATAGCGCAATGGTAGAGCGTTCGCTTCAGGTGCGAAATGCCCCGAGTTCGAGCCCGCTGGAGCCGTTACGAGTGTGCCCTTAGGCAATGCATTTAAACACAACGTTGCCTCTTCTCACTCTCCCTAGTGGCGATGGATTCCATCAGGAATGAGGTTGTCGAGAGTGATTAATATAAGTTGTAAGAACTTGTTTCGCAATCGAGCTAAAATAATTGTGTATAAAAAAATGTTAGAAATGAGTTATCCTATCAAAATTATTTCCTAGTATTGTAAATTTGGATAATTGATTTGTAAATGTTATGTTGTTTTTCATGTCTATTTCATGTACACGTGTCTCTTACATGCTATCTATATTTGGTACAAACCGGAGCGGGCCTTTGCCACTCATGAACATAGTGAGTTTTTGCTATCAGTCGTGGCTAGCGCCAGTCGTGATAATAACGCTTTCAATGTTCGTTCATTGTGTGAAATATAATTCGATCATACACTGAAACAAACATAATATTATATTCTCCTATTAGTTTATATATAAATGTCTATATTTCACTGGAAGCATATAATAAAATGCGATTATTCATTTAAGCGAACATTTTTTATTATTTTAGATATGAGTGTGTATGGGCGTACACATACCAATGCTACCAATCGTGCTAGAACGTCGAGTTTATATGACGTCGTAAATTACGTCACTGGTAAATTGAGGCCCAATGACTACACGTTATTTTACATTGATATGGTTGGGACCAATGGGCGTATAGCAGTGAGGATACAGTGCACCATTCGCCTTGAAAGATCACATTGTATTTCACTGATAAATTTCTATATTATATTGGAAAGCATAAAAGGATGTGTCACATTTGAAATACAATTAAATATACTCTGTAAAATTAAATATTAAATATACTCTGTAAAATTAAATATACTCTGTAAAATTAAATATTAAATAATTATACTCTGTAAAATTAAATATACTCTGTAAAATTGAATATAATCTGCAAAATTAAATATACTCTGCAAAATTAAATATACTCTGTAACGTTACTTGCTATTCAAATATCACATGTCCGAGTGATATTGTCTTTGAAAGATCAATTAAAAAGGTATCAAACAAAACGTGTGTACATATAACAATTATAACATATAATGCAACGATGCGTTCCATTTGCTGAAGCAGGTACACCAATAAACATCAAATAGGCTAGCTACACGTACCTAGCTGGAACTCATGATAGCGCAGTAGTAGCGCGCTCGCTTCAGGTGCGAAAGGCCCGGAGTTCCAGTCCAGCTGTAGCCATTACGAGTGTGCCCTTAGGCAATGCACTGCCTCTTCTCTCTCCCTCGTGGCGATGGATTCCATCAGGAATGAGGTCTCCAGAGTGATTAATATAACGCAATCAATCTAAAATAAATTGGTATAAACAAACTACTTAGGTGCGCATTGTGAACCTGATTGAGGAAATTAATAATGCTTGTTGCAACAATTAGCACTCTCCATCCTAACTAGCATAATAGGTTACATATAACTACATCTATATATACTAACTAATTGACTGTCTAGTTCGTCAATGATACTACTCTATTCTGTATGTGACATCATATATCGATTATGACAATGATGATTGAGCAACGGAACTCGCTGCAGACGGACTAGAACGCCATTATAGATCCAGCAGAGTGATTCAAACAAGTTAAAAAGTCATTTTTATTCAAGTTTATTTAACGTCGCTACCGGTTGCCCATTTGAGCGACGGGTGTACCGTAATTGTATAGTAAAAGTTCTACGTCCAATTTACAACACAAGTATTTATTTTACATTAAAGTCTTACTATGTGTATTAGCACCATACGGCGCTTTCAAAATCCCAGTTCGTCTCCCCTCTAATCTAAATTTATCTCATCTTTTATACAGAAGTAAGCTTGGACATGTATTCCATAAAATGTCAAGCTAGAGATGTTCCAGTAAACATGTTTGGCATAACTGTCACTCAATATATCAATTCGGATATATTGTTTTGGTGCAAACACCAGCTTGTACGGACCAAAACAAGTTAACATTTTAGAATTGTACTGATTAAACGTAAGTACATTTCTGATTTCTGATGTAACAGCACACATGTGTGGGAAAACCTTTAATATTCTGATCAGGCATACATGTAAGGGATGTCCACGCCAAATATATTTGTTTCTCTGCCAAATGTACTTGCTTCTCTGCCAACATAAACAATCAGTACAGTTCCATGTATAATTGTCTTTTATAAAGACCGTATACAGCATTATTGGAAATAATTCAATATTCATGAATATGTATAATGCTATACAACTAATTATGGAGGTAATTAATTAACATAATCCACATATAACTCCAATATGTTACAATATTTCCTACAAAAAAGGTAACATCGCAAGTTCAAAGCACTTAATGAAGATCATTAGAAATAGAACAATACAAACAACGTATCATGCTATACAACTAATTATGGAGGTTATTAATTAATATAATCAACATATAACCCCAATATGTTACACGGGCAGTTGACCTAACAACACATTTCATGGACAGGCTCCAGCGGCTAACCAGTACTTAGTGCACCAACCTCCGTAAGAAACTGCCAACTTTTTCATATAAAGAGAAACGGTCTGAGCAGGGCTCGAACCCGTGACCATCAATGATGATAGATTACAGTGGTATTATAAGTCAGCGACCTTAACCACTCGACCAAGGATGCGGCATATAAAAGCGGGTACAAGTTAACTAAACATAGGCAGATGCTATTGTAGTTGTAGTCCGCATCCGTGGTCGTGTTGCACATTTTAGTCTCACTGTTTTCCAGCCATTACGGTTTTAAAAATTGTGAAAGATTTCGGACTCAATTGGTAAGTGGCGTCATTTTTGACGTGGCGTCGTCTAATCCCTACGCTCCATCGCAATTTAGCACATGATAACACTATTTTCGTCTTAAAATAAAAAATAATATGTGTTTGTTTTAAGTGAATGATGGAGCAATATTTCACCCATGAACATAGAACGCTACCACTATTGCTCGTGGCTAACGACGTTCGTGATAACAATGATTCAATTGTTCATTCGGTGAAATCAGTCATATATAATTAGATGATACACTGGATACAACAATTGTCCACTATATATATATGTGTGTGTGTGTCCCAAAAACCGATGGAAATAAATATGCAATAATCCATCGAACACTCTTACATCCTCCAAGCACTTCAATGTACTGTACGGAACCATGTTCACAGAACTAACATGTTTCTTCAAGAGAACGAACATGTTTCTTCAAGGGAACGAATATGTTTCTTCAAGAGAACGAACGTGTGTCTTCAAGGGGACGAACATGTTTCTTCAAGAGAACGAATATGTTTCTTCAAGAGGACGAACATGTTTCTTCAAGAGAACGAACATGTTTCTTCAAGAGAACAAATATGTTTCTTCAAGAGGACGAACATGTTTCTTCAAGAGGACGAGCATGTCTGTCTGTTTCTGATACACATGTATATTTAAATGAGCATGGAACGTGCTTATTTTGACTACATCTAGCTAATACTAACAGAATAACTGATATTTTATCAAAACAATTTAACACATTCAACACCAAGTAACTGACATGGACTGGTGCATGATATTTTTTAGACCAATCTATTAAAGCGACATTACATCGCAAACAGCAAAGACATGTATTTTCTCACGTATAAATGCATTGCTACTACAAATTCTTCCGAATACATTCGAACACTAACATTGAATCAATAAACAGTGTTTTAGTGGTCTACAGATTTTCAAAAGTGAAAGTGAAAGTAGGATTTCAAATAACGGTCATCCATGCTCCTGATTTGACGTGTGTTTGTCATTGGAGTCAATACTTAACGCGTGGTACTGTCGTTTAGAGATAATTTAGCTAAGGTTAACCTACAAATAAATATGCATAGGCACAAATGTGAGATATAACGGTAAATCTGTAACATAAATCGTGTTATTCAAGATACGCGCGTTGTGTTACGCATGGATGTCGACACTATTTACATTATTTTGATATGTCAACAAATCGCCTATACAACGTTTGTTTATTAGTTGAAATTCTGTTGCAAATATTTGGAAAAATATTATACCATATAATAGGAAATTACATTATGTAGAAGAAAAGTTGGCGTTTTCACTGATGTTGTGTCGCTTTAATAAGAACATTACATTTGAACCAGTTCATTTATCAACATGGGTACGTTTGTCTAAAAAATAGTAATATTACTGGCAAATGGTGCATATTCTGCTGAGACGGCTTTTTGTAAGCCATTTAGAGGTATGTGGTGTTGAAAGATTTAATATTTAAATTTCAAACTACGGACGTAAAACATCGACAACCATTTTATGTTCTTTGTTTCTTATATTTTTGCAGGACATGTCATTTTCACTAACTGTCGTTTTCATGTTTGCCAAACAAGAAGGTTAAAGGTTGAAAGTCAAATATTTAAGTAGACGCATGCCTTTGCTTGACATAAAAAAGAGTGACATAGCCTACGTGCCTCTTGGTACATGTATTAGATAGTGCACGTACCCACCAACGTTATGTTTTACAAAAGTCCTATTTAGTATAAATAATATTATAAACAGACATCGGCCGATTATTCCGATGGTGACTCTAGTGTAAGGGAGACAACCCAATTTGTAGCAACGGAATTCAATATAAGTTTCTGTTTTACATTATCGTCCATTCCTCTGTATCATATTCTGCATATCGGATTAGTTTGTAATTATCTGTTTTTATTAACTATGTGGATTATCCGTGTTTCTATTAACTCCGTGGATTATAACTATGTGGATTATCCGTGTTTCTATTAACTTCGTGGATTATTCGTGTTTCTATTAATTATATGGATTATCCATGTTTCTATTAACTCCGTGGATTATTCGTGTTTCTATTAACTCCGTGGATTATCCATGTTTCTATTAACTATGTGGATTATCCATGTTTCTATTAACTCCGTGGATTATCCATGTTTCTATTAACTATATGGAGTATCCATGTTTCTATTAACTCTGTGGATTATTCGTGTTTCTATTAATTATATGGATTATCCATGTTTATATTAACTCCGTGGATTATCCATGTTTCTATTAACTATATGGATTATCCGTGTTCCTATTAACTATATGGAGTATGTGTTCCTATTAAATATATCCGTGTTTCTATTAACTATATGGATTATCCGTGTTTCTATGAACTATATGGATTATCCGTGTTTCGAGGAACTATATGGAGTATCCGTGTTTCTATTAACTATATGGATTATCCGTGTTTCTATTAACTATATGGATTATCTGTGTTCCTATTAATTATATGGAGTATTCGTGTTTCTATTAACTATATGGATTATCCGTGTTTCTATTAACTATATGGATTATCCGTGTTCCTATTAACTATATGGATTATCCTATATGATTATCCTGTTTCATTAACAATATTATCCGTGTTTCTATTAACTATATGGATTATCCGTGTTTCTATTAACTATGTGGATGATCTGTGTTCCTATTAATTATATGGAGTATTCGTGTTTCTATTAACTATATGGATTATCCGTGTTTCTATTAACTATATGGATTATCCGTGTTCCTATTAACTATATGGATTATCCGTGTTTCTATTAACTATATGAATTATCCGTGTTTCTATTAGCTATATGGATTATCCGTGTTTCTATTAACTATATGGATTATCCGTGTTTCTATTAACTATATGGATTATCCGTGTTTCTATTAACTATGTGGATGATCTGTGTTCCTATTAATTATATGGAGTATTCGTGTTTCTATTAACTATATGGATTATCCGTGTTTCTATTAACTATATGGATTATCCGTGTTTCTATTAACTATATGGATTATCCGTGTTCCTATTTACTCTTATAGAGTATCTGTGTTTTTATTAATTTTAATTGAATATGCTTCTCTCTGGAAAATTACAGAGCCTCGCATTGTATGTTTTCTCAAGCTCGCCTAATAAATTCAAATTTATATAAACGGCAGTAAAACTACCGGAATATTCTCGATGTTACCACGTGTCATATATATATATATACCACGTTTGTCTATTAGTTGAATTACTCACTTTGTGAGGCAACTATTTGGGGGGAATTATACATTAATGTGACGTTCTGGTGCGGGCCGTTTTCTAATGTTGTTAAAACTTGTGGCCCAAACCATTTGTATTATCAGGCTATATTGCTATACCTATGTTTTGTATATTATATCTTGATCAATGCAATAAAATATGATTAAACTGGGTGGGAAAGGTATACAATATAATATAATTTTACATTCTGTATAATTTATCCCCCCCCTCGATATTATATCGCTTTATACAATAATTAATTATGCTATATAATGTGCACAGCTATATACATTTCTACACACTATGTAGTGTCAAAAAATACCATAGTAGTTAGTCTCCGTGACAAAAGCTCAAGTCTATATAATTATCAATGCGATATAAATAAACGTAAAACACACTCAAGTCTATGTTTAATTTTCAAAATGACCTCCGTTACTGTATAGGTTCGTAGAATTACTGAGTATATATGTACAGTAATATGCTACGCAATACAATTATGATTGACTCCCTATGTGGGCGGCAATGGGTTAACGTAACATAGCGGTACTATCAAACCAATTGTGGTGTGTGCATTGGACCATTAATTAATTAATTAATGAATATACAATATAATTATAGTATATATAGTCAAACGTCGACTCAACCTTTGTATTTCAGTGGCATACATAATTTCATGTGTTTTACGTTTATTTATCGACGCTACTGGTTTCCCATATGAGCGACGCCTCCTGAAGAGATTAGTCATTTTAGATTTTTGGAGGATAGAGCAATGATACAGACAGAGACCCATTCCAAAGTCTCCTCTGGTTCTTTTACGTGCACGATGTAAAGCACCGACACGAGACCTCGGTTTAATGTCCCATCTGCAAAACTGTTAATTTTATTAGGGTCAGGCGGGGATCGAACCTGCGATCCCTGGATTACCAGTCAAGCGTGTTACCACTGGACTACAGATCCGTCTGTAAACCAATTGTATGTGCGGAGAGGGTACACTACATCATAAACATGTCTGTTTTACCCGCACTGCCAACACCCATGTGTGTATCTACACTCGTGCATAGAGACCAGTACATACATGTGTGTATCTACACTCGTGCATAGAGACCAGTACATACATGTGTGTATCTACACTCGTGCATAGAGACCAGTACATACATGTGTGTATCTACACTCGTGCATAGAGACCAGTACATACATGTGTGTATCTACACTCGTGCATAGAGACTAGTACATACATGTGTGTATCTACACTCGTGCATAGAGACCAGTACATACGTGTGTGTATCTACACTCGTGCATAGAGACTAGTACATACATGTGTGTATCTACACTCGTGCATAGAGACCAGTACATACATGTGTGTATCTACACTCGTGCATAGAGACCAGTACATACATGTGTGTATCTACACTCGTACATAGAGACCAGTACATACATGTGTATTAAATCAGCGATGTCGAGTATTCTTAATTGATATTGTTTAGGCGATATAATTATGTATTAATTAAATATGTATTCATTATTGCATAACACAATTGTATTTCAACATGTTAAAAATAAAATAATCCCACAAACAATGCATCGTTCAGTTCTGCTAAACAACTACAAGAAGTTATTTATTTATATTATTATTATTAGCATTGATATTTGGGATCATGACAATAATTTGTTAACAAGCTCACGAGACATGATCTATCGAAAGTAACCAGCCATACATTCCTGTCATTCATTTTTTTAAAAGTTTATCGTCGCTGCCGGTTGTCCATATGAACGACGGACAGTTTACCTAGCAACACCTTTTCCTGGGCAGGCTCCAGCTGTTAATAAGTACTGTGGCATGCATCATTATTGCATCAGTGTGGCATGCATCATTATTGCATCATTGTTGCATCAGTGTTGCATGCATCATTATTGCATCAGTGTTGCATGCATCATTATTGCATCAGTGTTGCATGCATCCTTATTGCATCATTATTGCATCAGTGTTGCATCATCATTGTTGCATCATCATTATTGCATCAGTGTTGCATGCATCCTTATTGCATCATTATTGCATCAGTGTTGCATCATCATTATTGCATCAGTGTTGCATCATCATTGTTGCATCAGTGTTGCATCATTGTTGCATGCATCATTATTGCATCAGTGTTGCATCATCATTGTTGCATCATGTTCATTCTGAGACCAATCAGAATTCACTAGGCTAATCATTCATTGAAGTAACATATCATATTTTAACTACACTAGCTTCTGATGGATAGCGGGATATATTAGGTTATATCCCGCTAAGTTGTGATAGCGCTATAGTAGCGTGTTCGCTTCAGGTGCGAAAGGCCTCGCTGGGACCGTTACGATTCCTTATGCAAGGCATTTAAATTCAACGTTGTCTCTTCTCTCTCCCTCGTGGCGATGGATTCCATCAATAAGGAGGTCTCGAGAGTGATTAATATAAGTTGTAAACACTTGTTTCGCAATCGAGTTAAAATAAATTGGTATAAACAATGTTACAATAACACGTTTTATAATGTCAATCTAGTGTGCAACGCGCAAAGCCATCGTTGTGCTGTATGTGGTTTGGGAAGTCCTTCCTCAAATATATTTAAAGAACAAAACATATATATCAAGTACTAAGTTAAACTACATTACCGAGAATTTAGTCCTCTTAGTCACCAAGTGCAAATCCGTAAATACAATGAATAATTACTAACTATTAAAATCATAACTTGTCAATGTATTAAAGACATAGAGAATATTAGGTTACTGTCTTATAAATTTTAATTTATTAGGCGAGTCGGAATAAAAATACAAGGCGAGGCTCTGCCGAGCCTTGTATTATTTCGGAGACGAGCCTAATAAATTAAAATTTATAAGACAGTAACCTAATATTCTATTTATCCTACATTCTGAGTGTGCACCCGACACAAAAACAAACAAACTAGCCATGACAGCTTACAAACTCGCTACGCACTTGGTAATATGTTGAGCATTGATATTTCTATTTATAGATAAATGATAAATGACATATCTCTGACAACAGTTGTTTCCAGAGGGGTCTCATCGAGTGCTGTTAATTCATCCCAAACAACCTGAACGTTTGCCTGTACACGACTTTCTTCTTGGGGCATTTTCCAATGTGACCACAGACGCTTTGTTAAGTATATGTCTGTCTGCCTGTTTATTTACAAACCGTAATCTGGGTCATAAAAGCTTTATTAGGCACTGACTAATAAAGCAAAACTTATTAGGCAGGCCGTTTTTGTACGTTATTTCACATGAAGGGAGGATAAATCACTATACAGGTACGTTGTACATAGGAGACCTTGAGACTGAATAAGCTTTATGGCGGGAAATCGAATTTACAATCCCATCCATTTTCAGTTAAGTTTTAGGCATTGGACCATTAATTAATTAATGAATATAAGGTCAAACGTCAACATTTGTATTTCAGTGGCATGCATAATTGCATGTGGTTTACGTTTATTTATCGTCGCTACCGGTTACCCATATGAGCGACGTCTCATGAAGAGATGTCATTTTAGATTTTTGGAGGATAATGCAATGATACAGAGACAAATTCCAGAGTCTCCTCTGGTTCTTTTACGTGCACGGTGTACAGCACAGACATGAGACCTCGGTTTAAAGTCAAAGCTGAAATACTGTTAATTTTATTATGGTCAGATGGGGGATCGAACCTGCGACCCCTGGATTACCAGTCCAGCGTGTTACCACTGGACTACAGATCAGCTTGGGTCACGGCTTTTACTTTGACACTAAATAATCTATAATAAATGGCTGTGGTTTGTATGTAGATATAATAGTATATTAACCTAAATCTCTATGAAGGAAAGGGTTAAATGGCTGTGGTTTGTATGTAGATATAATAGTATATTAACCTAAATATCTATGAAGGAAAGGGTTAAATGGCTGTGGTTTGTATGAAGATATAATAGTATATTAACCTAAATCTCTATGAATGAAAGGGGTAAATTGCTGTTGTTTGTATGTAGATATAATAGTATATTTACCTAAATCTCTATGAATGAAAGGGGTAAATGGCTGTTGTTTGTATGTAGATATAATAGTATATTAACCTAAATCTCTATGAATAAAAGGGGTAAATGGCTGTTGTTTGTATGTAGATATAATAGTATATTAACCTAAATCTCTATGAAGGAAAGGGTTAAATGGCTGTGGTTTGTATGGAGATATAATAGTATATTAACCTAAATCTCTATGAATGAAAGGGGTAAATGGCTGTTGTTTGTATGTAGATATAATAGTATATTAACCTAAATCTCTATGAATGAAAGGGGTAAATGGCTGTTGTTTGTATGTAGATATAATAGTATATTAACCTAAATCTCTATGAAGGAAAGGGTTAAATGGCTGTGGTTTGTATGGAGATATAATAGTATATTAACCTAAATCTCTATGAATGAAAGGGGTAAATGGCTGTTGTTTGTATGTAGATATAATAGTATATTAACCTAAATCTCTATGAATGAAAGGGGTAAATGGCTGTGGTTTGTATGTAGATATAATAGTATATTAACCTAAATCTCTATGAATAAAAGGGGTAAATGGCTGTTGTTTGTATGTAGATATAATAGTATATTAACCTAAATCTCTATGAAGTAAAGGGTTAAATGGCTGTGGTTTGTATGGAGATATAATAGTATATTAACCTAAATCTCTATGAATGAAAGGGGTAAATGGCTGTTGTTTGTATGTAGATATAATAGTATATTAACCTAAATCTCTATGAAGGAAAGGGTTAAATGGCTGTGGTTTGTATGTAGATATAATAGTATATTAACCTAAATCTCTATGAAGGAAAGGGTTAAATGGCTGTTGTTTGTATGGAGATATAATAGTATATTAACCTAACTCTCTATGAAGGAAAGGGTTAAATGGCTGTTGTTTGTATGGAGATATAGTAGTATATTAACCTAAATCTCTATGAAGTAAAGGGTTAAATGGCTGTTGTTTGTATGTAGATATAATAGTATATTAACATAAACCTCTATGAAGGAAAGGGTTAAATGGCTGCCGTTTGTATGGAGATATAATAGTATATGAACCTAAATCTCTATGAAGGAAAGGCTTAAATGGCTGTGGTTTGTATGGAGATATAATAGTATATTAACCTAAATCTCTATGAAGGAAAGGGTTAAATGGCTGTCGTTTGTATGTAGATGTAATAGTATATTAACCTAAATCTCTATGAAGGAAGGGGTTAACTTGCTAGTGATTCATATTACGTTTTAAATCACATTATTTTTGATTGGCACGCAAACCCGCTTAAAACAGTGTGCACAATGTTGTATTCAGCACGTCGTTTTTATGCCCCTGTAGTGAAGTATAGTGACCCTCATAGAATAACGACCCCCGGTCTTTATTTTATAGAAAAATCGACCCCTTTTCTATAAAATACCGACTCACGTTAATAAACAATAATCCCTCGATGATATCTATAATACAGACGGATCTGTAGTCCAGTAGTTAACACGTTGGACTGGTAATCCCTGTCTGACCATAATATAATTAACAGGCTTTCAGATGGGATTTTAAACCGAGTTCTCGTGTCGGTGCTTTATCAGAACCAGAGGAGACTCTGGAATGGCTATCTGTATGTATCATTGCACTATCCTCTAAATCTATAAAATGACTAATCTCTTCAGAACACTTCGCTCATATGGGCAACCGTTAGTGACGATAGTTTCTTGTGACTCAACCTTCCAACACAAACAGCAGTGTTGTTTCAGAGTCCCATTAAATAACACGGTTGGTTATAATGTCGCTACAAGTAGATGTAATGAGTAAACTTCAACAGCATTTCCTACAACATTTTCCAACAACATCAGCTACAGCGATTCCTGTTTAGGCAATCTATGGCATCAATACACATTTTGACAGAACAGAGACATATTTGCACTTAATATTTCATTAGATAACATGTCGACTCACATTACATATTTATATACAACAAAACATGAGCACAACCAATGGGGTGCCAAAGCTCAGCTAACTAAATACAAAGTCACATTGTAAGTGTCGATGTGTGGCAAACGTGGCTAGAGGAGAACTGTGAGTAAATACAAGCAATAATCTTCTAAAAGATGAAGAAACTATAAAGCTAGATTAAAGATGCGAGATGGGGAGACAGGGGAAAGAGACACAATGAAATATGGAGACAACAAAAAATGGAGACAAAGATGAAAGACAAACAAAAAATGGAGACAATTTGTCTTCTTTCTTTTTCCAAAAACAGTCACCAAACTGGTTATCCTTGTATTATTTCTGTCATCCTGTAATACTCTCATGGCCAAATAGTTGCACTTTGATAGAATGGCCAAATAGTTGCACTTTGATAGAATGTCTGCTGTATGCTGTTCTTTATGCAAGAGGAAATCCGGGCGCTAGAAGCAAAATACTTTTTTCAGACAAGCAAGGTACCATCAAAGATACTTCTCGTGCCAGGAACAAAACCACAAAACCAAGCATGCTATCCGTCGTTATGCGTATAGTAGAGTGTCGCCCCAACAAGACCTGAAGTTGACCTCAAGCCCTGTCCGGTTGACACACACGTACACACACACACCCGAGTAGTGAGACTAAAGAGGTGGTTACCAACCCCTAGGTTCGACTCTGAGTACCTGACACGCTTTAAGTTGGGCTAAATGAACCAATAAGTCAGTAAACACATTTTCTATTTTCTTTAATACACGTGTAAGTAATCGCTTTATTATTACACAAAGTTACTTCAAACAGACAGTTTTATCGGTAAAGTTCTAATGCACCATGCTTCCCACCTCTGGACAATGTTAATGGGTTTTGACGGAAGTGCCGCCTGTACCCTAATCCTAATTTGTCCTACGGTTTTACAATCGAACTAAGCCAAATAAGATAATAATGCTATATGGTTTGACAGGAAGCCGTCCGTGCCCTATTTTACTAGCAATAAAAGTGGGATCCACTAGGGAAACTCCCAGGGCTGTAGAACGGAATGGCCGCCTGTAGCCTAATTTGTAATGACTGGACGTAGGGTCTTACCATGAAACGTAAGACCATGAAACATAGAATGGCATAGGTATTTATTCACCCAATATGCAACATTACAACTGTTTCTGAAAATAACCAATCTCAAACATATTTCGCACACAGTGTAAATATATAATCAATTATTATATTTTATACTGGAGATATAATGCCAGGAACAAAACCAAGCATGCTATCCCTGCACTAACTGGAGATATAATGCCAGGAACAAAGCCAAGCATGCTATCCATGCACTAACTGGAGATATAATGCCAGGAACAAAACCAAGCATGCTATCCCTGCACTAACTGGAGATATAATGCTAGGAACAAAGCCAAGCATGCTATCCCTGCACTAACTGGAGATATAATGCAGGAACAAAGCCAAGCATGCTATCCATGCACTAACTGGAGATATAATGATAGGAACAAAGCCAAGCATGCTATCCATGCACTAACTGGAGATATAATGTCAGGAACAAAACCAAGCATGCTATCCATGCACTAACTGGAGATATAATGCTCGGAACAAATCCAAGCATGCTATCCATGCACTAACTGGAGATATAATGCTCGGAACAAAGCCAAGCATGCTATCCCTGCACTAACTGGAGATATAATGCTAGGAACAAAGCCTAGCATGCTATCCATGCACTAACTGGAGATATAATGCCAGGAACAAAGCCAAGCATGCTATCCATGCACTAACTGGAGATATAATGCAGGAACAAAGCCATGCATGCTACCCATGCACTAACTGGAGATATAATGATAGGAACAAAGCCAAGAATGCTATCCCTGCACTAACTGGAGATATAATGCCAGGAACAAAGCCAAGCATGCTATCCATGCACTAACTGGAGATATAATGTCAGGAACAAAGCCAAGCATGCTATCCATGCACTAACTGGAGATATAATGATAGGAACAAAGCCAAGCATGCTATCCCTGCACTAACTGGAGATATAATGTCAGGAACAAAACCAAGCATGCTATCCATGCACTAACTGGAGATATAATGCTCGGAACAAAACCAAGCATGCTATCCATGCACTAACTGGAGATATAATGCTCGGAACAAAGCCAAGCATGCTATCCATGCACTAACTGGAGATATAATGCTAGGAACATAACCAAGCACGCTATCCCTGCACTAACTGGAGATATAATGCCAGGAACAAAGCCAAGCATGCTATCCCTGCACTAACTGGAGATATAATGCCAGGAAATGGGGGTCAGTACTCGACCAATATAAGCTAAGTAATAGGAGTTGAGTGCAATCGCATTTATAAGACAAACCCACCACGGTATACCACAGAAATAATCATATAAGTTCCAAGACTGAGTAACTCGAGGTAAACATGATCATTATCAGTGAAATTTAGCAACTGCTATTTTCTAATAAATCTCAGCTATTCTAAGAACTGTCAATCCTATTCCTAGAACAGTTGATCACATGACACTATTCCGAGAAATGTCAATCCCATGGCACTGTTCTGAGAACTGTCGATTCCATGTCACTATTCCAAGAACTGTCAGTTTCATGACACTATTCAAAGAACTGTCAGTTTCATGACACTATTCCAAGAACTGTCAGTTTCATGACACTATTCCAAGAACTGTCAGTTTCATGACACTATTCCAAGAACTGTCAGTTTCATGACACTATTCCAAGAACTGTCAGTTTCATGACACTATTCCAAGAACTGTCAGTTTCATGACACTATTCCGAGAACTGTCAATTTTATGACACTATTCCGAGAACTGTAAGTTAGAACACAATCTAAAACAGTAACACTAGGAGAGCTGCAGACATTATACACCAAACAACATCCTCAGATCAGCCAGGGATAGTTTGTTCTTTGACATTGCACCCCTGAAAAACATGAAAAAAAGTAAATTTTAGCCGACAGAACACATACAAATCATATGACGATTTTCTCACTTTATAACGGTGTTTGCACTGCGATGTTCTCACTTTATAACGGTGTTTGCATTGCGATGTTCTCACTTATAACGGTGTTTGCACTGCGATGTTCTCACTTTATAACGGTGTTTGCACTGCGATGTTCTCACTTTATAACGGTGTTTGCACTACGATGTTCTCACTTTATAATGGTGTTTGCACTACGATGTTCTCACAAATGGTGTTTGCACTATAGGTAAGTTGCATAGCAATTTCAAAGATATTTATTAGTAGCTAAAGGCCACCCGCCCACAAAACAACAAACAAGTTATACAGTGTACATTAATGCAAAGTAAGAGTATACATGTATCCCATATAAACATACCCATACCGCTCATATAACTTCAGTAATGATGCAATACTATACACTCGCTATATACATTAACAACGTTATGGTTCACTACCACTGTCCAACCTCACAGAGCCCAATGAAACTTGCTCATTCACGTTATGGTTCACTACCACTGTCCAACCTCACAGAGCCCAATGAAACTTGCTCATCAGACTGGACATGAAATGGACAAGATTTAATGTGCTATAGCAACACCGAACAGTCTCGGCTCCCCAGCAACACCAGACAGTCTGTGGACTAATGATGCAATACTATACACTCGATATATACATTAACAACGTTATGGTTCACTACCACTGTCCAACCTCACAGAGCCCAATGAAACTTGCTCATCAGACTGAACATGAAATGGACAGGATTTAATGTGCTATAGCACCGCCGGACAGTCTCGACTCCCTAGCAACACCAGACAGCAATAAACAGTGTTCCCAACATGCATGCTATAATGGTTAAATAGCTGTAATTAAACTGTATGGCCGACGTAATGTCTAGTATCCATTGAAACCAGGAACCTGTCAATCAAAATGCAATGTTTTCATAACGCTGTGCACATTCCTTAGTTTATACAAATTTATTTTAGCTCGATTGCGAAACAAGTTCTTTCAACTTATATTATCTCACTCTCGAAACCTCATTCCTGATGGATCATCCATCGCCACGAGGGTGAGAGAAGAGGCAACGTGGAATATAAATGCCTTGCCTAAGGGCTTCAGCGGGGCTCAAACTCAGGACCTTTCACACCTGAAGCGAACGCGCATCCACTGCGCTATCACGACATTCCTTAGTCATCCGTGTCATATCAATTTTGTTTATTGTAATTGTATAGCAGAACGATTTGATTGTCATGTTATACAGCATAGGTAAACAAAATAGTAAATATGATAAAGGAAAATTGTATAGCAGAACGATTTGATTGTCATGTTATACAGCATAGGTAAACAAAATAGTAAATATGATAAAGGAAAATTAATATAAATATCTTCCAGTTTTGAAACTTGCATATAAACTTGGTTACGTCCCTTATATAAACCTGGTTACCTCCCTTATATAAACCTGGTTACCCCCCTTATATAAACCTGGTTACCTCCCTTAGATTCATCTATTTGAAGTCTTGAGAAAACTACAGTTGTATATTTTCACATATATGAGCAGGTAAATGATTTATATCGATAATATAATAACATATAAAACGTGAAAATAATAATTTGAGATTACAAACTAGTGAAAATTGAAATCGCGAAAACCCATTGTGCAGTAGAATCGTGAAAAATTGCACGGTAGTTTGTTGTACACGTACCCTGTCAGAATATTGTGTGCTAGATCCTGTTTCCTCTTCTGCAGCTTTAGAATATTTTCTTCAACTGTATCCTTGCACAAAAATCTGAAGATATATGTATGTTAAGCTCTTGAACCGTACATATCCTGGCATACAAATCAACAGATATAGAGGATATTTAACGCAACACGGGGAAATACATATTTCGTTGATCACGAGTTGAAATAAATCCTATCTTACACTAATAAACACAAATATATTTTTCTTTTATGATTTCCAACGACTTTGGCTAATATAATATTTGTTTTAATTTTTTTTATTCATTTTAACTACCGCTATCTGGAGCCTCATTACACTACTTGACACAACCACACAGCCACTTCTGTTAGTGTGAACGTCCGTAATAAGAAATAGTTCCTGTATATTTTTCAAGTTAGTTTCTGTTTGCTGTCAAAATTAAAGACTACAGACAAAACAAATTCATTAGAATATATTACTTAATAATTAACTGTTCATGATAGTCAGAAAATAGCTAAAATACAAAAGTACATCTGATCGCGCAGGAATACGAAGCGCAACCAGTGGCAGAGAAAATGCCATCTTTCACTGTTTCAAAGCGTTGTAAGATGGAGTTTTCATTCACTGAGAAATGTCAATGATTCATTGGAAAACATAAAAGAAAAGTAATTAATATGCTCTTCAAATGTATCACAACATAAAACCTGAAGATTTATAAATATTACACTCTTCCAACTGTATCGTTATATAAACACCTTCAAAGATACATAAATAACACACTTCTAAACTGTATCGATACATACAAATCTGAAATTACATAACATTACATTCTTCCAACTGTGGACGAGACATGTGCGGGTCATTTATGTAGAGGAGGGGGCCTAGTACTGAACCCTGGGGAAAAGCGAAATGTGACTGGCGATGAAGTGGATGAGAGGGAAGAGACATGTTTGTTTCTATGGAATACGAAACTCTTGATCCAGCTAAGGGTGTTACCTCTTAATTCTGTAGTGGTGTAGTCTCGCTGCTAGATATTCGCGGGGAACCTTATAGAACAGTTTACAAAAATCTAGTAGTACAGCACCAATCTGTCCACCCTCATCAAGACTTGGGTGTTACGAGTAAATGGCTTTCCATTGAGAACATATTCCTGAACCTGTTTCTCTTAGAATATGTTGGGTGTCGAGATTCCCCCCATCATCTGGCTGTGGATGATATGCCCCAGCATATTGTAGCAAACAGATGCGAGTGAGATGGACCTGTAGTTTACCGGGTTGCTATGATCGCATGTGTTGAATATGGGGCAGCGGTGCCTTCCCTCCAATGTGATGGAACTCCCTGCTACAGTTGTTTATTAGTGTTAAGGCAGGTGGCCAACTCATCTGTGTGATACTTCATGTAACGTATTGGTATGTTGTCGGGGCCAGCAGCTTCGTTTGTCTTGAGGTTTAGTACTCCATTTTGTGACACTAAAAATGGTGCATGTCAGGGGTTGGGGTACCTTCCATGGGTGTAACGAAGGTGCATACTTCTGCTCAGAATCACTGATACGTATCAAACAAATTGGATAGCTCTCGAACATGAAATAATTTGGAACCTCAGATGGGATTGGTGAGGGGTGATTTGAAGTTACCTACATAACAACTGAGGCATGGAAGCCTCTCCAACAGCAATATTAACCCATTTCATTCTGGATACCATTCAAACGGTATTTGCAAAGAACATACAGCCAGATCAACCGCCACAGAACGTGCCGTCTGATCAGGCTCTATGCTGTTTGCTTTTCAGATGATCTTGCTAAGACACTTGGCTATGTAGCAAACAACATAGATCCTGATCAGCACGCAGCGTCACGCTGCGGCTGGATCTGGATCTATGTTGTTTGCAAAAGCCTTTAAATGTATCCAGAATGAAATGGGTTAAACCAAGACATATTGTAGTACCTGTGAATGTAGACATTTTTTTGTTGCCCCATTCTATATATTCTGTCACATGCCTGATCTTCTAATGCCGGATTCCTATAAAATAAATGTATGTAATAAACATCAATAGTATTCCAAAGCACATGTCAACTAGTTGCACTCAAGTCATGTTCTCCGCTCACACGCAGGTATGAAAGGCATCAGGGTTCATTCTAGGTCAGAATTTTTGGGAGAAGTGAGAAAGTGCGTGATCGCTTCCTTAAATGGCGTTCTTTAATATACTTCTGCAAAATAGAGTTAAAATGCACAGTACAACAATTAAATACAACATTTGAATAGAAGGAGTGCTTTATAATGGGCCAGTGTATCTTACTAGACAAAATTTTATTTGAAAATCATAAAAACCACAACAATTTTTTTTTAGGGAGAAGTGGGCCCCCCCCCAGAGGGCGAAGTCAAGGTCCCTAGGGCGACAATTTCGCCCACAGCGCCCTCTAGAATGATCCCTGGGCATGCATACCACAGGTAGGACATTGCCAAATTGATGATCTTACAAAAAGATGGAATGAATATGCCTAAAGAACAAACTTAACGAGTCATTATAAACACACAAGGAATCTCTAAGTGAACTCACCAGTGACTGTCGAGCAAGAATAGATGATTTCCTCCGATCAGATTGAGGCCACATCCTCCGGCACGTAGCGACACGAGCATCACCTCCGGCCCGTGCTCGTCATTGTTGAATTGATCCACATACTCCATCCTTTTCTTAGCTGGAATGTTGCCTTGGATGACGGAACAACGGATGTCCAATGTACGCAGATGCACTGCTACAATGTCCAGCATTTTTGTCCACTGAGATATGATCACGCTGAAAATGAAGAAAACAAGTGAATTACCGTATATATTGCCATGCAATACATAGTCCCCAACAAAATATCTGGAATTTGTGGAAGTCGTGATAGCGCAGTGGATGCGCGTTTACTTCAGGTACGAAAGGTTCGGAGTTCGAGCCCCGCTGGAGCCGTTACGATTGTGCCCTTAGGCAAGACATTTAATTTCCATGTTGCCTCTTCTCTCTCACTCGTGGCGATGGATTCCATCAGGAATGAGGTCTCGAGAGTGATTAATATAAGTTCTAAGAACTTGTTTCACAATCAAGCTAAAATAAATTTGTATGAACTAAACAAGATAGCAGCAATAAAGTAGTATGTGCACGTCTTGATGCAGTGAACATTTGTGCCATGGGATTTCAACAGCCCCCCCTCCCACCCGTGCATGAAAGTGGGAGGAACAGACATATGCACGGATGGGTGAAATCCTATAAGTCCCAATCCGATATTATCGGTAGAGGACTAACGAGCTACAGCTCCGTACACCCTATACTAATTACAAAACAAGAGGATTCATTTGTCCTATACTAATGATCAGGAAGTTTAATTTCTTCGGATGATGTTGGGCATATGTCATAGCAACACAATGCAATTGCTTTTATAAAATTATAGACAACACAAGGCAAAAAAATCAGTGCAAATCGGCGGAACTGATGGAGGCTTCTTGACAGAAGCATGAAGAAGAAACCTTCTTTTGATGCTTAATATATCTGTGCAGTTTGATGAAATGCCGTCATTAGATTCAAACTGATTTTCAAGCGCATCCAAATATTGTGTGCAATATATTACATTAACCTGAAGTGTGACCATTGAGGAACAAACTGAGGCACATGGAGCCAACTGGAACCAACCATTGAGGAACTAACTGCGGCACATGGAGCCAACTGGAACCAACCATTGAGGAACTAACTGCGGCACATGGAGCCAACTGGAACCAACCATTGAGGAACTAACTGTGGCACATGGAGCCAACTGGAACCAACCATTGAGGAACTAACAGCCAACTGGAACCAACCATTGAGGAACTAACAGCCAACTGGAACCAACCATTGAGGAACTAACAGCCAACTGGAACCAACCATTGAGGAACTAACAGCCAACTGGAACCAACCATTGAGGAACTAACAGATGCACATGGAGCCAACTGGAACCAACCATTGAGGAACTAACAGCCAACTGGAACCAACCATTGAGGAACTAACAGCCAACTGGAACCAACCATTGAGGAACTAACAGAGGCACATGGAGCCAACTGGAACCAACCATTGAGGAACTAACAGCCAACTGGAACCAACCATTGAGGAACTAACTGAGGCACATGGAGCCAACTGGAACCAACCATTGAGGAACTAACTGAGACACATGGAGCCAACTGGAACCAACCATCGAGGAACTAACTGAGGCACATGGAACCAACCATTGAGGAACTAACTGTGGCACATGGAGCCAACTGGAACCAACCATTGAGGAACTAACAGAGGCACATGGAGCCAACAAGAACCAACCACTGAGGAACTAACTGAGGCACATGGAGCCAACTGGAACCAACCATTGAGGAACTAACTGGGGCACATGGAGCCAACTGGAACCAACCATTGAGGAACTAACTGAGGCACATGGAGCCAACCATTGAGGAACTAACTGCGGCATATGGAGCCAACTGAAACCAACCATTGAGGAACTAACTGAGGCACATGGAGCCAACTGGAACCAACATTGAGGAACTAACTGAGGCACATGGAGCCATCATTGAGGAACTAACTGAGGCACATGGAGCCAACTGGAACCAACCATTGAGGAACTAACTGCGGCACATGGAGCCAACTGGAACCAACCATTGAGGAACTAACTGAGGCACATGGAGCCAACTGGAACCAACCACTGAGGAACAAACTGAGGCACATAGAGCCAACTGGAACCAACCATTGAGGAACTAACTGAGGTACATGGAGCCAACTGGAACCAACCACTGAGGAACAAACTGAGGCACATGGTGCCAACTGGAACCAACCACTGAGGAACTAACTGTGGCACATGGAGCCAACTGGAACCAACCATTGAGGAACTAACTGAGGCACATGGAGCCAATCATTGAGGAACTAACTGAGGCACATGGAGCCAATCATTGAGGAACTAACTGAGGCACATGGTGCCAACTGGAACCAACCATTGAGGAACAAACTGAGGCACATGGAGCCAACTGGAACCAACCATTGAGGAACTAACTGAGGCACATGGAGCCAATTGGAACCAACCATTGAGGAACTAACTGCGGCACATGGAGCCAACTGGAACCAACCATTGAGGAACTAACTGAGGGACATGGAGCCAACTGGAACCAACCACTGAGGAACAAACTGAGGCACATGGAGCCAACTGGAACTAACCATTGAGGAACTAACTGAGGCACATGGAGCCAACTGGAACCAACCACTGAGGAACAAACTGAGGCACATGGTGCCAACTGGAACCAACCATTGAGGAACTAACTGAGGCACATGGAGCCAATCATTGAGGAACTAACTGAGGCACATGGAGCCAATCATTGAGGAACTAACTGAGGCACATGGTGCCAACTGGAACCAACCATTGAGGAACAAACTGAGGCACACGGAGCCAACTGGAACCAACCATTGAGGAACTAACTGAGGCACATGGAGCCAACTGGAACCAACCATTGAGGAACTAACTGCGGCACATGGAGCCAACTGGAACCAACCATTGAGGAACTAACTGAGGCACATGGAGCCAACTGGAACCAACCATTGAGGAACTAACTGCGGCACATGGAGCCAACTGGAACCAACCACTGAGGAACTAACTGAGGCACATGGAGCCAACTGGAACCAACCACTGAGGAACTAACTGCGGCACATGGAGCCAACTGGAGCCAACCACTGAGGAACAAACTGCGGCACATGGAGCCAACTGGAACCAACCATTGAGGAACTAACTGAGGCACATGGAGCCAACTGGAACCAACCATTGAGGAACTAACTGAGGCACATGGAGCCAACCATTGAGGAACTAACTGCGGCACATGGAGCCAACTGAAACCAACCATTGAGGAACTAACTGAGGCACATGGAGCCAATCATTGAGGAACTAACTGAGGCACATGGAGCCAATCATTGAGGAACTAACTGAGGCACATGGTGCCAACTGGAACCAACCACTGAGGAACTAACTGTGGCACATGGAGCCAACTGGAACCAACCATTGAGGAACTAACTGAGGCACATGGAGCCAATCATTGAGGAACTAACTGAGGCACATGGAGCCAATCATTGAGGAACTAACTGAGGCACATGGTGCCAACTGGAACCAACCATTGAGGAACTAAATGAGGCACATGGAGCCAACTGGAACCAACCATTGAGGAACTAACTGAGGCACATGGTGCCAAATGGAACCAACCATTGAGGAACTAACTGAGGCACATGGAGCCAACTGGAACCAACCATTGAGGAACTAACTGAGGCACATGGAGCCAAACATTGAGGAACTAACTGAGGCACATGGAGCCAACTGGAACCAACCATGAGGAACTAACTGAGGCACATGGAGCCAATCATTGAGGAACTAACTGAGGCACATGGAGCCAATCATTGAGGAACTAACTGAGGCACATGGTGCCAACTGGAACCAACCACTGAGGAACTAACTGTGGCACATGGAGCCAACTGGAACCAACCATTGAGGAACTAACTGAGGCACATGGAGCCAATCATTGAGGAACTAACTGAGGCACATGGAGCCAACCATTGAGGAACTAACTGCGGCACATGGAGCCAACTGGAACCAACCATTGAGGAACTAACTGAGGCACATGGAGCCAATCATTGAGGAACTAACTGAGGCACATGGAGCCAATCATTGAGGAACTAACTGAGGCACATGGAGCCAACTGGAACCAACCATTGAGGAACTAACTGAGGCACATGGAGCCAACTGGAACCAACCATTGAGGAACTAACTGAGGCACATGGAGCCAATCATTGAGGAACTAACTGAGGCACATGGAGCCAATCATTGAGGAACTAACTGAGGCACATGGGCCAACTGGAACCAACCATTGAGGAACTAACTGAGGCACATGGAGCCAACTGGAACCAACCATTGAGGAACTAACTGCGGCACATGGAGCCAACTGGAACCAACCACTGAGGAACTAACTGAGGCACATGGAGCCAACTGGAACCAACCATTGAGGAACTAACTGAGGCACATGGAGCCAACTGGAACCAACCACTGAGGAACAAACTGAGGCACATGGAGCCAACTGGAACCAACCATTGAGGAACTAACTGAGGCACATGGAGCCAACTGGAACCAACCATTGAGGAACTAACTGAGGCACATGGAGCCAACCATTGAGGAACTAACTGCGGCACATGGAGCCAACTGGAACCAACCATTGAGGAACTAACTGAGGCACATGGAGCCAATCATTGAGGAACTAACTGAGGCACATGGAGCCAATCATTGAGGAACTAACTGAGGCACATGGTGCCAACTGGAACCAACCACTGAGGAACTAACTGAGGCACATGGAGCCAACTGGAACCAACCATTGAGGAACTAACTGAGGCACATGGAGCCAATCATTGAGGAACTAACTGAGGCACATGGAGCCAATCATTGAGGAACTAACTGAGGCACATGGTGCCAACTGGAACCAACCATTGAGGAACAAACTGAGGCACATGGAGCCAACTGGAACTAACCATTGAGGAACTAACTGAGGCACATGGAGCCAACTGGAACCAACCACTGAGGAACAAACTGAGGCACATGGTGCCAACTGGAACCAACCATTGAGGAACTAACTGAGGCACATGGAGCCAATCATTGAGGAACTAACTGAGGCACATGGAGCCAATCATTGAGGAACTAACTGAGGCACATGGTGCCAACTGGAACCAACCATTGAGGAACAAACTGAGGCACACGGAGCCAACTGGAACCAACCATTGAGGAACTAACTGAGGCACATGGAGCCAATCATTGAGGAACTAACTGAGGCACATGGAGCCAACTGGAACCAACCATTGAGGAACTAACTGAGGCACATGGAGCCAACCATTGAGGAACTAACTGAGGCACATGGAGCCAACCATTGAGGAACTAACTGCGGCACATGGAGCCAACTGGAACCAACCATTGAGGAACTAACTGAGGCACATGGAGCCAACCATTGAGGAACTAACTGCGGCACATGGAGCCAACTGGAACCAACCATTGAGGAACTAACTGAGGCACATGGAGCCAACTGGAACCAACCATTGAGGAACTAACTGAGGCACATGGAGCCAACTGGAACCAACCATTGAGGAACTAACTGAGGCACATGGAGCCAACTGGAACCAACCATTGAGGAACTAACTGAGGCACATGGAGCCAACTGGAACCAACCATTGAGGAACAAACTGAGGCACATGGTGCCAACTGGAACCAACCATTGAGGAACTAACTGAGGCACATGGAGCCAACTGGAACCAACCATTGAGGAACTAACTGTGGCACATGGAGCCAACTGGAACCAACCATTGAGGAACTAACTGAGGCACATGGAGCCAATCATTGAAGAACTAACTGAGGCACATGGAGCCAATCATTGAGGAACTAACTGAGGCACATGGTGCCAACTGGAACCAACCATTGAGGAACAAACTGAGGCACATGGAGCCAACTGGAACCAACCATTGAGGAACTAACTGAGGCACATGGAGCCAATTGGAACCAACCATTGAGGAACTAACTGAGGGACATGGAGCCAACTGGAACCAACCACTGAGAAACAAACTGAGGCACATGGAGCCAACTGGAACTAACCATTGAGGAACTAACTGAGGCACATGGAGCCAACTGGAACCAACCACTGAGGAACAAACTGAGGCACATGGTGCCAACTGGAACCAACCATTGAGGAACTAACTGAGGCACATGGAGCCAATCATTGAGGAACTAACTGAGGCACATGGAGCCAATCATTGAGGAACTAACTGAGGCACATGGTGCCAACTGGAACCAACCATTGAGGAACAAACTGAGGCACACGGAGCCAACTGGAACCAACCATTGAGGAACTAACTGAGGCACATGGAGCCAATCATTGAGGAACTAACAGAGGCACATGGAGCCAACTGGAACCAACCATTGAGGAACTAACTGAGGCACATGGAGCCAACCATTGAGGAACTAACTGAGGCACATGGAGCCAACCATTGAGGAACTAACTGCGGCACATGGAGCCAACTGAAACCAACCATTGAGGAACTAACTGAGGCACATGGAGCCAATCATTGAGGAACTAACTGAGGCACATGGAGCCAACTGGAACCAACCATTGAGGAACTAACTGAGGCACATGGAGCCAACTGGAACCAACCATTGAGGAACTAACTGAGGCACATGGAGCCAACTGGAACCAACCATTGAGGAACTAACTGAGGCACATGGAGCCAACTGGAACCAACCATTGAGGAACTAACTGAGGCACATGGAGCCAACTGGAACCAACCACTGAGGAACAAACTGAGGCACATGGTGCCAACTGGAACCAACCATTGAGGAACTAACTGCGGCACATGGTGCCAACTGGAACCAACCACTGAGGAACTAACTGTGGCACATGGAGCCAACTGGAACCAACCATTGAGGAACTAACTGAGGCACATGGAGCCAATCATTGAAGAACTAACTGAGGCACATGGAGCCAATCATTGAGGAACTAACTGAGGCACATGGTGCCAACTGGAACCAACCATTGAGGAACAAACTGAGGCACATGGAGCCAACTGGAACCAACCATTGAGGAACTAACTGAGGCACATGGAGCCAATTGGAACCAACCATTGAGGAACTAACTGAGGGACATGGAGCCAACTGGAACCAACCACTGAGAAACAAACTGAGGCACATGGAGCCAACTGGAACTAACCATTGAGGAACTAACTGAGGCACATGGAGCCAACTGGAACCAACCACTGAGGAACAAACTGAGGCACATGGTGCCAACTGGAACCAACCATTGAGGAACTAACTGAGGCACATGGAGCCAATCATTGAGGAACTAACTGAGGCACATGGAGCCAATCATTGAGGAACTAACTGAGGCACATGGTGCCAACTGGAACCAACCATTGAGGAACAAACTGAGGCACACGGAGCCAACTGGAACCAACCATTGAGGAACTAACTGAGGCACATGGAGCCAACTGGAAGCAACCATTGAGGAACAAACTGAGGCACATGGAGCCAATCATTGAGGAACTAACAGAGGCACATGGAGCCAACTGGAACCAACCATTGAGGAACTAACTGAGGCACATGGAGCCAACCATTGAGGAACTAACTGAGGCACATGGAGCCAACCATTGAGGAACTAACTGCGGCACATGGAGCCAACTGAAACCAACCATTGAGGAACTAACTGAGGCACATGGAGCCAACTGGAACCAACCACTGAGGAACAAACTGAGGCACATGGTGCCAACTGGAACCAACCATTGAGGAACTAACTGAGGCACATGGTGCCAACTGGAACCAACCACTGAGGAACTAACTGTGGCACATGGAGCCAACTGGAACCAACC
This sequence comes from Archivesica marissinica, assembly GCA_014843695.1. Taxonomy (NCBI): domain Eukaryota; kingdom Metazoa; phylum Mollusca; class Bivalvia; order Venerida; family Vesicomyidae; genus Archivesica; species Archivesica marissinica. The sequence goes on from CM026393.1 coordinate 31,453,032, forward strand.
ATTGAGGAACTAACTGAGGCACATGGAGCCAATCATTGAAGAACTAACTGAGGCACATGGAGCCAATCATTGAGGAACAAACTGAGGCACATGGAGCCAACTGGAACCAACCATTGAGGAACTAACTGAGGCACATGGAGCCAATTGGAACCAACCATTGAGGAACTAACTGAGGGACATGGAGCCAACTGGAACCAACCACTGAGAAACAAACTGAGGCACATGGAGCCAACTGGAACTAACCATTGAGGAACTAACTGAGGCACATGGAGCCAACTGGAACCAACCACTGAGGAACAAACTGAGGCACATGGTGCCAACTGGAACCAACCATTGAGGAACTAACTGAGGCACATGGAGCCAATCATTGAGGAACTAACTGAGGCACATGGAGCCAATCATTGAGGAACTAACTGAGGCACATGGTGCCAACTGGAACCAACCATTGAGGAACAAACTGAGGCACACGGAGCCAACTGGAACCAACCATTGAGGAACTAACTGAGGCACATGGAGCCAATCATTGAGGAACTAACAGAGGCACATGGAGCCAACTGGAACCAACCATTGAGGAACTAACTGAGGCACATGGAGCCAACCATTGAGGAACTAACTGAGGCACATGGAGCCAACCATTGAGGAACTAACTGCGGCACATGGAGCCAACTGAAACCAACCATTGAGGAACTAACTGAGGCACATGGAGCCAACTGGAACCAACCATTGAGGAACTAACTGAGGCACATGGAGCCAACTGGAACCAACCATTGAGGAACTAACTGAGGCACATGGAGCCAACTGGAACCAACCATTGAGGAACTAACTGAGGCACATGGAGCCAACTGGAACCAACCATTGAGGAACAAACTGAGGCACATGGAGCCAACTGGAACCAACCATTGAGGAACTAACTGCGGCACATGGAGCCAACTGGAACCAACCATTGAGGAACTAACTGAGGCACATGGAGCCAACTGGAACCAACCATTGAGGAACTAACTGAGGCACATGGAGCCAACTGGAACCAACCATTGAGGAACTAACTGCGGCACATGGAGCCAACTGGAACCAACCATTGAGGAACTAACTGAGGCACATGGAGCCAACTGGAACCAACCATTGAGGAACTAACTGCGGCACATGGAGCCAACTGGAACCAACCACTGAGGAACTAACTGAGGCACATGGAGCCAACTGGAACCAACCACTGAGGAACTAACTGCGGCACATGGAGCCAACTGGAGCCAACCACTGAGGAACAAACTGCGGCACATGGAGCCAACTGGAACCAACCATTGAGGAACTAACTGAGGCACATGGAGCCAACTGGAACCAACCATTGAGGAACTAACTGAGGCACATGGAGCCAACCATTGAGGAACTAACTGCGGCACATGGAGCCAACTGAAACCAACCATTGAGGAACTAACTGAGGCACATGGAGCCAATCATTGAGGAACTAACTGAGGCACATGGAGCCAATCATTGAGGAACTAACTGAGGCACATGGTGCCAACTGGAACCAACCACTGAGGAACTAACTGTGGCACATGGAGCCAACTGGAACCAACCATTGAGGAACTAACTGAGGCACATGGAGCCAATCATTGAGGAACTAACTGAGGCACATGGAGCCAATCATTGAGGAACTAACTGAGGCACATGGTGCCAACTGGAACCAACCATTGAGGAACTAAATGAGGCACATGGAGCCAACTGGAACCAACCATTGAGGAACTAACTGAGGCACATGGTGCCAACTGGAACCAACCATTTAGGAACTAACTGAGGCACACGGAGCCAACTGGAACCAACCATTGAGGAACTAACTGAGGCACATGGTGCCAACTGGAACCAACCATTGAGGAACTAACTGAGGCACACGGAGCCAACTGGAACCAACCATTGAGGAACTAACTGAGGCACATGGTGCCAACTGGAACCAACCACTGAGGAACTAACTGTGGCACATGGAGCCAACCATTGAGGAACTAACTGAGGCACATGGAGCCAACTGGAACCAACCACTGAGGAACTAACTGCGGCACATGGAGCCAACTGGAACCAACCATTGAGGAACTAACTGAGGCACATGGAGCCAACTGGAACCAACCATTGAGGAACTAACTGAGGCACATGGAGCCAACTGGAACCAACCATTGAGGAACTAACTGAGGCACATGGAGCCAACTGGAACCAACCATTGAGGAACTAACTGAGGCACATGGAGCCAACTGGAACCAACCATTGAGGAACTAACTGCGCACATGGAGCACTGGAACCAACCATTGAGGAACTAACTGAGGCACATGGAGCCAACTGGAACCAACCATTGAGGAACTAACTGAGGCACATGGAGCCAACTGGACCAACCATTGAGGAACTAACTGAGGCACATGGAGCCAACTGGAACCAACCATTGAGGAACTAACTGAGGCACATGGAGCCAACTGGAACCAACCATTGAGGAACTAACTGCGGCACATGGAGCCAACTGGAACCAACCATTGAGGAACTAACTGAGGCACATGGAGCCAACTGGAACCAACCACTGAGGAACTAACTGGGCACATGGAGCCAACTGGAGCCAACCACTGAGGAACTAACTGCGGCACATGGAGCCAACTGGAACCAACCATTGAGGAACTAACTGAGGCACATGGAGCCAACTGGAACCAACCATTGAGGAACTAACTGAGGCACATGGAGCCAACCATTGAGGAACTAACTGCGGCACATGGAGCCAACTGAAACCAACCATTGAGGAACTAACTGAGGCACATGGAGCCAATCATTGAGGAACTAACTGAGGCACATGGAACCAACCATTGAGGAACTAACTGAGGCACATGGTGCCAACTGGAACCAACCATTGAGGAACTAACTGCGGCACATGGAGCCAACTGGAACCAACCATTGAGGAACTAACTGAGGCACATGGAGCCAACTGGAACCAACCACTGAGGAACAAACTGAGGCACATGGTGCCAACTGGAACCAACCACTGAGGAACAAACTGAGGCACATGGAGCCAACTGGAACCAACCATTGAGGAACTAACTGCGGCACATGAAATTCTATTTAGAAAAGTACTTAATATGCAAGTTATTGGCAAAACAACTTGCCAAAATGAGATGTGACCATTACCTTGTGAGTGACCTTGCCCATTGATATACAGATCTGCTCAGTACATGCACCCCAACATCTCATTATACCAAACACCTGACTTTCTAATCAGTAGCTACAAAGTTAGTACAACAATAAGGTATATCTTGTTATTTAGGTGGATATTGCTGTATACGCGGAACAGCTTTAAATCTACCCGCCAAAACATGATGAAATGTTTTGTTTGTATTGGGGGTTTCAAGTCGCACCAACAGCTTAGGTAATATGGCAACTCTCCATCCACTACTGATGGACGAAGACCGTGTGTGCCCCTCCGGGCAGTAAAGCAAGCACAGATGGGCACCTGGCTAGAAACACAGACCTACCAAGCAAGCACAGATGGGCACCTGGCTAGAAGCACAGACCTACCAAGCAAGCACAGATGGGCACCTGGCTAGAAACACAGACCTACCAAGCAAGCACAGATGGGCACCTGGCTAGAAGCACAGACCTACCAAGCAAGCACAGATGGGCACCTGGCTAGAAACACAGACCTACCAAGCAAGCACAGA
>CM026393.1:31457708-31540477 GCA_014843695.1 Archivesica marissinica
AGCAAGCACAGATGGGCACCTGGCTAGAAACACAGACCTACCAAGCAAGCACAGATGGGCACCTGGCTAGAAACACAGACCTACCAAGCAAGCACAGATGGGCACCTGGCTAGAAGTACAGACCTACCAAGCAAGCACAGGTGGGCACCTGGCTAGAAACACAGACCTACCAAGCAAGCACAGATGGGCACCTGGCTAGAAGCACAGACCTACCACAAGAAGGTTGAAAAGCTTCCTCAGACGAAACAATTTCACACCACACAGTTGGATTAAAACCTACAGCGACCAAGCGCATGTGATTTGAAGTTACTGACTGTAACCACTCGACAGTTCCAAATCTGGACGAAAATTTGAGTCATCATTGTTATAATTATCACTAACGCATTCAACACCAAGTAACTGACATGGACTGGTCCATGATATTTTTAGACCAATAAATTAATAACAAAATTACATTTGGATCAGTTCATTTATCAAAATGGGTAAATTGTTTTCTAAAAATAGTTATATTACTTGAAAAAAGTGCAGATCCTGATGAGACGGCTCGTCACGAGCCGGCTCATCTGGATCTACACTTTTTTGTAAGCCAATTTAGAGGTCTGTGGTGTTGAAAGGGTTAAACTTACAATCTGTTTTGTTTGTTTTTGGGAGTTTAAAGTTACACCAACAGCGTAGGTTATATGACAACTCTCCAGCTATTATTGGTGGAGGAAGACTCCCTGAGTGCTCGTCAGAGCAGTATTTCAGGTACACTGGTAGAACCACTTATCTACTGCAAGCCAGCTGGATAGCTTTCTCACTTGAAAAATGTTAACATATGCTGTGGGATTCAAACGAACAGTAGTGAGGGACAAATGATTTGAAGTTTGATCAAGCTAGATTTCACCGAATGAACATTGAAAGCATTATTATTACTAGGTGGCACTAGCTACGAATGATAATCATGACGTTTTGTTTGTGCGTGAAATATAATTTGATAATTCACTAGACTAAACAAATTCTCTTTTTATTTCAGTCAGAAAAGTGTTTTTATAATAGAGATTGATGCAACCACGCACTAAATGGTACTAAATATCATAAATGACGTCACTGACAACGCAGACCATTTTTCAAACTGGAGCAGAGCAGCTGAGCCCGAGGTTATAAAACTATTTTCTCAAATTAACTCAAACTCGACCTCAAGTGATTTGATTGGTTCAGTCTGATATTTCAGCTCAGCTTAACCAATCAGAAGCTGGAGACTGAGATTGGAGAAAAGTGTTATAACCTCCAGGCTAGGAAAGCATAAACGTAAATCACTGAGAACAATATGTTTTATTCCACTGCTTTCAACCAGTGACATGACACATCATAGTTCATATGAAAGCATAAAATTAAATCTTATATTATATTCTGCCTACCTTTTACACTTGTCTGTTGATATTGCTGGTCTGTGGATGTCCCTCAATTCTTTCATCAAGGCCTGCATCTGATTCAATATTTACAATCACATTGGTAGTCTCATATTCATGCAAATATAAACTCTACCTAATAACCTACAATATGTAAACCCTACCTAATAACCTACATTATGTAAACCCTACCTAATAACCTACATTATGTAAACCCTACCTAATAACCTACATTATGTAAACCCTACATAACCTACATTATGTAAACCCTACCTAATAACCTACACTATGTAAACCCTACCTAATAACATACACTATGTAAACCCTGCCTAATAACATACACTATGTAAACCCTCCCTAATAACATACACTATGTAAACCCTACTTAAAAACATACACTATGTAAACCCTACCTGATAACATACACTATGTAAACTCTACTTAATAACATACACTATGTAAACCCTGCCTAATAACATACACTATGTAAACTCTACCTAATAACATACACTATGTAAACCCTACCTAATAACCTACATTATGTAAACCCTACCTAATAACATACAATATGTAAACCCTACCTAATAACATACACTATGTAAACTCTACCTAATAACATACACTATGTAAACCCTACCTAATAACATACACTATGTAAACAGGTTTCATTATAACAGAAGAGTAAAATTACTTATACAGTACAGTAGAGTAATTAATGTACAGCCAACCTGTATTGAACAACTGCTTTCTGCACTTCCCAAGACTGGTTGCTTAAGACAGGTTGGACTGTACATAAAACTTTATGCTTACTTTCGTACTAAGTGCCTCTTTTTTAAATATTTCTGATGACTTTTTCACAGCTGGTTCCTTGTCCTTGTCTTCGTTCAGCATTAGGTCCATCATTTGCTCTTCTAATGTTAGTTCCAGTCCTTCGTTCTCCTGCGTCTCGTCGTCCAATGCCTGAATCAAGCAATTATCACACTCTGTCTCGTGTATATTGGGCTTACGGCCCTTTAGTACTATTAAATTTGTGCAATGAGAGATCATCAGTGAGATATTGCCCCTTGAATACTCCTTAATAGTATGTAGGTCCTCTTAAGTCGTTTCCTCTGTTTTTATCAGTTTCCTTTGCACAACATGCTATCAATTTTCATTCATTTTCTCATATTATTATTATTAAATGACTATATCTCGACAGATATCAAAACAGTATACCCAATGGGTATTTATCTGTATACATTTATTGTCAATTCATTACCATGATTTTGATAAAATCACATATTACATACAGCAACATCTGCTAGGGGAACAACAGTAAAAACAAAGGATTCCAACTGCTACATTTCGGGGTAAATTAGACTTTATCTGCAAAGGGAGGTAATAGAAACGCCCGCGAGGTCCCTCATTATAGAACAGAAAATTGATTCAGCTCGGGTTAGTATGCTTGTTTCTCACCAATGCTACCTGGTTTGATTTTAAGCACAAGAAGTATGTGAGATGGTAGAGTGGCAGGAGTGAACAGGGAACAATAGCGAACAGGAGGCAGGAGGGAACAAGAGTGAACAGGAGGCAGGAGGGAACAAGAATGAACAAGAGCAGACAGGAGGGAATAATAGCAGACAGGTGGCAGTAGGGAACAAAAGTGAAGAGCGGACAGGATGGAACAATAGCAGACAGGTGGCAGGAGGGAACAAGAGTGGACAGGAGGGAACAAAAGTGAAGAGTGGACAGGAGGGAACAATAGTGATGAGCGGACAGGATGGAACAAAAGTGAACAGGTGACAGGAGGGAACAAGAGCAGACAGGAGGGAATAATAGCAGACAGGTGGCAGAAGGGAACAAGAGTGGACAGGAGGGAACAAAAGTGAACAGGTGACAGGATGGAACAAGAGCAGACAGGAGGGTACAATAGTGAACATGTAACAGGAGGGAACAAGAGCAGACAGGAGGGAACAGGTAACAGGAGGGAACAAGAGTGAACAGGAGGGAACAATAGCAGACAGGAGGGAACAAGAGAGGACAGGAGGGAACAATAGTGAACAGGTGACAGGAGGGAACAAGAGCAGACAGGAGGGTACAATAGTGAACATGTAACAGGAGGGAACAAGAGCATGATCGCTGCTGTCTGTAGGTTATGTAAGATATAACATTTATTGCATGATCGCTGCTGTCTGTAGGTTATGTAAGATATAACATTTATTGCATGATCGCTGCTGTCTGTAGGTTATGTAAGATATAACATTTATTGCATGATCGCTACTGTCTATAGGTTACGTAAGATATAACATTTATTGCATGATCGCTGCTGTCTGTAGGTTATGTAAGATATAACATTTATTGCATGATCGCTGCTGTCTGTAGGTTACGTAAGATATAACATTTATTGCATGATCGCTGCTGTCTGTAGGTTATGTAAGATATAACATTTATTGCATGATCGCTACTGTCTATAGGTTATGTAACATATAACATTTATTGCATGATCGTTGCTGTCTGTAGGTTATGTAAGATATAACATTTATTGCATGATCGCTACTGTCTATAGGTTATGTAAGATATAACATTTATTGCATGATCGTTGCTGTCTGTAGGTTATGTAAGATATAACATTTATTGCATGATCGCTGCTGTCTGTAGGTTATGCAAGATATAACATTTATTGCATGATCGCTGCTGTCTGTAGGTTATGTAAGATATAACATTTATTGCATGATCGCTACTGTCTATAGGTTATGTAAGATATAACATTTATTGCATGATCGCTACTGTCTATAGGTTATGTAAGATATAACATTTATTGCATGATCGCTACTGTCTGTAGGTTAATGTATGATATACCATTTATTGCATGATCGCTACTGTCTGTAGGTTAATGTATGATATACCATTTATTGCATGATCGCTACTGTCTGTAGGTTAATGTATGATATACCATTTATTGCAGGATCGCTACTGTCTGTAGGTTAATGTATGATATACCATTTATTGCATGATCGCTACTGTCTGTAGGTTAATGTATGATATACCATTTATTGCATGATCGCTACTGTCTGTAGGTTAATGTATGATATACCATTTATTGCATGATCGCTACTGTCTGTAGGTTAATGTATGATATACCATTTATTGCATGATCGCTACTGTCTGTAGGTTAATGTATGATATACCATTTATTGCATGATCGCTACTGTCTGTAGGTTAATGTATGATATACCATTTATTGCATGATCGCTACTGTCTGTAGGTTAATGTATGATATACCATTTATTGCAGGATCGCTACTGTCTGTAGGTTAATGTATGATATACCATTTATTGCATGATCGCTACTGTCTGTAGGTTAATGTATGATATACCATTTATTGCATGATCGCTACTGTCTGTAGGTTATGTATGATATACCATTTATTGCATGATCGCTACTGTCTGTAGGTTAATGTATGATATACCATTTATTGCATGATCGCTACTGTCTGTAGGTTAATGTATGATATACCATTTATTGCATGATCGCTACTGTCTGTAGGTTAATGTATGATATACCATTTATTGCATGATCGCTACTGTCTGTAGGTTAATGTATGATATACCATTTATTGCATGATCGCTACTGTCTGTAGGTTAATGTATGATATACCATTTATTGCATGATCGCTACTGTCTGTAGGTTAATGTATGATATACCATTTATTGCATGATCGCTACTGTCTGTAGGTTAATGTATGATATACCATTTATTGCATGATCGCTACTGTCTGTAGGTTAATGTATGATATACCATTTATTGCATGATCGCTACTGTCTGTAGGTTAATGTATGATATACCATTTATTGCATGATCGCTACTGTCTGTAGGTTAATGTATGATATACCATTTATTGCATGATCGCTACTGTCTGTAGGTTAATGTATGATATACCATTTATTGCATGATCGCTACTGTCTGTAGGTTAATGTATGATATACCATTTATTGCATGATCGCTACTGTCTGTAGGTTAATGTATGATATACCATTTATTGCATGATCGCTACTGTCTGTAGGTTAATGTATGATATACCATTTATTGCAGGATCGCTACTGTCTGTAGGTTAATGTATGATATACCATTTATTGCAGGATCGCTACTGTCTGTAGGTTAATGTATGATATACCATTTATTGCATGATCGCTACTGTCTGTAGGTTAATGTATGATATACCATTTATTGCATGATCGCTACTGTCTGTAGGTTAATGTATGATATACCATTTATTGCATGATCGCTACTGTCTGTAGGTTAATGTATGATATACCATTTATTGCATGATCGCTACTGTCTGTAGGTTAATGTATGATATACCATTTATTGCATGATCGCTACTGTCTGTAGGTTAATGTATGATATACCATTTATTGCATGATCGCTACTGTCTGTAGGTTAATGTATGATATACCATTTATTGCATGATCGCTACTGTCTGTAGGTTAATGTATGATATACCATTTATTGCAGGATCGCTACTGTCTGTAGGTTAATGTATGATATACCATTTATTGCATGATCGCTACTGTCTGTAGGTTAATGTATGATATACCATTTATTGCATGATCGCTACTGTCTGTAGGTTAATGTATGATATACCATTTATTGCATGATCGCTACTGTCTGTAGGTTAATGTATGATATACCATTTATTGCATGATCGCTACTGTCTGTAGGTTAATGTATGATATACCATTTATTGCATGATCGCTACTGTCTGTAGGTTAATGTATGATATACCATTTATTGCATGATCGCTACTGTCTGTAGGTTAATGTATGATATACCATTTATTGCATGATCGCTACTGTCTGTAGGTTAATGTATGATATACCATTTATTGCATGATCGCTACTGTCTGTAGGTTAATGTATGATATACCATTTATTGCATGATCGCTACTGTCTGTAGGTTAATGTATGATATACCATTTATTGCATGATCGCTACTGTCTGTAGGTTAATGTATGATATACCATTTATTGCATGATCGCTACTGTCTGTAGGTTAATGTATGATATACCATGATCGCTACTGTCTGTAGGTTAATGTATGATATACCATGATCGCTACTGTCTGTAGGTTAATGTATGATATTGCATGATCGCTACTGTCTGTAGGTTAATGTATGATAGCATGATCGCTACTGTCTGTAGGTTAATGTATGATATACCATGATCGCTACTGTCTGTAGGTTAATGTATGATATACCATGATCGCTACTGTCTGTAGGTTAATGTATGATATTGCATGATCGCTACTGTCTGTAGGTTAATGTATGATATTGCATGATCGCTACTGTCTGTAGGTTAATGTATGATATTGCATGATCGCTACTGTCTGTAGGTTAATGTATGATATACCATTTATTGCATGATCGCTACTGTCTGTAGGTTAATGTATGATATACCATTTATTGCATGATCGCTACTGTCTGTAGGTTAATGTATGATATACCATTTATTGCATGATCGCTACTGTCTGTAGGTTAATGTATGATATACCATTGGATCGCTACTGTCTGTAGGTTAATGTATGATATACCATTTATTGCATGATCGCTACTGTCTGTAGGTTAATGTATGATATACCATTTATTGCATGATCGCTACTGTCTGTAGGTTAATGTATGATATACCATTTATTGCATGATCGCTACTGTCTGTAGGTTAATGTATGATATACCATGATCGCTACTGTCTGTAGGTTAATGTATGATATACCATTTATTGCATGATCGCTACTGTCTGTAGGTTAATGTATGATATACCATTTATTGCATGATCGCTACTGTCTGTAGGTTAATGTATGATATACCATGATCGCTACTGTCTGTAGGTTAATGTATGATATACCTTGATCACTACTGTCTGTAGGTTAATGTATGATATTGCAGGATCGCTACTGTCTGTAGGTTAATGTATGATATACCATTTATTGCATGATCGCTACTGTCTGTAGGTTAATGTATGATATACCATTTATTGCATGATCGCTACTGTCTGTAGGTTAATGTATGATATACCATGATCGCTACTGTCTGTAGGTTAATGTATGATATTGCATGATCGCTACTGTCTGTAGGTTAATGTATGATATACCATTTATTGCATGATCGCTACTGTCTGTAGGTTAATGTATGATATACCATTTATTGCAGGATCGCTACTGTCTGTAGGTTAATGTATGATATACCATGATCGCTACTGTCTGTAGGTTAATGTATGATATACCATGATCGCTACTGTCTGTAGGTTAATGTATGATATTGCAGGATCGCTACTGTCTGTAGGTTAATGTATGATATTGCATGATCGCTACTGTCTGTAGGTTAATGTATGATATTGCAGGATCGCTACTGTCTGTAGGTTAATGTATGATATTGCATGATCGCTACTGTCTGTAGGTTAATGTATGATATTGCAGGATCGCTACTGTCTGTAGGTTAATGTATGATATTGCAGGATCGCTACTGTCTGTAGGTTAATGTATGATATTGCAGGATCGCTACTGTCTGTAGGTTAATGTATGATATTGCAGGATCGCTACTGTCTGTAGGTTAATGTATGATATACCATTTCACCAAAAAGCACCCTATGTCATGGACCCGTTTATTATGATTATAAGTAAACTTATTTGTAAATAGCTGCAATCCTAGAGGTCGAGGTACAGGTAATTGCGAGCACAGGTCGGCAAGTGATTTAATCACGTAGTATATTTTCTTGCTAGAATCTAATTCTCCGTCGTTGTTTTTTTGTATTTTTCAGTTTTGAACTTGCCCTCAAACAATGACCACATATATGCTTTCATCAATGCCAACAAGAGTGATAGATACCAGTAGTCAAAAGCATGTTTCACAAACACTGTAAAAATAATTCAAGTTTAATCTTTATTTTCGAAGACAATCTCTACTTACATCCTTCATCAGACTCGGATGACTGCAACATTGTCGTAACCGTAGCAACAACACCAACATATGCTGTCCTGTCGGCTGCTTGCTGCTGGGTCCTTGCCCAGAATGTTTGGCCTCAGATACTCGTGACTCGGCCCCTGGAATGAGACTGCTTCCCGGTGTTTTATCCATGAAAGGGTTGTGCGAAGATTTGGGTAGGACGTAACCATCCTTCAACATGTCCTTCTCCTCATGGCGTTGGAGGTACTCCTTCAGAACAGATCTGAAATCAACTATCTCCGTTAGCAGAAATTATAAATGCAGCGATGCAACCTCAAAATGCTTTTATTAGCAATATCGGAACATCGGAGATAGTTTTGGGGAATTTGAAGCTTTTTTCAGGAATCATCAATGTTGAGGTAGTGTATCAATATAATCAGTTATGTTATATTTCGGGTTTTACGCCTGCATCAGCACCATTTTGGGCTATATCGCCGGCAGGCAGTTTACTAACAACACCTTTCCTGGGCAGGCTCCAACGGTTAACCAGTACTTGGGTGCACCAACCTCCCTAAGAAACTGCCAACTTTTTCATATAAATGAGACACGGTCTGAGCGGGGCTCGAACCCGTGACCATCAGTGATGATAGGTTACAGTCGTATACAAGTCAGCGACCTTTAATCAATATAAACAGTTATATATATAACTCCTATGGAACATTTCATATAAATGAGAGTTCTGGATAAGCTGCAAAGTGTGCATGTTTGGAGAGAAATAAGACAAAGAAATTTGGAAAGAGGTAACTATACATGCAGGTTGTTTTCTCCTCAATCATACATGTATGTACATGTCACAGGATGAAATTTTATTGTTTACAGTTCACGCGGACCATGACTTGACACATATATTAAAACATGGAAACATCATGCTCGTGTGACTCTCTTTCCATCATTACCATATGTCCCGTTATTTGTCGTTTTCCTCACTTATCCCCATCTCCAATATCCCATACTAACTATTACTAACCTGTCAACCGTAACTGGATTGACAATGTCCGGGTATCTTGTGTAATGCTTGTTACACTTGGAATTGGGGTACTGTTGTGTCGAGTTACTAGTTGACGTAATATGTACTGTTGTGTCGAGTTACTAGTTGACATAATATGTACTGTTGTGTCGAGTTACTAGTTGACATAATATGCACTGTTGTGTCCAGTTACTAGTTGACATAATATGCACTGTTGTGTCGAGTTACTAGTTGACGTACTATGTACTGTTGTGTCGAGTTACTAGTTGACGGAATATGCAATGTTGTGTCCAGTTACTAGGTGACGTAATATGCAATGTTGTGTCGAGTTACTAGGTGACGGAATATGCAATGTTGTGTCGAGTTACTAGTTGACATAATATGCAATGTTGTGTCGAGTTACTAGGCGACGTAATATGCAATGTTGTGTCGAGTTGCTAGTTGACGTAATATGCACTGTTGTGTCCAGTTACTAGTTGACGTAATATGCAATGTTGTGTCCAGTTACTAGTTGACGTAATATGCACTGTTGTGTCCAGTTACTAGTTGACGTAATATGCACTGTTGTGTCGAGTTACTAGGTGACGTAATATGCACTGTTGTGTCGAGTTACTAGGCGACGTAATATGCAATGTTGTGTCGAGTTACTAGTTGACGTAATATGCACTGTTGTGTCGAGTTACTAGGTGACGTAATATGCACTGTTGTGTCGAGTTACTAGTTGACGTAATATTCACTGTTGTGTCGAGTTACTAGGTGACGTAATATGCACTGTTGTGTCGAGTTACTAGGTGACGTAATATGCAATGTTGTGTCGAGTTACTAGGTGACGTAATATGCAATGTTGTGTCCAGTTACTAGTTGACGTAATATGCACTGTTGTGTCCAGTTACTAGTTGACGTAATATTATTAAATATCTATATTTATATACATGTATACTGTTTTCAGTGATCAGATATTTTTCAACCTGGCATCCCAGCAGCGGACCATATATAAATTAATGCCAAATGGGCTACGTTGACATTGGCGCCCAACGATGAACATATGGTAATGATGAAAAGAGTCAAATGAGCATGATGGTTTCGATGTTTTAATATATATTTCAAGACATATTCTGCGTGAACTGTAAACAATAAAATTTCATCCTGTGACATACATATTATTTATACTTGACTATGTTTATTCAAAGAAATAAATATTGTTTACACTAAATTATATGTACAAAATGTACATAAAATAGTAACACACAGTAATAATATACAAATGCTTACATACACATGTGTACTTACACATGAAGTAGAGAAGTTTTGCATATTATTGCAAAATAATTGAAGCCCAGTCAAATATGTGTGGAATCAGGTAAATTATGACTGGTGTTTGCATAAAATAAGTTACCCATAATTTTACCCAGGATATACTTTTTTTTACTATTTTTATGTTTTTACGGAAATTTCGAACTTACAAATCAGAATGTGAAATTTGGATAACATTTCCAGGAAAATTGATGGGCTAGGAAACATTGTTGCTATGGCAATAGTATCGAAATGTTTACGCTATTTAATATCAACATTTTTACGACACAGGTTTCTTTCTGAAAAAATGTGCCCATTTTCACAAGGCAGCGGCCATATACAACAAACATGCATATGAAGACAATCCTAGTCTAAACAAAACAGATTATGCAAATTACAATATCTTAGCTGGAAATTACCTTGATTGTGCAAAAACCTTGTCATACACCTGTCTTTCCTCTTTTGATAACTCAAGTTCATGAGTTCTGGATGACTTCTTTGGTAAAGGAACCTGTGAAGCAGAACCAGAGTATCTTGTCACTGTAAACACTTCACACCAAACACAAGTACAAATACAGACCGTCTCCGTGGCCTACTGAGCGGGAGGTGGACGGTTCGAATCTCGTCAGGGGTTCGTTCTGATATGGCTGGTTGGTGAGCCACCAGCTAGTTAAATAATGGTTACCGACTGCCTACCAGCCGGGGCGCCTGGCGTACAAGCATAGGATTCGAGAAGTACTGATGTTCATAAAAAGGTGTCAGAAATGGCTGGCCCTTTAAATAGGGGTGACACTATAATAAAACAAACACTTTACTTTACTTTTACAAGTACATGTATATAAACAAAGAAAAACTGTCATACCCTAGCATTATGAGTGTAGGCTACTATAAGAACCTGGTCTACTGTCATACCCTAGCATTATGATTATAGGCTACTATAAGAACCTGGTCTACTGTCATACCCTAGCATTATGATTGTAGGCTACTATAAGAACCTGGTCTACTGTCATACCCTAGCATTATGATTGTAGGCTACTATAAGAACCTGGTCTACTGTCATACCCTAGCATTATGATTGTAGGCTACTATAAGAACCTGGTCTACTGTCATACCCTAGCATTATGATTGTAGGCACTATAAGACTGGTCTACTGTCATACCCTAGCATTATATTGTAGGCACTATAAGACTGGTCTACTGTCATACCCTAGCATTATGATTGTAGGCAACTATAAGACCTGGTCTACTGTCATACCCTAGCATTATGATTGTAGGCACTATAAGAACCTGGTCTACTGTCATACCCTAGCATTATGATTGTAGGCACTATAAGAACCTGGTCTACTGTCATACCCTAGCATTATGATTGTAGGCAACTATAAGCACTCACCAACCCACAAAACAACAAACACCACCAACCCACAAAACAACAAACACTGGTCTACTGTCATACCCTAGCATTATGATTGTAGGCAACTATAAGCACTTGGTCTACTGTCATACCCTAGCATTATGATTGTAGGCAACTATAAGCACTTGGTCTACTGTCATACCCTAGCATTATGATTGTAGGCAACTATAAGCACTTGGTCTACTGTCATACCCTAGCATTATGATTGTAGGCAACTATAAGCACTTGGTCTACTGTCATACCCTAGCATTATGATTGTAGGCAACTATAAGCACTTGGTCTACTCTTGCATGCCATAGCCTAACATTATCACTTGCAACATGTACATGTCTCGTTTTGGTTAATTCCATGTTCAAATGTGGTACTATACATCATAGTATGCTGTACATATATTTATTATAAAAACCCTATAATCCAGAACTCCACTTAAACCAGACTTTTTGTCCGATCAGGAAGTCGTTTCGGATTAGAGGGTTTTTACTGTATGTATATAGAATAGCTAGATAGAGAGTAGAAGAGTATATACTATTGTGACTTGCCAGTGGTTTCCCCTCCGATCCTGTTTTTACTGTATGTATATAGAATAGCTAGATAGAGAGTAGAAGAGTATATACTATTGTGACTTGCCAGTGGTTTCCCCTCCGATCCTGTTTTTACTGTATGTATATAGAATAGCTAGATAGAGAGTAGAAGAGTATATACTATTGTGACTTGCCAGTGGTTTCCCCTCCGATCCTGTTTTTACTGTATGTATATAGAATAGCTAGATAGAGAGTAGAAGAGTATATACTATTGTGACTTGCCAGTGGTTTCCCCTCCGATCCTGTTTTTACTGTATGTATATAGAATAGCTAGATAGAGAGTAGAAGAGTATATACTATTGTGACTTGCCAGTGGTTTTCCCTCCGATCCTGTTTTTACTGTACGTATATAGAATAGCTAGATAGAGAGTAGAAGAGTATATACTATTGTGACTTGCCAGTGGTTTCCCCTCCGATCCTGTTTTTACTGTATGTATATAGAATAGCTAGATAGAGAGTAGAAGAGTATATACTATTGTGACTTGCCAGTGGTTTTCCCTCCGATCCTGTTTTTACTGTATGTATATAGAATAGCTAGATAGAGAGTAGAAGAGTATATACTATTGTGACTTGCCAGTGGTTTCCCCTCCGATCCTGTTTTTACTGTATGTATATAGAATAGCTAGATAGAGAGTAGAAGAGTATATACTATTGTGACTTGCCAGTGGTTTTCCCTCCGATCCTGTTTTTACTGTATGTATATAGAATAGCTAGATAGAGAGTAGAAGAGTATATACTATTGTGACTTGCCAGTGGTTTTCCCTCCGATCCTGTTTTTACTGTATGTATATAGACTAGCTAGATAGAGAGTAGAAGAGTATATACTATTGTGACTTGCCAGTGGTTTTCCCTCCGATCCTGTTTGAGATTTAGTTCTCCGCAGTAACAAACATTTCACTAAGACATTCAATCTGTTGTGACCAGTCGCTGCAAAATTACAATTGTATTAACAGGGTTCCCTCTGTCTGAATGTTTGTCTGCGCCACTTCTGTCGCCAATTGAAAAACACTGGAGCCAATTAAAAAAAGTTTGAGCCAAATAAGAGCCATATAGTTCACAAATAAATATTTGAAGACACAACATGTGCCCAAAAAAAAAAAAAGAAAAAAAAAAAAAAGTTGCGCCAAATATTCTCGCCAATTCACAAAATTTACCGCCAATATTTGTTTTTTGTCACCATTGGCGACTGACAGCGGGAACCCTGATTAAATAACACAAACATCACAATTTATAAATATATTTGGTTTGGGGATTTTCCCATTGTATTTTCATACATATTGATCTCTTGTGTTTAGGAATCACATTTCCTCTATTGTTTGCAGGGACATGCAATTAGGCATTGAACTAGGACGAACAACTAGGCCCTGTGCTGTGCTACTAGGCCCTGTGCCGTGCTACTAGGCCCTGTGCCGTGCAACTTGGCCCTGTGCCGTGCTACTAGGCCCTGTGCCGTGCAACTTGGCCCTGTGCCGTGCTACTTGGCCCTGTGCTGTGCTACTAGGCCCTGTGCCGTGCTACTAGGCCCTGTGCTGTGCAAGTAGGCGCTGTGCCGTGCTACTTGGCCCTGCGCCGTGCTACTTGGCCCTGTGCCGTGCTACTTGGCCCTGTGCCGTGCAAGTAGGCCAGGAGTCAGATG
The DNA here is from genome assembly GCA_014843695.1 of Archivesica marissinica. Classification (NCBI taxonomy): domain Eukaryota; kingdom Metazoa; phylum Mollusca; class Bivalvia; order Venerida; family Vesicomyidae; genus Archivesica; species Archivesica marissinica. Next base: position 31,471,962 of record CM026393.1, read on the forward strand.
CATTAACATATTTCACTCACCACCTGACCATGCAGTTTTTGTGCTTAAAAGTTCATGTAAATGCATGGCACCAAACAGACACAGAACATTTCGGTTCCCATTTCATTTACACATACATCGGAATAACAACATGACATTTAGAACCAAACCATCAAACTGCATGGTCACTTGCCTTGGTATGTAGTTGATAACCTCGTCTGGAAATTTTGCTTCGAAAGGAAATGGCCTCTAGTAATATTTAGATTCGCTCGGACGGCCGAATATTCTAGTATTCGAAAAAAAAATATTATATAACTTGCAAATATGAAATAAACTGTCAGATACGTTGTTTTCTTTTGAAACCATCACAAAACATTCCAATACAAAAGAAATCGCCGCAGGATGTGTGAATAAACCATGTTAATTGACACTCTGCCATGTAATCGGATAATTACAGTAGGTGCTAAGGTAGGTAGTGTTTAATTATGATGTCAAAACTGTTTAGATGAGAAAATTCTTTTGAAATATTACAGACACGCTGCAACATCAACAACCCCCATGTATCTTACATTTTTAATTAACTGTTCAATATTACCAAAAAGTACTATTTAAAGTACGATTTTTAATATATTGTCCTCAAAATGCCAATTTGATTGATTTTGAGTTTTTGATAAAATTATATCGAATATTCGAATATCTTCCCGACCAAATAGTGGAATAGTAAAATCGCTATTCATTGCCATCCCTAGTAATTTTATATCTAATATCCGGCTGTAGATAAAATCAGAATACTTAACCCTTTCAACACCACAGACCTCTAAATAGGCTTAAAAAAAGTGTAGATCCAGATGAGCAGGATCTGCACTTTTTGCCAGTAATATTACTATTTTTAGACATAATTACCCATTTTGATAAATGAACTTGTCCAAATGTGATTTTCTGATTCATTTATTGGTTTAAGAATATCATGGACCAGTCCATGTCAGTTACTTGGTGTTGAATGGGTTAAAGATCTTTGTAGCATTTACAGTACCTTTGTCTTAGTAAAATATCCTGAATTTTTAGAAAAAAGTCCTGAAAATGCTACATACAATTTTGAAATTCCTGATTCCAGCTCTTAGAGGAAGCACTTTTAAAAGATTAACGTTCACTGGGGATATAAAATTAAATATATTTGACAGATTTTGTAAAGTTAATGACAAAAATTCATTTCATACACCAATGAAAGTGTGATTTAGTCCTTAACTGAATGGAATCATAGGCACCAAGGGTGCGGTGCATCTACATTTAAACTTTACTTACAATTGCCTGTGTCCACCTGTTTCTTCCACACCTTGTACTCATCAAAAGGAGAACACCTCAGAAATCTGGAACAAACAGGATATACGAAACATGTGTCAAGAAATGGTTTTAACAAAATAAATGCTTTTGCAAAAATATTGTACTTATCCTTAGATACTCGGACAGACAAAAAGTACAAAATTTATCTGAGGAGACAAAATGACATGTAAGCAACCACAGATAATACATGAAAAGTTTATTTAATGTCGCTACCGGTTGCCCATTTGAGCGATGGGCAGATTACCTAACAACACCAGCGGTTAACCAGTACTTGGTGCACCCACCAACCTCTGTAAGAAACTGCCAACTTCTTCATATAAAGAGACGCAGTCTGAGCAGAGCTCGAACCTGTGACCATCAGGTTACAGTGGTATACTGTACAAGTCAGTGACCATAACCACTTGACAACAAGCTTGGCAAAGACACAATATAAAAAAACAATTCTGACAGTGATGTATCATCAAAATCCCTCCATGTCGGGGTTCGTTCTAGGTCAGAATTCTTGGGAGAAGTGAGAAAGCGTGTGACCGCTTCCTTAAATGGTGTTCTTTAATATACTTCTGCAAAATAGGGTTAAAATGCACAATACAACAATTAAAGAAGGAGTGCTTTATAATGGGCCAGTGTATCTTACTAGACAAAATTTTGTTTGAAAATCGTAAAAACCAAAAAAATAAATCTTTTTTTAGGGAGAAGTGGGGCCCCCAGAGGGCGAAGTCAGGCGACAATTTAGCCCACATCGCCCTCTAGAATCATCCTGGCTCCATGTGTTGTGAAATTACAGAATAAGACCATTTGACCATAACCTGTAAGCAGCATGCCCTTAACTGTGAATGTGCAAGTTATATGCAACATATTGTCTCATTGAGATAAACACAACATTTGACCATAACCTGTAAGCATGCCCTTAACTGTGAATGTGCAAGTTATATGCAACATATTGTCTCATTGAGATAAACACAACATTTGACCATAACCTGTAAGCATGCCCTTAACTGTGAATGTGCAAGTTATATGCAACATATTGTCTCATTGAGATAAACACAACATTTGACCATAACCTGTAAGCATGCCCTTAACTGTGAATGTGCAAGTTATATGCAACATATTGTCTCATTGAGATAAACACAACATTTGACCATAACCTGTAAGCATGCCCTTAACTGTGAATGTGCAAGTTATATGCAACATATTGTCTCATTGAGATAAACACAACATTTGACCATAACCTGTAAGCATGCCCTTAACTGTGAATGTGCAAGTTATATGCAACATATTGTCTCATTGAGATAAACACAACATTTGACCTTAACCTGTAAGCATGCCCTTAACTGTGAATGTGCAAGTTATATGCAACATATTGTCTCATTGAGATAAACACAACATTTGACCATAACCTGTAAGCATGCCCTTAACTGTGAATGTGCAAGTTATATGCAACATATTGTCTCATTGAGATAAACACAACATTTGACCATAACCTGTAAGCATGCCCTTAACTGTGAATGTGCAAGTTATATGCAACATATTGTCTCATTGAGATAAACACAACATTTGACCTTAACCTGTAAGCATGCCCTTAACTGTGAATGTGCAAGTTATATGCAACATATTGTCTCATTGAGATAAACACAACATTTGACCTTAACCTGTAAGCATGCCCTTAACTGTGAATGTGCAAGTTATATGCAACATATTGTCTCATTGAGATAAACACAACATTTGACCTTCAACTTCTAAGTGTGACCTTGATAGTGGGGGATTTGAGAATTTCAATATGTCGTCCGATTGTGGTGAGTATTTGTTGTCATCCGACTGTGGTGAGTATTTGTTGTCGTCCGACTGTGGCGAGTATTTGTTGTCGTCCGACTGTGGTGAGTATTTGTGTGCAGTATCAATACAAAGGTGGTTACACGGAACTGTTGTTGTCCGACTGTGATGAGTATTTGTGTGCAGTATCAATACAAAGGTGGTTGCACGGAACTGTTGTCGTCCGACTGTGGTGAGTATTTGTGTGCAGTATCAATACAAAGGTGGTTGCACGGAACTGTTGTCGTCCGACTGTGGTGAGTATTTGTGTGCAGTATACAAAGGTGGTTGCACGGAACTGTTGTTGTCCGACTGTGATGAGTATTTGTGTGCAGTATCAATACAAAGGTGGTTGCACGGAACTGTTGTCGTCCGACTGTGGTGAGTATTTGTGTGCAGTATCAATACAAAGGTGGTTGCACGGAACTGTTGTCGTCCGACTGTGGTGAGTATTTGTGTGCAGTATCAATACAAAGGTGGTTGCACGGAACTGTTGTCTCCTTGAAACACTTGTGTGGTAAAATATCGGAACTTAACATAACAGGTTGTGAAAATATTGTATAAACAAACAATACAACTATATATATGAAATTTAACCTTGACCTCAAATGCAGGGAACCGACAAGCCAACATCTCATTGAGGTGAACAATTGTGATCATTATGAACACACATTGGGCTTCCAAAATACTGCAGACGCAAGTAATTCACATTCTGAGAGGTAAGCAGGGTTGATATTCCATATTCTATGTTCCATATAGGCAAGCTTGTTGCAGTGTAATACCCATCTAAACTTAGCCCGGCCCAGTCTATATATCAGGGCTCAAGCCAAGAGTGCGATTTCAGCGAAATAATCGCTTTATTTTTCGTAGCTTCGCCGACAATAGACATCAGGGCGATATATGTATCGCCTTATTTCTAGTGGGCATTATTGCCAATTAACGATAATCCGTTTGTCATTTGACAGTCTCGAAATACACACTGCAAGGAATAAACAAATCTCCGCCTACATCTCAATATTTGTCGTAATCCAATAAACCATAAATACATAGCCAATCAGCAAAACATAATTCGCAGCCTAATTAACATAATTCGCAGCATAATTAACATAATTCGCAGCCTAATTAACATAATTCGCAGCCTAATTAACATAATTTGCAGCCTAATTAACATAATTTGCAGCCTAATTAACATAATTCACAGCCTAATTAACATAATTCACAGCCTAATTAACATAATTTGCAGCCTAATTAACATAATTAGCAGCCCAATTAACATAAGTTCTGTTTAGAATAATCATTACATAAACCCAAGGCTACATTACATTTATACAAGCTTTTCTACACACAATCGTTCCTATATCCTGCAGCATCCACTAAATACGGTTTCACTATTTGCAGTCGGGGAACAGTCAAAGTCTCTCCCACATCTCCCTAAATTTTCCGAATTCTCGCTAAATCTTCCGGAGGCAGACGTGACTTCTCCCAAAACAATTAGGTCTAGCATGAGCCATGTCTATAGCCCATAATTAAAATGCAAGCCATACCTGAGTAGAGAATACATATCCAATAGGTCGTTCTGTATCGGTGTGCCCGTCAGAGCCCACCTGAATGCGGCCCTCAGTCTACACACCGCCCGGGACTGCTGGCTCTTGTGGTTCTTGATGCTATGGCCCTCGTCCAAGATAATTCTCTCCCACGCTATTCTCATAATATTGGGCAGCTTATTTCTGGTCTTTTCTTCAACCTTGAAACACATACAAGCAATATATAATTGGATTATATAACGGACCTATTAGTCGGTCTCCAATACCTGAGAGATTATAGAATATTGGGTACAGGATTGTTGTGCTTTCTGTAAATTGGGCTAATTTTATCTGGAATTGTACAATATTTTGCAGTACTATTAAAGCAGCATTACATCGTATGAAATAAAATATATTTGAAAAATAATTTTTACGTATGGATAGCAATGCAGCTACACGCTCTTACATTATAATTTGTATGCTTATCTTCATTTGGTAAACAGTGTTTTTTTGGCGATAAAACAAACTCGAAACCGAAAGTAGGACTTTCCGAGTCGATAGGGCACGCACTTGTTTACAACCGGAACGCATCGTCCGCACTCGTTTACATTCGGAATGCATCGACCCCATTTGATATGTTGATTCATACCTCTGTTAGCTAAGTTTTTTAGGGACATTTCTACATCCCCGTGAGGGGTTCGACATTAGAGGAAGATAGATAGATAGTCTTTCATGTTCAAAATATATACATTGTTTTCTACATCCTCTGTTGTTTCACGCATGCGCGCTGTGCGTGTTTACATTTCGTGTGTTGATAAACAAATTCGTGTATACGACGGTTTAAATTTATTGCAATTTTATCGTTTCTGAGCGACTATTTCGATTTTTGTAAACACACACACATTAGTATTTATATTTTACCCAAAACATCCTTTATTACGATGTAATGCTGCTTTAAATTATTTTGCAATAACCGCTAGATTATATGACTATTATTCACAACACCCGCCATGTTTATTTGTTCTATATTTCATAATGCATTTCTATCTTGTTAACTGGCATAAGAGCATCCAATGTGACTATCTGGGTATGTTTCATGTATGGGGAGGCACTAGGCAGATCTACTGATATTGTGCAAGCCAGCTGGATACCTTCCTCAAACAATGTGACTATCTGGGTATGCTTCATGTATGGGGAGGCAGATCAACTGATCTTGTGCAAGCCGGCTGGATAGCTTCCTCAAACAATGTGACTATCTGGGTATGTTTCATGTATGGGGAGGCAGATCAACTGATCTTGTGCAAGCCGGCTGGATAGCTCCCTCAAACAATGTGACTATTTGGGTATGTTTCAGGTATCGGTAGGCACTAGGCAGATCAACTGATCTTGTGCAAGCCGGCTGGATAGCTCCCTCAAACAATGTGACTCTGGTAGGACTGAAACCCATAGCTGTGATGGGCAAGTGATTGTCTTTCCATGACGTTAACCCCTAAATCGTGGAGGTCCCCGCTGGCTAGTGTAAACTAAAGGTGTTAACAGTATGGCCAAGGTCTTGTTGGGTAATACATAGATATGTAGAAACTCCTCGGCAATGGAGGGATGTTTGATAGCGAGAAGAAGTTAATCCCTCTGCCACGGAGACCCTGATTGGGTAATGCATAGACATTGACCCCCTCGGCCACCAAACGTAAGCATATAAACTGAGAACTTGAATTTCAAAACACATGATAATATAAACCACGGTAGAGCTATGAGCAAAATTAATGTGATTCACTAACCCCAACCCTGGGTGGTTCCTGGCCATCCAGGTAATCTCGATATAGAACAACTATCATACCCATGCATGATCATTGCATGTGACGAATACAACGGGGACCAGTGTCATACTAAGTACTAGTTAGCATAGAGACGCTAAGTCCTCGGACATGGTTGTATCCATTGGGTAATGGATATGGTGGTTGTATCCATTGGGTAATGGACATGGTGGTTGTATCCATTGGGTAATGGACATGGTTGTATCCATTGGGTAATGGACATGATGGTTGTATCCATTGGGTAATGGACATGTTGTATCCATTGGGTAATGGACATGGTGGTAGTATCCATTGGGTAATGGACATGGTTGTATCCATTGGGTAATGGACATGGTTGTATCCATTGGGTAATGGACATGGTTGTATCCATTGGGTAATGGACATGGTGGTTGTGTCCATTGGGTAATGGACATGGTTGTATTCATTGGGTAATGGACATGGTTGTATCCATTGGGTAATGGACATGGTTGTATCCATTGGGTAATGGACATGGTTGTATACATTGGGTAATGGACATGGTGGTTGTATCCATTGGGTAATGTACATGGTTGTATCCATTGGGTAATGGACATGTTGTATCCATTGGGTAATGGACATGGATGGTAGTATCCATTGGGTAATGGACATGGTTGTATCCATTGGGTAATGGACATGGATGGTAGTATCCATTGGGTAATGGACATGGTTGTATCCATTGGGTAATGGACATGGTGGTTGTATCCATTGGGTAATGGACATGGTTGTATCCATTGGGTAATAGACATGGTGGTTGTGTCCATTGGGTAATGGACATGGTTGTATCCATTGGGTAATGGACATGGTTGTATCCATTGGGTAATGGACATGGTTGTATCCAGTGGGTAATGGACATGGTTGTATACATTGGGTAATGGACATGGTGGTTGTATCCATTGGGTAATGTACATGGTTGTATCCATTGGGTAATGGACATGTTGTATCCATTGGGTAATGGACATGGATGGTAGTATCCATTGGGTAATGGACATGGTTGTATCCATTGGGTAATGGACATGGATGGTAGTATCCATTGGGTAATGGACATGGTTGTATCCATTGGGTAATGGACATGGTTGTATCCATTGGGTAATGGACATGGTTGTATCCATTGGGTAATGGACATGGTGGTTGTATCCATTGGGTAATGGACATGATGGTTGTATCTGTTGGGTAATGGACATGGTTGTATCCATTGGGTAATGTACATGGTGGTTGTATCCATTGGGTAATGGACATGGTTGTATCCATTGGGTAATGGACATGGTTGTATCCATTGGGTAATGGACATGGTGGTTGTATCCATTGGGTAATGTACAGGGTTGTATCCATTGGGTAATGGACATGGTTGTATCCATTGGGTAATGTACATGGTTGTATCCATTGGGTAATGACATGGTTGTATCCATTGGTAATGGACATGGTGTATCCATTGGGTAATGGACATGGTTGTATCCATTGGGTAATGGACATGGTGTATCATTGGAATGCTTGTTGTATCCATTGGGTAATGATGGTGTATCCATTGGTAATGGACATGTTGTATCCTTGGTAATGGACATGGTGGTAGTATCCTTGGTAATGGACATGTTGTATCCATTGGGTAATGACATGGTGGTTGTATCCATTGGGTAATGGACATGGTTGTATCCATTGGGTAATGGACAGTGGTTGTATCCATTGGGTAATGGACATGGTTGTATCCATTGGGTAATGGACATGGTTGTATCCATTGGGTAATGGACATGGTGGTTGTATCCATTGGGTAATGGACATGGTGGTTGTATCCATTGGGTAATGGACATGGTTGTATCCATTGGGTAATGGACAGTGTTGTATCCATTGGGTAATGGATATGGTTGTATACATTGGGTAATGGACATTGTTGTATCCATTGGGTAATGGACATTGTTGTATCCATTGGGTAATGGACATGGTTGTATCCATTGGGTAATGGACATGGTTGTATCCATTGGGTAATGGACAGGGTTGTATCCATTGGGTAATGGACAGGGTTGTATCCATTGGGTAATGGATATGGTTGTATACAGTGGGTAATGGACATGGTTGTATCCATTGGGTAATGGACATGGTTGTATCCATTGGGTAATGGATATGGTTGTATACATTGGGTAATGGACAGGGTTGTATCCATTGGGTAATGGACATGGTTGTATACATTGGGTAATGTACAGGGTTGTATCCATTGGGTAATGTACAGGGTTGTATCCATTGGGTAATGGACATGGTTGTATACAGTGGGTAATGGACATTGTTGTATCCATTGGGTAATGGACAGGGTTGTATCCATTGGGTAATGGATATGGTTGTATACATTGGGTAATGTACATGGATGGTTGTATCCATTGGGTAATGTACAGACGTGTAACACCTCAGTAATGTAGGGTTCAGTTGGAATCAGATAGTGAATAGATGCATAAATCATAATGCAGTTAACCTTATCAGATTTATCATTCTCTGCCTCGTTGTCATCTTTCACTGGCTCCTCTCCATTCTTGTCCTTGTCATCTAGCTCCACCTCCTTGGCAATAATGTTATACGTTGTTAGTACAACATCGTTACTGGCTAGCCTGCATTATACAAACATACATAGAGAAATTCACTATCTCAAATTCTACTTTGACTCTGTAGTCCAGTTATATCATATTTGTGTGTGTTTAACATGTACTACAGACAAGTAGTAAGAATATATTTTACTTGACGAGTACATATATCTATCTCCCTGTTTTGATCGTGGTACATACAGACACGGAGCAAGAATATATTTTACTTGATGAGTACATATATCTATCTCCCTGTTTTGATTGTGGTACATACAGACATGGAGCAGAATATTATTATCACTTACTTACCGGAGTACATTTTTCATTCATCTGGATCATGGTACTACAGACATGGAGCAAATAAATATTTCCAATTTACATTGAGTACACTTCTCTCCCTGCGTTTGACCATGGTACATACAGACACGGAGCAGTCAGAGTTCTAACTTATTCAAGTACATTTTGACCATGGTACATACAGACACGGAGCAGTCAGAGTTCTAACTTATTCAAGTACATTCCTCTACATATTTTGACCATGGTACATACAGACACGGAGCAGACATAGTCCTAACTTACTGGAGTACATTCTTCTCCCTGTTTTGACCATGGTACATACAGACACGGAGCAGACATAGTCCTAACTTACTTGAGTACATTCCTCTCCCTGTTTTGACCATGGTACATACAGACACGGAGCAGACCAGGCTTGCAGCGTCTCTCTATCTCTGTCCTCCACTGGTGTATGAGGGAGGCGGGACATATCACCAGGGTACAAGTTGACTTCACAACTGACTTTCCCACTGAAACAAATGCTTGTAACTGTACAGGAAGTAGAACATGAGCATGCATACAAACTGTTTGGTTATATGAATGTGAAATTTCTCCAAGATATATAGACAAATCTGTAGTCCAGTGGTAACACGCTGGACTGGTAATCCAGGGATCGCAGGTTTGATCCCCCCCGTCTGACCCTAATAAAATTAACAGTCTTTCAGATGGGACTTTAAACCGAGGTCTCGTGTCGGTGCTTTACACCGTGCACGTAAAAGAACCAGAGGAGACTCTGGAATGGGTATCTGTCTGTATCACTGCACTATCCTCCAAAAATCTAAAACGACTAATCTCTTCAGGAGGCGGCGCTCATATGGGCAACAGGAAGCGATGATAAATAAACATAACACATAAGATATGTAGGCAGGAATGTGATTGACATGGATTGAATTAATGCTTCTAAAACAACACCTTGCATAAAGTGTCAAGACGCCCGAGATTGGGAACAGGTGGCCAAGTTTTCGCGCTTAAAACAAACACCTGAGGTGCGAATCAGTGGCCTTTTATGGGTTGAAATAAATAGAAATAATCAATATTAAAACAAAAACTGGAAATAAAATTATTGTTTTTTGTATTCGAATACCAAAATAGGATTCAAATATTTGGTCCCATCCCTAAAGAATATATATTACATCATAGAAATCCATTGAATCTACAGCAATGTATCACAGTTCAACATGGAATGTTACATTTCTCTAGCTGTCTATTATGGTTCATACATTTCTTAAGCGATGCATTCAGGTTCAACAAGAAATACATTTAATCAGACATATATTTATCCACCAGTTTATCCCAGTTGGTTTAATCAGACTTACATTTGCCTCCAGTGTATCCCGGTTGGTTTAATTAGACGATCATTTATCCTCCAGTTTATCCCGGTTGGTTTAATCAGACTTACATTTATCCTCAAGTTTATCCTGGTTGGTTTAACCAGACTTACATTTCTCCACCAGTTTATCCCGGTTGGTTTAACCAGACTTACATTTCTCCACCAGTTTATCCTGGTTGGTTTAACCAGACTTACATTTCTCCACCAGTTTATCTCGGTTGGATTAATCAGACTTACATTTCTCCACCAGTTTATCCCGGTTGGTTTAACCAGACTTACATTTCTCCACCAGTTTATCCCGGTTGGTTTAATCAGACTTACATTTCTCCACCAGTTTATCCCAGTTGGCTTAATCAGACTTACATATCTCCACCAGTTTATCCCAGTTGGTTTAATCAGACTATCATTTCTCCACCAGTTTATACCGATTGGTTTAATCAGACTTACATTATCCACCAGTTTATCCCGGTTGGTTTAATCAGACTTACATTTATCCACCAGTTTATCCCGGTTGGTTTAACCAGACTTACATTTCTCCAGCTGTTTATCCCGGTTTAACCAGACTTTCTTTTCGTCCTCATTTCCCTCCTTCCTCAGCATCTTCTGTTTCAGTATTAGAGATATCATCGTCAATGTTTTACCGAGACCCATGTCATCAGCTGAAGTAAAATGAAGCAGATTGGTTGAAATGGTATCCACGCCGAATACGATCCCTAACACAGGGTAGACAAACAAACAAACACTAAACCTATATCATGCATAAAGATAAAGATAAGGTTTTTAAACTAAATGAAAGGCATATAAATTTTATATGTATATTATTAAGCTATGTTGTATTTATCATACAGGGCAGTAACTCTGGTCATATCGGCAGGGGATAACGTGCACCGTTGACATGTTTTATAATTTAAGTTTTATGACATACAGTTAATTGGTGATGGTAAAAACATTGAATTTTTAAAGAATTCAAGGATATTTTTTAATCCACGCAAGGGCAGTAACTCTGTAAGGGCTTTACTATTGCAATTTCACTCAGGCTAAATATCAAGGAATTTTTTAATCCATCCAAGGGCAGTAACTCTGTAAGGGTTTTACAATTTCACTCAGGCTAAATATCAAGGATATTTTTTAATCCATGCAAGGGCAGTAACTCTGTAAGGGTTTTACAATTGCAATTTCACTCAGACTAAATTTATTTTAGGTTCGATGGCCATTCCATACACCGGTTACTGAGATATGGCTAATTTATTGAATTTTTAATCAAATAAATGGTCATAACTCTGGTGTTACTGGCCCGATGCAAGTTATACGTACACTTGTGCACTATGATGATACATATTTGGTTGGAGTTTCATGAAATTTCACCCATTGTCTACAGTGATCGGACTCCGGACGGACAACGCCAAACCAATATCCCTCTTCCAGATTCTTCGGCGAAAAAAACATATCATGGGTTATCTCAGTTCCTATTGCATTAGTAGACACATGACCAACAAATACATGCCTCTCATCAACGGAAATCCTACATCTATAACAGCAAAAACAACAGAGTCTTTTAGGTCAAAGACTATCCACCAGTTATATTTAGTCTTTCTGTGCTCCATAAGTGAAGGGAGATAACACCGACAAAGCAATCTGTCTTAAACTTACCCAAAATACCACCAGATGGCGATTGCCTCTCTCCAAACCAGCCACATCAATGCCTGTCGCTGATTTGTCATCAATCTTAAACTTACCCAAAATACCACCAGATGGCGATTGTCTCTCTCTCCAAACCAGCCACATCAATGCCTGTCGCTGATGGGTCATCAATGAAACAACAACACCCTTTGGGTCCTCCAACTCTTCAGTAGACTTTGGGCATGTCTCCAGCTGTCTGTATCAATAAATTTGTATATAAGTGTAGAAATTCAATACTGGGCCAATATGGAGTGATTTATTATATTTCATAAATACATTATTTATAAAATGGCAAACATGTATTACTTTGTTTAATTTGATTGTTATATAAAATAGAGATATAGAAGAAATATATAACGTGTGTATATGCCGTGTACCGTAGTTTTATTTTTATTGAACACGATCTGAAAAAACACACCATAATTTTATACTAAAAATGTTACAGTGAATTGGTTCCGTAATGGGATCGTGTATTACTATCGTGTTAAACGGAACATGGCCATTTTATTGATATATATTAAAACAGTACAGGTAAATAATATATTGGTATAAATATTACCAAACTTCGAAAATCAATAAATTATAAACTAACAAGCAACACAAGAATAGACTTCATGTTTCGGCAATAGATGCCCCAAAGTAAATTATTAGTGGTGTGTGACCAAAAGAGGGGAAGTAATTGACTACGATCAAGCCTTTATGTCCATCTTGTCATTGCGAATATTGCATCTGCACGAGGCATTTATTCCAATTGACTTCTAACCACTGTAGAAAGCTAAACAAATTGAATTTTAATGACAAACATACATGTACAATACTTGCCGGATTGTTCTCAGCAGAAACTTATTTAATATATAAAAAGTGGCGCAGATAGTCTTTTGAATTTGAAGGCCTAACTTATAAATTGAGCACCGATGATACGTGGGTCTGTGGGCATGCATGTGGACGGATTTTAATGTACATCTATTTTTCAGAACGATACCAAATTGAGCCTAAAATTGCTATACACATCACCAATACAACCTGGGTTTGATAACGTGACCGGGAAGTATGTGAGATGGTAAGATGGTTGCTAGATCGGACAGGTAGGTTTTCTCAGGGTACTCCGCTTGCCTCCCACACGAATGACCACATTTACACTTTCATCCGTGCAAACAAGAGTGATAAATATAAGTTGTTAAAGATGGTTTTCACAATGGTTCTCACATAAATAATAGGATGTCCAATTAGCGCAGTGGTTAGCGCGCTCGCTTCTCACCAATGCAACCCGGGTTCGATCCTCGGACAGGGAAGAATGTGAGATGGTACGGTGGACGCCAGATCGGACAGGTGAGTTTTCTCTGGTACTCTGGTTTCCTCCCACACGAATGACCACATATACGCTTTCATCCACCCCAACAAGAGTGATTAATATAAGTTGTTAAAACTTGCTTCGCAATAAAGTTTAAACTTAGTTAATGTTTTTACTAATGGTACACTACTATGTAATTTAAATTATTACCAATATCGTAAAATAAAGTCATAATAACAGTCATACCATTATACACGTTCTGGAGTTTGTTATGTTATATTTTGGGTTTTACGCCTGCATCAGCACCATTTTGGGCTATATCGCCGGCGGGCAGTTTACTTAACAACACCTTTCCTGGGCAGGCTCCAGCGGTTAACCAGTACTTGGGTGCACCAACCTCCGTAAGAAACTGCCAACTTTTTCATATAAATGAGACACGGTCTGAGCGGGGGTTCTGGAGTTTACAGATTTCAATAAAACAGTCAAATTCTCGGCCAAATTTACTCAACTTGTATCAATTTGCGAGATGCATCACATACAATAAATGTCATACTTGTGTAATCTCTCGATGGCGTCTTTCGTTAAACTGCCGACCTCCTTCAGTCGAGCTGCTGTCATACGACCGCCATACAACTGCATTGCCTGGGGATTGGCTATAGGAAAAACAAAGAAATATTATATACCGGTACATACAGCCGAACATATCATACAGGCATCTGCATTATAACACCATTTACCAGAAAAGGACAGCATTACATCTCTAATATTTGAGGTCTAAAATATAACTACAGTCTAAACCGTGTTAGTGGTCACCTCCATTAAGCAGCCAACCTGTATTAAGCTTTTTACTATACATTTGCCCTCTATTACCGTATTTAGCTATGTATAGTGCGCTATCGTGTATAATGCGCACCCACGATTTGGCACGAAAATCGGGGGAAAAACTGAGTTCCGATGTATACTGCGCACGTGAAAAACACAATTTTCCAAGTCAAAATTTAACATTTCTCAAGAATCGCTAAAAACTGTGCTCCGTGATTTTTACAACTTATATTAATCACTCGAGATACCTCATCGAGGAACGGTAACGCACTCAGGCATGATTTCATGAAAAAAAAAACCCATCTCAACACGTTCTCAAACATGTCAGCAGATGCTCAAACTTCTCAACACGTGTAGCCTACCTAATTAACTGGGACCCATTGTGAATGGTTTGTCGAAATTAATTATCGCTACAAACAATTGAAATACTGCAGCCAAAAAAAGTTTTTTTTTTATGCAATGCATTGTACATAGTAAATATTTCCCGTAAAAATAACCAACACATCGTGTCTTTAATCATGTCGTATTTAAAAACATACGGTATATTAAATCAAATAAACTATAATTACAAAGTTTCCTTATCTCTATAATATCGTACGAAGGCAGCGTCGCTTTAGGCGGCGAAGTACGCGAAAAGTACGGGAAATATTACATACGATAAAACCACGTGATGTTATCAAATCGCCATTTTTTATGCATTTAGTAATTTCAATTAAATTCTTCAAAGTTTGCCAAAATAAACGCAATATATGCTAATTTTGTGGTCTTATTCATTTCATTTATTTATATAGACTATCGGCAACTGGTTTTAATAGCTAGTTTATAACGTATGTCGAATGTAACAAATTATAGAATGACTGTGGGCCGTTCGGGTCAAATTTCATGAAATATTGGTCAATTTTGGTCCGGAAAAAAATGTCCTGATGTCTGTACTGGTGTATAATGCGCAGTAGATCAAATGGATGAGGATTTCAGTAAGAAATGTGCGCACTATACATAGCTAAATACGGTAAGCTATATGTGCTACTAACCGGTATACCTCCCACCCCTAGTATATGTGCTACTAACCGGTATACCTCCCACCCCTAGTATCTGTGCTACTAACCGGTATACCTCCCACCCCTAGTATCTGTGCTACTAACCGGTATACCTCCCACCCCTAGTATCTGTGCTACTAACCGGTATACCTCCCACCCCTAGTATCTGTGCTACTAACCGGTATACCTCCCACCCCTAGTATCTGTGCTACTAACCGGTATACCTCCCACCCCTAGTATCTGTGCTACTAACCGTATACCTCCCACCCCTAGTATCTGTGCTACTAACCAGTATACCCCACCCCTAGTATTTGTGCTATAACCGTATATACTCCCACCCCTAGTATCTGTGCTACTAACCAGTATACCTCCCACCCCTAGTATTGTGCTACTAACCAGTATACCTCCCACCCCTAGTATCTGTGCTACTAACCAGTATACCTCCCACCCCTAGTATTTGTGCTACTAACCGGTATATCCCCACCCCTAGTATCTGTGCTACTAACCAGTATACCTCCCACCCCTAGTATCTGTGCTACTAACCAGTATACCTCCCACCCTAGTATCTGTGCTACTAACCAGTATACCTCCCACCCCTAGTATTTGTGCTACTAACCGGTATATCTCCCACCCCTAGTATCTGTGCTACTAACCAGTATACCTCCCACCCTAGTATTTGTGCTACTAACCGGTATATCTCCCACCCCTAGTATCTGTGCTACTAACCAGTATACCTCCACCCCTAGTATTTGTGCTACTAACCGGTATATCTCCCACCCCTAGTATCTGTGCTACTAACCAGTATACCTCCCACCCCTAGTATTTGTGCTACTAACCAGTATACCTCCCACCCCTAGTATCTGTGCTACTAACCAGTATACCTCCCACCCCTAGTATTTGTGCTACTAACCGGTATATCTCCCACCCTAGTATCTGTGCTACTAACCAGTATACTCCCACCCCTAGTATCTGTGCTACTAACCAGTATACCTCCCACCCCTAGTATCTGTGCTACTAACCAGTATACCTCCCACCCCTAGTATCTGTGCTACTAACCGGTATATCTCCCACCCCTAGTATTTGTGCTACTAACCGGTATACCTCCCACCCCTAGTATTTGTGCTACTTACCGGCATACATCTGTTGCAGTATATGCGGGGGTATTTGTGCTACATGGGGTAACACTGACGTCTGTCTCATATTGTCCGGATTGTGTGACTGGTGTCCTATAAAAACAAATTGTCATTAGGATATCATTTTCATGTACATAAAGTGACATTAGATGGTAAAAAGCAAATAAAATGCATTTGTTCACGTATAAATGCATTGCTACTACACATTCTTCTGAATACATTCGAACACTAACATTGAATCAATAAACAGTGTTTTTTTGGTGTACAAACTTGAAAGTGAAAAGTAGAATTTCATATAACGGTCATCCACGCTCCTGAATTGGCGTTTGTTTGTTATTGGAGTCAATACTAAACACGCGATTCTTTCGATTAGAGATAGTTTAACTAAGAGTAGTCAGATATCATGGTACATATGTACCATACCGTGTGTTATTCAGGATAAACGCGTTGTATTACGCATGAATGTCGACCATTTTTACATCATTTTGTTATGTCAACAAACAGCGTAAATGACATTTGTTTATTTGTTGAAATACTCAGTTTTTGAGGCAAATATTTGTTAAAGAATTATACCATATAATAACAAATTACAATCTGCAGACATTTGCGTTTTCACCGATGTAATGTCGCTTTAAAGTATAAACTTTTTTTATTTTACAATGATCGCGAAACAAGCTTTAACAACTTATATTAACCCATTTCATTCTGGATATATTTAAAGGCTTTTGCAAACAACATAGATCCAGATCAGCCGCAGCGTGACGATCAGGATCTACGTTGTTTGCTGCATAGCCAAGTGTCTTAGCAAGATCATCTGAATAGCAAACAGCATAGATCCTGATCAGACGGCACATTCCGTGGCGGTTGATCTGGCTCTATGTTCTTTGCAGATACCGTTTGAACGGTATCCAAAATGAAATGGGTTAATCACTCTCATTGGCACAAATGGAAACGTATATGTGGTCCAGACTCCTTTGTGGAGGAGGAAACCGGAGTACTCTGAGAAAACCAAGATATTTTGTTTCGTTACTGCCAAGAAAACATAATGGCCACAAATTTCACAGAAGTATGCAAATATCTATACATTTCTTATTTAAATCTGATTTTCAATCATTCTTTCATTATAATGAACAGTTTTAAAATATCTAAAATACCAGATACACCCATTCTTAACGTTTCTTTCCTTTACTGTTACAGTTACCTCTACCTGTTCTCCTGTCTATTGACGCAATAGTCTTTCAATTACCTTATTCATTTCTATAGTTCAAAGACAAAAATATGCTAGAATATAATACTACATACACTGGAATAGTTAGTGCCGGTTGACTTGTTCCGTTAACTGGGTAGTGTACACATAGGGGGGGGGGGGGCATTATTCTATGGCATGGTACCCTCACTCGTGTAGTGTACACATAGGGGGGGGGGGGCATTATTCTATGGCATGGTACCCTCACTCGTGTAGTGTACACATAGGGGGGGGCATTATTCTATGGCATGGTACCCTCACTCGTGTAGTGTACACATGTGGGGTCATTATTCTATGGCATGGTACCCTCACTCGTGTAGTGTACACATAGGGGGGGGGGTCATTATTCTATGGCATGGAAGGGTAACACACCCTCACTCACTCGTGTAGTGTACACATAGGGGGGGGGGTCATTATTCTATGGCATGGAAGGGTAACACACCCTCACTCACTCGTGTAGTGTACACATAGGGGGGGTCATTATCTATGGCATGGTACCCTCACTCGTGTAGTGTACACATAGGGGGGGGTCATTATTCTATGGCATGGTACCCTCACTCGTGTAGTGTACACATAGGGGGGGTCATTATTATATGGCATGGTACCCTCACTCGTGTAGTGTACACATAGGGGGGGGGTCATTATTATATGGCATGGTACCCTCACTCGTGTAGTGTACACATGGGGGGGGGTCATTATTATATGGCATGGTACCCTCACTCGTGTAGTGTACACATGGGGGGGGGTCATTATTATATGGCATGGTACCCTTACTCGTGTAGTGTACACATAGGGGGGTCATTATTCTATGGCATGGTACCCTCACTTGTGTAGTGTACACATAGGGGGGGGTCATTATTCTATGGCACATAGGGGGGGGTCATTATTCTATGGCATGGTACCCTCACTCGTGTAGTGTACACATGGGGGGGGGGTCATTATTCTATGGCATGGTACCCTCACTCGTGTAATGTACACATAGGGGGGGGTCATTATTCTATGGCATGGTACCCTCACTCGTGTAGTGTACACATAGGGGGGGGTCATTATTCGATGGCATGGTACCCTCA
Organism: Archivesica marissinica; assembly: GCA_014843695.1. Lineage (NCBI taxonomy): Eukaryota > Metazoa > Mollusca > Bivalvia > Venerida > Vesicomyidae > Archivesica > Archivesica marissinica. The sequence goes on from CM026393.1 coordinate 31,490,949, forward strand.
CTTGTGTAGTGTACACATAGGGAGGGGGGTCATTATTCTATGGCATGGTACCCTCACTCATGTAGTGTACACATAGGGGGGTCATTATTCTATGGCATGGTACCCTCACTTGTGTAGTGTACACATAGGGGGGGTCATTATTCTATGGCATGGTACCCTCACTCGTGTAGTGTACACCTAGGGGGGGGGGTCAATTATTCTATGGCATGGTACCCTCACTCGTGTAAATATGCTGTTAAGCCTTAAATAACATGTAATTGTAATCAATTGAACATTTCATCATCAATGGGGGACATTTTGTAGCAAGGCTTGTCGATATTATATAACAGAATAATGACCAGGGTTATTATTTAGAGAGGGGGGGGTCAACATTCTATATGACACCGGTAATTTATTCCTCTCAACTTCAGGTATATATCACCAATTCTCCATAATATACATATGCATGAAATGTACTATAATTGTGTGCAAAGGAATTTATTTATGGAATTCCATAGCTGCCTATTATATATTTGTGCACGACATGGACTGTGAACGTGATCAACGTACTACGACTGTATCATAGGGTATAAAATAGGATATTATTAACAAACTAGCTGTTTCCAGTGTAGCATGCATTTACTGGTGTGAATCTATCCTGGTTCGGTATTCACATTCTTAGTTATACGTAATTCTAACACGACCCAGCTAATAACATACATACGTCTAGAGTAAAACCAATCTCGGGTTATTCTGCAATATACCTACCTTGAACAATGCTGCACGCGCACCGTGTTTTGGCTACGTCATTTATACAATGCGTGTAAGTTTTATGAATGAAAGTCACGCGATGTTTGTAAAAAATACCGTTGGAATTCACGGAAGTGAGCTATTTTTAGAATCAGATAATCTCTTGTCCATCTTGTTTTTCTGTTAAGTAACGTTTCAGTTACTATTCTGTACAGTTTTATTTGACAAAATAAATAAAATTATTGATCAGTTACAACTTTTGTTCATTTATGCACTAGATTGATATTTTCTATTTAAAAAATAACGTCATCACCCCTTTACGCGGGAGGAAATTTCGAAAGCCAAATGCAGCGGCGTTTGAAGAAAATACTCCTTTAAAATTATTAGAAGTCGTGTTAGAATCGAAATAATAAGTATCAACCGTGGTATATCGCAGAATAACCCTCGTTTGTCGTTCTTATGCGTTCTTCGGCCTTCGTGATATATTTCTACGCATAAGAACGACAAACGAGGGTTATTCTGCGATATACCACGGTTGATACTTATTATTTCTTAAATATTTCTCAATTTACATATTCTTGAAATATGTAATATAGTTTCATGTTTAAACATTCCAGAGTACACAGTAGTAGTATTAAGTTGTACGTGTTTAACTATTAACCCTTTCCTTCATAGAAATTTAGGTTAATATACAATTATATCGCCATACAAACGACAGCCATTTAGCTATCATGCAGTGGATAAGTAGTCACCATATCTATCCCACCTCCATAGATATTACTGGGACTACATGAAATTCTGGCCTTTATTATGAACATTGGTTTGGCTACTACATTATTAATGTATGCCATATTGGTATTGGCGTCAAGAGGTGCTACTATGAGGGAAAGGGTTAAGACCACCGCCGAAATACACTGTACTATTTATTAATCCATTTTTTACCTACTTCATATGTTATAATGTTTGTTTGTATTTGATGAAATAAAAAAAAACTATAATTGTGTGTAAAGGTAACAATGACAGGTGGAATACACACCACCAATACAAATGTACAACGTCCATTGAGGTTGCCAGTACTGATGCATGCTTTTCTAGTTTGGGTTTCATGAAACATAAGTTACAAGCTGCTGTTCACCATTCAGCATCACTTTCAAATTAACATAGAGACAGAGAGGTATCATCAAACATATTGGGTTGTTTCATATTAATATACATTATATCAGTGACATACAAATCTATATCCTACATGTATGTATGTTCCATTAATGCCAAACCCCTTGCGGGGACCTAGACATGTTTTCCTGGGCAGGCTTAGCCGACCTAAGTGGTTAACCAGTACTAAGCAATGTGTGTGAGGTGCCTTGCTCAATGACACTACATACGTGGCCTGACCGAGTATCGAACCCGGGACCGTTCGATTCCAAATCCGACGCTCTACCACTGGACCACGGACGCTACATACCCGACTGCTGGACTACTGTTGAACCATTCGGGAAGATCTTAACGACCTGTGGTTGTCTAGGAACTTGGGAACTTCCAGCTTGTCCTGTAGATAAAGACACTCGTGCAAGCAATTGGCTGGTTCAATATATATACGCAAAATTATAATACTATTTTGAGCGGTCGGGTAGTTTTATCAGATGACAAAGTGAATAATGGAACTCGGATTCATGTATATCACTGTTTGAGGAGGACAAGTCATGAATAGCCGGACAGCTGTTAACCCTTTCAACACCACAGACCTCTAAATAGGCTTACAAAAAGTGTAGATCCAGATGAGCCAGCTCGTGACGAGCCGTCTCATCAGGATCTGCACTTTTTGCCAGTGATATGACTATTTTTAGACATAATTACCCATTTTGATAAATGAACTTGTCCAAATGTGATTTTCTGATTCATTTATTGGTTTATGAATATCATGGACCAGTCCATGTGAGTTACTTGGTGTTGAATGGGTTAAGCATGTTGGACGCAAGCCTGTATGGGTATACATATCTGTACCTAACATAAGTCAATACCATACATTCATTCTAAAGATATCAATCTGGACTGAGAGGCAACGCAACAACAATATAACTCCACTTGTAGCAGGGGATCAAAATCTTGAAAGAAAACTAACTGTTTACATTCAACAAGGCATAATGCAACAATGATCTATGTACAACTTAGACTGGTTCTTGTCAGTGCAGGGTTCATTCTAGGTCAGAATTTTTGGGAGAAGTGAGAAAGCGCGTGATCACTTCCTTAAATGGTGTTCTTTAATATACCTCTGCAAAATAGGGTTAAAATGCACAGTACAACCATTAAATACATTGAATAGAAGGAGTGCTTTATAATGGGCCAGTGTATCTTACTAGACAAAACTTTGTTTGAAAATCGTAAAAACCAAAAAATATTTTAAAATTTTTTTTTATTAGGTAGAAGACAATTTCGCCCACATCGCCCTCTAGAATGATCCCTGCAGTGTTGTTGAATTCCCAACAAAGCAGAATGCAACAATGATATATGTACAACTTAGACTGGTTCTTGTCAGTGTTGTTGAATTCCCAATAAAGCAGAATGCAACAATGATATATGTACAACTTAGACTGGTTCTTGTCAGTGTTGTTGAACTCCCAACAAGGCAGAATGCAACAATGATCTATGTACAACTTAGACTGGTTCTGGCCAGTGTTGTTGAACTCTCAACAAGGCAGAATGCAACAATGGTATATGTACAACTTAGACTGGTTCTGGCCAGTGTTGTTGAACTCTCAACAAGGCAGAATGCAACAATGATATATGTACAACTTAGACTGGTTCTGGCCAGTGTTGTTGAACTCTCAACAAGGCAGAATGCAACAATGATATATGTACAACTTAGACTGGTTCTTGTCAGTGTTGTTGAACTCCCAACAAGGCAGAATGCAACAATGATATATGTACAACTTAGACTGGTTCTTGCCAGTGTTGATGAACTCCCAACAAGCTTAGGTGTTTATCAGAACCAGTCAGGATAAACCTGGCTATCTGCGATATTCAAATGGTTAAACATGAAACTCAATTAAAAATCAATTTTCTTTTTTTGTTCGGGTCTTAAGCCCTCTTCAGCACCATTTTAGGCTATATTAATGGCGGGCAGTTTACCTAACAACACCTTTCCTGAGCAGGCTCGAGTGGTTAACCTAGTACTTGGTGCACCAATCTCCGTAAGAAACCAAATGAATGGAATGAGATGATAATTATGTACATGTATAACTTGTTTGGTATGGAATTAATTGACGAAATACATGTACAAATCTACAATGGGCAGATGCTTAGCTACATTTATAGCAACCTCTATCCTTACAGGGCTCAAGCTAGACTCCATATTTTGGGAGAAGTCACTTCTCCGTCCAGATGATTTAGGGAGAAGTGAGAAAATTTAGGGAGAAGTGGGGAGACTTTTGAATGACTGCAAATAGTGAAACCGTATTTAGTCGAGGTTTGCAGGATATACATTGTAGGAACTATTGTATGTAGAAAAGCTGCAGGGCATTCACTAGACTGAAAGTGAAAGGACTCCTTAGGCTCTGCAAAGAGCAATGACTCCAACTGCACAGAATGTGACGACAATATGCACAATTTAAAAAAAGAAAAGCTCCACAAGCCTTGCTGAAATGCAACCTGGGCTTAGCAATCCAGTCTGCACTGTGTTCAAATTCTTAAATGTGTAATAACTCAAACAAGAGTGATAACATGATAACATATGTTATCATATCAAGAATGTGAAGGTGATAACTATACTGTGTCAATGTTGTTATCACCTTCAAACCTGTCACAGGTGTGATCTAATGAAAACATTGTTGTGGTGGGGCACAGTAGTAACACAGTTGCTAAGCAATGTCACTATGGTGATGCAGGTACGATAGCTGGATTATTGTACCGGTATGCATAATTTATATCTGTGCCTCCTTCAGAACAATCACATTCACGAAAATCTAAAAAGTGTTTTGGAGATTAAGAAAGGACAATATGCCCGCCCTCCTGAACTCTATGCACAGAAAAAATATGCAACTTTCAGTGGTTTACAAACTCATTATTGGAGATTAGATCTGCACCATCACTTTATAAAACTTTTCTCAGACCTCAAAGTCGAGCTCTATAGATTGAATTAATCGTGTATGACACTTGCACTCAGCTGACCTAATCACACGGTATGAGACTGTGTTTGAGGTCTGAGAAAAATCTTTATAGCCGCCTCCGCCAAGGCATTTAGGCGACTGGTTTCTCTAAGTAGTTTACGTTGTCATCTAAATTATTTATGTGGACAAGGCATCTTCGTTCTTCTCAGGGTGACAAGTCCTATATCATCTTTCGAAGGGGTCCCTTGTAGGGCCACATCCTCCACAATTTGTCAGCTCACAGCAGCAATAATGGTTCCGGTTTCTTCGCTGGGGTCCTCACGCCATCACAAAGTCTGCGTCCCACCGTCTTCCTAGAAGGAGATCCGTCCCCTTGAAGGAGCCGGCTAAAAGAAAACCAGCCACGCCGCCGCCAGCACTAAGCGTTGCTATCGCGCCAAGTAGGGAAGTTAGTAGTAAGTTACTCTATATGTAAATGTATCGAGTCACGCGATTCCGATGACACGGCTTCCGTCAGCGAAGTCCTTGACCCATATTCCTGCTGTGAGCTGTGGCTAGGTCACAACTTGCACGTTGTGGAGGAGAGACCTGGTTTTTAATCACCGGGCCAGGCCTCAAGTTTATAAAACTTTTCTCCTATCTCAAACTCAAGTCTCAAGCTTCTGATTGGTTCATCTGGCAGGTAAAACTCAGAATCAACCAATCAAACTCGATTACTCGAGTTTGAGATCTGAGAAAAGTGTTATAACCTCAGGCACCGATCTATAAAACAAGACCAAATAATATTTAAGTTTACCATTCAGCGGTATTTCAGTACTATCTGGACGAACCATGACCACAGCTGGCTGACTGCTACCCTGTGCCTGTGACGAGTTCACTGCTGTAATTCACAAAATCATACAATATTATAACCACTGCTGATCAGTACCCAGTTATATTCTGCGAAGGACACTGACTAATGTTGATAGAACTTGTCCAACCAATCCTGCTTTTTCTTAGTTTTAACCCATTCAACCCCAAGTAACTGACATGGACTGGTGCATTCAACACCAAGTAACTGACATGGACTGGTGCATTCAACACCAAGTACCTGACATGGACTGGTGCATTCAACACCAAGTACCTGACATGGACTGGTGCATTCAACACCAAGTACCTGACATGGACTGGTGCATTCAACACCAAGGTCCGCCTCCGTGGTCGAGTGGTTAAGGTCGCTGACTTGTATACCACTGTAACCTATCATCACTGATGGTCACGGGTTCGAGCCCCGCTCAGGCCGTGTCTCATTTATATGAAAAAGTTGGCAGTTTCTTACGGAGGTTGGTGCACCCAAGTACTGGTTAACCGCTGGAGCCTGCCCAGGAAAGGTGTTGTTAAGTAAACTGCCCGCCGGCGATATAGCCCAAAATGGTGCTGATCAGGCGTAAAACCCGAAATATAAATATAAAATATAACATATCAACACCAAGTAGCTGACATGGACTGGTGCATTCAACACCAAGTACCTGACATGGACTGGTGCATTCAACACCAAGTACCTGACATGGACTGGTGCATTCAACACCAAGTAACTGACATGGACTGGTGCATTCAACACCAAGTAACTGACATGGACTGGTGCATTCAACACCAAGTAACTGACATGGACTGGTGCATTCAACACCAAGTAGCTGACATGGACTGGTGCATTCAACCCCAAGTAACTGACATGGACTGGTGCATTCAACACCAAGTAACTGACATGGACTGGTGCATTCAACACCAAGTAACTGACATGGACTGGTGCATTCAACACCAAGTAACTGACATGGACTGGTGCATTCAACACCAAGTAACTGACATGGACTGGTGCATTCAACACCAAGTAACTGACATGGACTGGTGCATTCAACACCAAGTAACTGACATGGACTGGTGCATTCAACACCAAGTAACTGACATGGACTGGTGCATTCAACACCAAGTAACTGACATGGACTGGTGCATTCAACACCAAGTAACTGACATGGACTGGTGCATTCAACACCAAGTAACTGACATGGACTGGTGCATTCAACACCAAGTAACTGACATGGACTGGTGCATGATATTAACCCATTCAACACCAAGTAACTGACATGGACTGGTGCATGATATTAACCCATTCAACACCAAGTAACTGACATGGACTGGTGCATGATATTAACCCATTCAACACCAAGTAACTGACATGGACTGGTGCATGATATTAACCCATTCAACACCAAGTAACTGACATGGACTGGTGCATGATATTAACCCATTCAACACCAAGTAACTGACATGGACTGGTGCATGATATTAACCCATTCAACACCAAGTAACTGACATGGACTGGTGCATGATATTAACCCATTCAACACCAAGTAACTGACATGGACTGGTGCATGATATTAACCCATTCAACACCAAGTAACTGACATGGACTGGTGCATGATATTAACACATTCAACACCAAGTAACTGACATGGACTGGTGCATGATATTAACCCATTCAACACCAAGTAACTGACATGGACTGGTGCATGATATTAACCCATTCAACACCAAGTAACTGACATGGACTGGTGCATGATATTAACCCATTCAACACCAAGTAACTGACATGGACTGGTGCATGATATTAACCCATTCAACACCAAGTAACTGACATGGACTGGTGCATGATATTAACCCATTCAACACCAAGTAACTGACATGGACTGGTGCATGATATTAACACATTCAACACCAAGTAACTGACACGGACTGGTGCATGATATTAACCCATTCAACACCAAGTAACTGACATGGACTGGTGCATGATATTAACCCATTCAACACCAAGTAACTGACATGGACTGGTGCATGATATTAACCCATTCAACACCAAGTAACTGACATGGACTGGTGCATGATATTAACACATTCAACACCAAGTAACTGACATGGACTGGTGCATGATATTAACCCATTCAACACCAAGTAACTGACATGGACTGGTGCATGATATTAACCCATTCAACACCAAGTAACTGACATGGACTGGTGCATGATATTAACCCATTCAACACCAAGTAACTGACATGGACTGGTGCATGATATTAACCCATTCAACACCAAGTAACTGACATGGACTGGTGCATGATATTAACCCATTCAACACCAAGTAACTGACATGGACTGGTGCATGATATTAACCCATTCAACACCAAGTAACTGACATGGACTGGTGCATGATATTAACCCATTCAACACCAAGTAACTGACATGGACTGGTGCATGATATTAACCCATTCAACACCAAGTAACTGACATGGACTGGTGCATGATATTAACCCATTCAACACCAAGTAACTGACATGGACTGGTGCATGATATTAACCCATTCAACACCAAGTAACTGACATGGACTGGTGCATGATATTAACCCATTCAACACCAAGTAACTGACATGGACTGGTGCATGATATTAACCCATTCAACACCAAGTAGCTGACATGGACTGGTGCATGATATTAACCCATTCAACACCAAGTAACTGACATGGACTGGTGCATGATATTAACCCATTCAACACCAAGTAACTGACATGGACTGGTGCATGATATTAACCCATTCAACACCAAGTAACTGACATGGACTGGTGCATGATATTAACCCATTCAACACCAAGTAACTGACATGGACTGGTGCATGATATTTAACCCATTCAACACCAAGTAACTGACATGGACTGGTGCATGATATTAACCCATTCAACACCAAGTAACTGACATGGACTGGTGCATGATATTAACCCATTCAACACCAAGTAACTGACATGGACTGGTGCATGATATTAACCCATTCAACACCAAGTAACTGACATGGACTGGTGCATGATATTAACCCATTCAACACCAAGTAACTGACATGGACTGGTGCATGATATTAACCCATTCAACACCAAGTAACTGACACGGACTGGTGCATGATATTAACCCATTCAACACCAAGTAACTGACACGGACTGGTGCATGATATTAACCCATTCAACACCAAGTAACTGACATGGACTGGTGCATGATATTAACCCATTCAACACCAAGTAACTGACATGGACTGGTGCATGATATTAACCCATTCAACACCAAGTAACTGACATGGACTGGTGCATGATATTAACCCATTCAACACCAAGTAACTGACATGGACTGGTGCATGATATTAACCCATTCAACACCAAGTAACTGACATGGACTGGTGCATGATATTAACACATTCAACACCAAGTAACTGACATAGACTGGTGCATGATATTAACCCATTCAACACCAAGTAACTGACATGGACTGGTGCATGATATTAACCCATTCAACACCAAGTAACTGACATGGACTGGTGCATGATATTTTTAGACCAATCAATTAATAAGAAAATTACCGTTGGACCAGTTCATTTATCAAAACGGGTAATTTTATCTAAAAATAGTAATAATTATTACTGGCAAAAAGTGCAGATCCTGATGAGACGGCTCATTATGAGCCGGCTCATCTGGATCTACACTTTTTGTAAGTCTATTTAGAGGCCTGTAGTGTTGAAAGGGTTAATCATATTTTATTGCATATCAATAGTAAATTATGTCACAGCATAAAAGTCAAAAATTAAAGTTCTTTATTTTCATAAAAAATGGCTATTATTGTAGGGTTAATATGGTACGAAACAAAAAAAGATTACATTTTCGGACATTTTTTCAAATTACTGAAATTGTGTACGTCAAGTAAGGCTGTGTGACGGACATTGCACAAGCACAGTCCTTCGATTTTGACCACGCGCCCGAAATCAAGACTAGACGCGCGACAGACTGAGCGCCTCGAAACATGCGCGCGCTGTTAGCATTGATGTGGTTAAAATTGTTTCTAAAACGTTGCATATTTCACTGCAACAATGAACTCTCCGATCCGGTTGTCGGCACCTTTGTCGGCACCTTTGTAGTTTCATTTCAAGCGTGGGTGTCTGCGACGATGTGTTCGACTTTGTAGTCCACGTGCGGCTTATGACTCAAAGGCTTTGACAGGTACAGTGATGCGGAATTTTTTTTATCGGCATCCTTTGATACGATGCAATGATTGTCGCATTATATTTTAAGCTGGCATAATACAACCAACTCTCGGAATGATCACACACATTTAATTGTTGTCAATATACATATAGTCAGCTATGGCAGATACTAAAACAAAGGGGCACTCCGTGCAATTAAAAACATTCCTAAATTGGAACGTCGGGTCGCTAATTGGATTTAAAACTGTTAAAGATAAGCATGGCATTGAATATGTGCATGACGTATGGTGCAAAACCTGCGCTCGACATGCAGACCACATAAAGAAAAGTGATAAACTGCGCGGGAAAGCCACTACGGACGTTGACAAATATGTTGTGGGCACCAACTTCGTATCAAAACATACTGTGATTAGACTCTGAACGCGACAGTCACACCGACACGGACAGTTCCGGCTCCGAATCCGATGATTACGGAAGTGCCGGAAGTGGACAATAACTTTGCTTTGGTTCGTTATTAAATAATAAAACGATTCTTGTTTCAGGTAACGATGTATCTTTTATAATATATGCCCTCCTTTGTAATTATAATTAAGTTTTAAGTGGCGCGCGTTCTCACAAACAGCGCTCGCAATCTCCAAACGTGGCGCGCGATCGGCGGTGCGCCTGGGTTTTCCATAATGATTATGATAATCGAAGGACTGCAAGCAACTAAAAAGTGCTTTACTGAGCAAATATATAGACGATTAAACTTTTTATTACATGTTTCTAAATGAATTGAGTATGAAGTTGAAAATGAAGTTGGTTTAGTTGCTTAGATTTAGTAATTTGGAAAAAATTATGTATGACAGGTGAAGGATCTTACATATATAAAAAATTTATACTGTCTTCTCAATCCTATTCACACACTATATTATAAATGACAGTATATGTACACATATTGAAATAAAATATGACGTAATCTAAAATTTTTGAAGACTGTATAATGTCAAAGGTGGACCGGTTGACAACTTGACAGGGCAAAATCAATATACAGTGTCAGGGTTCCCGCTGTCGGTCGCCAATGGCGCCAAAAAACAAATATTGGCGCTAAATTTTGCGAATTGGTGAAAATATTTGGCACAACTTTTTTTTTTTGGCACATGTTTTTCAATTGGTGACAGAAGTGGCGCAGACAGAGTGAACCCTGATACCGGTACCTCGACAAAGCTTGGTGCTACTCTAGAGGGGAAGACAAAATTAGCTGTAGTAAAATTTTACAATATTCATCAAGATGGGCATAATAATAATTTGAACGCATACTGTCTTGCATAAAACAGTAGTTTCACCTTGTGCATTGCGTTTGATTCTGGCTGTTAAATCTCCTATACTCTTTGTTATACTGTCAATGTTGGAACGTAGCTTTTCCCCTTTATCTGGTAACTGGGACATCTTCACCGTCGCAATGATCGTCTGAAATGCAAGAACGCATCGCTTAAAAGTCAGGTAAAATGGCAAAGTGGGAAATCTGAGGTACGGCAGCGACCTTTCCAGCTAAAGAGGTGTAGAAAGACACCAGGTCACCTTTGTGCAAAGCTTCAGGAAATGTCTGTACCAGGCTGAAATACAGGTGCACTGAACAAAGCTCAGGAAACAAAGTTTAAACGAGGATAAAAACAATTGGGCTTACATCTATCTCATTGACATCGTTTTGTACTTGGGGTAAAGTCGCACCAACAGCTTACATGTAAGTCCCACGGCGACTCTCCAGCTATTATTGGTGGATCAAGACCCCTCGGAGCAGTATTATAGTCATGGACGGACACCTGGGTGGAACCACTCACCTAGAGCGAGCTACCTGGATAGCTACCTTCACATGAAAGAATTTGACACCTCCAGTGGGATTTGAACCTATTTTGGTGAGAGGCAAGTGATTTCAAGTCAATGACCGTAGCCACTCGACCATGTAGGCCCACTCATTTGCATCATAATAAAAATATGAGATATGGAACCAAAACTTGATAAATGAACTGGTCCGAATGTAATTTTCTTATTCATTTATTGGTCTAAGAATATCATGGACCAGTCCATGTCAGTTACTTGGTGTTGAAAGAGTTAAAGGGCTCAAGCTAGACTCAAATTTTTTGGAGATGTCACTTCTCTCTCAAGATGATTTAGGGAGAAGTGAAAACATTTAGGGAGACTTTTGAACGACTGCAAAATAGTGAAACCGTATTTGGTTGAGGATTGCAGGATATACATTGTAGGAACTATTTTATGTAGAAAAGCTGCAGGGCATTCACTAGACTTTGAAAGTAAAACAGATGTCGCCCTGATGTCTATTGTCGGCGTAATGGCAGAAAACAAAGCGACCCGAATCGCCCTCTAGCGTGAGCCCTGTACTTTGTCACAATTTCTAAAAAGGTGGTCATGTAACTGTTTCACAACATAACAAAAATGTTTCAGTATAGAAACAAAATCAGTTTTAGTCCCGAATCGCCCTCTAATCAGTTTTAGTCCCGAATCGCCCTCTATCGTGAGCCCTGTAATCAGTTTTAGTCCCGAATCACCCTCTATCGTGAGCCCTGTAATCAGTTTTAGTCCCGAATCGCCCTCTATCGTGAGCCCTGTAATCAGTTTTAGTCCCGAATCGCCCTCTATCGTGAGCCCTGTAATCAGTTTTAGTCCCGAATCACCCTCTATCGTGAGCCCTGTAATCAGTTTTAGTCCCGAATCGCCCTCTATCGTGAGCCCTGTAATCAGTTTTAGTCCCGAATCGCCCTCTATCGTGAGCCCTGTATTCAGTTTTAGTCCCGAATCACCCTCTATCGTGAGCCCTGTAATCAGTTTTAGTCCCGAATCGCCCTCTATCGTGAGCCCTGTAATCAGTTTTAGTCCCGAATCTCCCTCTATCGTGAGCCCTGTAATCAGTTTAGTCCCGAATCGCCCTCTATCGTGAGCCCTGTAATCAGTTTTAGTCCCGAATCACCCTCTATCGTGAGCCCTGTAATCAGTTTTAGTCCGAATCACCCTCTATCGTGAGCCCTGTAATCAGTTTTAGTCCCGAATCACCCTCTATCGTGAGCCCTGTAATCAGTTTTAGTCCCTAATCACCCTCTATCGTGAGCCCTGTAATCAGTTTTAGTCCGAATCGCCCTCTATCGTGAGCCCTGTAATCAGTTTTAGTCCCGAATCGCCCTCTATCGTGAGCCCTGTAATCAGTTTTAGTCCCGAATCACCCTCTATCGTGAGCCCTGTAATCAGTTTTAGTCCCGAATCGCCCTCTATCGTGAGCCCTGTAATCAGTTTTAGTCCCGAATCGCCCTTTATCGTGAGCCCTGTAATCAGTTTTAGTCCCGAATCGCCCTCTATCGTGAGCCCTGTAATCAGTTTTAGTCCCGAATTGCCCTCTATCGTGAGACCTGTAATCAGTTTTAGTCCCGAATCGCCCTCTATCGTGAGCCCTGTAATCAGTTTTAGTCCCGAATCACCCTCTATCGTGAGCCCTGTAATCAGTTTTAGTCCCGAATCGCCCTCTATCGGTAGCCCTGTAATCAGTTTTAGTGTACTTGAAAAATAACAATCCCATTTTTGACTAGGATGGATTTTGATTTTGCTAGAGCTCTCCACAGCTGTTTCAAATCATAATAGCAAATAATTTGCATACATCTTTTTTAGCCCGTTTTATTAAATTAAAATGACACACTCGCATACAGCACAAGTTCAGTAATGACAATGTATGACCATAAATGATAGCCATTGCTATATTTGTTCTTTGCTTCCTACCAAACATCCTAGTGTTAACTTTAGTTAATGACAATTTACAAAGTTGTGGATGATATCAATAAAGACGGTTATTTACATTACAAATTATACAAATTTAAAACATACAAAATCATTAAATGTATATTAATTACGGAACAACCACTACAAGATCATACACATGCTACAAATTTAACTTCAAATCTGTATAAATGATTAATCATTGAAAAATGCAATCTAAAACACTGATACAATGTAAGTACCAGTACATACCAGGGCTCATTCTAGCGGGTCACCCTAAATAGTAAATAGTCACCCTAGGGACCCTGACATCTCCCTCTGGGGGCCCCACTTCTCCATAAAAAATAATTTTGCGCTCCTTCTATTCAAATGTTGTATTTATCGGTCATACTGGGCATTTTAATAACGATATTTTGTTGAAATTTATTAAATAACGCCATTTAACCCATTTGTTTCTGGATACCATTCAAGCAGTATTTGCAAAGAACATACAGCCAGATCAGCCGCCACAGAACATGCCGTCTGATCAGGCTCTATGCTGTTTGCTATTCTGATATTGCTAAGACACTTGGCTATGTAACAAACAACATAGATCCTGATCAGCACGTAGCATCACGCTGCGGCCGATCTGGATCTATGTTGTTGCAACAAAAGCCTTTAAATGTATCCAGAATGAAATGGGTTCAGGATACGATCACGCGCTTTCTCACTTCTCCCAAAAATCCTGACCTAGAATAGTTTAAACTTTATTTATTTTACAACGATTGCGAAGCAACTTCTAACAACTTATATTAATCACTTTCGTTGGCGCGGATGAAAGCGTATATGTGGTCATTCGTGTGGGAGGAAACCGGAGTACACGGAGAAAAACCCACCTGTCCGATCTTGCGAACACCGTACCATCACACATACGTCCCGGTCCGAGGATCGAACCCAGGTTGCATTGGTGAGAAGCGAGCGCGCTAACCACTGAGCTAATCGGACAGCTGATTGACCTAGAATGAACCCTGCATACAATATTGATCTTAGTAAATTTGGAAGCAGAGCGGCTAACTTATTAGCTCCAGCTTGCTGGTTCGACACTACATACCTTCTGTTTCTCCAGCAATTTCACAAGTTTATTCCTTCTTGTTATATCATCTTGGACCAATTGTGCCAGTCCATTTGCTGCCGGTTTGAATCCCTGTGGTGCACTGTTGGAGGGATCCCTTGCCTGAGTCCACTGCTGAGATTGTTTTGGTGGCACATGTATAACATTAGGAGCTGGTTGTCTGTTCAGGGCTTCAAATGTTGCAATTGGATGATTTTTACTAGCACCAAATGTTTCATAATTGCTGATGGGTTTATTTGCTTCATCTTGAAATGTGTCCTTTGATTTTATTGGTTGAAGTTGCTTAGGTCTGACTGGTTCGGGAACTGGACTCTCCTCATCCTCGGTCAGGTCAATAAAATCAGGCGATCCAGTCTGAATTATCTGCGAGCCTCCAGGCTTTTGAGACTGACCAACACTTTCTGGACTGGATTGGCTCTTTGGATTAGAGTTCATTCTCAATCTCTCTGATAATGGCAAATTGAACAAATCATCTTTATCACCAGCAGGCTTGGCATGGTGTTCATCTGCCTTAATTAGTAAGGAACTGTCAGATTTATCAGACCTCAGCACATTCCCAGTGCCTTTCTCTCCTGCGTTAGTCAAACTGACTGATTTCTTCAATTTTAATCTATTTTCAGTCCTTTCTGACGTTGATTTGGTCAGTTTTACCACTTTCTTTACCTCTTTCCCATTCTCAACAAGTGTTCCAGTTTTATCATCCAAGTTTGCATCACCTTGATCAATGCTCATGCTGCCCATGTCTAAACTCACATCAGCTATGTCATCCGCTCCCTCTTCCCGGATGCCTGGGTTTGTTAATTGTGCCATCTCTGCTACTCTGTCCTGGTTACTGGGTTTGTCATTTGTTGATACATCAGGTTTCCTGGGTTGGTTAACTGGCTGAGCGGGACTTTTAGATTTAACACGCTCGCGGTACTCCATCAAGCTGATTTTCGGCTTTTGCTTTCCCTCCTCCATAGTGGTTGCTGTGTCTGTTTTATTTACGCCTCTCTGTCGCATATCATTGCAGACCTGTCCATAATTGAGATCCTTCAATGGCTGTGAAATTAGCGGCTGGAAAATGATCAATTCATAGTTTTTATAATATATCGGATTATCTTAAAAGACAAAACTACTACACATGATGGGAGTCACCTCCATTAAGCAGCCAACCTGTATTAAGCAGCCAGTTTCCAGATTCCCAATATGTTGTTTTATTATACATTTGCCCTCTATTAAACAGTCATCCATACTAAACAACCAATTTCTGTGATTCCCTTAGCTGGCTGCTTAAGACAGGTTGGACTGTATATGAATTTTATTATTTTCTGTAATTTCAATGTTATATTCATCGTATTGAAACAGGTTAACTTTATCATCAGATTTCTTCTGTGTGCCTGACAGACTGATCTGTAGTCCAGTGGTTAACACGCCCGACTGGTAATCCAGGGATAGCAGGTTTGTTCCCCCATCTGACCCTAATACAATTAGTTTTTTTTCAGATGGGACTTTAAACCGAGGTCTCGTGTCAGTGCTTTACACCGTGCACGTACATGAACCAGAGGAGACTCTGGAATGGGTCTCTGTCTGTATCTTTGCACTATCATCCAAAAATCTAAAATGTCTAATCTCTTCAGGAGGCGTCGCTCATATGGGCAACCGGTAGCGACGATAAATAAACGTAAAACACAAAACATTCAGTGTGCCTGAAGCACCATACAGACAACTATACTTCATAAGATAGACCTTCAAAATAGGGAGACATTTAATTTTTAAGGTACAATGTACACAAGGTAGAAGTCTATTAATTTAACATGGGTTCCTCTATAATACATGTATATTCAATCTATGTAGGAGAAAACTTATCTGACAGTATTTAAAAAGTTTATATCACATGTAAACTTTCTTTTACCGTTCAGTATATATAGAGATAATTAGATATGTACATACATGTATAGTGTATGGAGACAAAAACCAAATCATACCCGAATCAGTGTCTGTGGTACTTTTGGTCTTTTACTGGAATCCATTGTATTCAGTGTACATTACCAACCTACAACAGAAATTACGTATATACATGTATATATATAAAAAAAAATTAATTCCATTTTTTACTATTCGCGATATCAACATACAAAATCAATATATGTTCAACAATACAATGTACTAACATAAATTAACTTAATGTCTTTTATATGCTGAATCGCAGATACATTAAATATAAATACAATGTATATATGTAACCGTCTCCGTGGCCTAGTGGTTAAGGCATCCGCCTACGGAGCGGGAGGTCGAAGGTTCGAATCTCGTCAGGGATTCGTTCTGATATGGCCAGTTGGTGAGCCGCCAGCTAGTTAAATAATGGTTACCGATTGCCTACCAGCCTGAAGTCTGGCACACAAGCATAGGATTCGGGAAGTACTGATGTTCATAAAAAAGAGGTGTCTCATAAGTCAGAAATGGCTGGCCCTTTAAATAGGGGACACTATACTAAACAAACACACACTATGTATGATGGATAGAATATATATATATGTATACCAAATGTTAAAACACAAGCTTTTATAATATATAAAAGGTGTTTTCTGAGTCGGATGAACTGCACTGGTGTACTGGGACTACATGTAAGTGTACCGCTTTACATGTATATGACATAGCGTACTTACTGTACGAATTGACTGTAATTCAGTTCAAGAGATCTGAGTGTGGTTCATAACTTTAGAATAAAAGAGGGAAGAGTGTAGTGTATTTCGGCACAGGTAGAACATCGGTCTAGATAGATCAAAGTTCAGATGAGTAGCTACAGCTGTTCGACTAGTGTTTGGGATGTCGAGACCCACGTCTGGCCACTAACATTTCCACTCTTACTTTGCAGGGCTCATTCTAGAGAGCGACTTGGGCAAAGTCTATGAATTATAGTTTATATTAATTATCAGAGACACACAAAGATATATAACGGTAACACATGTAACAGATACTGACTACTATGTAAATATTTATATTTGGTCAGAAAATTATTAGTAAACTAGGAAAGTCCACGGAAAACTAGATTTTTAAACTACACTAGCCCAAGCTTAAAACAGTTAAAAATGTACGACTCGGACAGTTGATTTTGCAACTTAAATGTTGCAATAGCTGTATTGAGCAGCAAGGTCACATGAAAAGCTAATACTGTCAACAAGAGTTTTTTGAAAGTTGTTTTCACGACTTAAGAAAATAATAATATACGACAAGTGCAATTAACATTTTATACTGGTCATTATATGTGAGATTTATGCTGAGCATGCTGCATAGGTTCCACCACTCTATGTATTTTCTATTAATGTCAAACCCATTCAATGGCCATTGCACAAATTTGCAGGGACCTAGAGTAGACATGTTTTCCTAGGCAGGCTTAGCTGACCTAACTAAACGGTTAACCAGTACTAAGCAATGTGTGTGAGGTGCCTTGCTCAATGACATTCTTCCTGACAGAGTATTGAAGTTTGAACCTGGGACTGTTCGATTCCAAATCTGAACTATCTGCTCATTGAAATACGTAGACAGAACCACTACGTAGAAAACGTCTACGGGGATGAGTATCTTAGTAATATTGGTTGAGAGCGGACTTGAAGCCATCAACTGTGTTCGCATGCACTACACTATCATCCAGGTGGTTTAAGTCTGCAAGTGTGTTCACAAAGAGTTTTTAAACTGTTCAGTGTGAGCTAAATATTGGTATTGTACGGTTTCTTGTAAATTGTTTGTTGTACGCTTATGTATAATGTTTGATGTTTCGTAATCACTATAGCGTTTGATTTGTCGTCCTTTTTTCTTTGTCATGTTAACCAGTGTTAACATCTGGGTCGACAGCTGGCACCATACTCCCTGCTATCTTGAAGAGCATGGCCAATCTGTTGTACCCACATTGTTCTTCCAGTGTATTGAGTTTAAGGCTCCTAAACATGTTCGTTACAGTCTTTTTCTCTGGTAATCATTTAATATGAAACAAGCTCCTAGTCTTTGAAGTTTTTTCGTATCTTTTTTATATATATGGGACCCAAATTCAAGTGTTGATCTTACTATCTAGTCTCTAGAGCCATAAATGCATTTTTTTCAACATTCCCAGTGGTAGAGCGTCGGATATGGAATCGATCGTCACGGGTTCGATACTCGACCAGGCCACGTATGTAGTATCATTGAGCAAGGCACCTCACACACATTGCTTAGTACTGGTTAATCGCTTAGGTCGGCTAAGCCTGCCCAGGAAAACATGTCTAAGTCCTCGCGAGGGGTTTGACATTAAAGGAACATACATACTCGACCAGGACACGTATGTAGTGTCATTGACCAAGGCACCTCAAACACATTGCTTAGTACTGGTTAACCACTTAGTTCGGCTAATATTTCCCAGGAAAATACACTGATCATGTGACATGTCGCGAAATAACATGACATTCTAATTTCTATTTGAGAAAGGAAGATACAATTTCAGGGGCAACACAATATGGATATAGTTTATATATCATTACTATAAAGGCATGGTATATGTCCTCACAAAATTTATTTTTGAAATTACACACTTCCTCAAATTTGAACTCTCGCGGGATTTCTGATTTGGTCCAAAGTTTTGAATAGGTTTGCCTGAAATACGAAATGGAATATTGTGTGTGAAATACAAGATACAAGTTACAAGAAGGTTTATTTAACGTCGGATTACATTTACAAATAACATTAGCTAATAAGCTATTTTTCCGACAAACATATATTATAATCAAAACATAAGAAAAAACAGCTAAGAAATAAAAGTTGGTTTAAACATGAATACAACACAGGACATAGCATAATTAAAACATGTTAAAGCGAGCACCTAAAAGACAAAAATAAAATTAATACATTGTGTTAATAGTTTTAACAATTTAAGGATAACATACAGCTTAAGATACAAGCAACTATATAATTTAGATAAATCTTAAGAATTCAAATAGAAATACACTATTGATTGATACACTGTGTTGTAGTTGCTGATCTTGGCCTGTGACCTAAAAACTGCAAAGAACAAAAAATGTTATGACACTGACAGGCAAAAAGGTACACTACTGTGCAATTAAGATATGTTTTAAAAAAAACAGTTATCCCCCAAATCAGATTTGGAAAGGAACTGATCAGCAATTACCTCACAGGTATCTTAAAACAAAATACATAAAAAGCAGTTAAAGCAACTATTTGTGGCATGCAAATTTATAGAACACTAAAACTAAGTTACAACAATCAAATTAGAACATCAAGCTAGCACAAATCATAAATGCATGAAATGTAATTGGTGTGTGTGAAATGGAATATTAAATCCTATATAAATGCAAAATAAGAGCATGAAATGACTTCTATTGTATTATATATCGAACATTAATTATATTTGATGAAAATCACACAGGTTGCAATTAAATATTAACTGCTTGTCTGTCTTCAGCTCCAAATCCCCACTAAGACTTATCTCCATTTGTAAAATGAAAATTCAGAACACAAATGGAAACCTGAATGGTCATTCCACGCCAAACATGAATGAGATCACTGTACGTTCAAATGGCATATATAAACTTCTCAATAACCTGAACCCACATAAGGCTAGTGATCCGTACCAAATTAAGCCAATCATACTTAAAACCCTGTCTAAAGAACTCTCACCTATCCGAAGTCTTATTCCACAAATCCCTCAACGAAGGATCACTGCCGGCCCAGTGGAAGTCAACAAATGTTGCTCCCATTTTTAAAAAAGGGGACAAGTCAAACCTCGCCAACTATAGGCCTATCTCACTGACTTGTGTTCTATGCATGGTTCTAGAACATATATATAGTTTCCTCCTCGATAGTAAAACACCTCACTAACCACAGTATTCTGTACCATTTGCAGCGTGGTTTTAGAGAACAACGGTCATGCGTGACCCAATTAGTAATGCTAGTCAATGACTTGGTTACCTATGTCTACAATAAGTATCAGGTATATCTCATCCTATTAGACTTCAGTAAGGCTTTCAGTAAGGTCAATCACGAGAAAGTACTACTAAAAATGCATGAATATGGAGTAAGAGGTCAAACATTAAGGTGGATTAAGAGTTTTCTAGGTAATAGACTCCAGTCAGTTGTCCTTAATGGTATTAGTTCAGAGGCCAGTCCGATGTCCTCTGGAGTCCCACAGGGATCCGTACTTGGACCCCTGCTTTGTCTAGCCTATACAAACGTCCTCCCACAAAACATCAGTTCCAAAGTCGGTATCTTTGCAGATGATACTGCAGTCTGTCTATCACTGAGTCCTACTTGAGTCGGTCACCTCAGCCAAATACATTGGCGTGGATATCTCAAATAACCTGTGGTTGGACACTCACATAAAAAGGTAAACTAAGAAAGCAAACCAATCATTAAGATTTCTACGTAGAAACCTCCAGGTCAAATCCGAACCCCTTATGTTCATGGCTTACCAGACACTAGTGAGACCCCAGCTGGAATATGGCTCCGAGATCTGGTCACCCCATACCCAAACATTGAGAGACCAAATTGAAGGTGTCCAGTGAAGAGCAGCCCGCTGGATAAAGCTGACTTCTAAAGTATCTCTAGTGTCACAGACATGCTACATTCCCTAAATCTACACATACTAGATCAACGGCGTATTGACAATAGGTTATCCCTTATGTATGAAATTCATAATGATCTTGTTGCTATCCACATTGGAAATTACCTAGTTCCCCTCTCCCGTCCTGCTCACCATTGCCATTCCTTAAGCTATAGGTTAATTACAGCAACTACAGACTACTACAAGTTTTCCTTTTTTTCAATAACAATCTACCATTGGAACCATCTCCCTCCTGACATTGTCCATCTCCCTACCATAGAGCAATTCAATACGGCAGTTTGCCATATTGATCATGCCAGTCCCTAGTTGTTCTGTGCAGCTGCTTTTAAACTGTTACCACTTAAACTTATTTTTCATTACTTTCTTATAATTATGCTTTTATAACTACTCATACTTTTAACTTCTTTGCGGGTTTCGACGTGCAACATGTTTACATCCCCGCGAGGGGTTCGACATTATAGGAAGATAGATAGATAGATAGATAGATAGATAGATAGATAGATAGATAGATAGATAGATAGATAGATAGATAGATAGATAGATAGATAGATAGATAGATAGATAGATAGATAGATAGATAGATAGATAGATAGATAGATAGATAGATAGAAGATAGATAGATAGATAGATAGATAGATAGATAGATAGATAGATAGATAGATAGATAGATAGATAGATAGATAGATAGATAGATAGATAGATAGATAGATAGATAGATAGATAGATAGATAGATAGATAGATAGATAGATAGATAGATAGATAGATAGATAGATAGATAGATAGATAGATAGATAGATAGACCCTGGTATAACCGCCAACATTCCGCAAGCCAGCTGCATAGCTTCCTCAAATGAAATAATCTTACACCTCCAGTGGGATTCGAACACTGAGGAGCAGGCAAGTGGTTTGAAGTAAACCACCTTACTCACTCGGCCACAGAGGCCCCATAAAATATTAAATACATATATACATATACTCCATAATATTGTTATCTGTTTCTTTGCAATATTTTCGAAAACAAGTGAAATCGTTATCCTGACATGATTAAACGTGACACAGTAACCCTTTGTCACTAGGACACATTACATGGATTTACGGATGACATGTGTATGATATGTGTAGTATTGTTCACTACAAGCGTGAGGATCACGCATGCATGTAACCTTCGGTCATTAACTCATTATAATATCACCGATGTCGTTTCGCCCGCCAGCATACGACACAGACATGAGTATATAGAAAATTAAATTAAATCATTAATTAATAAAACATATAATATTTATATAGTTTATTGAACACAATTTTACAATCCCGTGAGCTTACATTGTACAAATAACAATCAATATGGGGGTGGGCGTGAACATATACATGCTTGGTGGTATTACGTTTATTTATCGTCGCTACCGGTTGCCCATATGAGCGACGCCTCCTGAAGAGATTAGCCATTTTAGATTTTTGGAGGATAGTGCAATGATATAGACAGAGATCCATTCCAGAGTCTCCTCTGGTTCTTTTACGTGCACGGTGTAAAGCACCGACACGAGACCTCGGTCTAAAGTCCCATCTGAAAGACTGTTAATTTGATTAGGGTCAGACGGGGGATCGAACCTGCGATCCCTGGATTACGAGTCCAGCGTGTTACCATTGGACTACAGATCCGTCTAATGCATGCTTAAATACATACGTGTGTGTAACTAAGGTGAGTCTACAACACAAACATACTTGTTGGACCTGTAAATATCCTGTATATATATATATATATACATAGTTTTATTTTAAATAATTATTGTTATGCCCTTCATAAACCTAATATACCGGCTATGCATAAATATATGTATACCTGATAGACACCATAGCTACTTTTAGCAGAAAAAAACATTTAAAACTGATATAATATTAATAATATATGCGGCATACTTGTTGCATAGTTTAACATAGTATGTGTTTTTGCCAGTTACGTTAGTCTGTATTCAAATGACAAACTTGCATATTTAGTTATAAGCTATAAGGAGAAAAGTATTAAACTAATAAGAATTTAAGTTTCTTAACTCGAAATGCTTTAGAGACAAACATTGCTAGTTTTTAAAAAATACCCGAATTTTCACATGATAATAATACTATAAATTTGGGAATACATGGACGGTAGTAATATTGTTTAATGTAAGCACTTATAATGTCTTTATATAATTTTAATTCATATTTAAAATGGACTTCATCTTCTAGTACGTTGCATGTGATACATTTTCTTTATTTTCTGGGAAATTTATTAGGTTTATGGAATTCATCTTCTAGTGCATTGCATGTGATACATTTTCTTTCATTTCTGGGAAATGTATTAGGTTTATGGAATTCATCTTCTACTACGTTGAATGTGATACATTTTCTTTCATTTCTGGGAAATTTATTAGGTTTATGGAATTCATCTTCTAGTGCATTGCATGTGATACATTTTCTTTCATTTCTGGGAAAATTATTAGGTTTATGGAATTCCTCTTCTAATACGTTGCATGTGATACATTTTCTTTCATTTCTGGGAAATTTATTAGATTTATTGGAATTCATCTTCTAGTACATTGCAGGTGATACATTTTCTTTTATTTCTGAGGCTTATACCATCGTCCGGCTTCTATTGATAATCTGTGCGCCGATACTAGCAGTCTTATCAGTGTTGTTCTAAATGTCATGATATGTATGTGTTCTGTGTAACGTTTGATGCCGACATTTGAACACAGTTTATACGAACAAGTTCCTGGTGGTTTCTATTGCTTCATGTCAGGCTTGTATATATTATGTATCTTTCAAACATTAATTAAAATATCCCAAAATAGTACATTTCCTACTCCTTGATATAACCATACCTGATCAAATCCTAATTCTTCACGAATTGTTTTGACCTATTTAGTCCAGTTATTCTTGGTTAGTTTATACACATTTATGTTTAGGTAGACTGCGAAACAACTTTCTCCAACTTTCTCCAACTTATATTAATCACTCTCTTATCGCCACATTATAAATGTATTAAATATGCTTGGTGTTTTAAGATTTTAAATTTTTAAGCCAAACTTGTATTATATTAAGTAGTAATCTCTGATTTCTTAAATTAAGGGTGTTCTTTCTAGTTCACCGTACAATTAAAGTATTTTGTGTTTGTGTTCTTACTCCTAGTAAGTTTTTGCACAAATGTAAATGAATATTTTCTAATTTTTGTATTCATTGAAGCCCCATAATTCACATCCATAATTTAATATTGGGACATTATGTTTAGCGAATAAGTATATTAAACTTTTAAAGTTGTTTAAACGTTATTTATTTTACAACGATTGCGAAGAAAGTTCTAACAACTTAATCACTCTCGTTGGCGCGGATGAAAGCGTATATGTGGTCATCCGTGTGGGAGGAAACCGGAGTACCCGGAGAAAACCCACCTGTCCGATATGGCGACCACTGTACCATCTCACACACTTCCCGGTCCGAGGATCGAACCCGTGTTGCATTGGTGAGAAGCGAGTGCGCTAACCACTGTGCTAAACAAGTCTAACACATGTTTTATAGCAATATTCGTGAAACCATCCATAATGCAATTTAAAACTAGTATGAATAATGCAGAACATTAAACATATCAATATAAACTGTAAAGACAATGGTACGGTGATAAGAATGAGAGATTATAAAGTCAAGTTCTCAGTCTTAGGATTGACAATTGATGTCATCTATTTGTTGAACACGTGTGCTCGCTGATCATTTAGTCTAAACATTATTTATTTCAGTATTTTACATGTACATAATAAAATTAACATTTTACATATAAATTAACAGCAATAGACTGAAATGGATTAGAACGAAAGAAAACTTATATAGTTCTTCTCCCTAACAATTGGTTGTTATACAATAGGTCGGAGCATAATATATTTAACATTGAAAATACGTGAATCCTAATCACGATATATGCTAAACAATTTCCGATGTTTACGATACACTATTGATAATATTAATGTGTAAATATTTAGTTTAAACAATATTTTATTTCAATGAATATACATAGTATAATGATCACAATAAGAAAATACATGTAGGATTGAGGAGAAAGCAACTTGCTTATATGGTTACCTCTTTCCTAGTAATGTAAATATTTGAGGTTGTTAACACCTAACTATTTGAAGTAAGTCCAAGAACATAACATATCCAATACAAATATATAGCATTTATATAGCGCAAAAATTAAAAATTATTCTATTGCTTTCACAATTACAGATGCAAAACAAAGAAGCACGTGTTTTTTTCACCAATCTTATACATGTGTAGCAACCTTTACTAACGCAAATGTGTTAGGCTTGAACATTGAGAGAACAAAATGCATTAACCAATGCTATCCATATTGATAAGTTGACATTCGATCCGAGTGTCGGGTCCGTAAACCCTAAATCCTAGCTTGGAACCAGTCATTTGTTAATGCGTATGTGGTCTACGGGACAACACTGTCTTCTTCTTCATCCCGTTTAAGGACAGAATTCCATGACTGAAATGTACTTTGTCCTGTGTAATTAAAATGCTGATATAATTGTCAGACCCGGAAAGAAATGGCTAATTACCAGATAATATTAAAAGTCACACAATCGACTGAGTACAAACTGTCATTTATGGTACAACATCTTTTCCGTGTATTTTAGATTTAAATTTAATTGTTAATGTTTACCATTTTCGTCGAGGGTCGGTGTGAACAGAGTACTTTATGTCATTTCTGGTTAGCCTAAGCTTTGCTTGAATGCGGAAATATTGTTTATTCATTGTGTACGTTTTATAAAATGAATACGTTTGAATGATTTTATAGCTCACTATCTAAGTTCCTATTGTTCTGTCATGTTTGTACGCAGTGTATTGTCTTGCCGTACATGCCCTATTTATACACATGCGTCATGTTCTACATGTATTTATATAATTATGTAAGCAGTGGCTGGTGGAGGGACAGCAACAGAGACGCACATAGGGTATGTACTTGTAACTAACGCCATCACAATGTGATATCAACAGCATTTGATAAGATGAGTATGCTTATTTCTAGACCAACTTCTTCTTTTTCAAATCAGTAACTTGACGCATATTATCCATGTGTTCGGCTAAAATGGCGTTTTTCACTATGCAATTGATATAGCACGCTGGGCAGAGAGATTGGTATAATATTCCATTGGAAAATGGCATATCTATGCTGGGGAGTGTTGTGTGTGGATGAGTATTGTATACGGATAAAGAACACATAAGGATATCCCCTGTTTAATAGGGAATTGCTGTGTTGCTACGATATGCTGACGGCTATATATCCGTCGAATACGGCTTATGAATGCCAGCCATGGAGCATATATTATTAGGGACACACAGTAATGTGTTTAGTAAAATTACGAATCATGTTTCTCGTATATGCTCAGGCATTGCAGGATGGAAACTGCAATCCAAAGTGTGTTGATATTATGACATAGGTGTGTTGGATGTTATCGACTCAGGATTGCACTGGCTCGGCATGTGTTGGGGTTCATCGTGACTAAAGAGCGGTTCGTTGAATTGGAGTGATATAGTGTTTGATCTCAATGGCGTGAGGATAAAGGTTGGATGTTATAATACTGGTTACCATAACGATGTGGACATATGGGGAACGAATGAGTGTTAAGTAAGTTAATATCAGGGTTTCAATTAACATATATAACATAGTTGGCATGTGTCATTGTGTAATGGCAGCTTACTAGAGTTGATAGGGCAGAGACGATGTTGTTGTAGTCTCTACATTTCTAGAATGTGTATGGACGAATAGTGTCGTGTCTATACAACTATATATAGATATGTGCGGTACTACCACAGGAACATTGACATTGCAATGTTTCGTTTATCACATTTAGTACAATCCATTTATTATGTTTTCTCTAAAACATTTTACGTTATATTTATATTATATTATATTGTTTGTACTTCATGATAGTATTGTAAACGGTTTTATTATGCCCTAGGGTGATGTCTTTAATTTCAATTATCCTTCCATTTCTTAAAGTTTGTATCAAATGGTTTATATGTTGTAGTTTTAACCTATAATAATTTCTTATTTTGTGTATCTAATGTACAATCCATATTTTAAGTATGTTCCTCATCAGTTTAAGTGTACTATTTAAAACATGTAAACATCGAAATTATATAATTTTTTCCGTACTTTTATCACATGCATTCTATATTTTGTAATCTTTTGATTTTTAATGCTATATGTGTGTTATGTTACATGTTTACGTAAAGCGCGTTTGAACGTGTAATTTGTTTATATGATAAGGGTGCTCAATAAGAATGGTATAATAATAATAATAGAAGGGGCATATACGTATCAATGTACCGTGTGAACATATTCTGGATAGTTATAGAATGTATGGATAATGATATTGAGAACAACTCTATATTTAAGCACAACGTAAACTACTGACTGATTATTTAGACTGCAATGTATATATCCACTTTTGTTTTAGATGTACTTTTGCTGTTACCCATGTGCATGTATTTCGCTAAAAAATTGTATTGTCTGTTGTTACTCATGTAACCTGACGTAATAAAGGAATTTGGAATTGGAATTGCAACTATTTCGATTTCACGAGCCCCCGGTGTCACGTGATATGTGACAATGTATGCATTGTTCAATATGTATTATATTGGGAAATAAAATATGTTTAAAGTTAAACTGATATGTGACAGATATATTGGGCGAGAACGAGTGTAAAGAGTATATAGAAGTGCTTCTAGCTCCTGAAGTTTATTTATTGTTAGATTTATGCTCTGGGCAATACATCAACACATGTTCCGACAGCAATAGTCATTCTACATATGAGTATTATGTTTACTTCCATCACATTACCCGATATGCAAACCACATCTCGTGTCGCTTGTCAATTATGAGGAAGTCGTGGAAGTCGCGATAGCGCAGTGCATGCGCGTTCGCTTCAGGTGCGAACGATCCGGAGTTCGAGCCCCGCTGGAGCCGTTACGATTGTGCCCTTAGGCAAGGCATTTAAATTCCACGTTGCCTCTTCTCTCTCCCTCGTGGCGACGGATTCCATCAGGAATGAGGTCTCGAGCGTGATTAATATAAGTTGACAGTAAGAATTTCTGCACATTCATTACGAATACATACTGGTAGATATGGACAAAATAGAATTCCACAAAATGAACGCTATTGTTTTGTTGCAATACACACGACCTAGAAGACGAATATCATTTTATACTTGTTTGCCCGTGCTATTCAGGTTTGAGAAAACTTTACATAAAGAAATATTATTTTTTAAGACCAAATATGCTTAAGTTTATTGAATTGTTGCAATCTAATAAAAGAAATATCCTATATAATTTTAGCTTTATTCTATAATAAAGCAGTTGACATTACATTAACACTTTTAAATAATATGACATAAATCCAATATCAGTACTAATTATTGTTCATCCTCATAATTAGATGCATTTTCTTATTATTATCAGATTCTATATGCCACATGACCACGATCAAATTGTTGTATATATTTACATCATATATATTTGTATATATGTATTTGACGATGTACCATGTACAAGTTTTAATAAAATTTCTGTTCTGTTCTGTTCATAACTTGTTTCGCAATCGAGCTAAAATAAATTTGTATAAACTAACTATGAGGAACAACGCAGAAAGATAACTAATATAACCGTAACCAACCCTGCATAGTGCAATATTTGCGTTTTATTTTTTATTTATCGTCGATACCGGTTGACCATATAAGCGACGCCTCCTGAAGATATTATAAATTGCAGATTGTGAAGGATGGTTCAATGCTATAGACTTAGACCAATTCCAGGGTCTACTCTGCTTCTTTTACATGTACGGTATAAAAAAAACCCGACACGAGACAACGGTTTAGACTAAAGATATGAGTCATCTTAGTTCATACTTATTGTTAATTTAGCTCGATTGCGAAACAAGTTCCTACAACTTATATTAAGCAAGAGAGAGAGAGAGAGAGAGAGAGAGAGGAGAGAGAGAGAGAGAGAGAGAGAGAGAGAGAGAGATGAGGCAATGTGGATCCAAATGCCTTGCCTAAGTGCACACTCGTAACGGCTACAGTTGGGCGCGAACTCCGGGTATTTCGCGCTACCACCGTGATATCACAACTTCCACAAGATGAGTCATCTTAGCATGGTATAGCGGGGGATCGAACATGCGACCCCTGTATTACAAGTCCATCGTGTTAACCACTGGACCACCTGATCCGCTACAATACCCCAATGAGATGTCCAAAAGCAAATCATAGCTCTGCATACGTCCTTTATGACATATTTAAAACGGAGGATGATGACGGTGTTTTCAGCATGTCTACGCTCCACAACATTCCTAATCGCTCACCTATATGTAGCCAATTAATAATCCTACAATATAAATATTGTCTTATTGTCATTTAATGCATTTTATCAGAAATTATTATACAGTAAATCATGACGAACGATCTGTAATAAAATAATAACCAATAAGATTATATGAATATTGATATTACTTTATTTGTTTCAAACACAGGCTACATCCGTTATGTCGAATTCCGTCGGACAGAATAAAATACATAACCGAAGTTTGACTTAACGAAATTCGATATAAACAGAGCCAGTTATATGTAAGATGATAGTGTCTGAAACGGAACTTTGATCCGACTTCGAGATAACCGGAGAATTCGACATAACCGACTTTGACATAGCAGATGTAGGCTGTACTGTAAGACACACTGTGACCGGTTAGCAATTGTGTTGAGTGTATACTGCTCCCTCGTAATTTAATGGTTTAATGGACCTATACGTTACACAGAGCTATAAAACTGCATAAATATCGTGTTCATGTCAAAGAAGGTAGCTACGCCATGCGGTTTGCAAATAATTGACATGCGTTTGTTTTCAAGTATCGAGATTTCTGCTTTAATTGTCTAGACTGAATGCATGAATGTCATTGAATGTATGTCACTGTGACAGTACGGTGTCTTCAAGAAAACATCGCATCGCCAGTTTAAAAGTTTAATGCACACTAATGTGGCAAAGGAGAGGACAATCATAAGCTATACAGCTTTCTGTCCAATTCCTTATATCAGTTGTTGTAAATAATCATGTCTTGACAGAAAATAAATATGTTTAAACTAATGTGGCAAATGATACAACACGAAGGTTACATTTTTTACAAACAGACGAACAATGACAGACACTTTTAGTTTATTATAGTGTTATTTATCAATATGTACATTTACGTCATAGCATAAGGAGCATGTAGCTTATCATTATCAGGACCGTTTATCAAAGTTTTATATACCAGTAGGTGCAAAGAGCAGACCAATAACCTAATAAACTGATAAATTATGATTATACATGAATATAAGACTTTAGTATTAGTTTTTGCAGCTTATATCTTATTTCCTATGAAAGTTTTACTGGTTACTGTTTACGTGTTTCATTATGCTATTTCATGTTTTAATTTGTTGAGAGCCGTAGATTGACGTAATTGTTCACATGAGCTATATCATTAAATAAAGTATTTATTATTATTATTATTATTATTATCTAATATTAAGTGTTATGTTCTCATTCTACAGTGTGTGTGACTAGAAAGGAGACATGAAGCATACATCTATATTGTTCAAATGAGTTATCTCGTTAAATATAGTCTTTATTATTATTATTATTATTATCTTATATTAAGTGCTATGTTCTCATTCTGCAGCGAGTGTGACTAGAAAGGAGACATGAAGCATACATGTACATCTATATTGTTCAAATGAGTTCTCTCGTTAAATATAGTTTTTATTATTATTATTATTATCCACCTATAATACACACACTGGTTTTAGACACATATTAAAGCACTATCGTTATTGTTTAAAATTCAATTTTAAAATGTATTTACACAATGGATAGCCTTAAAGCCTAAAATTTGCTTTTTTAACATTTGGTCAAATTTTTAAGTTAAAATACCGTTTCATTCCAATCAAATAGATGTATTGGCAATAAATAGTTACATTAACACAATGCTTTTATTCTTATACATAATGCATATGCATAATTCGGTGCCAAGCTTAAACTGTATGTTATTTGTTTGCATTAAATATATAAGTTTATCCTTAGATGACATATTGTGTAATACCTTTACACGGTGACTGCTCATAAACTCAGCATCTGATCTATTTCCAGGCAAAGATAACTTGAACTATCTGTAATGTAATGGACACCATAACATTCTGATACATTTGCAGATATTGGTTGGTAATACCATGATGACTGCTCATAAACTCAGCATCTGATCTATTTCCAGGCAAAGATAACTTGAACTATCTGTAATGTAATGGACACCATAACAGTGTGATACATGTGCATTTATTGGTTGTAAAATCAATGGCGTATTCCATATCATATAAAGTATGCTCAATCCATATTGCGAACCGCCAGCGGAACATCTATGCGGCCATGTGGCCTTCTGATAGGAAAGATGACCAGTCTACCACGGCATCAACGCCAGAACCCACAAACTTGCTACACACAAAGTGTTATACAATGCATCACCAGGACGACATTTTTGGTATTACAATAACTCTAACAATAAACACGGCAACGCTCTGTTGCCATCGCACCTCACCGGAAGTATCCGCGTACGTCAATCCTGACAAGAACGGAACGTTGTAGTTTTCTTTATAGCCGCCTCCGCCGAGGCATTTGGGCCACTTGTTTATCTACGTTGATTACGTTGTCATCTAAGTTGCTTATGTTGACAACTGAAGAGGCACCATCGTTCTTCTCAGGGTGACAAATCCAGTATCTTATCTTTCGAAGGTCGTCCCTTTTAGGGCCACATCCTCCATCATTTGTCAGCTCACAGAAGCAATAATGGTTCCGGTTTCTTCGCTGGGGTCCTCACGGCATCTAGAAGTCAACGAGAACCGCCTCCTTGAAGGAGCCAGCCAAAATACACAAGCCATCCACCGTCGCCGGCACCGAGCATTGCTGTCTCGCCAAGTAGGTAAGTTTGTAAGTTTATACTCGTATAGAGTCACGCGACTTCTGCTGATCGTATAGCGCGGCCTCCGTCAGCGAAATACTTGTCCCATAGTCCTGCTGTGAACTGTGACTAGATCAGACGTGCATGTTGTGGAGGAAAGACCTGGTCCTGACCAGAATGGTATGACGCTCTTCATAAAGGAAGCTATTCATCTCCCCACACGCCATACATAGCTTTGCATTAAGAACTAAAATGGTTACGCTAAATGTGTTAGTGCTGCAAATGGCGAATATTTAAACTGGTATTTCCATATAGATCATTTATACAAGTAACTAACATCTTTATATGTCTGGCACAGTAATACTATGCACATTAAGACCAATAACAAGATGGGGGGATAATCTCAATAAGCTTTACGCTTTCGATTAAATCCATTTTCAGTCTGTATACAATAGATATGTACTGTACATTATGAATGAATACATATGTTTAAACAAACAAGATTGTCGAGTTATCAATCATCTGACCCCTGGCAAACACTCTCTCGGATACAAAGTAGAGAAGATGTAAAGATCAGCTCCGCACTACGTTTGTAATGCTTACAATTAGACAGTAGTGTAACAGTATTTGTAATTGCCTGAGTATACACACAAATGAACGTATACCTGTCATCCCATACATATACCTGGACATAATATATGGACAAATAACAGCACATTAACAGTTTTTCAGGTGGGACCTTAAACCGAGGTCTCGTGTCGATGCTGTACACTGTGCACGTAAAAGAACCAGAGTAGACTCTGGAATGTGACCCTGTCTGTATAATTGCACTATCTTTCAAACTAATCTTTTCAGGAGGCGTCGGTCATATGGGCAACAGGTAGTGACGATGATAAATAAACGTAAAACACACACTATATCAGCGTTCACATTGGTGAAGAATCGTCTTAAAAGTAAATCCTGTATCAGAACGGGATAGTGTATCCACCCTTTCTACCCCCGACTATCGCTGGCACAAATTCGTGTGTGAGTGTCAGTCGGAGATATGTAAACCGAACACACACACTGAGTTTACAGCAGCCCTCATTAGCCCTCTAAACATCGAGTTGTAATTATTGCGATTGGCCAAAACCATCACTTTTAGATGATGTTTATTTTAATCTTAGAAAATTTAGTCACCCAAATGCATGTATGCGGTGGCGACTTTAAATAAATTTAACAGCGAACGAACCCACTATATATCCACACAGGGATATCACAATGCATAGCAAACATTTTGATTTATCTACACATAAAACATAGTTATATATATATATACACGCTAAATTTCTGACTAAAATGCATATGCGTGCCTTTGCAGCAATAGTTTCATGCAATCTCACAAACTACAACTGACTTCACATTGCATGTGTGATGAATGTATACGCAATTATAAATATAATTAGGTATTAAAGAGTAAAAACCAACAAGAAAATGATAATTAATTAATTAAATAATTAATAAATTAATCACGAAACAACCAGCTGACCTTTTTATTCCCAATCTAGACACGAAATAGAAATACACGGCTAATTTGTTGAAATTAAGCAAGCATTTGTTGCTAATATAGTATGGTAATATATTACTATATCTCGCTATCATAATTAGCAGGTGTAGTTAAATATAATTTAGAATGTGTGAAGAAAAGTAATGCGTTATGTTTTACGCAGTTTGTTTGGGAACAACATCCACCTGAGTACAACGCTCAGTCATCCAGATCAACAACAAAATGAAGCCACTAGGCCAATAATTTGCTGGAGCAAGAGCAACAATTTGCTGGAGCAAGAGCAATAATTTGCTGGAGCAAGAGCAACAATTTGCTGGAGCAGTACCTTAGAGACATATCGGAATCACAATATATTGTATACCTGACTTAAAAACTGTTCGCTTCCAAAAAACAGGTTACATATGTCCTAACGATACAACAAACAGTAATATGTCCATAGTTTGACAGTCAAATTGTTTTTCTCAGATATTTGAATACTTCTGTGAAATTTGTGGCCATTATGTTGTCATGGCAGTAACGAAACAAACTATCTTGGTTTTCTCAGAGTACTCCGGTTTCCTCTTCCACAAAGGAGTCTGGACCACATATACGTTTCCATTTGTGCCAATGAGAGTGATTAATATAAGTTGTTATAGCTTGTTTTGCGATCATTGTAAAATAAAAAAAGTTTATACTTTAAAGCGACACTACATCGGTGAAAACACAAATGTCTGCAAAATGTAATTTGTTATTATATGGTATAATTCCTTTCCAAATATATGCATAAAAAACTGAGTATTTCAACAAATAAACAAACTTCGTATACGCAGTTTGTTGACATAACAACATAATGTCGACATTCATGCGTAATACAACGCGTTTATCTTGAATAACTTGAGGTATGGTACATATTTACCGTGATATCTCTCATGTGTGCCTATGCATATTTATTTGTAGACTACTCTTTGTTAAATTATCTCTAATCGAAAGAATCGCGTGTTTAGTATTGACTCCAATGACAAACACACATCAATTCGGGAGCGCGGATGACCATTATATGAAATTCTTCTTTCACTTTTGAAAGTTTGTATACCAAAGCAACACTGTTTATTTATTCAATGTTAATGTTCGAATGTATTCAGATGAATGTGTAGCAGCAATGCATACATATGTGAACACATGCATTTTATTTGCTTATTGCAATGTACTGTCGCTTTAAATAAAAGTAACATTTTTTCATGTTCATGTGTTCGCGGGAGATGCCCATTACCGTTGCTTTTTATTAGTTTATACATTTAATTTAGCTGGATTGCTATGCTATATAGTTCTTGCATCTGTTTCGATGGAATCGGTGGATTTGGTATTGTATATGGCCATGCAACCGGACGATGTGGGGGTGAGAAAAGAGACAACGTAGATTTGGTATTGTATATGGCCACGAAATCGGTCGCTGTGAGGGAGAGAGAAGAGACAGCGTGGATTTGGTATTGTATATGGCCATGGAATCGGTCCCTGTGAGGGTGAGAGAAGAGACAGAGTGGATTTGGTATTGTATATGGCCATGGAATCGGTCGCTGTGAGGGAGAGAGAAGGGAAAGCGTGGATTATGTATTGTATATGGCCATAGTATCGGTCGCTGTGGGGGTGAGAGAAGAGACAGCGTGGATTTGGTATTGTATATGGCCATGGAATCGGTCGCTGTGAGGGAGAGAGAAGAGACAGCGTGGATTTGGTATTGTATATGGCCATGGAATCGGTCGTTGTGAGGGAGAGAGAAGAGAAAGCGTGGATTTGGTATTGTATATGGCCATGGAATCGTTCCCTGTGAGGGAGAGAGAAGGGAAAGCGTATATTTGGTATTGTATATGGCCATGGAATCGGTCGTTGTGGGGGTGAGAGACGAGAACGTGTGGATTTGGTATTGTATATGGCCACGAAATCGGTCGCAGTGAGGGAGAGAGAAGAGAAAGCGTGGATTTGGTATTGTATATGGCCATGGAATCGTTCCCTGTGAGGGAGAGAGAAGGGAAAGCGTATATTTGGTATTGTATATGGCCATGGAATTGGTCGTTGTGGGGGTGAGAGACGAGAAAGTGTGGATTTGGTATTGTATATGGCCATGGAATCGGTCGCTGTGAGGGAGAGAGAAGAGACAGCGTGGATTTGGTATTGTATATGGCCATAGTATCGGTCGCTGTGAGGGAGAGAGAAGGGAAAGCGTGGATTATGTATTGTATATGGCCATAGTATCGGTCGCTGTGGGGGTGAGAGAAGAGACAGCGTGGATTTGGTATTGTATATGGCCATAGTATCGGTCGCTGTGAGGGAGAGAAAAGAGACAGAGTGGATTTGGTATTGTATATGGCCATGGAATCGGTCCCTGTGAGGGTGAGAGAAGAGACAGCGTGGATTTGGTATTGTATATGGCCATGGAATCGGTCGTTGTGAGGGAGAGAGAAGAGACAGCGTGGATTTGGTATTGTATATGTATATGTGGATTACTCCACTAGTAGGCTAAGTTCATGTGAAGAAGATTGCATCTAACGATACTGCGATAGGAAATACATCTAGAGTCATCCATGTTCAACAACTGTATTTTAATAATGACATAAGCTAAATGAGACATTTATTCAAATTCACACTGTGAAATTAATTAAAATCATGTAATTTGGCAGGTTAACAATGGCAAGATTTATTAACATAATACAATTATATTTCCCTTTTTCGCCCGAACTTGAAATATTTTTTTTTGATTGGCTGTATTAATTTATATATGTCCTAGTGGAACATCTTAAGGGCGTTCTAGCGTTGTAATTTATATAACATACATCACCATAATTTATCGGTGGCTAGGTCACAATGCCATTGTTTTAAACAAATCCACTTGTCCAACTGTAAAATAAATGTTATGGTTGAAGGCTTTTCGCGTGAAACCTTAATTAATTAAAACGGTATAAAATTTAATTGGCGCTGTAAAACAGGTATTGCTTAGGTACACAGGGTCTGCAGCGGTTGTGTTCTGGGATACGTGATTACGAGGTAAATATCTGAAGCTTAGAAACTAAGTTATCACTGCCACTTCTGTTCTGGTATTATACAGTAGCATTGGAATTGAAGGTTTTACAAATGGGACATAGCAAGCTAACACTTCATGGTAATTATTAGTGCCATGTTATTTATCTTTATTTTTTATTTTACAAATGGATATTGATTGCTTTAGTTTCAACACTTCTTGTTATTTATGAGAGCCATGTTATTTATCTTTATTTTTTATTTTACAAATGGATATTGATTGCTTTAGTTTCAACACTTCTTGTTATTTATGAGAGCCATTTTATTTAAATTAATTTTTTATTTTACCAATGGATATTGATTGCTTTAGTTTCAACACCTCTTGTTATTTATGAGAGCCATGTTATTTAAATTAATTTTTTATTTTACCAATGGATATTGATTGCTTGAGTTTCAACACTTCTTGTTATTTATGAGAGCCATGTTATTTAACTTTATTTTTTATTTTACAATTGTTTATAGTGATTGCTTGAGTTTCAATTCTAAGCTTAACTGAATACTTACATTAACATACGAAACTTCAATGATATAGCCATCACTCTGAAGTAACTGATTATATGGATATACTGTGATCCATTAGATCATACGTGTAGGTTCTTCTTCTGTATTCTAATAGTACTTGAAGCGTATATAAAATGGAATAGTATCGACTTTGACATATATCAAAATATTGAGACATAGTTATATTAAATACATGTACATCGAGAATGCAAAGATTCGTGATTAGTACCTACTAGTAGTCATTGAAATATATTAATACGGAACATTTCAGGTTTGTGTCGGAGCTAAAAGCCTGAACATTAATCTTATTAAATGCTTCTGGCATTATGTTTATAACTCTATGAGATGATACGGTTGTCACGGTTTCCTCTACACGAAGGGGCATATATACGACATACGTTCGTTCTGATATGACCGGCTGGTGAGCCGCCAGATAGTTAAATAATGGTTACCGGGTATCTACCAGCCTGGCGCCTGGCATACAAGCATATGATTCGGGAAGTACTGATGTTCATAAAAAGAGGAGTCTCATAAGTCAGATATGGCTGGCCCTTTAAAATAGGGGTGACACTATAATAAACAAACACTTTTATACGCTTTCATTCGCACTAATAAGTGTGATTAATTAATATACATTACTAAAGCTTGTTTCGTAATTGATGTAACATAAATAAAGATTATAGAACATTTACGTTTGGTGTGGTTGTCCGTGTGAGCTTACCACAGGAGTACAGTGTTATCGAAAAGGTGATCTGCTGTAGCTTGATGTTCTTCGAGCATGTGTTGATCCGCTAAATTAACGTAGCATGTTGCTCTCCGATCATCAGATCATTTGTTGGCACTTGCATTCGTTGGTTGAGAATGTCGAAGTTTGCAGAGTGTGTTCTCTTGGCATCAGTTGTTATTGACATAGTTTGTGTTCCTCAACTGGTATTGACATTTCTGGAAACTAGTTCTTTCAGGTACTTGACGAATTGCGGCTGTTTGTGTCGGAGACTGAAGCTTTTCTGGAATGTAAGATGCAAGTGACATAAGGACTGTGTACTCAAGCATGCTCTGTCTTCTGTTCCTTTGCATGACATTTCACCTGGGGATCATTTCATGTGTTCTGAACAAGGAACTGGCAAGCATCATTATGAGTTATGTCTTGGTTGCTCAGCTTCATTATTTTGAGAACTTGCGGCGCAGGGACAATGCAATCAAAGGTGCCTTTGAACCACCGATCTCGGTTATGTAAAGTCTGGCAATATACAGGCCATTCTCGCTACATTTCCGACGAACAGGCCTTATCTCCTAATATGGAATACGGCTACTCGATTGCACGTTCGCAGTTGCTTGACGATGCGCGTCAGACTCATTTTGTTGAAATGATCTGATGCAGCTGACGTTCGAATGACGTTTACACATTAAGCTGTCCATGTGTTTGATGTGGCTTCCAACTGTTACTTGGTACCTCTTCAAATGAGCAGGTAACCATCGTTCAATGTACCCATTGTCACACGCATTTCATCACTAACCGTTATTGAAAACAGAGAGAACGTCATCACCACACAGGCAACAGCTAACATGCATGCCATCGTATTTTATTTTGAGCACACGTGCGCTTCGAGAGCAGTTGCATATCTCCTACTTCCTCCAAGTCAGACACACAAGTTCTAAAACGACCATCTCCTGATTCCAATTCTGTGTGCAGGAAAATGTGACACATATCGTCGGAGAAGACATGATGCAGATGTTCAGAATCAAATATACACGATGCAAACATAGTTTATGCCCATTTAAAGTGGAAGCCTACTTCAGTATCGGGTCATTATGGTCCAGGGTTTTTGAAATATGTTCTCGCAGCCTAGCCTGGATTCCAGTCTGTCGATGTTTCACTTTTTAACTTCTGGCAAAATGACACCGTTGATTATTATCAGAAACTAAATACGGCCCAATTAATGGTCTCGGTGTTAAACTATATTTATTTGACTGACCAGGCAAAATATATCGACGCTTGTTCCCAGGCTACTCGCAGCCCTCAGTCTACCAATATTGGTATTGATAATAGTTGGCTTTCAATATTGGTATTGATAATACTTCGACACTAACCTAACAGGTCTCACTCAGATTGTCTATATATTATAAGGATCTGCGAATCGATGTGACCTTATGTCACACTCCCTTTGCAACAGTCCAGAACAGACAATATATCACGGTGAGTCCGTAATATCAATTTTGGAATTAAACGTCGTATTGCACAACAGTTGAACATAGAAAGTTAGTTACAATTAAGCGTTAATCGTGAACTTATAATGGACGAGTGTTTCTGAAATACTCCGATTCCAAAATATGCGTATTATTTTAATGGTTGTGTTTACATGTACACTCAAACCTGTTTTAAGCAGCCAGCAAAGGGAACCGCATATATTGGCTGCTTAGCACAAATGACTGCTTATTAGAGATCTAATACATAATAAAACAACATATTGGAAATGTTGAAACTGGCTGCTTAATGCAAGTTGGCTGCTTAATAGAGGTGACCACTAAAACAGGTCTGACTGTAAACAATTTTAGTTAAGCTAGATTGGGAAGTAAGTTCCTGCGACATTATTTTAATTGCTCTCGAGGAAAGTGCACGATACGTACGTAATACTGTTCAGTTCTAGAAGCACACTGGTTCTTTTACGTGTCCGGTAAATATCACCATGATACCTCGATTTACAGTCCCAGCTGAAAGTGTGCTAATATTATTAGCACGTTAATACATTTCATGCTAAATACTGTTAGATTAGTGTCTAGCCAATGACAGGATGTTATCCGTGTGAATGAAAGCAGCATAGCATAGTATTGATGTTGGTGGACTATAACTGATTGTGTGTGTCCGATTAGCACAGTGGTTAGCGCGCTCGCTTCTCACCTATGCAACCCGGGTTCGATCCTCGGACCTGCAAGTATGTGAGATGGTACGATGGTCGCCAGATCGGACAGGTGGGTTTTCTCCCGGTACTCCGGTTTCCTCCCACACGAATGGCCACATTTACGCTTTCATCCGCGCCAACGAGAGTGATTAATATAAGTTGTTAAAACTTGCTTCGCAATTGTTGTAAAATAAATAAAGTTTAAGCATGAGTGAAGAGATTAGTCATTCTAGCCGATAGTGCAATGGTACATACAAAGACTCGGTCCAGAGTATATTCTGGTTCTATTACGTGCACGATG
Organism: Archivesica marissinica; assembly: GCA_014843695.1. Classification (NCBI taxonomy): domain Eukaryota; kingdom Metazoa; phylum Mollusca; class Bivalvia; order Venerida; family Vesicomyidae; genus Archivesica; species Archivesica marissinica. The sequence goes on from CM026393.1 coordinate 31,531,594, forward strand.
TAAAGCACCGACACGAGACCTCGGTTTATAGTCTGATCCAAAAGACACTGATACAAGTCATTTTACTATGATAGCGGGTGATCGAACCTGCAACCCATGGATTACAAGTCCAGCGTGTTAACAACCTGGACGAATGATCCGCTATTCTATAACTGTCGTATATAAGTAACCACTTGGTGTGGCGTCCGTGGTCCAGTGGTAGAGCGTCGGATTTGGAATCGAACGGTCCCGGGTTCGATACTCGAACAGGTCACGTATGTAGTGTCATTGAGCAAGGCACCTCACACACATTCCTTAGTACTGGTTAATCGCTTAGGTCGACTAAGTCTGCCCAGGAAAACATGTCTAGGTCCCCGAGAGGGGTTTGACATTAATGGAACATACATACATACTTTATGTATTAGAGAAATATAACTTAGTTTGTGCACATATATTTTAGCTCGATTGCGAGTTCTTACAACTTATATTAATCAATCTCGATACCTCAATCCTGATGGAATCCATTGCCACGATGGAGAGAGAAGGGGCAATGTGGCATTTAAATGCTTTGCCTAAGGGCACAGTCATAGCGGTTCCAACGGGGCTCGAACTCTGGCACAATCATAGCGGTTCCAACGGGACTTGAACTCCGGTCCTTTCGCACCTGAAGTGAACGAGCTACCACAGCGTTATCACGACTTCTTGTGTTGCTTCTAATTAGTATGCACAGCGAACCGAGTGACACCTCCTAATTATTTTTAATTTGGTAGTTGCAGTCGTAAAGTGGCAGTTTGTGGTTAACATTGCATACATATCATATTGTTTCGAGGGTAGCAACCGATATCGTCAGCATGGTATACATGTAGTTGCTTTAAGTTTGTGGTTAACATTGCATACATAGCATATTGTTTCGAGGGTAGCAATCGATATCGTCAGCATGATATAGTTGCTTTAAGTTTGTGGTTAACATTGCATACATAGCATATTGTTTCGAGGGTAGCAATCGATATCGTCAGCATGATATAGTTGCTTTAAGTTTGTGGCTATCATTGCATACATAGCATATTGTTTCGAGGGTAGCAATCGATATCGTCAGCATGATATACATGTAGTTGCTTTAAGTTTGTGGTTAACATTGCATACACAGCATATTGTTTCGCGGGTAGCAACCGATATCGTCAGCATGATATACATGTAGTTGCTTTAAGTTTGTGGTTAACATTGCATACACAGCATATTGTTTCGCGGGTAGCAACCGATATCGTCAGCATGGTATAGTTGCTTTAAGTTTGTGGTTAACATTGCATACATATCATATTGTTTCGAGGGTAGCAATCGATATCGTCAGCATGATATAGTTGCTTTAAGTTTGTGGTTAACATTACATACATAGCATATTGTTTCGAGGGTAGCAATCGATATCGTCAGCATGATATACATGTAGTTGCTTTAAGTTTGTGGTTAACATTGCATATTGTTTCGAGGGTAGCAATCGATATCGTCAGCATGATATAGTTGCTTTAAGTTTGTGGTTAACATTGCATACATATCATATTGTTTCGAGGGTAGCAATCGATATCGTCAGCATGATATACATGTAGTTGCTTTAAGTTTGTGGTTAACATTGCATACACAGCATATTGTTTCGAGGGTAGCAATCGATATCGTCAGCATGATATAGTTGCTTTTAGATTGTGGTTAACATTGCATACATAGCATATTGTTTCGCGGGTAGCAAACGATATCGTCAGCATGGTATAGTTGGTTTAAGTTTGTGGTTAACATTGCATACATATCATATTGTTTCGAGGGTAGCAATCGATATCGTCAGCATGATATACATGTAGTTGCTTTAAGTTTGTGGTTAACATTGCATATTGTTTCGAGGGTAGCAATCGATATCGTCAGCATGGTATAGTTGCTTTAAGGTTGTGGTTAACATTGCATACATAGCATACTGTTTCGAGGGTAGCAATCGATATCGTCAGCATGGTATACATGTAGTTGCTTTAAGTTTGTGGTTAACATTGCATACATAGCATATTGTTTCGAGGCTAGCAATCGATATCGTCAGCATGGTTTAGTTGCTTTAAATTTGTGGTTAACATTGCATACATATCATATTGTTTCGAGGGTAGCAATCGATATCGTCAGCATGGTTTAGTTGCTTTAAATTTGTGGTTAACATTGCATACATATCATATTGTTTCGAGGGTAGCAATCGATATCGTCAGCATGGTTTAGTTGCTTTAAATTTGTGGTTAACATTGCATACATATCATATTGTTTCGAGGGTAGCAATCGATATCGTCAGCATGGTTTAGTTGCTTTAAATTTGTGGTTAACATTGCATACATATCATATTGTTTCGAGGGTAGCAATCGATATCGTCAGCATGGTTTAGTTGCTTTAAATTTGTGGTTAACATTGCATACATATCATATTGTTTCGAGGGTAGCAATCGATATCGTCAGCATGGTTTAGTTGCTTTAAATTTGTGGTTAACATTGCATACATATCATATTGTTTCGAGGGTAGCAATCGATATCGTCAGCATGGTATAGTTGCTTTAAGTTTGTGGTTAACATTGCATACATATCATATTGTTTCGAGGCTAGCAATCGATATCGTCAGCATGATATACATGTAGTTGCTGTAAGTTTGTGGTTAACATTGCATATTGTTTCGAGGGTAGCAATCGATATCGTCAGCATGATATAGTTGCTTTAAGTTTGTGGTTAACATTACATACATAGCATATTGTTTCGAGGGTAGCAATCGATATCGTCAGCATGATATACATGTAGTTGCTTTAAGTTTGTGGTTAACATTGCATATTGTTTCGAGGGTAGCAATCGATATCGTCAGCATGGTATACATGTAGTTGCTTTAAGTTTGTGGTTAACATTGCATACACAGCATATTGTTTCGAGGGTAGCAATCGATATCGTCAGCATGATATAGTTGCTTTTAGATTGTGGTTAACATTGCATACATAGCATATTGTTTCGCGGGTAGCAATCGATATCGTCAGCATGATATAGTTGCTTTTAGATTGTGGTTAACATTGCATACATAGCATATTGTTTCGCGGGTAGCAAACGATATCGTCAGCATGGTATAGTTGCTTTAAGTTTGTGGTTAACATAGCATATTGTTTCGAGGGTAGCAATCGATATCGTCAGCATGGTATAGTTGCTTTAAGTTTGTGGTTAACATAGCATATTGTTTCGAGGGTAGCAATCGATATCGTCAGCATGGTATAGTTGCTTTAAGTTTGTGGTTAACATAGCATATTGTTTCGAGGGTAGCAATCGATATCGTCAGCATGGTATAGTTGCTTTAAGTTTGTGGTTAACATAGCATATTGTTTCGAGGGTAGCAATCGATATCGTCAGCATGGTATAGTTGCTTTAAGTTTGTGGTTAACATAGCATATTGTTTCGAGGGTAGCAATCGATATCGTCAGCATGGTATAGTTGCTTTAAGTTTGTGGTTAACATAGCATATTGTTTCGAGGGTAGCAATCGATATCGTCAGCATGATATAGTTGCTTTTAGATTGTGGTTAACATTGCATACATAGCATATTGTTTCGCGGGTAGCAAACGATATCGTCAGCATGGTATAGTTGGTTTAAGTTTGTGGTTAACATTGCATACATATCATATTGTTTCGAGGGTAGCAATCGATATCGTCAGCATGATATACATGTAGTTGCTTTAAGTTTGTGGTTAACATTGCATATTGTTTCGAGGGTAGCAATCGATATCGTCAGCATGGTATAGTTGCTTTAAGGTTGTGGTTAACATTGCATACATAGCATACTGTTTCGAGGGTAGCAATCGATATCGTCAGCATGGTATACATGTAGTTGCTTTAAGTTTGTGGTTAACATTGCATACATAGCATATTGTTTCGAGGCTAGCAATCGATATCGTCAGCATGGTTTAGTTGCTTTAAATTTGTGGTTAACATTGCATACATATCATATTGTTTCGAGGGTAGCAATCGATATCGTCAGCATGGTTTAGTTGCTTTAAATTTGTGGTTAACATTGCATACATATCATATTGTTTCGAGGGTAGCAATCGATATCGTCAGCATGGTTTAGTTGCTTTAAATTTGTGGTTAACATTGCATACATATCATATTGTTTCGAGGGTAGCAATCGATATCGTCAGCATGATATACATGTAGTTGCTTTAAGTTTGTGGTTAACATTGCATATTGTTTCGAGGGTAGCAATCGATATCGTCAGCATGGTATAGTTGCTTTAAGTTTGTGGTGAACATTGCATACATATCATATTGTTTCGAGGGTAGCAATCGATATCGTCAGCATGATATACATGTAGTTGCTTTAAGTTTGTGGTTAACATTGCATACACAGCATATTGTTTCGAGGGTAGCAATCGATATCGTCAGCATGGTATAGTTGCTTTAAGTTTGTGGTTAACATTGCATACATATCATATTGTTTCGAAGCTAGCAATCGATATCGTCAGCATGATATACATGTAGTTGCTGTAAGTTTGTGGTTAACATTGCATATTGTTTCGAGGGTAGCAATCGATATCGTCAGCATGATATAGTTGCTTTAAGTTTGTGGTTAACATTACATACATAGCATATTGTTTCGAGGGTAGCAATCGATATCGTCAGCATGATATACATGTAGTTGCTTTAAGTTTGTGGTTAACATTGCATATTGTTTCGAGGGTAGCAATCGATATCGTCAGCATGGTATACATGTAGTTGCTTTAAGTTTGTGGTTAACATTGCATACACAGCATATTGTTTCGAGGGTAGCAATCGATATCGTCAGCATGATATAGTTGCTTTTAGATTGTGGTTAACATTGCATACATAGCATATTGTTTCGCGGGTAGCAATCGATATCGTCAGCATGATATAGTTGCTTTTAGATTGTGGTTAACATTGCATACATAGCATATTGTTTCGCGGGTAGCAAACGATATCGTCAGCATGGTATAGTTGGTTTAAGTTTGTGGTTAACATTGCATACATATCATATTGTTTCGAGGGTAGCAATCGATATCGTCAGCATGATATACATGTAGTTGCCTTAAGTTTGTGGTTAACATTGCATATTGTTTCGAGGGTAGCAATCGATATCGTCAGCATGGTATAGTTGCTTTAAGTTTGTGGTTAACATTGCATATTGTTTCGAGGGTAGCAATCGATATCGTCAGCATGGTATAGTTGCTTTAAGTTTGTGGTTAACATAGCATATTGTTTCGAGGGTAGCAATCGATATCGTCAGCATGGTATAGTTGCTTTAAGTTTGTGGTTAACATAGCATATTGTTTCGAGGGTAGCAATCGATATCGTCAGCATGGTATAGTTGCTTTAAGTTTGTGGTTAACATAGCATATTGTTTCGAGGGTAGCAATCGATATCGTCAGCATGGTATAGTTGCTTTAAGTTTGTGGTTAACATAGCATATTGTTTCGAGGGTAGCAATCGATATCGTCAGCATGGTATAGTTGCTTTAAGTTTGTGGTTAACATAGCATATTGTTTCGAGGGTAGCAATCGATATCGTCAGCATGGTATAGTTGCTTTAAGTTTGTGGTTAACATAGCATATTGTTTCGAGGGTAGCAATCGATATCGTCAGCATGGTATAGTTGCTTTAAGTTTGTGGTTAACATAGCATATTGTTTCGAGGGTAGCAATCGATATCGTCAGCATGGTATAGTTGCTTTAAGTTTGTGGTTAACATAGCATATTGTTTCGAGGGTAGCAATCGATATCGTCAGCATGGTATACATGTAGTTGCTTTAAGTTTGTGGTTAACATTGCATACATAGCATATTGTTTCGAGGGTAGCAATCGATATCGTCAGCATGGTATACATGTAGTTGCTTTAAGTTTGTGGTTAACATTGCATACATAGCATATTGTTTCGAGGGTAGCAATCGATATCGTCAGCATGGTATACATGTAGTTGCTTTAAGTTTGTGGTTAACATTGCATACATAGCATATTGTTTCGAGGGTAGCAATCGATATCGTCAGCATGATATACATGTAGTTGCTTTAAGTTTGTGGTTAACATTGCATATTGTTTCGAGGGTAGCAATCGATATCGTCAGCATGGTATACATGTAGTTGCTTTAAGTTTGTGGTTAACATTGCATACATAGCATATTGTTTCGAGGGTAGCAATCGATATCGTCAGCATGATATACATGTAGTTGCTTTAAGTTTGTGGTTAACATTGCATATTGTTTCGAGGGTAGCAATCGATATCGTCAGCATGATATACATGTAGTTGCTTTAAGTTTGTGGTTAACATTGCATACATAGCATATTGTTTCGAGGGTAGCAATCGATATCGTCAGCATGATATACATGTAGTTGCTTTAAGTTTGTGGTTAACATTGCATACATAGCATATTGTTTCGAGGGTAGCAATCGATATCGTCAGCATGATATACATGTAGTTGCTTTAAGTTTGTGGTTAACATTGCATACATAGCATATTGTTTCGAGGGTAGCAATCGATATCGTCAGCATGATATACATGTAGTTGCTTTAAGTTTGTGGTTAACATTGCATACATAGCATATTGTTTCGAGGGTAGCAATCGATATCGTCAGCATGGTATACATGTAGTTGCTTTAAGTTTGTGGTTAACATTGCATACATAGCATATTGTTTCGAGGGTAGCAATCGATATCGTCAGCATGGTATACATGTAGTTGCTTTAAGTTTGTGGTTAACATTGCATACATAGCATATTGTTTCGAGGGTAGCAACCGATATCGTCAGCATGATATACATGTAGTTGCTGTAAGTTTGTGGTTAACATTGCATATTGTTTCGAGGGTAGCAATCGATATCGTCAGCATGGTATACATGTAGTTGCTTTAAGTTTGTGGTTAACATTGCATACATAGCATATTGTTTCGAGGGTAGCAATCGATATCGTCAGCATGGTATACATGTAGTTGCTTTAAGTTTGTGGTTAACATTGCATACATAGCATATTGTTTCGAGGGTAGCAATCGATATCGTCAGCATGATATACATGTAGTTGCTTTAAGTTTGTGGTTAACATTGCATACATAGCATATTGTTTCGAGGGTAGCAATCGATATCGTCAGCATGGTATACATGTAGTTGCTTTAAGTTTGTGGTTAACATTGCATACATAGCATATTGTTTCGAGGGTAGCAATCGATATCGTCAGCATGATATACATGTAGTTGCTTTAAGTTTGTGGTTAACATTGCATATTGTTTCGAGGGTAGCAATCGATATCGTCAGCATGGTATACATGTAGTTGCTTTAAGTTTGTGGTTAACATTGCATACATAGCATATTGTTTCGAGGGTAGCAATCGATATCGTCAGCATGGTATACATGTAGTTGCTTTAAGTTTGTGGTTAACATTGCATACATAGCATATGTTTCGAGGGTAGCAATCGATATCGTCAGCATGGTATACATGTAGTTGCTTTAAGTTTGTGGTTAACATTGCATACATAGCATATTGTTTCGAGGGTAGCAATCGATATCGTCAGCATGGTATACATGTAGTTGCTTTAAGTTTGTGGTTAACATTGCATACATAGCATATTGTTTCGAGGGTAGCAATCGATATCGTCAGCATGATATACATGTAGTTGCTTTAAGTTTGTGGTTAACATTGCATACATATCATATTGTTTCGAGCGTAGCAATCGATATCGTCAGCATGATATACATGTAGTTGCTTTAAATTTTATTTAAGTCTCATCATTGTACATTCATAATGATATCACACAGTTTGGGTAGAGCCGTCTCTAATGTTGTAAGAACGTGTGGCTCGACACAGTTGTGCTTACTATGCATATATTGTATGTACATTGTATGTATATTGTATGTACATTGTATGTATATTGTATCCATTGTATGTATATTGTATCCATTGTATGTATATTGTATCCATTGTATGTATATTGTATCCATTGTATGTATATTGTATCCATTGTATGTATATTGTATCCATTGTATGTATATTGTATCCATTGTATGTATATTGTATCCATTGTATGTATATTGTATCCATTGTATGTATATTGTATCCATTGTATGTATATTGTATCCATTGTATGTATATTGTATCCATTGTATGTATATTGTATCCATTGTATGTATATTGTATGTACATTGTATGTATATTGTATGTATATTGTATGTATATTGTATTACATTGTATCCATTGTATGTATATTGTATCCATTGTATGTATATTGTATTACATTGTATGTATATTGTATCCATTGTATGTATATTGTATCCATTGTATGTATATTGTATCCATTGTATGTATATTGTATCCATTGTATGTATATTGTATCCATTGTATGTATATTGTATCCATTGTATGTATATTGTATCCATTGTATGTATATTGTATGTATATTGTATTACATTGTATTACATTGTATGTATATTGTATGTATATTGTATCCATTGTATGTATATTGTATCCATTGTATGTATATTGTATCCATTGTATGTATATTGTATACATTGTATGTATATTGTATTCTATTGTATGTACATTGTATGTATATTGTATGTATATTGTATCCATTGTATGTATATTGTATCCATTGTATGTATATTGTATCCATTGTATGTATATTGTATCCATTGTATGTATATTGTATCCATTGTATGTATATTGTATGTACATTGTATGTATATTGTATGTATATTGTATCCATTGTATGTATATTGTATCCATTGTATGTATATTGTATCCATTGTATGTATATTGTATTACATTGTATGTATATTGTATGTACATTGTATGTATATTGTATGTATATTGTATGTATATTGTATCCATTGTATGTATATTGTATGTATATTGTATTACATTGTATG
>CM026393.1:31541477-31644563 GCA_014843695.1 Archivesica marissinica
TGTAGATTGTATGTGTATTGTATGTATATTGTATACATTGTATGTATATTGTATGTAGATTGTATGTAGATTGTATGTGTATTGTATGTATATTGTATGTAGATTGTATGTGTATTGTATGTAGATTGTATGTATATTGTATGTATATTGTATGTAGATTGTATGTGTATTGTATGTAGATTGTATGTAGATTGTATGTGTATTGTATGTATATTGTATGTAGATTGTATGTGTATTGTATGTAGATTGTATGTGTATTGTATGTATATTGTATGTATATTGTATGTAGATTGTATGTAGATTGTATGTATATTGTATGTAGATTGTATGTATATTGTATACATTGTATGTATATTGTATACATTGTATGTATATTGTATACATTGTATGTATATTGTATGTATATTGTATGTAGATTGTATGTGTATTGTATGTATATTGTATGTAGATTGTATGTGTATTGTATGTAGATTGTATGTAATTGTTGTATCTTGTATGTAGATTGTATGTACATTGTATGTATATTGTATCGTATGTACCACTAATTGTATGTAGATTGTATGTATATTGTATACATGTGTAGTAGATGTATGCTAGATTGTATGTAGATTGTATGTAGATTGTATGTAGATTGTATGTAGATTCTGTGTCTTAATAGAGCAAAATAAAATATGATTAAATAAATATCACAAAGTACACTGAAATAAATAAAAGTACAATGCCATTCATTTTCAAGCATAAGAGACATAGTATAACAGATATGTTCACTGATTTTCTCCATGACATGCATATTTAAACGATGGCAGAGTGTATATAAATGTATTTACCTGACAAGTTTTATTCAATTGTAATGGTATAAATAACAAAGAACATGGAGACGATGATGAAGTAAGTAATCGGACGTGTAGTGAAAGAGAGAGATAGTGAGAGAGAGAGAGAGAAAGAGAGGGGGGAGAGAGAGAGATAGAGAGAGCTAGAGAGAGAAGTTTAGTGAGGAGAATAGTGTGTGGACAGAGAAGAGTGTGAGAGAGAAGGAGAGTGAGAGAGAAGAAGGAGAGGAGAGGAGAGGGAGAGTGAGAGAGTGAGAGAGAGAGAGGGAGCGGAGAGGAAGAGAGAAAGAGAGAGTGAGGAGTGATAGAGGGTGCTGAGAGAGAATGAGAGTGAGTGAGGAGAGTGAGTGAGAGGGAGAGAGAGAAGAGAGAGACAGAGAGATGAGGGAGTAGAATAGTGAGAGAGAGAGTGAAAATAGAGAGTGAGAGCGATAGGAGAGAGAGATGAGAGATAGAGAGAGAGAGAGAGAGACGAGAGACAAAGAGAGTGAGTGATGAGAGAGAGAGAGAGAGAGAGAGAGAGAGAGAGGAGAGAGAAGGAGAAGAGAGAAGAGAGAGAGAGAGAGAGAGAGAGAGTGTGTGTGTGGGAGAGAGATCACATATCACCTTGTTTATATCTTCGCTTAGATTATCATCACCATACAAACTCTAAGAGAAATGTCTGTCAACGGGCTAATGGTGTTGATAAGGGTTATTCTGGGGTATGAATAATGAGGACATTGGAACGAGTATTGGTGACTGGATTCATTAGCTCCGCATCTGCAGAGTGGAGAGTTAATAAGGTGTCTCGAAAATAATTGTTGATTTAGAGCACTGCAATCGTATCGAATACGGCTATGGAGGACTTGGGCACGGTGGACACCATGATAGAAGTGCGGCTGTTGATTTAGAGCACTGCAATCGTATCGAATACGGGTTTTGCTGTATGTCTATCTGTATCGCATTATATGTATATATTTACACATAATTATGTGTTCTAGACAGACGGATCTGGAGTCCAGTGATTAACACGTTGGACTGGTAAACCAGGGCTCGCAGGTTCGATACCCCATCTGACCCCAATACAATTAACAGTATTTTAGATGGACTTTAAACCGAGGTCTCGTGTCGGTGCTTTACACTGTGCACGTAAAAGAACTATATGAGAATCTGGAATGGGTCTGTCTGTATCATTGCACTCCTCCAAAAATCTAAATTGACTAATCTCTTCAGGAGGCGTCGCTCATAGGGCAACAGGTAGCGACGATAAATAAACGTAAAACACACTGAGTCAACAATCACGCTCTCTACACATAATATTCATAGGTCGGTTAGCGAAAATGGACATTTAGTGTGCCTTTATTCTACGCTGTTCAAAATGCCATTGTCAAATGAACGTCACCTGGTGCACTAAAATGCATTAATGTTCTTAAACCGACAATCAGGTATTTGTCAGTTAGTTGTTTTGTTTTTGTTGTTGTTGTTGATATGTGTGGTTTTATTTGGATGAAAGGATGATATGTACTTAATGTCAGTTCAACCACGTGCCGCCCACGCAGTATCCGTATTAACGTTACTCTAACGCGGAGCTCAGTTAATATCCATACCACATATCGACAGCTAGGTTGTATCCCGTTATACTTCATACTGGGGAATTTACAGAAGATTACATTGCATTGACTGCTTTGTTCAATCTAATTAATTCGTATCCGCGAACATAGACAGTGATGACGCACTTCTTATACACACTAGTATCCCTAGTCTGGTCTGGATGGATGGATTGATTGGATGAATGGCTGGCTGGATGGATGTTTTCGACATATTGATGGAAGAATTGGATTCGACAGATGGATGGATGAATTGTTTGAATGGCTGGATGGATTCAACAGATGGATGGATTGGTTGGATGGATGGATGCATTGGTTGGATGGATGGATGCATTGGTTGGATGGATGGATGCATTGGTTGGATGGATGGATGCATTGGTTGGATGGATGGATGCATTGGTTGGATGGATGGATGCATTGGTTGGATGGATGGATGCATTGGTTGGATGGATGGATGCATTGGTTGGATGGATTCGACAGATGGATGGATGCATTGGTTGGATGGGTGGATGCATTGGTTGGATGGATTCGACAGATGGATGGATGCATTGGTTGGATGGGTGGATGCATTGGTTGGATGGATTCGACAGATGGATGGATGCATTGGTTGGATGGATTCGACAGATAGATGGATGCATTGGTTGGATGGATTCGACAGATAGATGGATGCATTGGTTGGATGGGTGGATGCATTGGTTGGATATATGGATGGATTGGTTGGATATATGGATGGATTCGACAGATGGATGGATGGCTGGATTGGTTGAAAGGATGGGTGATGAATGGATTCGACAGATGGGTGGATGCATTGGTTGGATGGATGGATTCGACAGATGGATGGATGGCTGGATTGGTTGGTTGGAAGGATGGATGATGGCTGGATTGGAAGGATGGATGATGGCTGGATTGGTTGGTTGGAAGGATGGATGATGGCTGGATGGATGTTAGGATATGCTGTTGATTATGCAACTATGTTGTTAATCAAGCATAAACGTGGCAATGAAACATACAATGAAATGTGGGTTGCGATCATTCCACAATTTAGCTAAACGTAACTCTTTATCTGTTTCATAAAATACATAGACAGTTATGTTCTAAAACGCATCTTTCTACCGGATTTAAATGACCATAATAGCATAGATAATTATACTTATTCTTCCTGTCAAATTTGGTGAAAAGCCAATCAACGGACATTGCAGATGAAACGCGAACAGACGTTGTGTTGTCAAAACGTTCATAAATCCGCTAAATATCGCCCAAACTGCAGGTCAAATACTACTACAACATAGTACCGTAATAATGGATTATAATGATGCATATTGATACATTCAGCTTTTGTTTGTGAAAACTCAATTAAGATGAAGCACTGTCAATCCGCCTTGTGTTGTCAAATTGGTCGAAGGGCCATGGATCCGCTAAAAGTCGCATAGCAGATTCCCAGTTACACGACAAAAGCAAAACAAATTATAGGGTGACCTATTTAGTTCTGAATTAATCTTCCTTGGGGCCCTCTTAAATTTCTTAGCACTATAGCATTAATGCACATACACACTAATTATAACCAACGCACACAGTTACGCCATGCAATATACATGTATACTATTGTACAATGTAATTTAAACGAATCAGGTAATGTTATCGAAATACAAAATGACGACATCAGCATATTGAATGACAATCATTATATATGTTGGCAGCATAATGGTGTACTGGGAGAACATTAATAGCACACACATGTATACGTTTCCTCATTAATACTGTCGGATTTCGCTCTGGTCCTCGCCATCCGCTGAAGTTCACAGCTAGAGAGACATTAACCAGATTCGGCAGATCATTCCAGTGTGAGTAAGTCACATAGTCTCAAGCATGTCCTACATATCCGCACTAGCATCAGTCTATGTTCCGACAAGCATGTCCTACATATCCGCACTAGCTTCAGTCTATGTTCCGACAAGCATAGGTATATTTGTAAAACAGATGTAATAAATATGTAAATATAGACTTGAAGGCGGTAGTAAGAAATAACACATGCTATGCAATAGATACATGGATATTAAACAACGATCAAAGACCATACTATTAAGATAAACCAGTACAACCAAAACTACACGAGAAACGTCTATCAGAACAAAATGAGTGCACTGGACCATGTAGACCTCCGTTGTCAAATCGTTGTCTTCACATCACTTGCCCCAATTGCTGTCTAAAGGTTCGAATCGAACGGGGGAAATGTTTGGTAGCCACAATACAACGGCGACGTAGCCCGCAACTCTACAAATCCTGTGCCGCCACAAAAACTATACGTCGATATAGCTATCTCCAATCCATCGCATCGGTAGCAATTTTTCATTTAATGTTTTCTGATTATTTTCAGTTATAGATGTTGTTATAGGTTAAATGGACCATAACAGTTGTTAATAAGCATTTAATTAACGGAGTGCATATAAGTTATGATATATAGTATTCATTAATAAGAATGATTTTGCTTTGCAGACGGAAATAGTTGCAGAATGGTTCTTACATTTATCGCAATTGTTCTGGGAAGTCACATCCTTCAGCAGCAGCTTGTAGATGCTTCGTTCGGCCCAGTATTCGGACATGTCGGACATCCGATGAAGCCACACTTTATTGGTCCTCCGATGAAACCACACTTTATTGGTCCTCCGATGAAACCACACTTTATGGCTCCAAGGCACAACTATCCACTACACGGCCCACCGTTAATGCACGGTCCACACATGCATGGTCCACCACTTCTGCCGCATCAAGGTATGATGCATGGGCCTCCGATGGCTCCTATGGTACCACCACCGTTTATCAAACACAAACGATTTCCTCCAAAGTTACCTCCTCGAGTAAACAGGTTTCGACCTCTTTCAAAATATGCTCGTCCAATGTCCAAGAAATATATTCGTCCAAGGCCGAAAAAAATGATTCGTCCAATACGGAGGAAATTAATACGTCCTATGCCGAAGAGGATCTTTCGCAAAATGCCGAACAAATATGTTCGCCCAATGCCACCGAAATATGCTAGAAGGCCTATATCGCACAGGAGACTGAAGAGAGTTCTTATTATCCGCAGAATGCCTTACTTCCGAAAGGGACGTTACTCGTACGGATATGGACGACAGATACAACCTAGACATGTGCCGTACTATGGAGGTTTTGCGGATAGAAGAATGTCATTCAGACGAGGACCTGTATATGAGCATGATAATATGTATGCCGGATATAACAATGATCGCGAACGATATCGTTATGGCTACAACAGAAATAACAATAATCGTCGTGCTCGAACACGCCGACCATTCGATGAAATCACAATTTTAGATCGAAGAATGCGTGAAAAGAGAAGGAGATATCCAAGTCTCCCAATATTCAATGAGGGAACATGGAATTATATTGATAACGGAATTGGGAGTAGAAGAAGGGGTATCGGTAGAATGGGTACAGCTGCCAGTTTCGGAAGAGGGCGCTTCACTGGGGGTTCTTCTATTCGTGCAGGCTTTCTAGGTAACTTGGGCAAGCCCCGACTTCGGGAAGTTGTAGATCCTGGCAACCGCGTTGAAGTTAGGAGAAACTCACTACGCGCAAGAAACACTGGTGGTGGGAGAAGACGATTATCGGGAAATACGCTAGACTTTAGTGGGTCGACAAAGATCAGTCCTATCAAAAGTTTTGGCAGAGATGCATTGGCTGCCAATGCTCTAGATAGAAATAATGTTGATATACAAAACGAACGAATAAGCCACAGAAACAATCGCATCAGCATCAATAATGAACGAATGGACTTATCCAACATTAGAGCTCCGAGTGGACTCAGAAAAGCATCAAGATCAATGTCTGGTCTTGGGGGATCATTCATTGATCTTACAAATGTAAACAACGAAGAAGTCGACCAAGTTAGCGTTAGCTTGGCAAGCTCTTCCAGTACCAAAAAAACAGAGATGAGTACGAGTAAGTCTACTGCTACGACTGCCCAATTAAATGGTAATGTTATTCAATCTGCTGCAGACATAGTCGGCTCTGGTGATGTTGTAATAATAGACAGTGCAGGGCAAACTGCCACGAGTGCAGGATCGACAACGAGTGTTAGTGACGTGTTGTCTAGTGTAGTGGATCTTACGTCAACAACCGGTGCTTTGTCGGGCGCAAATATTGGTAATTTTGGAGCCGTTGATATCCTGACGTTAGATAACAGTGCTTTCGCACAGCTAGAACAAGCTCTACAGTCGGGCCAAACCGTCAATGCACAACTTCTTGATTCAATTATTGGAAGCGGAGCGGGCGTGGTTTCAGCTGGTGGCCCTGTAGGAGGTATTGCTGATGTAGGCATGATGGATACAGCGGCTACTCCTCAAATATATATACTCGATGGAGCACAGGCACAACAGATAACTGATTCTGCTAGTTTTGCGGGGACGGGCGGTGACACACATATAATAGACTCATTGACATCGTCTTCCTCAAAGACATCAAAATCGTCATCTAGTTCATCATCAAGTCATTCAATTGTCGATATACCTCATGCAGGGAATGTCTTAGCTGGTGGACAACGTATACCACACGGGCACGGACCCGTGCTACATGGTGGACATGGTGGTCATGGTATGCCAACTGGCCACAGTATGCCTGGTGGTCCACGCATACCACGTGGGCACGGACCGATTTTACCTGGTGGCCACGGCCCAATCATTCCTGGTGGACCTGGAGGTCATGATATTGTTGGGGTCGTTGGTGAACCTGTGGGTTCTATCACTGTCGGGTCGAATACGGATATACTTGGATTGTTCAGCATGCCAGCTGGCCACGTTGTACCGAATGTTCCAGCCAGTGTATCTAGCATACCACAATCTATTGGAAGCAGAATGGCTGTACAACCTGGCGGCCATAGAGGGCATGCTGCTCATATGGCACATAGTACGTATGATTTATATGTGTTACAATTATCTGAGGTATTAGGCTACTGTCAACAGTAGATACTGTCAGCGCAGTAGAGCTTAGCGTGTTATCATTTAAATTTGGTATATTATGGTTCTTCAAATAAATTAAATATATGACAATAATTTAATACTCAACCACAATAGCGGTTGTCCGATTAGCGAAGTGGTTAGCTCGCTCGCTTCTCACCAATGCAACCCGCGTTCGATCCTCGGACGGGGAAGAATGTGAGATGGTATGGTGGTCGCCAGATCGGATAGGTGGGTTTACTCCGGTTTCCTCCCACACGAATGGCCACATATACCATTTCATCGGCACCAACGAGAGTGATTAATATAAGTTGTTAAAACTTGCTTCGCAATTGTTGTAAAATAAATAGGTTTAAACAATAGCGGTTCATTTCATTACCATAGCTGTTCGTGTGTATAGTACGTGTGTATAGTACGTGTGTCTGCAACGCAAGGTATCAAGTGTGTTATTGACTGTAAGGAAATATAACATAATTATTACTAGTTCACTGTTTAGTGTTGTTGTGGTGGCATGTTCGCTGTCTTCTGATAAAACTAGCACTACTTATAGACTATTTCTTTAATTAATTCCGTGAGAAACGATTTACTTTATATGCTTACTTTACGTAAATTCTTAAAGAGACATTACATCGCAAAAAGCAAATAAAATGCTTTTTTTCACGTATAAATGCATTGCTGCTAAAAATTCTTCTGAATACATCGAACACTAACATTGAATCAATTTAACAGTGTTTTTGTGGTATACAAGCTTTCAAACGTGAAAGTAGGATTTCATATAACGGTCATCCAGGTTCCTGCATTGGCGTTTGTTGTCATTGAAGCCAATACAAAACACGCGATACCTTCATTTAGAGATAATTTAATTAAGATTAGTCTACAAATAAATATGCATAGGCACACACGTGATATATCTTCAGGATAAACGCTTTGTATTACGCATGAATGTCGACCCTATTTACATTATTTTGCTATGTCAACAAACCGCGTATACGACGTTTATTTAATTGTTGAAATATATTTTTGATGCAACTATTTGGAAAAACATTATACCATATAATAGGAAATTACATTCTGCGGACATTTGCGTTTTCACCGATGTAGTGTCGCTTTAAGAATATCCAGCATAACGTCGTCATCCTTGGTAACGGGGAGTTATTATCTAGCTATCCATTTAATTGTATACATATAGGATCTTACACTCGTGATGATTTCTTACCATGACCCGAGGTTATAAAGCTTTTCTCAAACCTCAAACTCAAATCTCTAGCTTCTGAATAATTTAGCTGAGTGCAAATCTTGGAAACAACCAATCGTATCACTTTGGATTAGGCTTGGGATCTGAGAACAGTTTTATAACCTCGGAGCCAGGTTTTATGAAACGAGTTTCATCAAATATGGCATAGAACACCACGAGAGTAAGAACCTTGTTTTATCACATTACCATAGAGGGCGCGATTTAATCATAATAGTATGCTTACACAAAATGACGTTACTATTTTTATTTAGGCGACAAATGTCAGCGCAAATTTTGAATTTGCGTTTTCTATGTCCTCTAGTATATAATGTAGGTGTGCGTTTTCTATGTCCTCTAGTATATAATGTAGGTGTGCGTTTTCTATGTCCTCTAGTATATAATGTAGGTGTGCGTTTCTATGTCCTCTAGTATATAATGTAGGTGTGCGTTTTCTATGTCCTCTAGTATATAATGTAGGTGTGCGTTTTCTATGTCCTCTAGTATATAATGTAAGGTGTGCGTTTTCTATGTCCTCTAGTATATAATGTAGTGTGCGTTTTCTATGTCCTCTAGTATATAATGTAGGTGTGCGTTTTCTATGTCCTCTAGTATATAATGTAGGTGTGCGTTTTCTATGTCCTCTAGTATATAATGTAGGTGTGCGTTTTCTATGTCCTCTATGTCCTCTTTATGAAATGAGGTTTGGAATTTAGCCAAAGACCACGAGTGCAGGATCCTTAGTATCATCTTACCATATATCGCTCGTCTTAATCATATTGCTTTATTATTGTTGGCGTAAAATGCCAGCGCATATATATCTGGCACTTTTACACTTAATACAGTAGTTGTGGATGATATGTTTGGGTAAAGAACTGTCTGTCCCAAATGATGACAGTCGAATACGACTGGGATGACAGTCTAAGCCGAGTGATATACCAAAGTAGCATACACTTAAAAACACACCAAATAAAGTATAAGTTTGTTAAGACGACTGGGGTGACAGTCTAAGACGAGTGCTATACCAAAGTAGCATACACTTAAAAACACACCAAATAAAGTAAGTATACGTTTATCAAGACGACTGGACTGACAGTCTAAGACGAGTGATATACCAAAGTAGCATACACTTAAAAACACACCAAATAAAGTATACGTGTGTCCAAACGACTGGACTGACAGTCTAAGACGAGTGATATACCAAAGTAGCATACACTTAAAAACACACCAAATAAAGTATACGTTTGTCAAGTACTAAGGGTACATTAATTCGAAAAGATTTTGCGCAGTATGATTTCTTGTAGATTAAGATGTCTCAGCCATTATAATTGCATTGTATTAAGGGTACACCAATTCGATCTGATTATGTGTAGTAGGATATCGAAGTAGTTCTGGTAGATTAATTGTGTGTTTTACGTTTATGTATCGTCGCTACCGGTTGCCCATATGAGCGACGCCTCCTGTGGAGATTAGTCATTTTAGATGTTTGGAGGATAATGCAATGATAAAGACAGAGACCCATTCCAGAATCTCCTCTGGTGTAAAGCACCGACACGAGACCTCGGTTTAAAGTCCCTTCCTTCTGAAAAACGTTTCATTTTATTATGGTCAGCCTGGGGATCGAACATGCGATCCCTGGATTACCAGTACAGCGTGTTACTACTGGACTACAAATCCGTATGTAGGTAGATTATCAACCTATATAAATACTAAACGGTACACACATCTGGAAGGAGTAAGATTCTGGTTTATGAGAACAGAATAATAAAAAGAAATATAGAACGTATTAACCTTTAGATCATTATGTTATACAATTAGTATGTTTAATAAATGGCTCAGATGTCCACTTTATGCAAATGGTACTAATGTCTTATGTATGAATACAATAAATTCATTGTTTTTGCGACACATGTTTTATATCAAAATGATAAAATCAAAAGTATGGGAAAACGGACCTTCCGCGAGTGTCATGTCATACTATATACCAACTATGACATTTTTATATAGCTATGTTGTCTGGTGTGTGGAAAACATCTATATCTTACACTTTCAGAGGCTAGTATTTACATACCAACTAAATTAGTAATATATGCATACATTCCTTGTGAAATTAGAAACGAAACTACTAAGAGATAAATCAGTTCTAACTCCCTATGTTTCAACAGGCCTCATCATGCATTTCCCATTGTAGTACATATATATACAGTCTACATCCGCTATGTCAACGTCGGTTATGTCGAATTCTCCGGTTATCTCGAAGTCGGATCAAAGTCCCGTTTCAGACACTATAATTTTACATATAACTGGCTCTGTTTATATCAAATTTCGTTTAAGTCAAACGGTTATGTCGAAGTATTTTGTTCGGTCCGACGGAATTCGACATAACGGATGTAGACTGTATATATACAATTATTTAGAAAATATTAAAATTACTTCAGATATAAATACTACGGTTTTTATTTTCACTAAAGAAAATTAATTAAAATTTGAAAACAATCCATTTCTTGATAAACATTTTCTGAAAAAGAAACTAGATACATTTTTTCAATGGATGTTGCAATGACATACACTAGATACATGAAACTTACAGATCAATATTACATAATGTTTTTCTTAGAGTTTAAATGAAATATAAAAATGCCCATCATGTCAAATCCTTGGCAGCAGCATCTTTTTCAAGGAAAACATACACCCGTCTATGTTACCTAATAATACATGTGTTTAGTAACTCATTGAGTGCATCATCACATTTCTTAGAAAACGTGTTTTAATTAGAACTACTAGTCATAACATTTCGACAAAACAAACCCCTTGACATATTTCCCTATCAGATATAATAACACATATACACATACTAATTGTTTTGTTGATTGTGGGTCGTTTTTCCCCTCGTTTCCTCGTGTTCAATACATCTGAGATACACTATTCTATTTTAGTATTTTTCTTCATTTCAGAATAACGATCGACAATTATCCATAGAGCAGCTTCCATGCTTTAAACTTCGTGCCAGTATTAGAATGCATATTGAATGACTACGACATTGTGAAGAGAACTATCCATGTGTACTGTATGGACAAGGGATCTACTTAGTGTACACACATATCCGGTTCAACTGTGTGTATCTCATCAATTGGACAATAGCACTGACCCGACTATATATTACTCACTATGATATCCGGTTCAACTGTGTGTACCTCAACAGTTGGACAATAGCATTGACCCGACTATATATTACTAGGTAGTTTTCGTCATGTAATTTGTATTCACTTGCTGTTACATACATTAATAGATACGTACTCCCTGGTTTCGTCATATTAATTACATAGTTTCTAATGAAATATTGATAAATATAGGCGAACTATTGTCAGTGTTTTCACATACCTTAATGAACAATATATTCAGTGTTTTTTCTGCTTGACTACTACTAGGTCAGGTCATGGTAAATTAAACCACAATTGAGGGTAGATTTTGAATTACAGACTACACGTATATAGTAATTAGAACATTAATGATGTTTCCTTCGACTTACGGTGTCGCCCGGTCATATACGGGACTATGCTTAGTTCCCGCAGTACTGCGAACTCATTAAATATAATACATAACACTATATGTAGTGAATCAGACCAGCCAATGGTACGGTTTCCGGATTTTACTACTGATTACGGAGCTTACGTACGGTTTCCGGATTTTACTACTGATACGGAGCTTACATACTTACATAAATTCCCCGGATCAAATGCTGTTATTGAAATAGTTGTCTGGTCTTGGTTCAACAAGAGACGTAGTGCGCTGCTTGCCTGTGTACGTATTGTCCACACTAGTGAAAGTGACTTCAAAAAAATTAAAATACAATATTTCAGGTGCATTTTGGAATCATTTAACAATCTGGAAACAATAGTTTGTGAACGATAAAGAGCATATTATTAGTATAAATGTATGCGCATATATATGCGCTATTTGTACATTCGTCACCTAGTTACCACTATTACAGTTAGATTAGTGGTTTTGTGTCTTTAGCGAGAAAATAAAAACCCTGAATTGGTGAACACTAAGGAACTGTGCTATTTTAGGGTGTTTCAACAGTAAATCTGTTGAAAAATATAACTTTTTTCCCGGATTATTATGTTTGGGGAACAATTGGCCGTATGCTATAATTTAGAGGCATATGGAGATTTCAATATCAGCGTCTGACCGTGCCACGTCAATGCTAGTAAACGCGAGTTCGATGACATAGGTTTATTGCGACCGATCGGACAGGTGGGTTGTCTCCGGGTACTCCGGTTTCCTCCCACATGAATGACCACATATACGCTTTCATCCGAGCCAACGAGAGTGATTAATATAAGTTGTTAAAACTTGCTTCGCAATCGTTGTAAAATAAATAAAGTATATATAAATGGCGACCGGGAACTGCAACGATTTCGGATGCGCTCATCTTCGGAATAAAGAACACCATTGGACGCTAATTAACAATACCGCCGCACTTCATTGTTCAAACAAACGGTAACAGATTCGTTGGACTCGAACTCACCCAATATGTCAGAGGATCGGCTTTAGTTATTTTAAGGCTACATCTATATAGCTATGTCGTGTTTTGAGTTCAAAAATAATGTGATAATGTTGGGGATTGTCAACTTGGAAATGAACGATCGAAAAGTTTTTACAAGTTTAGCTCGATTGCGATATTAATCACCCTCGATGCCTCATCACTGGTGGAATCCATCGCCATGAGGGAGAGAGAAGAGGCAATGTGGAATTTAAGTGCCTTGTCTAAGGGTACAAGCGTGATGGCTACCTCTTGGCGCGAATTCAAGGCATCTCACATCTAAAGCGAACCCTACCACTGCTCTATCGCGACGTCCACAAAATGAAAGAGTTGTATAATAATGTATGTGGCTTATGAGTATAGTGTACGGTTGGATTTTCTAAAGCAATAACTTGTATTTTATCCCGATTCTAAGACAACACGTGAATGCTCTTTTTTATATATTCTTAGCTGAGGGTATGAATCAAATGTAGCCATAACATATGAGAGCGTTAACCTTGTGATACATATATCCTGTTTTGTTACGTATTTGTGATTATGTACATTCATTTTTATTTATATATCTGTCATTTGTATTGTTCACATTCACTTATATAACATGGTAGATAGTGTAATAAATGTTCATGACGTTACGATGCTTTATTATATTATATACATATGATGCATAATTCTATGCATTAAAAGAACCGGAGAAGACTCTGGAATGTGTCTCTGTCTGTATCATTGCGTTATCCTCCAAATATCTAAAATGACTAATCTGTTCAGGAGGCGTCGCTCATATGGGCAACCGGTAGCGAAACACACAATCCCAGTACACCACAAACTCTGATAATCTATCAAACAGATACAACAGCCGTTTGATTCACGCGTATTGATAGTTCTACGTATGGGTACTGTCCTTTGCCTGTACATGCAACAATGTGCATTTTGTTGTGCTACTAACACAATCCAGGAACCTACAATAAAAACGATGTTGCACAGCCAGTTTGGAATAAATTCGTGTTTGAAATTATGATTACGTAATATGGCAGAGGTACTGATTGATTAAGACCATGCATATTTTAGCAACCGGAGTCGTGCTAAACCACTTACGTTGCTATGCAATTTGGCTGTATCCCATCCCGTTGGCTAGACTGCTCAGCTATATTATACGGTAAATAGCTTCATGCACGTGTAACAAGCAGCACGTGACTGTGCACTTAGTGCATGCATTATTCTACAACAATGCAACTGTACACACTTAAAGCTCATAGATGATTCTTGTTGTGCTAGTTTTAGTTTAATCATATTTCATTGCTCGATTCATTTTACACATATATATAATACAAGGAATGACAATTTCCACGGGTTGGGCCACATGTTCTAGCAGCATTCGTTATGACCCTAGCAGCATTCGTTATGACCCTAGCAGCATTCGTTATGACCCTAGCAGCATTCGTTATGACCCTAGCAGCATTCGTTATGACCCTAGCAGCATTCGTTATGACCCTAGCAGCATTCGTTATGACCCTAGCAGCATTCGTTATGACCCTAGCAGCATTCGTTATGACCCTAGCAGCATTCGTTATGACCCTAGCAGCATTCGTTATGACCCTAGCAGCATTCGTTATGACCCTAGCAGCATTCGTTATGACCCTAGCAGCATTCGTTATGACCCTAGCAGCATTCGTTATGACCCTAGCAGCATTCGTTATGACCCTAGCAGCATTCGTTATGACCCTAGCAGCATTCGTTATGACCCTAGCAGCATTCGTTATGACCCTAGCAGCATTCGTTATTACCCTAGCAGCATTCGTTATGACCCTAGCAGCATTCGTTATGACCCTAGCAGCATTCGTTATGACCCTAGCAGCATTCGTTATGACCCTTCCTCAGTTTTAACAACTTATATTAATCACTCTCGTTGGCTCGGATGAAAGCGTATAATTATGTGGTCATTCATGTGTGAGGAAACCGGAGTACCCGGTGAAAACCCACCTGTCCGATCTGGCGACCATCGTATCATCTCACATACTTCTCGGTCCGAGGATCGAACCCGGGTCGCATTTGTGAGAAGCGAGCGCGCTAATCACTGCGCTAATCGGACAGCTTTCAGACTGGATTTACAATTAACCTAAAAACATGTCACCTGCATGGGTTGATATTGACTTATTCAAGCTTTAATTAGCTGGCATGAGCTATGATGTTGTTTCTATTACTGTTGTGTTTACTAGATAGATAGATAGATAGATAGATAGATTCTTTATTATCCTCCATTATAGGAGAGCTATCACATACATGTATAATACAGATACATTTATAATATTACAACTATTATCGAATACGAACAGCCATTGTGATATCATGTAATTAAACTCTATGCATGTAATTACAAAAACAAAGAACACGAAAAACAATGTAACAGATATGTAACATTGTGACAAGAATGTCCAGCCTCGCATAACAAAATCGAACATTGAATTAACTATAATATCGGATCCCGAGAGTACACCTTACCGAAACGACACATAAGGTGTAAACAGGAATTCAAATATTAAAATCAAAATAGCAAATATATATATATATAATTATGTAATGAAAGCATCTACGTAATCGACGCCACCAAGTGTTGGCATCCTGCGATATAGACGTCTCTTGCGATCATGCAGTTGCCTTGGAGTTCACCACATAGTCTATATGGCCCAGACGCTTCTGAACCCTACTTGTGTGAGATATTAATACTTTGTTAAATTTGGAAGAAACGCCACAGGTACAAACCTTTGGAGAACCAATGCCAACATAGTATGATGTAAAACGAACTGGATCATTTCGTAAATCTTGGTGTCATGGTAACAAAGATGAACACCGTTAAACATAATTATATTTACCTCTGAGAATGATGGGCAATATTCAACTAGATTTGACTAATTAGTGTAGTTCAAACTTGTAACGGCTCCAGCGGGGCTCGAACTGCGAAAGGTCCGGAGTTCGAGCCCCACTGGAGCCGTTACGATTGTGCCCTTAGGCAAGGCATTTAAATTCCACATTGCCTCTTCTCTCTCCTTAATGGCGATGGATTCCATCAGGAATGAGGTCTCGAGAGTGATTAATATAAGTTGTAAGAACTTGTTTCACAATCGAGCTAAAATAAATTTGTATAGATAAACTTGTGACCCAACCCATTTGATCAATGATTGTGTAAGCAATGCCATTATTATTATGCATACTTATACACGTTTGTTCATTTGTTTTATATAATATATAGAATGAATACGATACAATATGATTAAACTAGAAATTTGGCTCTACCAAAGAAGCTTCGTGGAAGTCGTGATAGCGCAGTGGTAGAGCGTTCGTTTAAAGTGCGAACGGTCTGCAGTTCGAGCCCCGCTGGAACCGTTACGATTGTGCCCTTAGGCAAGGCATTTAAATTCCACGTTGTCTCTTCTCTCTCCATCGTGGTGATGGATTCCACCAGGAATGAGCTCTCGAGCGTTATTAATATAAGTTGTAAAAACTTGTTTCGCAATCGAGATAAAAATAAATTTGTATGAACTAATCTAAAGAAACTAAAACAGTTTTAAATGGACTGTTGCAGCATTACGGTTGCCATTGTAACCAGAATGGAACTTAGAAGAACATCCTCTAAAATCAACGACAATTGCTAGAACTCAAATTAGACATCAATGAATGATAGTAAAAATACCCTGCAAAACATTGGATGCACTCCACCCCACAATCCATGTCCCAATCCCACTGCAATAATATTTCACTTGCTTGAAAGTAATGCTACAATATACATATTATCCTTATCTTTAAAGACTATGCCAATCTATGTCAATATCGTACTAGTAGTTTAAGAGACATGTAGCAGACACACATAATACGCACTATATTTTGTCCATTTACCACTACGTGTGATTAGGAACCGACACAGTTGACAGTTTCTCTCTGTACATTGCATATATCCTCGTCGCATTTGGTTTGATTTCTATGTCAAGTTGGTCATATTATATGTCTTGATCATATTTATTCTAAAAGCTTATCGTCAAACACTATTTAGTTAGATAGAAATTATTTCTAAATAAATATATGTTTAAATAGAAACATTCCGCAATTTGATAAATATATAATTATATACTATTTGTTATGCAACTATTACTATATAGTATATACATGTAGTATGTACATCAATAATACACCTTTGTTCTGTATGTTGAATGATTTCTGACTGACGGACGGACGGACAGACATACATACATACAACAAACAAACCGACCAATAACCGATGCGATGACTCCTATACCCTTCCCCCTCTCACACACTGTTCAATAAGTATAATAAAATACGTCGTTGCAACTTCCTGGTTGTCATTGTAGCCAAAATAGAACAATGTTTTCAATCATTGAATATTACTAAACCTGGTTCATAAAACACTTCTAGTTTGTTATATACGACATCTGCTATTAGTATGCCTTACATTAGCTGATCTCGTTGCAATGTAGGTAGGCCTAGTGCATACACGAGCAGACTCTCAACTGGTATACAATTATTACGTGCACAAAATGGTCCATACTATTTGCTACATGTGCATCAAACAATAGGCAACAATGCGCCATTCCCACAAACAAATGATGAACGTCTTGCATATAATCAAACTTATAATGATCATTCTTGGTATCTAGCTAGTATGGGGGATTACGCCAAACGTGTTGTTGTTAGCTCTCAGATGGGCGCACGATGCCACTAACCACTGTCATGCCAAACGTGTTTTTGTTAGTTCTCAGATGTGCGCACGATGAGGCCAACAATTGGTATGACAAACGTGTTTTTGTTAGTATTCAGTTGGGCGCACGATGACGCTAACCAGTGGCAGGCCAAACGTGTTTAGTTAGTATTCAGATGGACGCACGATGACGCTAACCATTGGTATGCTAAACGTGTTTTTGTTAGTATTCAGATGGACGTACGATAACGATAACCATTGGTATGCCAAACGTGTTTGTGTTAGTTCTAAGATGGACGTACGATGCCGCTAACCATTGGTATGCTAAAAGTGTTTTTGTTAGTTCTAAGATGGACGCACGATGCCGCTAACCATTGGTATGCTAAAAGTGTTTTTGTTAGTTCTAAGATGGACGCACGATGCCGCTAACCATTGGTATGCTAAAAGTGTTTTTGTTAGTTCTAAGATGGACGTACGATGCCGCTAACCATTGGTATGCTAAAAGTGTTTTTGTTAGTTCTAAGATGGACGTACGATGATGCTAACAATTGGTATGCCAAACGTGTTTAGTTAGTATTCAGATGGGCGCACGATGACGCTAACCATTGACATGCCAAAAGTGTTTTTGTTAGTTCTCAGATGGACGCACGATGCCGCTAACCATTGGTATGCTAAAAGTGTTTTTGTTAGTAATCAGATGGGCGCACGATAACGCTAACCATTGGCAAATGTGTTTGTGTTAGTTCTCAGATGGACGTACGATGACGCTATGCATTGGTATGCCAAACATGTTTTTGCTAGTTCTCAGATGGGCGCACGATGACGCTAACCATTCGTATGACAAACGTGTTTTTGTTAGTTCTCAGATGGACGCACGATGACACTAACCATTGTTGTGACAAACGTGTTTTTGTTATTTATTAGATGGGCGCACCATGACGCTAACCATTGATATGACAAACGTGTTTTTGTTAGTTCTCAGATGGACGCACGATGCCGCTAACCATTGGCATACCAAACGTGTCTTTGTTAGTTCTCAGATGGACGCACGATGACGCTAACCATTGGCATGCCAAACGTGTTTTTGTTAGTTCTCAGATGGACGCACGATGCCGCTAACCATAGGCATGCCAAACGTGTTTTTGTTAGTTCTCAGATGGACGCACGATGCCGCTAACCATTGGCATGCCAAACGTGTTTTTGTTAGTTCTCAGATGGACGCATGATGCCTTTAACCATTGTTGTGACAAACGTGTTTTTGTTATTTATTAGATGGACGCATGATGCCGTTAACCATTGTTGTGACAAACATGTTATTGTTAGTTCTCAGATGGACGCATGGTGCCGCTAACCATTGTTGCGACAAACGTGTTTTTGTTAAATATTAGATGGGCGCACGATGACGCTAACCATTGGTAGGTTAAAATTGTTTTTGTTAGTATTCAGATGGACGTACGATGACGCTAACCATTGGTATGTCAAACGTGTTTGTGTTAGTTCTAAGATGGACGCACTGTGCCGCTAACCATTGGCATGCCAAACGTGTTTAGTTAGTATTCATATGGACGCACGATGACGCTAACCATTGGTATGACAAAAGTGGTTTTATTAGTTCTCAGAATCAGATGGACGCACGATGCCGATAATCATTGTTGTGACACACCTGTTTTTGTTAGTTCTCAGATGGACGCATGATGCCGCTAACCATTGTTGTGACAAACGTGTTTTTGTTATTTATTAGATGGGCGCACGATGACGCTAACCATTGATATGACAAACGTATTTTTGTTAGTTCTCAGATGGACGCACTGTGCCTCTAACCATTGGCATGCCAAACGTGTTTAGTTAGTATTCATATGGACGCTCGATGACGCTAACCATTGTTATGACAAACGTGTTTATGTTAATATTCATATGGACGTACGATGACGCTAACCATTGGTATGACAAACGTGTTTTTGTTAGTTCTCAGATGGACGCACTATGCCGCTAACCATTGGCATGCCAAACGTGTTTAGTTAGTATTCATATGGACGCACGATGACGCTAACCATTGTTATGACAAACGTGTTTATGTTAGTTCTCAGATGGACGCACGATGCCGCTAACCATTGGCATGCCAAACGTGTTTTTGTTAGTTCTCAGATGGACGCACGATGACGCTAACCATTGATATGACAAACGTGTTTTTGTTAGTTCTCAGATGGACGCACGATGCCGCTAACCATTGGTATGCCAAACGTGTTTTTGTTAGTTCTCTGATGGACGCACGATGCCGCTAACCATTGGCATGCCAACCGTGTTTAGTTAGTATTCATATGGACGCACGATGACGCTAACCATTGTTATGACAAACGTGTTTATGTTAGTTCTCAGATGGACGCACGATGCCGCTAACCATTGGTATGCCAAAAGTGTTTTTGTTAGTTCTCAGATGGACGCACGATGCCGCTAACCATTGGTATGCTAAAAGTGTTTTTGTTAGTATTCAGATGGGCGCACGATGACGCTAACCATTGGTATGCCAAAGGTGTTTGTGTTAGTTCACAGATGGACGTACGATGACGCTATCCATTGGCATGCCAAACGTGTTTTTGTTAGTTCTCATACGGCCGCACGATGACGCTAACCATTGGTACGACAAACGTGTTTTTGTTAGTTCTCAGATGGACGCACGATGACACTAACCATTGTTGTGACAAACGTGTTTTTGTTATTTATTAGATGGGCGCACCATGACGCTAACCATTGATATGACAAACGTGTTTTTGTTAGTTCTCAGATGGACGCACGATGCCGCTAACCATTGGTATGCCAAACGTGTTTTTGTTAGTTCTCTGATGGACGTACGATGCCGCTAACCATTGGCATGCCAAACGTGTTTTTTTGGTTCTCAGATGGACGCACGATGCCGCTAACCATTGGCATGCCAAACGTGTTTTTGTTAGTTCTCAGATGGACGCATGATGCCTTTAACCATTGTTGTGACAAACGTGTTTTTGTTATTTATTAGATGGACGCATGATGCCGTTAACCATTGTTGTGACAAACATGTTATTGTTAGTTCTCAGATGGACGCATGGTGCCGCTAACCATTGTTGCGACAAACGTGTTTTTGTTAAATATTAGATGGGCGCACGATGACGCTAACCATTGGTAGGTTAAAATTGTTTTTGTTAGTATTCAGATGGACGTACGATGACGCTAACCATTGGTATGTCAAACGTGTTTGTGTTAGTTCTAAGATGGACGCACTGTGCCGCTAACCATTGGCATGCCAAACGTGTTTAGTTAGTATTCATATGGACGCACGATGACGCTAACCATTGGTATGACAAAAGTGGTTTTATTAGTTCTCAGAATCAGATGGACGCACGATGCCGATAATCATTGTTGTGACACACCTGTTTTTGTTAGTTCTCAGATGGACGCATGATGCCGCTAACCATTGTTGTGACAAACGTGTTTTTGTTATTTATTAGATGGGCGCACGATGACGCTAACCATTGATATGACAAACGTATTTTTGTTAGTTCTCAGATGGACGCACTGTGCCTCTAACCATTGGCATGCCAAACGTGTTTAGTTAGTATTCATATGGACGCTCGATGACGCTAACCATTGGTATGACAAATGTGTTTTTGTTAGTTCTCAGATGGACGCACTATGCCGCTAACCATTGGCATGCCAAACGTGTTTAGTTAGTATTCATATGGACGCACGATGACGCTAACCATTGTTATGACAAACGTGTTTATGTTAGTTCTCAGATGGACGCACGATGCCGCTAACCATTGGCATGCCAAACGTGTTTTTGTTAGTTCTCAGATGGACGCACGATGACGCTAACCATTGATATGACAAACGTGTTTTTGTTAGTTCTCAGATGGACGCACGATGCCGCTAACCATTGGTATGCCAAACGTGTTTTTGTTAGTTCTCTGATGGACGCACGATGCCGCTAACCATTGGCATGCCAACCGTGTTTAGTTAGTATTCATATGGACGCACGATGACGCTAACCATTGTTATGACAAACGTGTTTATGTTAGTTCTCAGATGGACGCACGATGCCGCTAACCATTGGTATGCCAAAAGTGTTTTTGTTAGTTCTCAGATGGACGCACGATGCCGCTAACCATTGGTATGCTAAAAGTGTTTTTGTTAGTATTCAGATGGGCGCACGATGACGCTAACCATTGGTATGCCAAAGGTGTTTGTGTTAGTTCACAGATGGACGTACGATGACGCTATCCATTGGCATGCCAAACGTGTTTTTGTTAGTTCTCATACGGCCGCACGATGACGCTAACCATTGGTACGACAAACGTGTTTTTGTTAGTTCTCAGATGGACGCACGATGACACTAACCATTGTTGTGACAAACATGTTTTTGTTATTTAATAGATGGGCGCACGATGACGCTAACCATTGATATGACAAACGTGTTTTTGTTAGTTCTCAGATGGACGCACGATGCCGCTAACCATTGGTATGCCAAACGTGTTTTTGTTAGTTCTCTGATGGACGTACGATGCCGCTAACCATTGGCATGCCAAACGTGTTTTTTTGGTTCTCAGATGGACGCACGATGCCGCTAACCATTGGCATGCCAAACGTGTTTTTGTTAGTTCTCAGATGGACGCATGATGCCTTTAACCATTGTTGTGACAAACATGTTATTGTTAGTTCTCAGATGGACGCATGGTGCCGCTAACCATTGTTGCGACAAACGTGTTTTTGTTAAATATTAGATGGGCGCACGATGACACTAACCATTGGTAGGTTAAAAGTGTTTTTGTTAGTATTCAGATGGACGTACGATGACGCTAACCATTGGTATGTCAAACGTGTTTGTGTTAGTTCTAAGATGGACGCACTGTGCCGCTAACCATTGGCATGCCAAACGTGTTTAGTTAGTATTCATATGGACGCACGATGACGCTAACCATTGGTATGACAAAAGTGGTTTTGTTAGTTCTCAGAATCAGATGGACGCACGATGACGCTAACCATTGTTATGCCAAACGTGTTTTTGTTTAATACACAGATGGAAGCACGATGACGCTCACCATTGGTATGCCAAAAGTGTTTTTGATAGTACTCAGATGGATGCATGATGCCGCTAACCATTGGTATGCCAAAAGTGTTTTTGTTAGTACTCAGATGGATGCACGATGCCGCTAACCATTGGTATGCCAAAAGTGTTTTTGTTAGTACTCAGATGGATGTACGATGCCGCTAACCATTGGTATGCCAAAGAAGTTTTTGTTAGTACTCAGATGGACGCACGATGCCGTTATCCATTGGTATGCTAAAAGTGTTTTGTTAGTTCATTTGCAACTAGGCTACATGTATTATCAATATTTATATTTAAATGTAGTCGGGGATTTGTGTGTGTTTATGTACATTAATTAAGTGCACCTGAACTTCTGAATACTATATAAAATAAAAAAAACTTCCAACTTTGAACGATCAAAGATCGGCCACATCCATTTCAGAGGGGTGGAAGCTTTTGTATAACATAGGGCATTTATTATTATAATAACATTAGTATAATAAAATATAAACATCGCAAAATCAATGAACATGATACGTGGCCGAACGATAACGACGGAGGAATACAGATAAAATATATCGTGATATATTTTGTAGTTGCGAGTTCAAATCTCACTGGGTGTATTATTACTAGTTTTTTTTCCAAATTTACATTTTATATAAAGTGAATTGTTTGTATTTTTACTCTCATTTTTTTCCTCATAATTTAATTTTCAACTTTATTTCATTTCAAGCAATTACAGTTACAGTTCATTTCACAGTATCAATCAGTATCTTCGCCTTCGCTGGCTGTCTCTGTATCCGAGCCGCTGTCCCCATCGCTGTCAGAAGGTCAATAGTAAATGAATCTATGGCTTGGTTTGATTTAGCGCCACCTGCAATCCTGACTCCTTCTCCTTCGTACAAAATGCATGTACATTTTTAACAATTTCTCTAGCATCACAGCTATAACTATGTCGTGTTTGCTTGCTTATTGTGTACTGAATATGACTGGTATGTGTAAAAATACACTTATATAGCCACATAGCGTGTGTATTTTAGATGTTTCACGACTATTTCGTGCATAAAATAAATATTTTAATAAAAGTTTATTTTCCAAAGTAGGGCTCGAACCCAAACTCCACAATACCACTAGTTCTTAAACTAAACGGTCTAACTGTCACAGCCAAGTATGATGTATATACATGAATGTTGTAATTTTTATAATATAAACCAAATTTCCAATACACTAACATATTAACCACCCTATTATTGTGTATGAAATGAACCTGTCTGATCTTTGATCGTTCAGACCTGGTTGTTTGACTATAGTGTTAACTAAATGTACATACATATACATATTTGAGTGTGTCAGCAATCATATTACTATGCCTATCCTAACAAAGGAAGCATAGATGCATGGTTTTTGTGGTTTCACGTTTTAGTAGCTGCGGTAGTTATATTGTGAAATCGGACAGCTGGGCCTTCATAAAACGAACGAACGTGGCGTGGGTAACACAGACGGTTGCCCCATCGACATTTGCACATTCCATAGGGGTTTCGTGTATAGCATGGAATGTATACATATATCACGGAAACGTGTTGTCAGGAGGAGTGGTTTAAAAGGAGAACTATCTAATTAAGTTTGAAAGTTAGAAAGAACGTTATGCAATGCTACGGTTAAAGTTGACATGAGCGAAATTGTCATCCGTTCAGTAAAACATGTCGAGGGTGTGCTGGACAGTACGCAGTATAACCGGGGAAAGACTGGGTTCATATGGTACGAGGTCCAGAATTATGAGACACAATAGTGGAGCTTTGTAGCATATATAGCGATGTTTGTCAGGGGTACCATGTGGGTGATTAATAGTCACGCTTCCAAGGGATCGACTTATACTGCACTGCATATATGTACATGTAATACGTTTTTCTTTGCCTTCCTTGATACGATCATACGCGGAGTTGCTTTTATTGTTCTGCATTAGAGACTCATGTTGATATTGTATCATTATCGAAATGTGTCATAAAGTAGGAATCGGGGATATGTTCTAATAATGTCGAAGGATTGTATACTAGTAGGCTAAATATATTTGCCTGTTTGAAGCTGGATCTTTAATAAACAATTCCTCTTCTCTAAATGTATCGAACACTGCCAACTGGTGCCAATGTCCTGATAAGTAAGACAACTAATTATCCTGTGCTGCATGGATTCAACCAGACGTGACGCTTTATTTGGCGACAGTTCTTGGAATATCTAGTATATTAACGCCATCAGCAACATTGGCATTGTTGGTGGTTGAACGATCTCAAGTAGCTCTCTTATAGAAGTTATTTGATATACATGTACATGTAGACCAATATATCACAGCTATATGGTGATACAGAATACACATATCATAAATTCTAAAGACAGTGACATACAAAACGTGGTTGCACACTTCTGTCCAACATAGTTTCTTTCATGATCATGTTAGTAGCCGAGCTCACCTACAAGCACAGGCACAATACACACCTTTTTTGCCTTATGGTCATATAGTAAAACAAAAATAATTTGTGTCTTGTGCCTGTGCCTACAAGACGAATAAGCAGAAATCCATAATAACCGTAAACATAGATCAATGGCCAACACAGATTCATACAAATTCTCTTTTTATCCAAAAACCGTCATCCAATGGAACTTGTTACCCCTTGCCTCACGTGAAGCAATAACAGTTGGTGGCTTTAAAGCACGTATCCCTGTTTCTGCCCTCCCCACCATGATCTAAAGCATTCACTATATGTACAAAATCTTAAACAAGTATATTTGTCTTTGGACATTCACTTATTTGTTAATTAATCATTGTAAATATCATCATCTCAAAATTCACCAGCGACGACACATAATCCTCAATATTGAGGGAGTACCGAACTCACCAAGAAGAAGAAGAAGAAGAAGAAGAAGAAGAAGACTAACATATTTGTTAGCTACACAACTCTAGACATAATACTTATGGCGAATCGGGTAATAATTATGAACACCTGTGTAACAGTATGTATATTAACCCATTATGTGAGCTAATTAATATGCAGGATGCCCGGTTTGTTCAGTCGGTAGAGCAATCGCCCTGTTAGTGCGAGGCACCGGGTTCGAGTCCCGGACTGGCTGCACGTTTTCTCACCTACGTTACATCTGTTATCCATGCAAAGAACAGATACTCAAAACAT
Organism: Archivesica marissinica; assembly: GCA_014843695.1. Taxonomy (NCBI): domain Eukaryota; kingdom Metazoa; phylum Mollusca; class Bivalvia; order Venerida; family Vesicomyidae; genus Archivesica; species Archivesica marissinica. Next base: position 31,567,587 of record CM026393.1, read on the forward strand.
TGCAAGAAGGTCTAGGCCTATATGTGACTCCGTTGTCGAGTTGTCTACAACTCGTAATGTCACACAGGGCCGTGAGTTCGTTCCCTATCAGAGACAAGTGATACAATATGATATGTGTACTGTTTGCGCTATATAATTGCTATGTATTTGTATTTGTATTTATCACTCAGATAAGTTTGATAACTTCGGTGCCAGGACATCTCTCCATCTGGTACACCATACATATATTATGCCATTCTACTCGCATACCAGACTATTGACATGCTATATCTTCTTCTTTTCCGTATTTTCTTTCCCCTTATGGGAACACCAAGTACTAGTACTTGTAGACAGTTAAACAGTTAAAAGTTGACTTACTGAGTAGTCGTAATTTAAAAAACACTATAAAAGCCTCCACCCATGCTTCAAACATTCGATGTATATTTACACAGTTACTGGAGTATTAGAGCACGTTGCCTATGGAGTTTGTGACACAACTCTGAGGACATCCTTGTAACAGCATTAATATCTTCAGGTTTAGTTATAACATTCTTGTAGTTAGTGCAGTCGATTATAAGACTTGTGATTGCATGTTTGTCAAATATGTCTACCATTGGATGTCAGATCGATCTCGATCTACTGTCCAACAGAGTCCGTCCGGATTAGTGAAAATGTGCTTTTATGCGATGATAACAATATCACTATAAATACTTATTCATCATTGTATTTTGCATGTAAACATTGCGCAAACTTTCACCATTCCACATTTTGATCAAAAGCAACACCATCCCTTCTTTTCGAGTTAATGTTCTCCATTGTAGGTAGTAGTATTTTCAATACGTATATGCATTTTATATATGTCAGATGAAAATAATAACGTACTAGTAAGAAACCATCAGTTTAATATGTTTTCGCGATGCATGTTTTTAATTTTCAGGTCAGACACTGCTATTGAATTCTCCACATGCCTCCATTATAGCATATAGCCACATGATATGCTACCCAAAATTAGTTTGACAGAAAAGAAAGTGTATTTTTCAACAGCCTTGCATTTGAAACACCTGAAATTGACTCTTTCATCATGGTCGATCTACACATGTCATGAGGTGTTCATAGTCCAGTAGAAGTGTCAGATTTAGTCGGCTAAGCCTGTCCAGGAAAACGTGTCTAGGTCCCCACAAGTGGTTTGACATAAATGGAACATACCTTCTTGAATTCATTTCAAGAAAACCATTTTGTAAGAAAGTGACTAGGGATATGAATCTGTATCTAGCACCAGCAATGCGTTCCGTATCTCTAGCCGTTGAGGCTAGATACAAATCATATGTATCTCTAGCCTATATCCCTAGCCTGGGAACAGGCGTCGATATATTTTGCCTGGTCAGTCAAATAAATATATTTTAATACCGAGACTATTAATTGGGCCTTATTAAGTTTCTGAACATATCAACGCCTGGGGAAACTGGCGGGGTTTCCCGTGAAATTATTAATCCTATTAATAGGCCTATTAGCACGTGACTTAAGTAATGACGTACTTGAATCGAAAGCGAGGCACTGCAATGCTGATAAAACTTTATAATTGGCCGCCATTGTTTATGGGTCAACATTTGACATATTTACTCAATATTTAAGTCGTCGAATCGATCCATTACCATCTAAATGTAATATTTAAAATCCGCCATATCATCGATATAACACAGAAACGGGACATTATATGTAAATGAGTCTATGGGAACATTCGTGTATATTCGGAAATGATCGTGTATAATCGTGCCTGTTCGGCTATTTCCGCCATCTCGTCGATAATAACACAGAAACGGGACATTATATATAAATGAGTCTACAGGAACATTCGTGTATATTCGGAAATGATCGTGTATAATCGTGCCTGTTCGGCGATATCCGATAGAATTCCGTTTCTATATTTAGCGATATTATCTTGTAGAGAAGAGTTGTCGTTCTTCAAATCTACACCCTCAAAAAAGTGGGTGTAAGTCGATGGCGCTACGATCGAAAATCCAGTTTCCCCAGGCTGTCATTTGGCTAGAAGTTAAAAAGTGAAAAATCTACAGACTGGAACACAGGCTACTATATCCCTATGATTTGCTATAAACTATGGGTGTAATTGCTGAATTTACAAGTATATATATGGAAAACAACATTACTCATCAATTTAATAACTAACTAACATAATTAATTTACAAACGCAATTTCAGATTATTAATAATTTGCTTAATATCTGAACAAAAGTATTATTGATAAAATGGGGAGTATTAGACCACTAATCAGTAGCTCCTTAGACTTGCTCTGCAGAGTGCAGCACATTAAAGTGGCGTACGCAGATGAAAAGAACAGTATATGTATAGGATATAAGCCGAAAACGATCCAATATGTAAAATATTGGACTGTGTGAGGCGCGTAGCACTGAAGACAGTACCAATATTTTACATATTGGATCCGTTTGAGGCTTATATGTTGCTTAAAAGGTCGTAATTTAATGAGCTACAGCCAAGTCGTTAACGAGTATGTAACACTTGACAAGATCTGCTACCAGTTTAATAAAATAATGGGGGTTTGGTGGAATTAGGGCTAAGCTGTTTCTTGAACGTTGCTATGGAAGGACTGTTTCTTGAATGTTGCTATGGAAGGACTGTTTCTTGAATGTTGCTATGAAAGGACTGTTTCTTGAACGTTGCTAGGGAAGGACTGTTTCTTGAACGTTGCTATGGAAGGACTGTTTCTTGAACGTTGCTATGGAAGGACTGTTTCTTGAAGGTTGCTATGGAAGGACTGTTTCATGAACGTTGCTATGGAAGGACTGTTTCATGAACGTTGCTATGGAAGGACTGTTTCTTGAACGTTGCTATGGAAGGACTGTTTCTTGAACGTTGCTATGGAAGGACTGTTTCATGAACATTGCTATGGAAGGACTGTTTCATGAACGTTGCTATGGAAGGATTGTTTCTTGAACGTTGCTATGGCAGGACTGTTTCTTGAACATTGCTATGGAAGGACTGTTTCTTGAACGTTGCTAAGGAAGGATTGTTTCTTGAACGTTACTATGGAAGGACTGTTTCTTGAACGTTGCTATGGAAGGACTGTTTCTTGAACGTTGCTATGGAAGGATTGTTTCTTGAACGTTGCTATGGAAGGACTGTTTCTTGAATGTTGCTATGGAAGGACTGTTTCTTGAACATTGCTAGGGAAGGACTGTTTCTTGAACGTTGCTAGGGAAGGACTGTTTCTTGAATGTTGCTATGGAAGGACTGTTTCTTGAATGTTGCTATGGAAGGACTATTTCCTGTTTCTTGAACGTTGCTATGGAAGGACTGTTTCTTGAATGTTGCTATGGAATGACTGTTTCTTGAACGTTGCTATGGAAGGACTGTTTCTTGAACGTTGCTATGGAAGGACTTGTTTTAGTTGCGTGAGGACGAGTATTCCAATCCTTTATTACTGATGGGAGGGAATTATTATTATAATTAATTATAATTATTACTACTATGCTTTGATATCTCACCTAAGATGCTGCTTACCTGTACATCTTTACAGTTTGTAGTCATACCATAATTCTGTTCACTATAATTATATGACATTAGTTCCACCATTGGAGGCCTCTCCATACTGCGTGGGATTATTGTGCATACATGCTGTGCTTGTCTCCCCTTGTTGATAAATAGAAAAATAGATATTTCATAATTTATTGGAATATTATTTCGTTTTATAACAGCATTTACAGATTTTGCATGTAACAGAATATAACCCTTAATTTGATGAATAGATTGAAAGGAATGTGCAATGAAAATAAATCCAGATCAACCACTTTATAGTGCCGCGTCTGATCAGGATCTATGTTATTTGCTATTCAGCAAAGTGTTTTACCTACTATCTAAATAGCATTGGACTTGATCAGATGGCACATTTTGTACATATTCTGTGCCATCTGATCTGGCTCTATGCTGTTTGTAAAAATGAATATACTCATTTGCAGCACAGTAAGCGTTAATTAAAAGTCAAACTTTATTAAAAAGTCAAACTTTGAAGTTCAGTTGATAGTTCAGGATACCTGTACAACCTCCAGCAGACAACACCTTAATCCTAAATAGATTGCATTTCAACTTTTTTCTTACAAACTGTACTGTCTATAAAATTATTGACTTCCTTCCTGATCTTGTCATGAATTGATGATATAGTTTTATTACTTCATATAATTATAAAGGTTCAATCTATGACATATATTTAGCCTGAGGTCAGAGTGTAACCAACGGTTACTCAATTAGTAGCATGCATAGTGTGATAATATAATGATTTAATTTTTCGGCGATATTTGATACGTCAAATTAAAAACTGTCACGCTGTATGAAAACAAACTTGTGAACTGCATAACTTGTTAAGTGCATAACTTGTGAACCACATAACGTTTGAACCAACACATAACTTGTGACCCACATAGTTTGTTGTGACCCACATAGCTTGTTGTGACCCACATAGCTTGTTGTGACCCACATAGCTTGTTGTGACCCACATAACTTGGTGTGAACTGCTTAATTTGTGACCCATATAACTTAAAACCAACATAACTTGTTGTGTAACCACATCATTTGTGAACTTCATATTGTTTATGTTTGCGCATAACTTGTGAACCGCATAGCTTGTAACCCGCATAACTTGTTGTGATCTGCATAATTTGTAAACTGCACAACTTAATTAATGTGACCTACATAACTTGTTGTAAACCTCATTTGTGAACCGCATAACTTGTGAACTGCATAACCTATGACCCACATAACTTGTGAATAATTAATGATAGAATGCTAATCTATATATCAAATTCAAGGGTTTAGTCTAGAATACTGACTAAGTTTCACAGTGTGTACAATTCAGTTAATATAGATTAATCTAGTGTTGTAAAAACATTTTTCGCAGTCGAGTTACTGGTTTAATAGTTATGTAGTTTCATGTCCATAATGTTGAGAGCTTGGCCGACTTATTGTATACAGATAAACCTGTGTTAAACAGCCAGCCAAGGAAATCACAGAAAGTGGCTGCTTAGCACAGGTTGCTGCTTAACGCAGTCAACACTAAGTAACTGACATGGACTGGTACATGATATTAACCCATTCAACCCCAAGTAACTGACATGGACTGGTGCATGATATTAACCCATTCAACACTAAGTAACTGACATGGACTGGTGCATGATATTAACCCATTCAACACCAAGTAACTGACATGGACTGGTGCATGATATTAACCCATTCAACACTAAGTAACTGACATGGACTGGTGCATGATATTAACCCATTCAACACTAAGTAACTGACATGGACTGGTGCATGATATTAACCCATTCAACACCAAGTAACTGACATGGACTGGTGCATGATATTAACCCATTCAACACTAAGTAACTGACATGGACTGGTGCATGATATTAACCCATTCAACACTAAGTAACTGACATGGACTGGTGCATGATATTAACCCATTCAACACTAAGTAACTGACATGGACTGGTACATGATATTAACCCATTCAACACTAAGTAACTGACATGGACTGGTGCATGATATTTTTTAGACCAATACATTAATAAGAAAATTACATTTGGACCAGTTCATTTATCAGAATGGGTAATTTTGTCTAAAAATAGTAATATTAGTCGCTAAAAGTGTGTCTCGTCTCGCTCATCTGGATCTTCACTTTTTGTAAGCCTATTTCGAGGTATGTAGTGTTGAAAGGGTTAATAGAGGACACATGTATAATATATCAACAGATTGGAAATCTGGAAACTAGCTGCTTAATACAGGTTGACTGCTTAATAGAGGTGACCACTAACACAGGTTTGACTGTATACACATTTGAAGCTTTATACATTACATGACATAGTTTATGTTGTATTAATTGGATGTGTACCATTAACATATCACATATATATGTGTGTGTATAATTGGATGTGTACCTTTAAAATATCACATATATATGTGTGTGTATAATTGGATGTGTACCTTTAAGATATACACATATATATGTATGGATACTTGGATGTGTACCTTTAAGATATACACATATATATGTATGGATAATTGGATGTGTACCTTTAAGATATACACATATATATGTATGGATAATTGCATGTGTACCTTGTAAGATATCACATATATATGTGTGTATAATTGGATGTCTACCTTTAAGATATACACATATATATGTATGGATAATTGGATGTGTACCTTTAAGATATACACATATATATGTATGGATACTTGGACGAGTACCTTTAAGATATACACATATATATGTATGGATAATTGGACGAGTACCTTTAAGATATACACATATATATGTATGGATACTTGGATGTGTACCTTTAAGATATACACATATATATATATGGATACTTGGATGTGTACCTTTAAGATATACACATATATATGTATGGATACTTGGATGTGTACCTTTAAGAGCACAATTATCCACTTGAATATTTAATTAACATCTTGACACTTTTCCAATATGAGCTACAGCATTTAAGAATTTATAATTACATGGGTTAAATGTCCATAATAGACTGTTAAATACATTTGGCACTGAAGAGCATCAAGTATTGAATGTCAAATTGTATCAAATATTCAGTAAGGTACAGCTTGCCAATTTAACCTATGTTATATAATAGAAGTATTTAATTTTGCTGGGACTAATTGAATTTCAGTAATTTTGTGGTCGAGCGGTATTTGAGATGTAGTTGAGATATGATTTGCTGCCGATAGATCGATCTATCAGTTTAAATAATTGAGAAATGTCCAAATTTTGTACGTTATCCTATTCGGATATTACATTTTTGATGACATGGAATGATGTATTTGCGGACATGTGCATGTGTTGCGTTCATAGCTGAATGGCCAATTACTAAATGTTGTGGAAATCTTGTCTGATATTTGAAAAATCTCACCTAAACATTCTGTGTAATTTAAACTTCATAATATCCCAGATATCGATATTGGATTGAAAACTTTGTGATTCATCAGGTGCCTTTATCATAGAGAATTGAAGTGATATGAATTGCCAGGTAAACACTTCACCTAGCTCTTGACTTTCTTGTTGATTTTATTTTGTTCATGTTATATTATGCAATGTATGTGTTTACTTGTTAGGTGTAGTTAGGTATAAAAATTCACCTAATTGTTATAGGGGAATAGCCCGACTTTATCTTAACAATTATGTCTTAACCCTTTCCTTCATAGAGATTTAGGTTAACCCTTTCAACCCCACAGGCCTCTAAATAGGCTTATGAAAAGTGTAGATCCAGATGAGCCGGCTCGTAACGAGCCGTCTCATCAGGATCTGCCCTTTTTTGCCAGTAATAATTATTACTATTTTTAGATAAAATTACCAATTTTGATAAATGAACTGGTCCAAATGTAATTTTCTTATTAATTTATTGGTCTAAAAATAGCATGCACCAGTCCATGTCAGATACTTGGGGTTGAAAGGGTTAATATACTATTATATACAGCCATTTAGCTATCATGTAGCGGATAAGTAGTCGCTATATCTATCCCACCTCCATACATGTAGATATTACTGGGACTATATGAGATTCTGGCCTTTATTATGAACATTGGTTTGGCTACTACATTGTCAATGTATGTCGTATTGGTAAAGGCGTCAAGAGGTGCTTGTATGAGGGAAAGGGTTAAGGCCTCCGTGGGCGAGGGGTTAAGGTCGTTGACCGCAAATCACTTGCCCCTAACCGCTCTAGGTTCCAAACTCCACTTGTGTTGTTGAATTCTTTCAAGTGAGGCAGCTATCCAATTGGCTTGCAGAAGTTTGGTGGTTCTACATGGATGCCCGTCTAAAATAGCTGAAGAGTTGCCCTATGGCTTAAGCTGATGGTAGTTTTAAAACCACAAAAAGAAAACAAACATACCGTGAATGTTATTTTAATTCTATAATTATGTATATACGCCTTTTCATGTTTAAAAACTTATGTAAATATTTTTAGTTCATCAGAGACTTGAAGAAGATAACAGGGTATTTACCATGCTTATAGCTTGAATGCTGATGAATTACTAAGCATGTTATTTGATATCAATAGTAGTGGTATGGAATTAGGTTACGACATGCATGATATAGTTTGCATTTAACCTATAATCTGCCGAATAAATTGGACGGAATGTGCAAACAACATAGATCCAGATCAGCCCCAGTGTAACGCCACGTCTGATCAGGATCTATGTCGTTTTCTATTCAGACATGTGCTTTTAACTCCACTATCCCAATATGTGTGTGTGTTTTACATTTATTTATCGACGCTACCGGTTGTCCTTATGAGCGACGCCTCCTGAAGAGATTCGTCATTTTAGAATTTTGGCAGATACTGCAATGATACAGACAGAGACCCATTCCTGAGTCTCCTCTGGTTCTTTTATGTGCACGGTGTACAGCACAGACACTAGGCCTCGGTTTCAAGTCTGAAAGACTATTAATTTTATTAGGGTCAGACAGGGGATCGAACCTGCGAGCAATATTCATTAACATAATATTGATACCATCTGTTGTCGTGTTGCTTTAAGCTTGTACACAGCACTGCAGACTGTGGCTACATTATAGTCCGGAGTGTATGTACAGCCGGTATATCCAAGTAAGCGATTGTATACAGATCCGTATGCTACGTGTCCCATAATACATTTTTTTAAATTTAATAATATTTTATTACATTTTTTTAAATTTAATATTTTATTACATTTTTTAAAATTTAATAATATTTTATTACATATTTTTCATACATTACCGGTACATTACATACACACAATGAAATACATAGAAAAACAATATGAAATTATATTAGGATTTATTATTATTGCTGTATATGATTTAATAACACAATGTACTGAACCGTTCACTCCTGTATGCTCGAATATATTGGCCCTGTACACTCCCTAATATGGAACCATAATTTATTGACCCATTTGATTCTGGATACCGTTCAAACAGTATTTGCAAAGAACATAGAGCCAGATCAGCCGCCACAGAACGTGCCATCTGATATGCTCTATGCTGTTTGCTATTCAGATGATCTTGCTAAGACACTTGGCTATGTAGCAAACAACATAGATTCTGATCAGCATGCAGCGTCACGCTGCGGCTGATCTGGATCTATGTTGTTTGCAAAAGCCTTTAAATGTATCCAGAATGAAATGGGTTAATGACATATTCCGCAGTTCAGTTTGGGGAAGCACCAAATCCACGATTCCATATCATACATTCATGTACATACATAGCACTTTAATAACTTCTAATTTTGGCTTTGTTTGTGCAACATGTCAGTAATGTTTTATTTTGATTCATCAGGAAATTTTTAATTTGGTTTTTGATCGACAATAAAATTTGAGTTTCAAATATTTTTTGAAACTTTTGTTTGTGATTGATTTCCTACCGTATTTTATGAAACGAGTTTTGAAAATTTGCTATTAAGCGAGCGGTATGATCCTTTTATCACGTTACCACGGTAACAAAAACCATAAATATCTTAGCTTTATCACACTAACACATCTGTATGCCATATTAAATAGTCCCTGATAATCGAACAGCTTCACGAAAATGATCGACACATTATTTTTAATCAATGTTACCCGCTAGTGCATATTTAGCCTTTTACTAACCTAAGCATTTGATTTACAACAAATAAGGCAAGAAGACAAACAACATGTATATTTGAAACGTGTATTGCAAGCTGTCAACGTCATGCCGCGACCAATCAGAATCCGTCCAGGTGTTATTACACGTGTGGACATATAAGAAATTATGTGATTTGTGAATTACACTGAATACAAGCAAATTTATGCGATAAAATATTAAAATTTTTATTAGTCAACAATACCGGTATAACGAATATGAAGAATACACATTCATTACAGAGAATATTTCTCGTTGCCTCTTCTCTCTTCCTTGTGGTGTTGGATTCCATCAGGAATGTTTAAACGTTATTTATTTTACAACTATTGCGAAGCAAGTTCTAACAACTTATATTAACCCATTCAACACCAAGTAACTGACATGGACTGTGTCATGATATTTTCAGACCAATAAATTAATAAGAAAATTACATTTGAACCAGTTCATCAAAATGGGTAATTTTTGTCTAAAAATAGTAATATTACTGGCAAAAAGTACAGATCCTGATGAGACGGCTCGTCACAAGCCGGCTCATCTGGATCATCACTTTTTGTAAACCTATTGAGAGGCCTGTGCTGTTGAAAGGGTTAATCACTTTTGTTGGCGCGGATGAAAACGTATATGTGGTCATTCGTGTGGGAGGAAACCGGAGTACCCGGAGAAAACCCACCTGTCTGATCTGGCAACCACCATATACCATCTCACATACTTCCCGGTCCGTGGATCAAACCTGGGGGTTGCATTGGTGAGAAGCGAGCGCGCTAACCACTGCACTAATCGGGCAGCCATGGAATGAGGTCTAGAGAGTGAAAGTTATAAGAACTTGTTTCGCAATCGAGCTAAAATAAATTTGTATAAACTAAAGAATATATCGTAATTTGTAACTTTCATACACACCGTAATTTATTAATGCTATTTGAGATAGTTGGTCGTCTTTTGAAATCAAAGTAAATTTTTTTTATCTTGAATTACATTTCAATAAAGGTAACCCATGTGAAGCTATGTCAATTGAAACGAGATATACAACGACAGAGTGCTAATCTAAGGTATGGCAAATCAGATAAGGCATTCATTTGGTCAAAAAATGGTTTATTTATGTTAATTGAGCAGAATTTGATTAGAAATTATTGGTTTTTGAAGGCTGTATTTTCAAAATGAAAAATTCAAATTAATGAGGTAGCATAATACGTCGAATTTCAGTTCAGGGATTACAGTTGTACACCTCAATGGAATACTTGTGTTTTAGAGAAAAGTGAGGTTTTTACAAGAATGATAAGTGTAACTACCAAGTTTGTTCAAATAAAGCCACTGTTGTCAACGACTATGTCAACTTAAAGAGAACTATTTACCGTAAATGATTGAATAAACAAAGGTTGGAAACTCCAGTAACTTCCTTACAACAATCTCTAAACAAATTGTTAAAAAGGGGTCATTTGGATGAAGAACTAGGTCACTGGGTCACAACACATTACCAAATTTTGTATGTTACTTGTAATAATCTTAAAGTTTATTTTACAACGATTGCGAAGCAAGTTTTAACAACTTATATTAATCGCTCTCGTTGGCGCGGATGAAAGCGTATATGTGGTCATTCATGTGGGAGTAAACCGGAGTACCCGGAGAAAACCTACCCGTCCGATCTGGCGACCACCGTACCATCTCACATACTTCCCGGTCCGAGGATCAAACCCGGGTTGCATTGGTGAGGAGCGTGCGCACTAACAACTGCTCTAATCGGAGAGCAATGATAATGGGGTCAATAGGTTAAACAAGTAAGGTGAACAATAGTGTGCCTATTGGCATTCCTGACTGTTTATTTATATATTTATAAAATAGTGCGTTTCTCTTTCAGATACATTAAGCAATTTTGAAGATTGGAATAAAATATGGCAAAGAGCAAGTTTGAGTATGTTAAACAGTTTGAGACAGAGGACAAGCTTCTACCAAACTGCTGGATTGTAGTGCGAATTGATGGCAAAGGATTCCATAGGTACTGTATTAAACTTCTAAGTTCTAACATTATATGTTACTGCAGGATAGTAGTGAGAATTGATGGGACATATTCCATAGGTACTGTATTAAACTTCTAACATTATATGTCACTGATTGATAGAAAGTATAATCGTCGGCCTAATATCAATACCTCGTATAGCCAGTTTTCTATATTTTACAGGAGAGACATTTTTGTTTCTCATTGTTTCAAATTTTGTTGGAATCTTTCTAAATTTCGAATGTACCATTAAGATTTCATAACAAATTGCTTAGCAATCTGATTTTTGCATTTGTAAACAAAATAGATGAGTAATCTCGTATACGATCGTTTGGCACCAGTTTTAAATTTTTAATACATATACGACTTTTTGTATTGTGGTACTCAATAATGCAATATACAATTATTCTGTATGAATAGATGGTATTTATATCAAAATATTGACATTGTAGCAAACAAATGTAAACCATATTCTTCATAGGAAAAAATCACGTTCTCGGGGACAACTCCACCTACAGTAAAAGTTGTATTCATCGACCGTCACACCAGGAATTTGGTGATTACTATTGCAAGATGGTCGCTAAATTTAGGTTGAATGTAATCCCAAGATATTAACTTCTCTTATAGTGTCGCTTAGGACAGGTTTGAAGTATGGTATCAATAGATTAAAACACTCTGGCTTATAAGAACAACATTTATAACAGATAATTTCAAAGAAGAAATAACGTTGAAATACTAACTATAATTATTTACTTCCTGTAATATAGAACTATAACTAGATCTACTGTGAAACCTGTATCAATCGGCCATAGACAATAATACCTTTCAGGCAGGTGGCAGTTGGAGCTTCCTGCATTACATTTGACCTGTATTATACTACCACCTGTCCAGAACAACCACTATGTTATATGTCATATGGTCGTATAAAACATGTTTGACTGTAAATGCCAATGATGCTATAAGTTGAAAGCAAAGAGAAATCTGCAAATGTGAACAAAAACAATGCGTAAAACGCACAATAGGGTTATACAAAAACAATGCCGAAAATAACTGCTCATAATGAGCAGTAAAGTTTCAATGTTTTGAATTGTTTTGTAATGGAAGGAAACTCACTAGACACTCCTGTAACCTCCACTAATGAACATTATGACTTAAGGCAGCTCTCAATTCCTACAGTAAGTAGTTCAAAATAACAGCTATCTACATTATAGCACAGATAGCAGAGTTTTCACTCTTGTGTACTTAATGAAAAGGCAAGCAGTCATAGAATGTATGGTAGTCTTGAGGTATAACTCGTTTCAGTTCCTGCAGGTGCTTATATTTAGACAGTTTGATTGGAAGTTTGTTCTGATGAAGTCTTGTAATTGCTCCAACTCCGGTCTGTTGCTTTGCCCTCCGTGGAAGGTCCTGGTAGTCCTCTTGGAATCCAAGTTTGTAATAGATGGTCCCATTTGTACTGTACCTGAGTACACGAATTTCTGTCACAGTTGGGTTCCCAACTTTATTTCCTGGCCTTATTGAGCTGTAGTATGACAGATTTGTCATGTCTTTGAAGAATGTGTATGGTACGTAGTGTACCATGCATTTCTGTTTCGGCCTTGCTGACGAAATTATGTCTCCATAATTCTGAGGCACGTAGATGGGCTTTTTTTCAGATTCTTTTCTATGAGAATGTGCATTGCATCTACCTCCATATTGGTATGTCCACGCTCTAGGAACTTTTGGACAATGGTAATCTGTTTGTCGACGGCTGTCTTCAAAAGGGCGTTTGCCAACACCGCATTTCGATTCTGATAATTGCAGCCGTCACTATACAGAACAATTTCTTTAACTCCTGGTTCGGTTGCCAACAAGTGCTCTATGTAATGTGTTATGCATGTAGCAGCAAACGAACTTGCTGACAGGTCACCGTCTGATTCATTCCAAAAATAGCACGTGTTATCTTTGCTTCCCAGGTCCATAATTGTGAAGTTATGACATGCAAACTTCATCTTGTAATATAAAGTTGGCTTGAAGTTTTGGACAAAGCATAACAGCCTGTAAATCCATTGTCAGCACTTTGTATGAGTTGTCACTAAGACACTTCTTTGTCTTCTGCCTTTGCTTGTCTAGCATCTTCTTTTCTTTGCATGTGTTTGGCGGTATACATCCTCTGTGATATTTCCACATTCATACTCACAGCACTTGTCACATTGATCCTTCTTAGGTGTGTACAGTGAAAGATTCAGTTTGTCGAATACTGTCCTAAAGTTACAGTTTGATGCTGCATTATGACCATTCTCCTTACAATTCTCGACATACGCCCTGTACAGTTCAGCTTTTGTTGTGAAAACTGGTTCAATATAAAGCTTTTTACTAGTTGCCCTACAGTAGTGTGATTCCATTTTGGGTAGTTTTTCTAAGATATTCTTGTGCACTCTGTCTAACTTCTGACTGTGGCTTTTCTTTATGGGGTTGCACACGCTGTCTACCTCCTGTACGTGTGTTATCGTCAGAGGCCTCTGCATATTCTGTCGCTTCTTGACTTTCTTGAAAATTAGTCTGCTTCCACCCATATACTGCTTTCTCACCGATGCATAGAGTGTTCAAAAACATGTGTTTGCAGACACATATTCTCTTTTCTCTGACTGTCATGTAATATTTGTAGGTCTTGCCCTTTCTACCAGAGCTTTCGGCTGATGTCGACTTAACGTCGGATTCTAGAACTGATGTAGAGACATACAGTTTCTTCTCATTCCAATCATACTGCGTCCAGAACTGATTGAATAAAGGTTCTCAGAAATCTGATCACAACACTTAATTTTTGAATTCCGACACTGTTTTGAACAACCTGGTGGTTTCAAAACCCTCTCTTTTCTCGCTTCAGTTAACAGCCACTTTCCTTCTTCATTTTTCTTTCAACCTTTGTATGACCTTCCTGCCATTCTGGCCACCATTTGCTTTTGTCAGTTCCATTCATGTTCCGACCTGCGTTTTCTTCTCTTTACAGTTGGTTGATCTTGTACGACCTCTTCATGATCTACACTGGCTTCGTTTATATATGTTGGAAATATTTCTAATTCATCAGAAGACTCATAACTCTTATCTCTTTTTTCGGGGAAGTAATCTGGATCTCTTACATAATCATCTAGGTCTAGCTCCTCTGCGTCCTCAGAAATGTCATCTCCTCCTGTACATGTATGACTCCTCTCGAGAGTCTGGTTATCCCCTCCAACTTCTGGTGACTTTAAAACAGATAATTCTTCATCACCATTTTTCCTAATTTCACAATCGCTCTTGTCAACTGCATGATGTTCTTCCTTATTAATGTTATCATTGTGTCCATCTTCACAAACCATCGTTGCCTGAGCTAACACACTTCCAATACTACCTCGCACATGGTCAGTGTTTTCATCTCCTACTATTTGGCATCCTTCTGTTGAAGACTGCTTATCATAGCTAGGAATGTACGTAGATATGGTGATATAGCGCGTAGATCTTGTATTAATGAATGTAAATATGGTGAGATAGTGGTGGTGGTGAATTTCTGTTTCTTTATTTGAATAGTTGAAATACAATATCTGCGCAGAATTATCAAAACTGAAATAAACTGATTATTGTATAATGATAGGTGATGCATTAGATTGTATACAGTCAAACCTGTCTTAATCAGCTGGCCAAGGGAATCACAGAGAGTGGCTGCTTAGCACAGGTGGCTGCTTAGCACAGGTGGCTGCTTAGCACAGGTGGCTGCTTCGCACAGGTGGCTGCTTAATAGAGGTCAATTATATATAATAAGATAACATACATGTATTGGATTGGTGCTTAATAGAGGTGAATTCTTGATAGTGCAGTGGTAGCGCATTCGCTTCAGGTGTGAAAGACCTGGAGTTTGAGTCCCGCTGGAGCCGTTACGATTGTGCCCTTAGGCAAGGCATTTAATTTCCACGTTGCCTCTTCTCTCTCTATCGTCATGATGGATTACATCAGGAATGAGGTCCCGAGAGTGATTAATATAAGTTGTAAGAACTTGTTTCACAATCAAGCTAAAATAAATTTGTATAAAGTTATAAACTAATAGAGGTGACTACAAACACAGGTTTGATTGTATTTGTGTACATATAATTATTATATACCTCCATGATAAAATATTCAAATTGCAAGCTCCCTATTTGGTTGCCATCACTAAATGTTGCATAAAGTTGATGAGTACATGTACATAAAGTTAAAATTAATAGTTTCTTTATTACATGTATTGTCGAAACTATGTTTGCTACTGTCAATGGCCTGAACCACATAGACAAGACGCGCTGACAGTGAAGTGATGCTGCCATCTCTTGCCACACATATAGGACTGTACACTTCAGCGATAAGGAAATTAAATCTTACAAAATATTTAAAAACTCTTGATTTGCAATAAATGTCAATCACACTTAACTGAACTGTACCTGGCTTAAGCTTATATAATTAACCCATGTCATTTTTGCAAACAAACTTTTGCCGTACATATTACAAGTACATAGAGGATATTTGTTTGTTTTGAGTGAATATGAATTCACTCAAAACAAACAAATTTTCTTTTTAGTTTATGCTAATTGGTGAAAAATAAACACAAAATAAAGAAATTAAAATAGCTGGCCGCCGTGTTTTTGCGCGGATGAATACATTGACGACTATACGTCGTGAGTCGATACACAAATCTGCCGCCAGCTTGAATTTAAAGTTGAATCGAGGAAAAATACATGAAAACACTTATTGGATTTATTGTTACAATTTGCAGTGACAAAATTCGAGACATTGTCAGTTGTATTTCGCTTTTGATTTGTTTCATGACAAAAACAATAATACAGGTAAATAGTGTCATTGAAGCCAGGTAAACGGTGAAAATTAAATGACACGTGTGACATTAGGTGCAAGTTGGTGAAAAAAGAAGGGAGATAATAAAAAAGTAGTCCGGCAAAATACAGTGAGTGATATGCAGTGAGTGATATGGATTATATCTCACTGATAGAACACTGTATTTCATCAATTAGCATAAAATAATAGTCTATATTGTGCTCATGATGACAGTGATTTTAGAAAATATAATATTAAATTTAGAATGAAAAAAAAATTAATTTTATTATGGACAGTTAAAATCACTGTCGTAAAAATATAGAATATATTAAGATATTCCCCGATCCAAGAATAATATAGCATAATTTGAACTGCTAGGCAAATATATCTGATATTGTTCCACCGCACATCACTTCAACGATAAGTGAGGCATTGATCAATAAATTTAGGAATTACATACATAACAGCTTATATGTTGTCATTCGTGTGGGAGGAAACCGGAGTAACTGGAGAACACCCACCTGTCCGATCTGGTTACCACCATACCATCTCACATACTTCCCGGTCACTGTGCATCTACGTTGTCTGCGGACAAGTGGACTATGCATCTACGTTGTCCGCAGACAAGTGGACTGTGCATCTACGGTGTCTGCAGACAAGTGGACTGTGCATCCATGTTGTCCGGGACAAGTAGACTGTGCATCTATGTTATCTGGAGTCAAGTGGACTGTGCATCTATGTTGTCTGCAGACAAATGGGCTGTGCATCTATGTTATCCGCAGTGGACTGTGCATCTATGTTATCCGCAGTGGACTGTGCATCTATGTTATCCACAGTGGACTGTGCATCTATGTTATCCGCAGACAAGTGGACTGTGGATCTACGTTGTCTGCGGACAAGTGAACTGTGGATCTACATTGTCTGCGGACAAATGGACTGTGCGTCTATGTTATCCGCAGACAAGTGGACTGTGGATCTACGTTGTCTGCGGACAAGTGAACTGTGGATCTATGTTATCTGCAGACATGTGGACTGTGCATCTATGTTGTCTGCGAACAAGTGGACTGTGGATCTATGTTGTCTGCGGACAAATGGACTGTGGATCTATGTTGTCTGCAGACAAGTGGACTGTGTATCTACGTTGTCTGCGGACAAGTGGACTGTGGATTTATGTTATCTGCAGACAAGTGGACTGTGGATCTACGTTGTCTGCAGACAAGTGGACTGTGGATCTATGTTGTCTGCGGACAAATGGACTGTGCATCTATGTTGTCTGCAGACAAATGGACTGTGCATCTACATTGTCTGTGGACAAGTGGACTGTGCATCTACGTTGTCCAGGACAAGTGGACTGTGCATCTACGTTGTCCAGGACAAGTGGACTGTGCATCTAGGTTATCTGCAGACAAGTGAACTATGCATCTATGTTATCTGCAGACAAGTGGACTGTGCATCTACATTATCTGCAAACAAATGGACTGTGCATCTACATTATCTGCAGACAAGTGGACTGTTCATCTACATTGTCTGCGGACAAGTGGACTGTGCATCTACATTGTCTGCAGACAAGTGGACTGTGCATCTACATTATCTGCAGACAAGTGGACTGTGCATCTACATTATCTGCAGACAAGTGGACTGTGCATCTACATTATCTGCAGACAAGTGGACTGTGCATCTACATTGTCTGCGGACAAGTGGACTGTGCATCTACGTTGTCTGCGGACAAATGGACTGTGCATCTACGTTGTCTGCAGACAAGTGGACTGTGCATCTACATTGTCTGCGGACAAATGGACTGTGCATCTACGTTGTCCAGGACAAATGGACTGTGCATCTACATTGTCTGCGGACAAATGGACTGTGCATCTACGTTGTCTGCGGACAAATGGACTGTGCATCTACGTTGTCTGCGGACAAGTAGATGTAAAAATATTTGTATAGATATAAAATGTCCATTAACAGGACAAGAATGTTGAAAGATGAGACACCTTTATAGCACATCAAATATCTTCCAAGCATGTTTTGTGTTTGCCAGAACCTGAATCCAAGGGCATGTTGACTTTGGAAGTTTGGTTTTAATTATGTTGACACGTTGGATTCAGTTTTTGCTGTCTTCTTGTTCACGGACAAGTGAACATTTTTTAGATTTTCACACCCCTTGAGACCATAGATACATAATTGGCTGTGTTGCTTAGTAATTGTTTTAGATGTTATTTTACTGGTTGTCATAAATAAGTAAAGAGGTATTAAGTTTAAATTTTATTTATTTTACAACGATTGCGAAGCAAGTTCTAACAACATATATACTGAGTCAAAAAAGAAACGATACCTGGTGTTTATGTGTCTATAATTTCAACATTTATTAAGAAAATCCAGAGTCCAGCGAGCACGTTCCGTCGTCCATTCCCGCCGTACGTCACGGTGACGTCGTGTCAGGATGGGTCCAACGTATGGCTGATAGGCACGAATGCCACGTTCACCGAGCCGGTTCCTGACTGTTTGTGCACTGATGCGATTGTTGGTCATCCCAGGAGTAACGGCAGCTGTGTGCGTAGCAGGTAGGAACCGGTCATGTAAATGTGACGTCCGAATGTGACGGTCCTGTTCACGCGTCGTCACACGTGGTCGACCAGATCTTGGACGGTCGTCCACTGATCCATGTGTTCGATAATGTCGAAGTAGACGTGTTATCGTGATCTGCGTAACCCCGAGTCGATTTGCGACATCACGCTGACGTAAACCGCCGTCAATCATGCCAATGGCACGCATTCTCTGATTGCGGTTTAGCCTAGGCATTTTGTTAGAGGTAACAATGGGTATGTTAGGTGTTTTTCCTCGATGATGATGCAATACCAGTACAATAAACCGGTTTTCCGATTTGTACATGTGTAGGAAGTTGTCTTTGTTGAGGAGCACGTGCAAATCGGAAATTCGGCGTTCCAGGATTATCGGGTGTTTATTTACCTGATGTTTATGGTTGGCTGACGTTGCAATAAGATACCCGGTACTGATACGTAATAATATATTAAACCTTTCTATGGTTTTATCCGTTTTACGTCATTTTTAGTTTGGTATCGTTTCTTTTTTGACTCAGTATATTAATCACTCTCGTTTGCGCAGATGAAAGCGTAAATGTGGTCATTCGTGTGGGAGGAAACCAGAGTACCCGGAGAAAACCCACCTGTCCGATCTGGCAACCACAGTACCATCTCACATACTTCCCGGTCCGAGGATCGAACCCGCGTTAAATTGGTGAGAAACGAGCTCGCTAACCACTGCGCTAATCGGACAGCCTATAAGAGGTATTATTATATGCATTTAACACATAACATAAGTGTAATACAGGCATCTCATAATTTCTTATAATTAAGTACACACATGTAATAACACCTGGAAGGATTATGATTGGTTGAGAGAATAATCCTTATAATATGTAAATTAAACTTTAAAGCATGCATATTTCTATAATATGTAAATTAAACTTTAAAGTATGCATATTTCTATAATATGTAAATTAAACTTTAAAGTATGCATATTTCTATAATATGTAAATTAAACTTTAATGCATGCATATTTCTATAATATGTAAATTAAACTTTAAAGCATGCACATTTCTATAATATGTAAATTAAACTTTAAAGTATGCATATTTCTATAATATGTAAATTAAACTTTAATGCATGCATATTTCTATAATATGTAAATTAAACTTTAAAGCATGCACATTTCTATAATATGTAAATTAAACTTTAAAGTATGCATATTTCTATAATATGTAAATTAAACTTTAATGCATGCATATTTCTATAATATGTAAATTAAACTTTAAAGCATGCACATTTCTATAATATGTAAATTAAACTTTAAAGTATGCATATTTCTATAATATGTAAATTAAACTTTAAAGTATGCATATTTCTATGATATGTAAATTAAACTTTAAAGTATGCAAATATCTATTTGAATTCAATTTGGTACAAATGTACATGACGTTAATGGTAAGACAAACTTCGATGTAAAAGTAATATAAATAAATTTGTATAGACTATCAAAACCTGATTATATCCATAATACAGTGCAAAAGGATTGGGCTACAAGTTTAGAAAATATTAGTAACAGCCCTTTCGAAAATGTGGCCTATGAATCTACCATTCTAAATAACTGGCCAACACTGTCATACATACATCACCATACAGAGGCTACGGGGCAGGGTTCATTCTAGGTCAGAATTTTTGGGAGAAGTGAGAAAGCGCGTGATCGCTTCCTTAAATGGTGTTCTTTAATATACTTCTGCAAAATAGGGTTAAAATGCACAGTACAACCATTAAATACAACATCTGAATAGGAGTGCTTTATAATGGGCCAGTGTATCTTACTAGACACAATTTTGTTTGAAAATTGTAAAAGCCAAAAAATAAAAAAAATTGTTTTTTGTTTTTTTAGGGAGAAGTGGGGCCCCCAGAGGGCGAAGTCAGGGTCCCTAGGGCGACAATTTCGCCCACACCGCCCTCTAAACTGATCCCTGCGGGGATAATATTTTTATCCAGAGTAAGGTGTCACATATTGGTGAACTTTCCAGAAGTAGGTATAGAAACAGTTCTAGTGAATAAAAATATAAATTCTCATTAATAGCAACTATGACCAGGATAAAAGCTTTGATATATATTTTTATGGCAGATGTTGTCAGTTTAAGCTCTTGTTTGCTCATTAAAATACATTGACACAATTATTACTGCTGTGTGGTCACAGTTTCATGACCAATCCTGTCATTTTGTGTCAAAGGTGACAAAAACGCACAGTGATAGTTTATGGTCCAGTCACACAAAGTACATAATGTTTTCCTGACCTTCTTTCCTTAATTAACCCTTAAAATGCCGAATAAATTGGAAAGAATGTGCAAACAACATAGATCCAGATCAGCCTCGGCGTAAAGCCGCGTCTGATCAGGATCTATGTTGTCTGCTATTCAGATAAGTATTTTAGCCTGATCGTGTTCTATGCTGTTTGCAAAAGAAACTTTTATTGTGATTAGCATTTAATGTGTTAATGTTACCTTCCTGTTCAGAAAGACGCAACTGAACTCTATTTGAGTGTCCTGTGTTGTATGTGAGTGTCCTGTGCTGTATGTAATTGTCCTGTGTTGTATGTGAGTGTCCTGTGCTGTATGTAATTGTCCTGTGTTGTATGTGAGTGTCCTGTGCTGTATGTGAGTGTCCTGTGTTGTGTGTGAGTGTCTTGTGTTGTGTGTGAGTGTCCTGTGCTGTATGTAATTGACCTGTGTTGTATGTGAGTGTCCTGTGTTGTATGTGAGTGTCCTGTGTTGTATGTGAGTGTCCTGTGCTGTATGTAATTGCCCTGTGTTGTATGTGAGTGTCATGTGCTGTATGTAATTGTCCTGTGTTGTATGTGAGTGTCCTGTGCTGTATGTGAGTGTCCTGTGTTGTGTGTGAGTGTCCTGTGTTGTATGTGAGTGTCCTGTGCTGTATGTAATTGTCCTGTGTTGTATATGAGTGTCCTGTGTTGTATGTGAGTAGTTCCATGCTGTATGTGAGTGTCCCATGCTGTACATGTATATGAGTGTCCCGTGCTGTATGTGAGTGTCCATGCTGTATGTGAGTGTCCCATGCTGTACATGTATATGAGTGTTGTATGTTTCCCCCCACATGTATATGAGTGTCCCGTGCTGTATGTGAGTGTCCATGCTGTATGTGAGTGTCCCATGCTGTACATGTATATGAGTGTCCCGTGCTGTATGTGAGTGTCCATGCTGTATGTGAGTGTCCCATGCTGTACATGTATATGAGTGTCCCTTGCTGTATGCACGTGTCCTGTGTTGTATGCTAGTGTCCTGTGCTATATGTGAGTGTCCTGTGCTATATGTGAGTGTCCCTTGTTATATGTGAGTGTCCTGTGCTGTATGTGAGTGTCCTGTGCTATATGTGAGTGTCCTGTGCTATATGTGAGTGTCCATGCTGTATGTGAGTGTCCCATGCTGTATGTGAGTGTCCCATGCTGTACATGTATATGAGTGTCCTGTGCTGTATGTGAGTGTCCATGCTGTATGTGAGTGTCCCATGCTGTATGTGAGTGTCCCATGCTGTACATGTATATGAGTGTCCCGTGCTGTATGTGAGTGTCCCATGCTGTATGTGAGTGTCCCCTGCTGCATGTGAGTGGCCCATGCTGTATGTGAGTGTCCCATGCTGTATGTGAGTGTCCCATGCTGTATGTGAGTGTCCATGCTGTATACGAGTGTCCCTTGCTGTACATGTTTGTGAGTGTCCCATGCTGTATGTGAGTGTCCCATGCTGTACATGTATATGAGTGTCCATGCTGTATACGAGTGTCCCGTGCTGTATGCATATGTTTGATTTGGTGGTACTCTTTGCATCTCCATAGTTTAACATACATTCTGAAGCCAATAAGGAAGCATGTTTTTAATCTGTAAGTCTATTCTTGCTGTCTCACAGTATACCAATTTAACTGGATTTAGAATATTCTATGAATTTTGAAATTACACCAGCAATATGCATTGAAAAAAGATGCTCTCTTATGACTTGGGTGTGACTTTCAAAATCCTGAAAAATAAATATTGTCAGATTTGGTCTAGCATATCTTTGCTTGTATTCAGTGTAATACAGTCATATTATTTATTATATGTACACACGTGTAATAATACCTGGAAGTATTCTCATTGGTTGAGAGAATAATCCTTATAGATTGTAAATAAACTTTAAAGTATGCCTTATTTCTATTTGAATTGGTACATAACATTAATGGTAACACAAGCTATGATTTAAAAGAAGTCTTAACGCAATTATAACACTGTTTAAGACATAAATATAATGCTGCTTTGCGTGCGACATCATGACAATTTAGTGACGTCATAACAATTTGTGCTGACAGTTGGCGCCAAAATGAAAGTAGCAGCGTTATTTTTGTATGCAAAAATATGATTAAAACTCAATGTGGTAATGTGATCACTTGTGGTGATTTCATAACATATTTTTTTGAAATCACCACTCGTGTATTAAAGATCCTATATTTGTTCAAGTTTTGTAAGCTCCTCTTTTCATTATTTTGTCAGATTTCCTGTGTTTTCACAATTTTCCATTGACAGCTTTAACCCTTTGTCATCATGTCAGATGTTTAAAACAGATCAATGGACACTGATTGTGTCGGGCATTTAACCCTTTCAACACTACAGGCCTCTAAATAGACTTACAAAAATTGTAGATCCAGATGAACCTGCTCATAACGAGCCGTCTCATCAGCATCTGCACTTTTTTCCAGTAATAATTATTACTATTTTTAGATAAAATTACCCATTTTGATAAATGAACTGGTCTAACGGTAATTTTCTTATTAATTTATTGGTCTAAAAATATCATGCACCAGTCCATGTCAGTTACTTGGTGTTGACTGGGTTAATATCATGCACCAGTCCATGTCAGTTACTTGGGGTTGAATGGGTTAATATCATGCACCAGTCAATGTCAGTTACTTGGTGTTGAATGGGTTAATATCATGCACCAGTCCATGTCAGTTACTTGGGGTTGAATGGGTTAATATCATGCACCAGTCCATGTCAGTTACTTGGGGTTGAATGGGTTGAAAGGCAAAGAAACACACAGAGGAGGAAATTAAATCCAGTTCATTTTTGACTAATGCTGGTTGTTATATGGCAAACTGAAATCTAAATGTAAATATGATGGTTCAAATAATAATACATACAAAAGTACAAGAATAAAGTCGAAACCATTAAAGTCATATTCCTGCTGAGTGAGTGAGCGAGTGAGTGAGCGAGTGAACGACAAAATTGCACTGTATGCATGATTGTGTCTTGTAATGTTTGCTAGCAATTTTAATAAAACATATAAGGCTGTCTGATTAGCGCAGTGGTTAGCACTCTCGCTTCTCACCAATGCAACCCAGGTTCGATCCTCGGACTGGGAAGTATGTGGAAATGGTGGTACGGAAAGATCGGAATGAGAACAGACTATCCTATTTAAAAAATGGTGGTATGGAAAGATCGGAATGAGAACGGACTATCCTATTAAACAAATGGTGGTACGGAAAGATCGGAATGAGAACGGACTATCCTATTTAAAAAATGGTGGTACGGAAAGATCGGAATGAGAACGGACTATCCTATTTAAAAAATGGTGGTATGGAAAGATCGGAATGAGAACGGACTATCCTATTAAACAAATGGTGGTACGGAAAGATCGGAATGAGAAAGGACTATCCTATTAAAAAAATGGTGGTACGGAAAGATCGGAATGAGAACGGACTATCCTATTAAAAAAATGGTGGTACGGAAAGATCGGAATGAGAACGGACTAATAGTGGTATGGAAAGATCGGAATGAGAACGGACTAATAGTGGTAGGAAAGATCGGAATGAGAACGGACTAATAGTGGTACGGAAAGATCGGAATGAGAACAGACTATCCTATTAAAGAAATGGTGGTACGGAAAGATCGGAATGAGAACGGACTAATAGTGGTATGGAAAGATCGGAATGAGAAGACTAATGGTGGTACGGAAAGATCGGAATGAGAACAGACTATCCTATTAAAGAAATGGTGGTACGGAAAGATCGGAATGAGAACGGACTATCCTATTAAAAAAATGGTGGTACAGAAAGATCGGAATGAGAACGGACTAATAGTGGTATGGAAAGATCGGAATGAGAACGGACTATCCTATTAAACAAATGGTGGTACGGAAAGATCGGAATGAGAACGGACTATCCTATTAAAAAAATGGTGGTACGGAAAGATCGGAATGAGAACGGACTAATAGTGGTACGGAAAGATCGGAATGAGAACGGACTATCCTATTAAAGAAATGGTGGTATGGAAAGATCGGAATGAGAACAGACTATCCTATTAAAGAAATGGTGGTACGGAAAGATCGGAATGAGAACGGACTATCCTATTAAACAAATGGTGGTACGGAAAGATCGGAATGAGAACGGACTATCCTATTAAACAAATGGTGGTACGGAAAGATCGGAATGAGAAAGGACTATCCTATTAAACAAATGGTGGTACGGTAATATCCGAATGAGAATGGACTATCCTATTAAAGAAATGGTGGTACGGAAAGATCGGACTATCTTATTAAAAATATTTTCTAGTACTTTGACTCATTTCATTCTGGATACTGTTACGAACAGTATTTGGAAAGAACATAGAGCCAGATCAACCGCCACGGAATGTGTCGTCTGATCAGGCTCTATGCTGTTTGCTATTCAGATGATCTTGCTAAGACACTTGGCTATGTAGCAAACAACATAGATCCTGATCAGCACCCAGCGTCACGCTGCGGCTGATCTGGATCTATGTTGTTTGCAAAAGCCTTTAAATGTATCCAGAATGAAATGGGTTAAACAATGTTAAAACGGTTAGAATTCTTTCCGGAAAGACTTTGGTAATGCTGGTTTTGTACCGAGTATAATTACATGATTATTAACAACGTTTTCATTCTGGATACATTTAAAGGCTTTTGCAAACAATATAGATCCAGATCAGCCGCAGCGTGACACTGCGTGCTGATCAGGATCTATGTTGTTTGCTTCATAGCCAAGTGTTTTAGCAATATCATGTGAATAGCAAACAGCATAGAGCCTGATCAGATGACACGTTCTGTGGCCGTTGATCTGGCTCTATGTTCTTTGCAAATACCGTTTGAACGGTATCCAGAATGAAATGGGTTAACAACCTTTTATAGAAATTGTTGTCACAGTCATATTAATTTAACCCATAACCTAACAATCACGACTAAAGTCGCTATTGCAAACAGCATAGAGCCAGATCAGAGGGCACATT
The DNA here is from genome assembly GCA_014843695.1 of Archivesica marissinica. Taxonomy (NCBI): domain Eukaryota; kingdom Metazoa; phylum Mollusca; class Bivalvia; order Venerida; family Vesicomyidae; genus Archivesica; species Archivesica marissinica. The sequence goes on from CM026393.1 coordinate 31,593,887, forward strand.
CTAGAGGGCACAGACTAAAGTCGCTATTGCAAACAGCATAGAACCAGATCAGAGGGCACATTCTAGAGGGCACAGAATGTACTGTCTGATCAGGCTCTATGCTGTTTGCTATTCAGATAGTGGAGCTGAAACACTTGTCTGAGTAGCAAACAACATAGATCCTGATCAGACACCTGATTCCGTCCAATTTATTCTGCAGGTTAAGAGTTAAACATATATATTTGGAGATATAATAGTATATTAACCTAAATCTCTATGTAGGAAAGGGTTAATGTAAGCTTATTGTATTAAGCAGACTCTCTATATTCGTATGTGAAATTTAACAAACATTTGTATTAATAAAGTACAAAAATATGTGTTGCTGTGTCGTTGAATATTACAGTTCTCTTTATTTTATGCTAATTGATGAAATACAGTTTTCTATCAATGAGATATAATCCATATCTCATCGGTGAGATATGGATTATATCTCACTGCCGGACTACTTTTTTATTATCTCCCTTCCCAATACACTATTCTTGCACTATTACTCTCCCTTTAAATGCTTAGACAACAACAAACAACAAATCAACCGTCTGCTATTGAATAATAATATATATTATTATATGTATCTTGCAATTGCACCCTTGTTCGTGCCTCCACACCGTGCACGTCGGGAACAAGGCACAGCTCACAGCAGGAAATTGGATCACCTGTTCCGAAGTGACCAATCCACGCCGCTGACGCATACAGACGAGGACCCGCATCGACTCTTTTGAGTGTCTTACACTTTCCTAGATCAGCGACAGCTAATACTGGGGCGCTGAAGAGGCGACGAGTGACTGGGTAGGAGAGGACGGCAGTCGTTTCGCGTGGATGGCGCACTCGTCGCCTCGAACTTTTTTATCTGTCTCCAATGATGGGCGAGCGGTTGGAGACGGAGGGATGCGACCTCGACCCCGGATGCGTCAACGGGGTGGACAACAACGGAACAACCGAACCATTTTGCTGCTGTGAGCCGACTAATCGTGGAGGATGTGGCCCTAAAAAGTACCGAGAATATAACCACCTTGGACATGATGGCGGAGAGAGACACCAGTACCATAATTACCAGCACCATAATCTTCTAGACCATAATCATCTTGGAATTAATCAACTTAGACACAACCAACAAGGAATAACTATCGAGTAACATAATCATCTTGGACCGAAATCTTCACGGGAATCTACAACTTCAATCTTCAATCTACACCACTCTACAAGACACCGACGACACAACAATCATCGAATAATCGACGGTGCGAAAGCACGTTAGCTCGCCCATATGGTTTACCGGTGGCGAGGGTAAATAAATAAACTGAATCAACAAATCAGCAATTGCACCACCTAAGTGCTGTATGCCCATAAACTACAACTGAGGTAAGGGTTACATACTGCTTTCCTTTGAGATATTCAAATTAACATACACAATTAACGACAACAAAAACAAAACAAAAGTTGCCGACACACTTACTATACGGCTAACCACAGGCACCATACACCAAAAAAAGTGTGCGTCTAACAGTCGTGTAAAGCTTTTCAAATGGTAGCATAATTTTCATCTACAAAGGATTTGGGCAACAATGTAATGCCGACCTGCTCAATATAATAAGCATTCATAGTGTGTCCCGTGTTTGCACACTAATCAAACATTACGCCCCATTAAATAAACAAACAACACGCTTGTATGATTCTCCAGTCCGAGATATTAGTCACGCGCGACACGATTTCACCTTGATCCGAGTAATTTTCCAAAAATAGTCTCCGGGGAATTTCCAATTTTCGGATATTTTACAGATTTTCGCCGTTTTTATCATTTTCGCCAAACTGAGTTTTTATTAGCCAATGTTGCAATATTGTAGCCATTAAACTGAGTTTTTATTAGCCAATTTTGCAATATTGTAGCCATTGGCGAGGCTGGCGATTGGCGATTGTTCATGTATTTTTCCTCGATTCAACTTTAAATTCAAGATGGCGGCAGATTTGTATTTCTTTCGACTCGCGACGTATAGTCGTTAATGTATTCATCCGCGCAAAAACACGACGGCCAGCTATTTTAATTTCTTCGTTTTGTGTTTGTTTTTCACCAATTATCATAAAATAAAAAGAAAATTTGTTTGTTTTGAGTGAATATGGAATATATCTCACCTCGAAGTGAGAACATTTTCATATTTTCACTCGCGCAACGCGCTCGTGAAAATATTTGAAATTTTCTCACTTCTCAATGAGATATATTCCATATTCACTCAAAACAAACAAATATCCTCTATACATTGTATAATGAGATAGTATATATGTATATTATGTCCACTATCCAGTACATTCTGAACAGCTGTATAATTTACGACTAATATGTTTGGAAGATTTACTTGACTGTATGTTGTTACATGTGGCCCCAAGATATAAATACATAATTATTATAAAACTGCAATGAATACATATATTGTGCAACCCATAGATCAGTTTAAATCAGCCAGAAGGCAGGTGCTCAGACATAGACAGTAGTTGCATAATTAGACATACTGTAAAACCTGTATTAAACAGCCAGCTAAGGGAATCACAGAAAGTGGCTGCTTAACACAGGTGGCTGCTTAATAGAGGTGAAATATATAATAAAACAACATATTGGGAATCTAGAAACTGGCTGTTTAATACAGGTTGGCTGTTTAATAGAGGTGACCACTAACACAGGTTTGATGTAGGAAAGAGGTAACCATATAAGCAAGTTGCTTTCTCCTCAATCCTACATGTATTTTCTTATTGTGATCATTATACTATGTATATTCATTGAATAAAATATTGTTTAAACTAAAAAAAAAACAGGTTTGACTGCAGTTAAACATTATATCAGCATACATAACATTATAATGATATACATTGTAAAGAAAATTTTTTTTTCTAATCTTTATTTCTTTTACAACGTTTGCGAAGCAAGTTTTAACAACTTATATCAATCACTCGTTGGTTCGGATGAAAGCGTAAATGTTGTCACTCATGTGGGAGGAAACCGGAACACCTGGAGAAAACCCACCTGTCCGATCTGGCGACCATTTCAAGATCAAATATTCCGCTTTAATGACATGTTCAAGATGCATTCTCGGTATCAATTACTCCTATTTTTCAGGTTTTCCGATGTCCATAATTACATTAAACCGAATGATGATAGAGCACTGGACCTCATGTCCAAAGCTGCAGAAAGTGTTCTGGAAGAGTTTAAAGACATAATTATAGCCTATGGACAAAGCGATGAGTACAGCTTTGTGTTTAAGAAGACAACAAATGTCTATAATAGAAGGGCAAGGTATATTGTTTGTTTGTATTTGTGTTTATGGAGACAACAAATGTCTATAATAGAAGGGCAAGGTATATTGTTTGTTTGTATTTGTGTTTATGGAGACAACAAATGTCTATAATAGAAGGGCAAGGTATATTGTTTGTTTGTATTTGTGTTTATGGAGACAACAAATGTCTATAATAGAAGGGCAAGGTATATTGTTTGTTTGTATTTGTGTTTAAGGAGACAACAAATGTCTATAATAGAAGGGCAAGGTATATTGTTTGTTTGTATTTGTGTTTAAAGCGACACTACATCGGTGAAAATGCAAATTTATACAGAATGTAATTTCCTATTATATGGTATAATTTTCCCCCCAAATGTTTGCCTCAAAAACTGAGTATCTCAACTACTAAACAATTGTCATATACGCGGTTTGTTGACATAACAAAATAATGTAAACAGGGTCGACATACATGTGTAATACAACCTGTGTATCCCGAATATCGAGATTTATAGTACAGATTTACCGTTATATCTCACATTTGTGCCTATGCATATTTATTTGTAGACTAATCTTAGTTAAAGTGTCTCTAAGCGACAGTATCACGCGTTTAGTATTGACTCCGATGACAAACAAACGTTTTTTCGGGAGCATGGATGACTGTTATATGAAATCCTACTTTCACTTTTGAAAGTTTGTAGACCTCAAACACACTGATTATGAATTCAATGTTAGTGTTCGAATGTATTCAGATGAATCTGTAGTAGCAATGCATTTACACGTGAAAAAATGCATTTTATTTGCTTTTTGTGATGTAATGTCGCTTTATGGTCACACCGGCAGTTTAGGTTATATGGCGACTTCTCCAGCTGTTATTGGTGGACGGAGACCCTGAGTGACTCATTTTGAACAATATTTCATGAACCGTTGTTTGGTTTCTGTGTATGATTATGAGGGATTGAACCACTGGACTGCTGACCTATTGTTTGGTTTCTGTGTATGATTATGAGGGATCGAACCACTGGACCGCTGACCTATTGTTTGGTTTCTGTGTATGATTATGAGGGATCGAACCACTGGACTGCTGACCTATTGTTTGGTTTCTGTGTATGATTATGAGGGATCGAACCACTGGACTGCTGACCTATTGTTTGGTTTCTGTGTATGATTATGAGGGATTGAACCACTGGACCGCTGACACGTTGTTTGGTTTCTGTGTATGATTATGAGGGATCGAACCACTGGACCGCTGACACGTTGTTTGGTTTCTGTGTATGATTATGAGGGATCGAACCACTGGACTGCTGACCTATTGTTTGGTTTCTGTGTATGATTATGAGGGATCGAACCACTGGACTGCTGACCTGTTGTTTGGTTTCTGTGTATGATTATGAGGGATCGAACCACTGGACTGCTGACCTGTTGTTTGGTTTCTGTGTATGATTATGAGGGATCGAACCACTGGGGGCTGACCTGTTGTTTGGTTTCTGTGTGTTATGAGGGATTGAACCACTGGAAAGCTGACCCGTTGTTTGGTTTCTGTGTATATTTATGAGGGATCGAACCACTGGACCGCTGACCCGTATAGTAGTGGAAATATCATAGAGACAACAACAACATGTGTGGTACAGACATATTTATGTTATGACAGCATTGGTATATATTCAGAGAAGTTTGAAATAATAAATTTCCTGTCAAATTTGATGGAGAAAATTATAATATATTACAAAGTGCGAAGGCCATATATTTCATGTCTTAGAAGAAGTGTACAAATGAATGTTTTTGACATTAGCAATCAAGTATCTATAACACATATATTCTGGTATGTGTGTGACTCATTATTTTATGGATGACTTGGTTTACACTGTTTAACTAGTCCATAGAATAATGTGAGACATCTCTTCAATGTTTGCGACTGGTGCATAATTTTATATTTTGCTTCATTGCAAACAAATTCAAATAAAATGTGTTTCTTTGCAGTAAGCTGTCGACCAATGTAGTAAGTCTATTTGCCTCATCCTTCGTATATTTCTGGCCGAGGTACTTTGGGACAACAATGATGCAATACCCACCAGCATTTGATTCGAGAACGGTCCTGTATCCCACAGATAAAAACCTTAGAGACTACCTCAGCTGGAGACAAGCAGATTGTAAGTTATGTCAGCTTTTCACCATTCTTTGTGTGCGTTAATGCATATTTATTACGTAGCTTACTGGAGAAAGGTCCTGTATCATAAAGATTAAAATGGTACACCCGAGATCGAGATTGTAAGTTGTGATTTGTTCCCAGCCCAATGTTTTGCCTGTAAGATACTGTTGTTCCCAGCTCAATGTTTTGCCTGTAAGATACTGTTGTTCCCAGTTCATTGTTTTGCCTGTAAGATACTGTTGTTCCCAGCTCATTGTTTTGCCTGTAAGATACTGTTGTTCCCAGCCCATTGTTTTGCCTGTAAGATACTGTTGTTCCCAGCTCATTGTTTTGCCTGTAAGATACTGTTGTTCCCAGCTCATTGTTTTGCCTGTAAGATACTTTTGTTCCCAGCTCATTGTTTTGCCTGTAAGATACTGTTGTTCCCAGCTCATTGTTTTGCCTGTAAGATACTGTTGTTCCCAGCCCATTGTTTTGCCTGTAAGATACTGTTGTTCCCAGCTCAATGTTTTGCCTGTAAGATACTGTTGTTCCCAGCCCAATGTTTTGTCTGTAAGATACTGTTGTTCCCAGCTCAATGTTTTGCCTGTAAGATACTGTTGTTCCCAGCCCAATGTTTTGTCTGTAAGATACTGTTGTTCCCAGCTCAATGTTTTGCCTGTAAGATACGGTTGTTCCCAGCTCATTGTTTTGCCTGTAAGATACTGTTGTTCCCAGCTCATTGTTTTGCCTGTAAGATACTTTTGTTCCCAGCTCATTGTTTTGCCTGTAAGATACTGTTGTTCCCAGCTCATTGTTTTGCCTGTAAGATACTGTTGTTCCCAGCCCAATGTTTTGTCTGTAAGATACTGTTGTTCCCAGCTCAATGTTTTGCCTGTAAGATACTGTTGTTCCCAGCTCATTGTTTTGCCTGTAAGATACTGTTGTTCCCAGCTCAATGTTTTGCCTGTAAGATACTGTTGTTCCCAGCCCAATGTTTTGTCTGTAAGATACTGTTGTTCCCAGCCCAATGTTTTGCCTGTAAGATACTGTTGTTCCCAGCTCAATGTTTTGCCTGTAAGATACTGTTGTTCCCAGCCCAATGTTTTGTCTGTAAGATACTGTTGTTCCCAGCCCAATGTTTTGCCTGTATGATACTGTTGTTCCCAGCCCAATGTTTTGCCTGTAAGATACTGTTGTTCCCAGCCCAATGTTTTGTCTGTAAGATACTGTTGTTCCCAGCTCAATGTTTTGCCTGTAAGATACTGTTGTTCCCAGCCCAATATTTTGCCTGTAATATACTGTTGTTCCCAGCCCATTGTTTTGCCTGTAAGATACTGTTGTTCCCAGCTCAATGTTTTGCCTGTAAGATACTGTTGTTCCCAGCCCAATGTTTTGCCTGTAAGATACTGTTGTTCCCAGCTCAATGTTTTGCCTGTAAGATACTGTTGTTCCCAGCTCATTGTTTTGCCTGTAAGATACTGTTGTTCCCAGCCCATTGTTTTGCCTGTAAGATACTGTTGTTCCCAGCTCAATGTTTTGCCTGTAAGATACTGTTGTTCCCAGCCCAATGTTTTGTCTGTAAGATACTGTTGTTCCCAGCCCAATGTTTTGCCTGTAAGATACTGTTGTTCCCAGCCCAATGTTTTGCCTGTAAGATACTGTTGTTCCCAGCCCAATGTTTTGTCTGTAAGATACTGTTGTTCCCAGCTCAATGTTTTGCCTGTAAGATACTGTTGTTCCCAGCCCAATGTTTTGCCTGTAAGATACTGTTGTTCCCAGCTCAATGTTTTGTCTGTAAGATACGGTTGTTCCCAGCTCAATGTTTTGCCTGTAAGATACTGTTGTTCCCAGCTCAATGTTTTGCCTGTAAGATACTGTTGTTCCCAGCTCATTGTTTTGCCTGTAAGATACTGTTGTTCCCAGTTCATTGTTTTGCCTGTAATATGCAGTTGTTCCCAGCCCATTGTTTTGCCTGTAAGATACTGTTGTTCCCAGCTCAATGTTTTGCCTGTAATATACTGTTGTTCCCAGCCCAATGTTTTGTCTGTAAGATACTGTTGTTCCCAGCCCAATGTTTTGCCTGTATGATACTGTTGTTCCCAGCCCAATGTTTTGCCTGTAAGATACTGTTGTTCCCAGCCCAATGTTTTGTCTGTAAGATACTGTTGTTCCCAGCTCAATGTTTTGCCTGTAAGATACTGTTGTTCCCAGCCCAATGTTTTGCCTGTAAGATACTGTTGTTCCCAGCCCATTGTTTTGCCTGTAAGATACTGTTGTTCCCAGCTCAATGTTTTGCCTGTAAGATACTGTTGTTCCCAGCCCAATGTTTTGCCTGTAAGATACTGTTGTTCCCAGCTCAATGTTTTGCCTGTAAGATACTGTTGTTCCCAGCTCATTGTTTTGCCTGTAAGATACTGTTGTTCCCAGCCCATTGTTTTGCCTGTAAGATACTGTTGTTCCCAGCTCAATGTTTTGCCTGTAAGATACTGTTGTTCCCAGCCCAATGTTTTGTCTGTAAGATACTGTTGTTCCCAGCCCAATGTTTTGCCTGTAAGATACTGTTGTTCCCAGCCCAATGTTTTGCCTGTAAGATACTGTTGTTCCCAGCCCAATGTTTTGTCTGTAAGATACTGTTGTTCCCAGCTCAATGTTTTGCCTGTAAGATACTGTTGTTCCCAGCCCAATGTTTTGCCTGTAAGATACTGTTGTTCCCAGCTCAATGTTTTGTCTGTAAGATACGGTTGTTCCCAGCTCAATGTTTTGCCTGTAAGATACTGTTGTTCCCAGCTCAATGTTTTGCCTGTAAGATACTGCTGTTCCCAGCTCATTGTTTTGCCTGTAAGATACTGTTGTTCCCAGTTCATTGTTTTGCCTGTAATATGCAGTTGTTCCCAGCCCATTGTTTAGACTGTAAACTGTTGTTTATTCCCAGCTCATTGTTTAGACTGTAAACTGTGGTTTGTTCCCAGCTCATAGTTTAGACTGTAAACTGTGTTTTGTTCCCAGCTCATAGTTTAGACTGTAAACTGTGTTTTGTTCCCAGCTCATTGTTTAGACTGTAAACTGTGGTTTATTCCCAGCTCATTATTTAGACTGAAACTGTGTTTTGTTCCCGGCTCATTGTTTAGACTGTAAACTGTGGTTTGTTCCCGACTCATTGTTGAGACTGTAAACTGTGTTTTGTTCCCAGCTCATTGTTTAGACTGTAAACTGTGGTTTGTTCCTGGCTCATTGTTAAGACTGTAAACTGTGGTTTGTTCCCGGCTCATTGTTTAGACTGTAAACTTTGGTTTGTTCCCTGCTCATTGTTTAGACTGTAAACTGTGGTTTGTTCCCAGCTCCTTGTTTAGACTGTAAACTGTGGTTTGTTCCCGGCTCAATGTTTAAACTGTAAACTGTGGTTTGTTCCCGGCTCATTGTTTAGACTGTAAACTTTGGTTTGTTCCCTGCTCATTGTTTAGACTGTAAACTGTGGTTTGTTCCCAGCTCCTTGTTTAGACTGTAAACTGTGGTTTGTTCCCGGCTCAATGTTTAAACTGTAAACTGTGGTATGTTCCCAGCTCATTAATTTGCACAAAACCACCCAGAATCAGATTGCATTCCGCTATGACGAGATGAGATTTCAGTCATATTGAATTACCCATTGAACTTTATAAGAGCTTGTATTTACACTTCATATCAGTAACTGCTCTAAATCATATGTATGGCATGTTACAAAGTTTTACATCCTCGGTCTCTCATCATTAAATATTAAGTTACTCTTTTTAAATTTATGTTTATTTAACGTCACTACCAGTTGCCCATTTGAGTGACGGGCAGTTTACTAGTACCTAACAACACCTTTCTTGGGCAGACTCCAGCGGTCAACCAGACTACCTGGTGCACCTACCTCCGTAAGAAACTGCCAACTTTTTCATATAAATGAGACACAGCCTATGCGGGGCTCGAACCCGTGACATTCGGTGATGATAGGTTACAGAGGTATGCAAGTCGGCGACCGTAACCACTCGACCACGGAGGCGGACATTAAGTTACTACATTGTATTATGATTTTTATAAGACACTGTATCAGGTAGTGCAGCAAAGTCCAATGTTCTTAGATTTCCCTAGCACTACTCTTCAAACCGCTTTCTACCACAAGCACATGTAACTATAGTAGTGAAAGGTCCGGAGTTCGAGCCCCACTGGAGCCGTTACGATTGTGCCCTTAGGCAAGGCATTTAAATTCCACGTTGCCTCTTCTCTCTCCCTCCTTAATAATTTATCATGTCCCGCGGACTGAAAAAAACTATATCTATACATGCTAGTTTTAGTTTAACTCTTTCACTGCCGAAGTCGCATAAATACACATTTGCAAACAGCATAGAGCCAGATCAGCCGCAGCGTAACGCTGCGTGCTGATCAGGCTCTGTGCTATTTGCTACTAGGATAGGAGTGCTAAAGCACTGGGCAGAGAAGCAAACAACTTAGATCCTGATCAGACGCAGCGTTATGCTGCGGCTGGTCTGGATCTAAGTTGTTTGCAAAAGCGATTTAAACAATTTGGCAGTGAAAGAGTTAAGCAGTATTTTATTGTTTTTAATAACATTCGAACACAATATATAATGTTCATTAGCGCAGTGGTCGCCAGATCGGACATGCAGGTTTTCTCCCCAGCTTTCCTACCACACGAATGACCACATTTACGCTTTCATCTGCGCCAAACGACAGCGATTAATATAAGTTGGTAAAGCTTGTTTCGCAATCGTATAAAATAAATAAAGTCTAAACTTTAACTTTAATGTTCATGAACATGTGTTGGATTGGAAGCTTTGGTAAGACTTATATAAATTCCTCTCCTATGTATGGTTTTGATTGCAATGTATTCGATGATGTACTTGTGTCATTCTAGGCCATATAAATAATTTATATAACACATGCTTCTGGAAACTTATACAAGAAAAGGATATGACCCCTGCAGAGTCTCAAGAAAGATTAAAGGTAAGCATTGTTCTCACGCAAAATTGAAATTATGAATATATATGTTTGATTGTTTTGGGGGGTTAACCCTTTACGGTCACGCAAACAGTTATTTAGATCACATTGCCACTCTGCAGCTAATATTGGTGAACGAAGACCCCAGATGCCGCTCTGAACCGTAGAACTACTGCAAACCAGGTTGTAGCTTCCCCACCTGAGAGAATTCAACACCCGCAGTGGGATTTGAACTTACAGCGGTAAAGGGCAACTAAATATACATGTAATTAATTACCCAATATATATATATTATCCTCCTGCAAATTCCTTGCAATAATTGCAATTCTATGCTCATTTTCTTTTTTTTTTAGTCCGCCTCCGTGGTTGAGTGGTTAAGGTCGCTGACTTGTATACCACTGTAACCTATCATCACTGATGGTCACGGGTTCGAGCCCTGCTCAGACCGTGTCTCATTTATATGAAAAAGTTGGCAGTTTCTTACGGATGTTGGTGCACCCAAGTACTGGTTAACCGCTGGAGCCTGGAGGTGTTGTTAGGCAAACTGCCCGCCGGCGATATAGCCCAAAATGGTGCTGATGCAGGCGTAAAACCCGACATATAACATAACATAAATAACATGCTCATTTTTTGCTTTTAGTCGTTAATAGTTATTTTATGATGGTTGCAGTACGGAAGGTAGCAACTTGTTGTGGATTCCCAACTATGAATCACATTATTTGGTAACATATGTGTGCGCCATGCATCGAAAACAATGGTATAATATTACCGCTTGCAAAGTAAGTACACACCAGCAGAGTTGGCGAAATAAATCATTGTACTGAGTTCAAACAATACAGCCGACCAAAAGTGACACATCTCCGAGAAATTCTCCCTCCTATGTTCTCCAGCTACCTGTCAATCAACTTAGGAGAAGGTTGAGGTATCTTTTGTACCAGCATTGTCGTTAACTCGTTATATGACATGGCACATAAGTTCCAGAAGAAAGTGCGACTAAACCATATGTGTTCATTCCCGTGGTAGGAATAATGTGTTTTATGTTTATTTATCATCGCTACCGGTTGCCTATATGAGTGACGCCTCCTGAAGAGATTAGTCATTTAGATTTTTGGAGGATTATAAGTCTGTATGATACAGACAGAGACCCATTCCAGAGTGTACAGCACCAACACGAGTCCCATCTGAAAGACTTAATATTATTAGGGTCAGACGTGGGATCGAACCTGCGATCCCTGGATTACCAGTCCAGCGTGTTACCACTGGTCTACAGATCTGTCTGTAAGAATAATGTCCAACATAATTACGAGTTTTTGCAATACCGATAATCTGATTGGCCGATTCAGCCCATGTGATTGCCGTTCATAAGTCAATGAATTGCAAAATTATTCTATTCTCATTAATATTCATAGCAGACTTCTTTTTTATTGTGTATCGAAAAGACAATTGGTTTTGTAATTTGTAAAATATTAATCCCGTATTTATGCAAATAAGGTGTAAAAATATTCCATTTCATACCTCCATGAAACACAGAAAAATAACATTGAATTGTTATAACTAATATTTTATGCAAATTAGGTTAAAAAACTGACATTTCATACCTCGATGAAACGCAGAAAAAGAACAGTCAGTTGATATATGCACTGAATTATTTTGCAACGTCATTATCATAGGTATACCGATGCAGTTGCTCAATCTGGGTCCAAATGAAACTTGTTGTGTACTCAGTACCAGTCACAACTGGTTTAAACACACCCACTATTTTCTACATCTATTCCTGGCTGCACTGATAGGCTGAATGGGTTCTTACAAGTGGCAACAATCTATTTTTGCTGCAAATAATAGCGGGATTTGTTGTTTTGAACTTGCATGTATAATGATATCTGGGAATCTCTGGCAACTCGTACATTTAAGCGTTAATTTTGCAAGCGATACTAATTGACATATAACCTGCCAATCACAACTAAAGTTGCTTTTGCAAACAGCATAGAGCCAGATCATCATCATCAGCCAGGGATCATTTCTCCTTAAAAAAAAAAAATTATTGTTTGGTTTTACGATTTTCAAACAAAATGTTGTCTAGTAAGATACACTGGCCCATTATAAAGCACTCCTTCTATTCAAATGTTGTATTTAATGGTTGTACTGTGCATTTTAACCCTATTTTGCAGAAGTATATTAAAGAACACCATTTAAGGAAGCGATCACGCACTTTCTCACTTCTCCCAAAAATTGTGACCTAGAATGAACCCTGAATGGCACACATCTGATCAAGCTATATGCTGTTTGCTATTCGGATAGGAGAGTTAAAACACTTGTCTTAATAGCAAACAACATAGATCCTGATCAGCCGCGACTAATCTGGATCTATGGTGTTTGCACATTCCATCCACTTTAGTCGGCATGTTAAGGGCTAAGATATAGACCATCTCTAATCACTTGTCTGAATAGCAAACAACATAGATCCTGATCAGACACGGTGTTGATCTGGATCTATATTGTTTGCACATTCCTTCCAATTTATTTGGCAGGTTATGGGTTAATAGACGATTAAGACACATCAGGACAGAATAAAATTTGTTAAATTTCAGTTCACAGCCCTGGGCATTAGAAACAGAACAGGCATTATAAAACATGTACATTCATATAGTAGAGTATAACTTGCTTATTTGTGATTTTCAGGGCACTATGTCCAGTGACAAAAATGAGTTATTATTTAAAGAGTTTGAACTTAACTACAACAAGCTACATGCATTGCACAGAAAGGGAACCATTCTTGTAAGAGGTCTAAAGGTATGTAAACATTAGCTACATGCATTGCACAGAAAGGGAACCATTCTTGTAAGAGGTCTAAAGGTATGTAAACATTAGCTACATGCATTGCACAGAAAGGGAACCATTCTTGTAAGAGGTCTAAAGGTATGTAAACATTAGCTACATGCATTGCACAGAAAGGGAACCATTCTTGTAAGAGGTCTAAAGGTATGTAAACATTAGCTACATGCATTGCACAGAAAGGGAACCATTCTTGTAAGAGGTCTAAAGGTATGTAAACATTAGCTACATGCATTGCACAGAAAGGGAACCATTCTTGTAAGAGGTCTAAAGGTATGTAAACATTAGCTACATGCATTGCACAGAAAGGGAACCATTCTTGTAAGAGGTCTAAAGGTATGTAAACATTAGCTACATGCATTGCACAGAAAGGGAACCATTCTTGTAAGATGTCTAAATGTATGTAAACATTAGCTACATGCATTGCACAGAAAGGGAACCATTCTTGTAAGATGTCTAAAGGTATGTAAACATTAGCTACATGCATTGCACAGAAAGGGAACCATTCTTGATACAGACCCATTCCAGAGTCTCCTCTGGTTGTTTTTCGTGCACTGTGTAAAGCACCGACACGAGACCTCGGTTTAATGTCTCATCTGAATACTAAGATATGAGTCCTTTTATAATACCATTATCTACAGTTATCTAGAAAGGAACCATACTTGTAAGAGCATTGAAGGTATGTGAACTCTAGCCACATTCATCAACATGCATTATACATAAAGGTAACCATACTGGAAGAGGGTTAAAGGTAAGCGGATACTTTAAACCTTTGCTCGCTGAATTAATAAAATCACATTTGCAAACAACATAGATCCAGATCAGCTGCCGCGTAACACCATGTCTGATCAGGATCTATGTTGATTGCTATTCAGCCAAGTGTTTTATCTCCACTAACCGAATAGCAAATAGCATAGAGCCTGATTAGACAGCACATTCTGTGCCGTCTGATCTGGCTCTATGCTGTTTGCAAAAGTGATTTTATTCTGTATGGCATAAGATAGTATCGGTACTCTAAATAAAAAAACAAACAAACTTTAAATTTGACAAATATTTTGATCTCAATTTCTAGTAATGAAATCAGTGTTGTTTGTCATTGGTTTGATGACCAAAATGATACGGGTGAGTGTGAATGATAATTCATCATGATAAATCAATCACTGTCAGTTAGTTTATACAAATTTATTTTAGCTCGATTACGAAACAAGTTCTTATAACTTATATTAATCACTCTCGAGACCTCATTCCTGATGGAATCCATCGCCACGAGGGAGAGAGAAGAGGCAACGTGGAATTTAAATGCCTTGCCTAAGGGCACAATCGTAACGGCTCCAGCAGGGCTCGAACTCCAGACCTTTCGCACCTGAAGCGAACGCGCATCCACTGCGCTATCACGACTTCCACTGTCAGTTAAACAACACAATTACAAGGTGATAATACTGGTTTTAATCTGTTTGTTTTGGAGGTTTATAGTCGTACCAACAGCTCAGATCATATGGCGACCCAGATGGCTGGTACCATCCTAGCAGTATTTCTGGCATGCGTAGAACCAACGACCTTCCACAAGCTAACTGGATAGCTTCCTCACATGAACGTATTCCACACCAACCTAGTGGGATTCCAACGTACAAGGGTGATGGGCAAGTGATTTGAAGGCCACCACCGTAACAACTCGCATGGGGGAAGCTTCATGTTTTCAATCTATTTCTATATTTAGTTTAAGCTGGAGCCGTTACGCTTGTGTACCTCAAAATTTAAACTTTATTTATTTTACAACGCTTGCTAAACAAGCTTTAACAACTTGAAAGCGTATATGCGGTCATTCGTGTGGGAGGAAACCAGGGTACCCGGAGAAAACCCACCTGTGATCTGGCGACCACCATCCCATCTCACATTCTTCCCGGTCCGACGATCGAACCCTTGTTGTATTTGTGAGAAGCGAGCGTGGTTATCACTGCGCTAATCGGACAGTGTATATTTCATCTTACACATTTTATGCATTCCAGTCTGGCATTGAGAATGGGGACTTTGACCTGTCGTTTCAACTGCAGCTGTCAGGATCATCCACTGCAAGAAGTCAGAGTACACAAGGCCGTGGTCGTGCAGCCGACTCAAGGAGCCCACACAAGCGTTTATCCAGACCTAACATAGAGCGACTCCATCTTGACTTGATAGGAGACCAGTTCTGGACAGATTATCCAGATATTTTGAATCCGCCTAAATGATATAAGTAAAGAAGAGAACCAATCTAGCTGGTTTCCATGTGAGGAAATAGGTGACGCAATAGAGGACACAGTGACTGGATATAATCAGGTGTCTATTGAGTTGAAATTGTGCTCTTGCCTGGCCCCGCGGT
The DNA here is from genome assembly GCA_014843695.1 of Archivesica marissinica. Classification (NCBI taxonomy): domain Eukaryota; kingdom Metazoa; phylum Mollusca; class Bivalvia; order Venerida; family Vesicomyidae; genus Archivesica; species Archivesica marissinica. The sequence continues at coordinate 31,609,476 of CM026393.1, forward strand.
AATAAAACGTTTCTCAGATCTCAAACTCAAGCTCAAGTGATCTGATTGGTTGATTCTGAATGTTATCGTCAGCTGAACCAATCAGACGATTGAGACTGAGTTTTTGAGATTGGAGAAAAGTTTTATAACTTTGGGCCCTGGTGTTGTCAGGGAGATCAGAGGTTCGAGTATATTGAGACAGTTTATATACGTTGAAAGTGTTTGTGAAATGTAATCATGAACTGGTATATGGTTTTGGGTTTGTGCCATTGCATGTCCAGCTTGTATGTTAAGGTAATGTTTGTGTATGTCAATGTGAAGGTTAGATGTTTCGTATGTCAATGTGAAGGTTAGATGTTTCGTATGTCAATGTGAAGGTTAGATGTTTGTGTATGTCAATGTGAAGGTTAGATGTTTGTGTATGTCAATGTGAAGGTTAGATGTTTGTGTATGTCAATGTGAAGGTTAGATGTTTGTGTATGTCAATGTGAAGGTTAGATGTTTTGTGTATGTCAATGTGAAGGTTAGATGTTTGTGTATGTCAATGTGAAGGTTAGATGTTTGTGTATGTCAATGTGAAGGTTAGATGTGTGTATGTCAATGTGAAGGTTAGATGTTTTGTGTATGTCAATGTGAAGGTTAGATGTTTGTGTATGTCAATGTGAAGGTTAGATGTTTTGTATGTCAATGTGAGGTTAGATGTTTTGTATGTCAATGTGAAGGTTAGATGTTTCGTATGTCAATGTGAAGGTTAGATGTTTGTGTATGTCAATGTGAAGGTTAGATGTTTGTGTATGTCAATGTGAAGGTTAGATGTTTCGTATGTCAATGTGAAGGTTAGATGTTTCGTATGTCAATGTGAAGGTTAGATGTTTCGTATGTCAATGTGAAGGTTAGATGTTTCGTATGTCAATGTGAAGGTTAGATGTTTGTGTATGTCAATGTGAAGGTTAGATGTTTCGTATGTCAATGTGAAGGTTAGATGTTTCGTATGTCAATGTGAAGGTTAGATGTTTGTGTATGTCAATGTGAAGGTTAGATGTTTCGTATGTCAATGTGAAGGTTAGATGTTTCGTATGTCAATGTGAAGGTTAGATGTTTGTGTATGTCAATGTGAAGGTTAGATGTTTCGTATGTCAATGTGAAGGTTAGATGTTTCGTATGTCAATGTGAAGGTTAGATGTTTGTGTATGTCAATGTGAAGGTTAGATGTTTCGTATGTCAATGTGAAGGTTAGATGTTTCGTATGTCAATGTGAAGGTTAGATGTTTGTGTATGTCAATGTGAAGGTTAGATGTTTCGTATGTCAATGTGAAGGTTAGATGTTTCGTATGTCAATGTGAAGGTTAGATGTTTGTGTATGTCAATGTGAAGGTTAGATGTTTCGTATGTCAATGTGAAGGTTAGATGTTTCGTATGTCAATGTGAAGGTTAGATGTTTCGTATGTCAATGTGAAGGTTAGATGTTTCGTATCAGTGAAGGTAATTCATATTTTGTGAATTTAATTAAGCAATGCGATATTTACACTGTGATATTACATAATTAGACACCCGCCGTAGGCACGTGGGTTAGTGTTTTTGGCTATGTCTGTCTGTCTGTCTGTCTGTCTGTCTGTCAACTGTCAGGATAACTCTAAACGTTGATTATTGATGTTGATGAAACTTTGTGGATATATGGAGGGTTGGTCTAGGAAGATGTTGTTTGATTTTGGGAGAAATGGGTCAAGGCCTGTGGTCAGGGGTCAACGGAGTGTATAATTTACTATGGAAATCAACAGGAGTATGTACTTTGCCGACAACACACCTTGTCCAATTTTATTTAATATCAAATCATTTCCTACTGGTCTGTCCAAAATATTATAATTTACGTAGAACATTTGTTAAGCCATAATATTGTCAGTGGTCGACACTAAAAATTTGATAATCTTTTATTTTTTAATTCGATAATCTAATGAGCTCTAGAAACCCAAAATTAATTCACAATTTTTCAAAATACTTGCATTTCATTTTAATAGAAAGAGAACGAACAATTACTTAAATTTATATAAAATATTAATATTTTTTGCTTGAAAGAATATCCTGTACTTTTATGTAATGATAGAAAATAAGGGAGAAGACATTATTGCCGTATTTAAACTTCTCTGTAAATAATTGTCTTTGCACTTTACATATAATGTTAATTTTGATGGCTATATATGCGTTTTGTACCATTCAATGTTTATTACCTACAGACAAAAACACAATGCAAGGAAACGTTCAGTATGGATTTATTCAAAATAATTAATGTCGAATACTGGCAATGGCTGGTGGAATTCATATATATATATATAAAGAGATATTATACTGTAATATACTATGTAATGGAAGATCAGCGTATTTTGGTATATTGGTAGCAAATACACACAGTTATGCTAATACATGCTGCGTTATTGCTCCGTTAACGGTAACAAATCACAATTGTCACTTCATCTTCTTGTAACACCGTGGAAGTCGTGATAGCGCAGTGGATGCGCGTTTGCTTCAGGTGCGAAAGGTCCGGAGTTCGAGCCCCACTGGAGCCGTTACGATTGTGCCCTTAGGCAAGGCATTTAAATTCCATGTTGCCTCTTCTCTCTCCCTCGTGGCAATGGATTCCATCAGGAATGAGGTCTCGATAGTGATTTATATAAGTTGAAATAACTTGTTTCGCAATCGAGCTAAAATAAATTTGTATAAACTATACAGCGTGTTAATGTTCACAGTATTTGTAATGTATATTCGATTGTATAAACTATACAGCGTGTTAATGTTCACAGTATTTGTAGTATATTCGATTTCATGTAATCAGTTCAGTATATTGGGTATCCAACTTCTTATGTCCAGCCATGACGACCAAGTTTTAATCTTCCGCGTAAACTGAAATTTAGAACAAACAAAAAAGCGAGGAAATCTAAGGTGGGCGGGTTGGTTTATATGCTTTAAAAGCACATTTAAACGTACTTAGAAGGATTTTTTTAAACATAAAATTAAAGAAATAGTAAACAATGTGCTACCTCTGTTAGTACAGGTTGAGAAAAGAAAGGCGGGAGGACATATTGTCCTTTCTTTATCCCCAAAACTCTTTTTAGATTTTCGTTAATGTGATTGTTCAGATGGAGGCACAGATATAAATTATGCATACCGGTACAATAATCCAGCTATCGTACCTGTATCACCATAGTGACATTGCTTAGCAACTGTGTTACTACTGTGCCCCACCACAACAATGCTTTCCATTACATCACACCTGTGACAGGTTTGAATGTGATAACAACATTGACACGGTATAGTTATCACCTTCACATTCTTAATATGATAACATATTGTAAGGTGAGTACTATACGCGAATACTAATGACAATGCGATAGTGTGAGCTTTACTGTGGAAACTGTTAAATCAAATATGAAATACGAACTAACAATAATTATATGATCAAATAAGGTCGCTTCATTAGTTTATCCTTTAGACATCCTCTCGTGCTTCTGGATCGTACATTTACCGAGAGACGAACATCTTATCCAATATTTGTCATCTGAATCTGGACAGGTGCTTACATACCCTAATCACAGAAACTGGCTTGTATTAACGCATCGGTATTTCGCGGAAGAAATTTCACAACACCTAGTGACTATTAACCATTCTATCTGTTCAGTGATCTATTCCGTTCTGATGGCGGCTCCTTTGATGATTTGGAGAGTAAACAGATCTACATTTTGAACGGCGCACGCTCGTGGAACTAATCGCTGAACTGTTGTTGTAATGGAGCGCGCCGATTGGTGAACGGATTTATATACAGTTACGATTGGTTAATAGGGACATACCTACATGGTGAAATGGAATTCATACGCCCCCAAAGTCTATATATAGGAGGACAACACTCATTCGACAGCTTCCAAAATATCCGTTCTCAGATTTAACAACGAAGACATAAATCCGCTAAAGATTCTATATAAATGGGAAATTCGTAAATCCATTCTGTCAATAAATTGAATAATATTAAAAGAAGTCTTGAAATGTCTATCATTGTTTTTCGTCTGCGTTCCCGTCCTTGTATGCAAAGGCCGTAGGTAACAATATGTTATCCTGTTATCACTCTTGTTTGAGTTATTACACATTTAAGAATTTAAACACAGTGCAGACTGGATTGCTAAGCACAGGTTGGATTTCAGCAAGGCTTGTGGAGCTTTTCTTTTTTTAATGCAGGTTGGCTGCATAATAGAGGTGGCCACTAACACAAGTTTGACTGTATAGATAGAGGTGGCCACTAATACAAGTTTGACTGTATAGATAGAGGTGGCCACTAACACAAGTTTGACTGTATAGATAGAGGTGGCCACTAACACAAGTTTGACTGTATAGATAGAGGTGGCCACTAACACAAGTTTGACTGTATAGATAGAGGTGGCCACTAACACAAGTTTGACTGTATAGATAGAGGTGGCCACTAACACAAGTTGACTGTATAGATAGAGGTGGCCACTAATACAAGTTTGACTGTATAGATAGAGGTGGCCACTAACACAAGTTTGACTGTATAGATAGAGGTGGCCACTAACACAAGTTTGACTGTATAGATAGAGGTGGCCACTAACACAAGTTTGACTGTATAGATAGAGGTGGCCACTAACACAAGTTTGACTGTATAGATAGAGGTGGCCACTAATACAAGTTTGACTGTATAGATAGAGGTGGCCACTAATACAAGTTTGACTGTATAGATAGAGGTGGCCACTAATACAAGTTTGACTGTATAGATAGAGGTGGCCACTAACACAAGTTTGACTGTATAGATAGAGGTGGCCACTAATACAAGTTTGACTGTATAGATAGAGGTGGCCACTAATACAAGTTTGACTGTATAGATAGAGGTGGCCACTAATACAAGTTTGACTGTATAGATAGAGGTGGCCACTAACACAAGTTTGACTGTATAGATAGAGGTGGCCACTAACACAAGTTTGACTGTATATAGAGGTGGCCACTAACACAAGTTTGACTGTATAGATAGAGGTGGCCACTAACACAAGTTTGACTGTATAGATAGAGGTGGCCACTAACACAAGTTTGACTGTATAGATAGAGGTGGCCACTAACACAAGTTTGACTGTATAGATAGAGGTGGCCACTAACACAAGTTTGACTGTATAGATAGAGGTGGCCACTAACACAAGTTTGACTGTATAGATAGAGGTGGCCACTAACACAAGTTTGACTGTATAGATAGAGGTGGCCACTAACACAAGTTTGACTGTATAGATAGAGGTGGCCACTAACACAAGTTTGACTGTATAGATAGAGGTGGCCACTAACACAAGTTTGACTGTATAGATAGAGGTGGCCACTAACACAAGTTTGACTGTATAGATAGAGGTGGCCACTAACACAAGTTTGACTGTATAGATAGAGGTGGCCACTAACACAAGTTTGACTGTATAGATAGAGGTGGCCACTAACACAAGTTTGACTGTATATCACTTTTAGTATGCTTTATTAAAATAGCAAGCATATAAAAACGTAACACTCGCGTACACTTCAATTTCTTTCTTTTTTAACGGGAATATGACTTTAAGCATATGATTGTCATGAATGGCATTACCCATCTGTGATACGTCATGAATGGCATTACCCATCTGTGATACGTCATGAATGGCATTACCCATCTGTGATACGTCATGAATGGCATTACCCATCTGTGATACGTCATGAATGGCATTACCCATCTGTGATACGTCATGAATGGCATTACACATCTGTGATACGTCATGAATGGCATTACCCATCTGTGATATGTCATGAATGGCATTACCCATCTGTGATACATCATGAATGGCATTACCCATCTGTGATACATCATGAATGGCATTACCCATCTGTGATACGTCATGAATGGCATTACCCATCTGTTATACGTCATGAATGGCATTACCCATCTGTGATAAGTCATGAATGGCATTACCCATCTGTGATATGTCATGAATGGCATTACCCATCTGTGATACATCATGAATGGCATTACCCATCTGTGATATGTCATGAATGGCATTACCCATCTGTGATGCGATTGATTATACACCAAGCTACATTGGTCGAGATACGCTTTTATGGCGTACATACACAGTTTTGGAATTTTAACATTTTAAGTGGATGCGCGTTCGCTTCAGGTGCGGATTTCGAGCCGCGCAGGAGCCGTTACGATAGTGTCCTTAAGCAAGGTATTTAAATTCCACGTTGCCTCTTTTCTCCCTCGTGGCGATGGATTCCATCAGGAATGAGGTCTCGATAGTGATTAATATAAGTTGTAAGATCTTGTTTCGCAATCGAGCTAAGATAAATTTGTATAAAAAAAAGTAACATTTTTTTTTAAGACAAAGCTTTTTAGTGCAATGACTTTATACATATCACTTCCTTGCTTTTTTTACTCCACTGAAGCAGCAGTTGAGTTGGGAGACAATAGTGTTTTAAAATACCACTTTCTAGTTTGCATTGCTTTTATGCCAAGTGCATCGATTTGTGAGTTGAAGAAACCACATTTAACCCTCGTGTATTTTGATGCCGACTTCAATCCAACCAGTGCAACTTCTGCCTTTACAATCTATAGCCACAGTTTATAGGTAGTAGTACATGTATTTGATTTGTTATACGTAATGCAACAATTTGTAAATAAATATCTCAAATTTTCTTCATGATATTCGTATGTTTGATCTGTCCTGTCCGTCCGTCTGTGGAAGTTGTGATAGCACCGTAGTAGCGCGTTCGCTTCCGGTATGAAAGGCCCGGAGTTCGCGCCCAGCTGTATCTGATACAATTGTGCCCTTATGCGCAGTAGTAGCGCGTTCGCTTCCGGTATGAAAGGCCCGGAGTTCGTGCCCAGCTGTAGCCGATACGATGCAGGTCATTTAAATTCCACATTGCCTCTTCTCTTTCCCACGTGGCGATGGATTCCATCAGAAATGAGATCTCGAGAGTATGTTGTAATAACTTGTTTTGCAACGGTCCGTCCGTTTGAGTAGAATTAATGTTGCTAAGAGTGCAAGATATGCTATATTTGCTACACCAACACTCAGTCGGAAGTGGCACATTCTACAGATACTGTTAATATATAAATTTATTTTAATTATATATCGAAGCAAGTACTTACAACAGTAATTTAATCTCTCACGTGCCTCATTTCTGGTGGAACCCATCGCTATGTAGGAGATGAGGTTGTCCTGGTGGAATCCATCGCTATGTAGGAGAGGAGGTAGTCCTGGTGGAATCCATCGCTATGTAGGAGAGGAGGTAGTCCTGATGGAATCCATCGCTATGTAGTAGAGGAGGTAGTCCTGGTGGAATCCATCGCTGTGTAGGAGATGAGGTAGTCATGGTGGAATCCATCGCTATGTAGGAGGAGGTAGACCTGATGGAATCCATCGCTATGTAGGAGAGGAGATAGTCCTGATGGAATCCATCGCTATGTAGGAGAGGAGGTAGTCCTGATGGAATCCATCGCTATGTAGGAGAGGAGGTAGACCTGATGGAATCCATCGCTATGTAGGAGAGGAGGTATCCTGTGGGGAATCCATCGCTATGTAGGAGAGGAGGTAGTCCTGGTGGAATCCATCGCTATGTAGGAGAGGAGGTAGTCCTGATGGAATCCATTGCTATGTAGGAGAGGAGGTAGTCCTGATGGAATCCATCGCTATGTAGGAGAGGAGGTAGTCCTGGTGGAACCCATCGCTATGTAGGAGAGGAGGTAGTCCTGGTGGAACCCATCGCTATGTAGGAGAGGAGGTAATGTGGATTTAGGTTTCTTTGCTTAGGACATCACCACCTCGGTTCTAAGTTAGACTCCCAGTTGCATCCTCTCAGTTGCGAGGCAGACATTGTATCCATTGAACCACAGCGACTCTTACGAAAGTTGTAAATCATAATAACTACCAATGGGTCATCTTGTCATTAAATGTTTCTGTAGGGGAAGAGAGGACAACTGTAAGCAGTATAGCGTTCTGTCCCAATGGCATAGAAAAGCTTCAGTAAAGTTTGTACTTGTCAATGATTATTGAATCGCATTGAATGAAATGAAATTTGATTTTCATTGTGCGATTTATAATAGGATTTGTTATAACAGAGTTGGTACAAGTGTTGTAATAAAATAACTGATCCAGGAAAATTTAATAAAGATTTGTAAAATATTTGCATCAATGCTATTGCCTATACGAATAAATGCAATTTTACCGATATATAGCGGCTGTGCATTGTGACATATAATGCGGCTGTGCATTGTGACCTATAAAGCGGCTGTGCATTGTGACATATAATGCGGCTGTGCATTGTGACCTATAAAGCGGCTGTGCATTGTGACCTATAAAGCAGCTGTGCATTGTGACCTGTAAAGTGGCTGTGCATTTTGACATATAATGCGGCTGTGCATTGTGACCTATAAAGCGGCTGTGCATTGTGACCTGTAAAGTGGCTGTACATTGTGACCTATAAAGCGGCTGTGCATTGTGACCTATAAAGTGGTTGTGCATTGTGACCTATAAAGTGGTTGTGCATTGTGACCTATAAAGTGGTTGTGCATTGTGACCTATATAGTGGTTGTGCATTGTGACCTATAAAGTGGTTGTGCATTGTGACCTATATAGTGGTTGTGCATTGTGACCTATATAGTGATTGTGCATTGTGACCTATAAAGTGGCTGTGCATTGTGACCCATAAAGCGGCTGTGCATTGTGACCTATAAAGCGACTGTGCATTGTGGCCTATAAAGTGGTTGTGCATTGTGACCTATAAAGTGGTTGTGCATTGTGACCTATAAAGCGGCTGTGCATTGTGACCTATAAAGTGGTTGATATAAAGTGGTTGTGCATTGTGACCTATAAAGCGGCTGTGCATTGTGACCTATAAAGTGGTTGTGCATTGTGACCTATAAAGCGGCTGTGCATTGTGACCTATAAAGTGGTTGATATAGTGGTTGTGCATTGTGACCTATAAAGCGGCTGAGCATTGTGGCCTACATATATGTTGTGCATTGTGATTCACATAGATGAGCATTGTGGCCTACATATATGTTATGCATTGTGATTCACATAGATGAGCATTGTGGACTACATGTATGTTGTGCATTGTGGTTCACACAGATGAGCATTGTGGCCTACATGTATGTTGTGCATTGTGGTTCACACAGATGAGCATTGTGGCCTATATATATGTTGTGCATTGTGGTTCACACATATGAGCATTGTGGCCTACATGTATGTTGTGCATTGTGGCCTACATATATGTTGTGCATTGTGGTTCACACAAATGAACATTGTGGCCTACATATATGTTGTGCATTGTGATTCACATAGATGAGCATTGTGGCCTACATATATGTTGTGCATTGTGATTCACATAGATGAGCATTGTGGCCTACATGTATGTTGTGCATTGTGGTTCACATAGATGTGCATTGTGGCCTACATGTATGTTGTGCATTGTGGTTCACATGTATGAGCATTGTGGCCTACATGTATGTTGTGCATTGTGGTTCACACAGATGAGCATTGTGGCCTACATGTATGTTGTGCATTGTGGTTCACACAGATGAGCATTGTGGCCTACATATATGTTGTGCATTGTGGTTCACATAGATGAGCAGTGTGGCCTACATATATGTTGTGCATTGTGGTTCACATATATGTGCATTGTGGTTCACATAGATGAGCATTGTGGCCTACATGTATGTTGTGCATTGTGGTTCACACAGATGAGCATTGTGGCCTACATGTATGTTGTGCATTGTGGTTCACACAGATGAGCACTGTGGCCTACATATATGTTGTGCATTGTGGTTCACATAGATGTGCATTGTGGTTCACATAGATGTGCATTGTGGTTCACATAGATGTGCATTGTGGTTCACACAGATGTGCATTGTGGCCTACATGTATGTTGTGCATTGTGGTTCACACAGATGTGCATTGTGGCCTACATATATGTTGTGCATTGTGGTTCACACAGATGTGCATTGTGGTTCACATAGATGTGCATTGTGGCCTACATATAGGTTGTGCATTGTGGTTCACATAGGTGTGCATTGTGGCCTATATAGTGGTTGTGCATTGTGACCTATATAGTGATTGTGCATTGTGACCTATAAAGTGGCTGTGCATTGTGACCCATAAAGCGGCTGTGCATTGTGACCTATAAAGCGACTGTGCATTGTGGCCTATAAAGTGGTTGTGCATTGTGACCTATAAAGTGGTTGTGCATTGTGACCTATAAAGCGGCTGTGCATTGTGACCTATAAAGTGGTTGATATAAAGTGGTTGTGCATTGTGACCTATAAAGCGGCTGTGCATTGTGACCTATAAAGTGGTTGTGCATTGTGACCTATAAAGCGGCTGTGCATTGTGACCTATAAAGTGGTTGATATAGTGGTTGTGCATTGTGACCTATAAAGCGGCTGAGCATTGTGGCCTACATATATGTTGTGCATTGTGATTCACATAGATGAGCATTGTGGCCTACATATATGTTATGCATTGTGATTCACATAGATGAGCATTGTGGACTACATGTATGTTGTGCATTGTGGTTCACACAGATGAGCATTGTGGCCTACATGTATGTTGTGCATTGTGGTTCACACAGATGAGCATTGTGGCCTATATATATGTTGTGCATTGTGGTTCACACATATGAGCATTGTGGCCTACATGTATGTTGTGCATTGTGGCCTACATATATGTTGTGCATTGTGGTTCACACAAATGAACATTGTGGCCTACATATATGTTGTGCATTGTGATTCACATAGATGAGCATTGTGGCCTACATATATGTTGTGCATTGTGATTCACATAGATGAGCATTGTGGCCTACATGTATGTTGTGCATTGTGGTTCACATAGATGTGCATTGTGGCCTACATGTATGTTGTGCATTGTGGTTCACATGTATGAGCATTGTGGCCTACATGTATGTTGTGCATTGTGGTTCACACAGATGAGCATTGTGGCCTACATGTATGTTGTGCATTGTGGTTCACACAGATGAGCATTGTGGCCTACATATATGTTGTGCATTGTGGTTCACATAGATGAGCAGTGTGGCCTACATATATGTTGTGCATTGTGGTTCACATATATGTGCATTGTGGTTCACATAGATGAGCATTGTGGCCTACATGTATGTTGTGCATTGTGGTTCACACAGATGAGCATTGTGGCCTACATGTATGTTGTGCATTGTGGTTCACACAGATGAGCACTGTGGCCTACATATATGTTGTGCATTGTGGTTCACATAGATGTGCATTGTGGTTCACATAGATGTGCATTGTGGTTCACATAGATGTGCATTGTGGTTCACACAGATGTGCATTGTGGCCTACATGTATGTTGTGCATTGTGGTTCACACAGATGTGCATTGTGGCCTACATATATGTTGTGCATTGTGGTTCACACAGATGTGCATTGTGGTTCACATAGATGTGCATTGTGGCCTACATATAGGTTGTGCATTGTGGTTCACATAGATGTACATTGTGGCCTACATAGATGTGCATTGTGGTTCACACAGATGTGCATTGTGGCCTACATATATGTTGTGCATTGTGGTTCACACAGATGAGCATTGTGGCCTACATAGATGTTGTGCATTGTGGTTCACACAGATGAGCATTGTGGCCTACATGTATGTTGTGCATTGTGGTTCACATAGATGAGCATTGTGGCCTACATAGATGAGCATTGTGGCCTACATGTATGTTGTGCATTGTGGTTCACATAGATGAGCATTGTGGCCTACATAGATGAGCATTGTGGCCTACATGTATGTTGTGCATTGTCGTTCACATAGATGAGCATTGTGGCTTACATAGATGAGCATTGTGGCCTACATATATGTTGTGCATTGTGGCCTATATAGATGTGCATTGTGGCCTACATGTATGTTGTGCATTGTGGTTCACATAGATGAGCATTGTGGCCTACATGTATGTTGTGCATTGTGGTTCACATAGATGAGCATTGTGGCCTACATGTATGTTGTGCATTGTGGTTCACACAGATGAGCATTGTGGCCTACATATAGGTTGTGCATTGTGGTTCACACAGATGTGCATTGTGGCTCACATAGATGTGCATTGTGGCCTACATATAGGTTGTGCATTGTGGTTCCCATAGATGTGCATTGTGGCCTACATGTATGTTGTGCATTGTGGTTCACATAGATGTGCATTGTGGCCTACATGTATGTTGTGCATTGTGGTTCACATAGATGAGCATTGTGGCCTACATAGATGAGCATTGTGGCCTACATATATGTTGTGCATTGTGGCCTACATAGATGTGCATTGTGGCCTACATGTATGTTGTGCATTGTGGTTCACACAGATGAGCATTGTGGCCTACATAGATGTTGTGCATTGTGGTTCACACAGATGAGCATTGTGGCCTACATGTATGTTGTGCATTGTGGTTCACATAGATGAGCATTGTGGCCTACATAGATGAGCATTGTGGCCTACATGTATGTTGTGCATTGTGGTTCACATAGATGAGCATTGTGGCCTACATAGATGAGCATTGTGGCCTACATGTATGTTGTGCATTGTCGTTCACATAGATGAGCATTGTGGCTTACATAGATGAGCATTGTGGCCTACATATATGTTGTGCATTGTGGCCTACATAGATGTGCATTGTGGCCTACATGTATGTTGTGCATTGTGGTTCACATAGATGAGCATTGTGGCCTACATGTATGTTGTGCATTGTGGTTCACATAGATGAGCATTGTGGCCTACATGTATGTTGTGCATTGTGGTTCACACAGATGAGCATTGTGGCCTACATATAGGTTGTGCATTGTGGTTCACACAGATGTGCATTGTGGCTCACATAGATGTGCATTGTGGCCTACATATAGGTTGTGCATTGTGGTTCCCAAACACCACACATAGATGTGCATTGTGGCCTACATGTATGTTGTGCATTGTGGTTCACATAGATGAGCATTGTGGCCTACATAGATGAGCATTGTGGCCTACATATATGTTGTGCATTGTGGCCTACATAGATGTGCATTGTGGCCTACATGTATGTTGTGTATTGTGGTTCACATAGATGAGCATTGTGGCCTACATAGATGAGCATTGTGGCCTACATGTATGTTGTGCATTGTGGTTCACATAGATGAGCATTGTGGCCTACATGTATGTTGTGCATTGTGGTTCACATAGATGAGCATTGTGGCCTACATATATGTTGTGCATTGTGGCCTACATAGATGTGCATTGTGGCCTACATGTATGTTGTGCATTGTGGTTCACACAGATGTGCATTGTGGCCTACATATATGTTGTGCATTGTGGTTCACATAGACGTGCATTGTGGTTCACACAGATGTGCATTGTGGCCTACATGTATGTTGTGCATTGTGGTTCACACAGATGTGCATTGTGGCCTACATATATGTTGTGCATTGTGGTTCACACAGATGTGCATTGTGGCCTACATAACACACAAAACACCACAAAACACCACATATGTTGTGCATTGTGGTTCACATAGATGAGCATTGTGGCCTACATAGATGAGCATTGTGGCCTACATGTATGTTGTGCATTGTGGTTCACATAGATGAGCATTGTGGCCTACATAGATGAGCATTGTGGCCTACATGTATGTTGTGCATTGTGGTTCACATAGATGAGCATTGTGGCCTACATAGATGAGCATTGTGGCCTACATGTATGTTGTGCATTGTGGTTCACATAGATGAGCATTGTGGCCTACATATATGAGCATTGTGGCCTACATGTATGTTGTGCATTGTGGTTCACATAGATGAGCATTGTGGCCTACATAGATGAGCATTGTGGCCTACATATATGTTGTGCATTGTGGCCTACATAGATGTGCATTGTGGCCTACATGTATGTTGTGCATTGTGGTTCACACAGATGTGCATTGTGGCCTACATGTATGTTGTGCATTGTGGTTCACATAGATGAGCATTGTGGCCTACATGTATGTTGTGCATTGTGTTTCACATAGATGAGCATTGTGGCCTACATGTATGTTGTGCATTGTGGTTCACATAGATGAGCATTGTGGCCTATAATGAGATTGTGGCCTACAAAGAGATTGAATGCACTTCCTCTTTAAATTGTTTTTTTCTTAATCTTTGAATTATTAATCATGAACCTTAGATATATGGGAAATTTAGAAATATGTGTATGTACATGTATGCATATCTTAGTTTATACAAATGTATTTTAGCTTGATTGCGAAACACGTTTTTTCAATGTTAGATTAATCGAGACCTCATTCCTGATTTAATCCATCGCAGTGATGGAGAGAGAAGAGGCAATGTGGAATATACATCACTTGTCATGTGTTAGTAACATGTCCCATTTCCTTTGCACAGTGACAGCACATTATGTGTTAAATTGGGTGAAGAGATTTGTTGTATGCCATTGCGCAAATAAACAACAAAACATAGCTGTTTTCTTCAATTTAAATATTTTATTTATATACAAGTATACATGTACCAAAACTCGAACCGAACATATGTATAAGGAATATGTTTGCCGCTCAACAACCTGAAATGAGATATAAACATAATTTGAAATAAACTCTCTTGTATGGGCGACCAGTCATTTAAGCGACTGCTTATCAGGGTTACTGCTTATAATGATTAATGTTTGTCATGATTAATGTTTATCATGGTTAATGTTTATCATGATTAATGTTTATCATGATTAATGTTTATCATTGTAAAAGTTTATCATGATTACAGTTTATCACGATTAATGATTATCATGGTTAAAGTTTATCATGGTTACAGTTGATCATGATTAATGTTAATCATGGTTGCAGTTTATCATGGTTACAGTTTATCATGGTTACAGTTTATCATGATTAATGTGTATCATGGTTACAGTTTATCATGAGTAATGTTTATCATGGTTACAGTTTATCATGATTGATGTTTATCATGATTACAGTTTACCATGATCAATGTTTATCATGGTTACAGTTTACCATGATTAATGTTTATCATGGTTGCAGTTTATCATGAGTAATGTTTATCATGATTACAGTTTATCATGATTAATGTTTATCATGATTAATGTTTATCATGGTTGCAGTTTGTCATGTTTACATTTTATCATGGTTACAGTTTATCATGATTACAGTTTGTCATGATTAATGTTCATCATGGTTGCAGTTAATCATGGTTACATGTTATCATGGTTACAGGTTATCATGATTAACGTTTATCATGATTAGTGTTTATCATGGGTACAGTTTATCATAATTATAGTTTATAGTTGTTACAGTTTATCATGGTTACAGTTTATCATGATTACAGTTTATCATGATTAATGTTTATCTTACAGTTGATCATGGTTACAGTTAATAATGATTAATGTTTATGATGGTTACAGTTTATCATGGTTACAGTTTATCATGATTAATGTTTATCATGGTTGAAGTTTATCATGATTAATTTTGTATCATGGTTACAATTGATCATGGTTACAGTTTATCATGATTCATGTTTATCATGGTTACAGTTTATCATTATTAATGTTCATCATGGTTACAGTTCATCATGGTTAATGTTCATCATGGTTACAGTTTATCATTATTAATGTTCACCATGTTTACAGTTCATCATGGTTAATGTTCATCATGTTTACAGTTCATCATGGTTACAGTTCACCATGTTTACAGTTCATCATGGTTACAGTTTATCATGTTTACAGTTCATCATGGTTACAGTTTATCATGGTTACAGTTTATCATGTTTACAGTTCATCATGGTTACAGTTCATCATGGTTACAGTTCATCATGGTTACAGTTTATCATGGTTACAGTTTATCATGGTTACAGTTTATCATGGTTACAGTTTATCATGGTTACAGTTCATCATGGTTACAGTTTATCATGGTTACAGTTTATCATGGTTACAGTTTATCATGGTTACAGTTCATCATGGTTACAGTTTATCATGGTTACAGTTTATCATGGTTACAGTTCATCATGGTTACAGTTCATCATGGTTACAGTTTATCATGGTTACAGTTCACCATGGTTACAGTTTATCATGGTTACAGTTTATCATGGTTACTGTTCACCAATGTTTATCACGGTATTATCAGTTGTATGATTTCTTCTATTTATTGCGCGAGTTCTAACACTACATGTCTCCTACCTCTGTTCTGTTTATATATCATGTAAATAGTGTGTGGCGTCCGTGGTCCAGTGGTAGAGCGTCGGATTTGGAATCGAACGGTCCCGGGTTCGATACTCTGTCAGGCCACGTATGTAGTGTCATTGAGCAAGGCACCTCACGCACATTGCTTAGTACTGGTTAATCACTTAGGTCGGCTAAGCCACCCCAGGAAAACATGTATTGGTCCCCGCAAGTGGTTTGACATTAATGGAACATACATACATACAATCATACAATAGCATTTCTACAAATGAGTTCTATTTTCTAAAGTGCACTTACTTGCATCGACTTACATTGAGTACGATCAGCAGCAAGGGTCCTCTGTGATGACGGTCATTCCAGAAGAACCTGCCGTCATAACGGTGTTGGAAATGGAACTAGACGACGATGTTGTTCGGAAGAATGGGAGGAGACATAGAGCCAGGATCACCGGTACTAAGCAATAAAGAAACACACTTCAAATTTAATATGTCTGTTTTCATTGTATATAATTTCATATACATATCTATAATTATATTTATATTAACAAAATACTACAGCGGTTAAGGCGTTCGTATACGGAGCGGGGGTCGAATGTTCGAACCTCGTCAAGGGTTCATTAATGGAAATAAGCTTTAAGCTTTCGATTAAATCCAGTTTCATTCTGTATACAATAGATATGTACTGTCTGTATACAATAGATATGTACTGTCTGTATACAATAGATATGTTCTGTCTGTATACAATTGATATGTACTGTCTGTATACAATAGATATGTACTGTCTATATACAATAGATATGTACTGTATGTATACAATAGATATGTACTGTCTGTATACAATAGATATGTACTGTATGTATACAATAGATATGTACTGTACATTATGAATGAATAACTATCTATAAACCAAGGTTTCATTCTGATATGGCTGGTTGGTGAGCCGCCATCTAGTTAAATATAATGGTTACCGATTGCCTATAGGCCAGGCGCCTGACCTTCAAGGATAGGATTCGGGAAGTACTGATGTCCATATGTGTCTCATAAGTCAGAAATGACTAGCCCTTTCAATAGGGATGACACTATAATAAACAAACACTTTACTCTACCTTTTTTACTACGTATAAAAGATAGAATACAAGATAACATGGTTACGCAACATTAATGTTATTAATCAGTTGTATCACAGATAAACGTCATAATTCCCCTAATCGTATTAAGACCGCCAAACGTCATAGAAATTATGTCAGACGTTATAAACCAATATGCGTCATAACACATCCACTATACGTCATAAAAGATTTGCTATGCGTCATAAGAGCAATTGACAATGAAACAAAAATGAAGAACAATAAACAATTTAGCAATGTCTTAGTAATAGCAGTAACACTATCATATCGGAAAACATATCGTTTTGCATACATGTACCCCCAGTGACCCTACTATCGGTGAATACTAATGAGCGGTGAGAATAAATCCAAATGAACCGCACATGCTCATTTTATTTTTACTATTGACAATTTCCGCCAGGGTTCCGCAACTGTCTATAGCAAAAACAAGCTAATCTACTAATTCAATGCTAGGATTTTTTTTAAATTATTGGTCCGATCACTTCTCACAGTTGGTATCAATTACACTATGTCACATATGGCGTTCCGTTATAAACAGGTTTCATGATTTCTGCAAATCACTTTTTATCTACTACAAGAAAAACACAATCGGTGTCATCTTTCTTTATGCTTTTCCAATGAATGATAGAGTTTTCACAGTGAAACTCCACCTTCCACTGCTTTGAAACAGTGAAAGATGGCATTATCTCTGTCACTGCTTTGAAACAGTGAAATATGGCATTATCTCTGTCACTGCATGCGTTTCGTATTCCTCCGCGGTTGGGTGTACTTTAAATGTGTATTGTACTATTTCATGAATAGTTAATTATAAAGTAATATATTTTAATGAATTTGTTTAGTCGGTAGTTTTTAATTTTGACAACAAACTAGTTTGAATATTTTACCGGAACTATTTCTTATTACGGACGTAATACTAACACAGGTGGTTGTGCGGTTGTGTATTGGAGTGCAATGAGGCTCCCGACGGGGCAGTTAAAATGAATACAATTTGAAAACAAAATATTAATTAGCCAAAATCATAGGAAATCACAAAAGAAAATATTGTTTTGTTTATTAGTGAAAAATAGGATTTTATTTCATCTCGTGATCACCGAAATATGTATCACTCGATGAAATAAAATCCTATCTTACCTTAATAAACACAAGTATCCTCTATATCTTTATGTTATGCTTTGGAAATGAAATATAGAAATTTAGAAGTGAAATAAAATGATATCAGTGGAATAACACACTTATTATTCACTGCTTTCATTTATGAACATAGACGGTATATAGTGGCTAGCTCCACTCCTAATATAAGGCTTTCCATGTTCATTCGGTGAAATCTAATTCGATCATACAATGAAAAAACAAACGTCCCCCTTAATCGTTCTTAGATGGCAAACCCTGTAGCTACATTCCTTCTATGGTGTATAGTTCACTAATTGATTTTGACATTAACCCCTTATTGGCTTTCGCCGTTGATAAGTAGTGCCTACTTCATATAATTTATCAGAGAGCAACCTAATACTATATTCATCGTGTCCTCTGATCTGTGGATATATGACGTCACAATGATATTAGCAACATTTATTAGGCAGGCCGTTTTTGTACGTTAACTAGAACGCACGCATGGGGGTAGGTAGCCTGGGTTCCAGTCTGTCGATTTTTCACTTTTTAACTTCTGGCAAAATGACATTGATATGATCAGAAACTCAATAGGATCTGTAGTCCAGTGGATAACACGCTGGACTGGTAATCCAGGGATCGCAGGTTCGATCAACCGTCTGACCATAATAAAAATTAACAGTCTTTCAGATGGGACGTTAAACCGAGGTCTCGTGTCGGTGCTTACACCGTGCACGTAAAAGAACCAGAGGAGACTCTGGCATGGGTCTCTGTCTGTATCATTGCACTATCCTCCAAAATCTAAAATGACTAATCTCTTCAGGAGGCGTCGCTCATATGGGCAACCGGTAGCGACGATAAATAAACGTAAAACACACACACATAAACTCAATACGGCCCAATTAATAGTCTCAGTGTTAAACTATATTTATTTGACTGACCAGGCAAAATATATCGACGCCTGTTCCCAGGCTAGGAGGTAGTGTACATTGTTGTAGCGTTCTTCTTAGAACGAGTATATAATGTATATTCATAGTCGTTGAACATTGGACAATAATGGACGAAACATGGGTAATTTAAACTTTAAACAACGATTGCGAAAAAAGTTCTAACAACTTATTTTAATCACTCTCGTTGGTGCGGATGAATGCGTAAATGTGGTCATTCGTGTGGGAGGAAACCGGAGTACCCGGAGAAAAACTCACGTGTCCGATCTGGCGACTACCGTACCATCTCACATACTTCCCAATCCGAGGATCGAAACCGGGTTGCATTGGTGAGAAACGAGCGCGCTGACAACTGCACTAATCGGACAGCAGTGTACAGTCGTGGTTGATTTTATTCCAATTTTTTTTTTTACGTTTATTTATCGTCGCTACCGGTTGCCCATAAGAGCGACGCCTCCTGAAGAGATTAGTTATTTTATATTTTGGAGGATAGTGCATGATACAGACAGAGACCCATTCCAGAATCTCCTCTGGGTTTTTTACGTGCACGGTGTAAAGCACCGACACGAGACCTCGGTTTAACGTCCCATCTGAAAGACTGTTAATTTTATTAGGGTCAGACGGGGGATCGAACCTGCGATCCCTGGATTACCAGTCCAGCGTGTTACCACTGGACTACAGATCCGTCTGTGAAATAATTCAATGTAATACATAGTTTATAAATATCATACAAAACAAAAATATGTATTTTGTTAGTATTCGTATAAATATATAAATACCCACTACCACGAGAATGGACATACTGATATAAAATTAAGAGGTCAGGTATGAAAACAAGTACATAACAACTGCCAATCATTTCGCCTAAATTGCCAATGGGTATGTACATATGGTTTCCTCAATAAATTATTATTTAACTAACAGATGTTGAACGTCGGCTTATAGATGACCGGAACTATCACTTCTGGTGACTGCGGTATCCCGAAATCACCGTTGCTCAGGCCAACATACACCAGTAGGCACACGAACAATATAGATGTATGCTTCATGTCTCCTTTCTAGTCACACAAGCTGCAGAATGAGAACATAACACTTAATATAAGATAATAATAATAATAATACTTATAATAAAGACTTTATTTAATGATAGCGCATGTGAACAATTAAGTCAATCTACCATGAGGCCCTCAACAAATTAAAACATGAAATAGCATAATGAAACATGTAAACAGTAACCAGTAACACTTTCATAGGAAATAAGATATAAGCTGCAAGAACTAATACTTATAATTTTTATGCATGTATAATTATAATGTATCAGTTTAGTAGGTTAACGGTCTGCTCTTTGCACCTGCTATATAAAGCTTTGATGCGTGGGACAGAATGTGATGTTTTGATGTGATAATGGAGGAAATTCCACAAGTGTGACCCTACATATAAGAACGATTGTCTAAAAACGTCAGTAGTTGGCTTAGGAGCGTAAAGTTGGAGATTGGAAGATGCTCGCAAGTTTTGAAATGGAACATCGGAAGTAAATCTGAATATCTTCCAGATTGACAGTTGGTATGCCATAGAGTGTTTTAAACATTAAGAAAGTTAACCAATTCTCGAAAAGTCAATTCAGAGTTGAGAAAAGTTCGGAAGATGGATTGTAAAAGTCGTTGTCAAGAATTAGTCTTGAAGCTCGTTGTATGCATTAGAGTTCCCCCATATAGCACAGTCTAGATGGGGGAAATGTTGGCATTAAAAACACCTTTTGTGTAGATACTCGCAGGTCATTTATAAAGAGTAGAAACAACAACGGACCTAATGCAGATCCTTGGGGAACACGTGATACTACTTTACAAGACTTGCCCTTATATCATATATTTGTGATAACCGGGGCGTAGATAACACCAGGGGCGCAGCCTCGATGGTGATATTGTCTGAGTCACCCGCACAGAGTAAAATACGAGATCAAGTATAAAAATAGAAACCTAATACTCAATTTATTATACAGTCAAACAACGTAAGCAGCAAGCCAATGCAATCACAGATAGTGGCTGCTTAATAGAAGTCAAATGTTTAATAAAACAACATAATATTTTTATTGAGACTTTGGATAATGGCGGGAAAGGGTACATGCTTAGTCTCAGCTCCGGGAGCCACTCACGAAGGACTGTGTGTTTTATGTTTTTTTATCGTCGCTACCGGTTGCCCATATGAGCGACGCCTCCTGAAGAGATTAGTCATTTTAGATTTTGGAGGATAGTGCAATGATACAGACAGAGACCCAGTCCAGAGTCTCCTCTGGTTCTTTTACGTGCACGATGTACACGAGACCTCGGTTTAAAGTCCCATCTGAAAGACTGTTAATTTTATTATGGTCAGACGGGAGATCGAACCTGTGATCCCTGTATTACCAGCCCAGCGGTTAACCACTGGACTACAGATCCTTTAATATTGATAGGAGTATAATATAGCTTCCATTCTATCTATAAAATATTCAAGATATATTCCTGTTCAAACTGCTTGTCACACATTCTAAAAATAAGATGCTGTACAATTATATTCCTTACAAAATCAGTATTACACAAGCTTTTCATTAAAGATCCATCCTATTTAATACTTTTAATGTACTTGAACATTCACGGTTGAAAAATCTATAATCTTATTTTGACCAGGTTAGTCGGTTTCCATTTGACTGTCTTTGTGTATAAACTATTCCGTAACAAATCATAACAACACTGAAGCGAATGTACGTACAGCATTTTTAATATGTTTTATTAATATTGACTAGTACAATGCAATCTGTTTTCTTAACAGGAATATATCTTCGACACAATCCTACAGAAAATACGAGCCTGTAATAGATACCTGAATGTCAACCGTTTTAGAACATTGTAACAAAAGAACAGTCTTACCGTCTAAGTTTGGAGCAGATCAGCTAAGCACACTGACATTAAATAAAATTTCTTTTTAAATGTGTGAATGTAAGTGGTTGAATAACACGGATGTAAAGTGACAACCTGTCATAGCACTGAGATGACTGTTGAATCAGATGTATGCAGGTCTATCCGAAATATACCTGTATGGTTGTATCTTGTGTATGTATCTAGGCTTATATCTTACTTAAATCACACACTTATAATCAGATCGTATATCAATTTTGATTTATGTGTGTCCAAACACGGATATAAACTGTATATCTGGTAATAGTTATGTCTAATTACATAATAGACTAGTTTAAGGGAAGATTACTGCTATATATAACGGAGTAACATTATTGTCTCCAGCTTTACTTTGTGAACCATTCCGCTTCCATACGTCCATACGTGTACACAGGTGGGTAAGTAATATCAAATCACTATAGTTTAGTTTATACAAATAATTTATTTTAGCTCTATTATATAACAAGTTCCTACAACTTATTATTCCTTGTGGAATCCATCGCCACGAAGGAGAGAGAAGAGGCAAAAAAGTCCTTATATTGCAAAAGGCAATATCTCGTCATTTTTCAAGCAAATTGATACGGAAGTTACCGCCGATCATAATTGTATATGTATTGGCATGCACTGCGCGTGAAATGACGGTTCAAGTTGATACCAACGCTGATCCCGATTTGTCAGTAACAGCAGAGTCCGAATCTGAATATACACGTTGTGGTAACATTATAAATTTCAAATTAAAAAGTCTGATTAACGCAGTGGTTAGCGCGCTTGCTTCTCACCAATGCAACCCGTGTTCGATCCTCGGACCGGGAAGTATGCGAGATAGTACGATGGTCGCCAGATCGGACAGGTGGGTTTTCTCCGGGTACTCCGGTTTCCTCCCACACGAATTACCACATTTACGCTTTCATCCGCGCCAACGAGAACGATTAATGTAAGTTGTTAGAACTTACTTCGCAATCGTTGTAAAATAAATAAAGTTTAATCTTAAATAAGTGATATGAATAATAGTAATGTCATGCAATACGATTATTTACCAACTTACCTTTAAAATTGGCCTTGGTGGCTGAATGGTTAATTACACTGGGTTCAAATCAGTTGCCCCTAACCGCTGTATGTTCGAATACCATTGGTGGTGTCGACATTACTAGTATTTCAAGTGTGTGCGCTATTCAGCTAGCGCGAGGAAGGTTGATGATTCTACCTTGGTGACCGTCGTTGCCTCCAATACTACCCGTGTTCTCGGAATCTTCCTGCAGCAATAAAGGCCACCATATATAGCTGTACATAGGACAAATCAAGGAAGAAGAATCTGCAAAAAAAGACAAAATTAATGAGAAGACTAGACTGCTGCAATTGACGACTTCTGACTTCTTAAATTCGTTGTATTGATATTTCCAGAAGGCGTTAGAATGAGATTTCTGTACTTGTTGCTGATTGTGTGCGCTACCTATTGCGTTGGTGCCTTTCATTACAACCGTCCGGCTGTTGTCGCGCCACCGGTAGTGGTGGAGGTACCGGGAATCCTCGGGCAATACGGTAGTTACTGGTGTAAGTATTACAATGTATTTTGGGTTATGACGCAATCGCTAGAGCTGTCAGATTTGATGCTGCTAGGCGACGGGTTCAAGGCCGGAAGTATGCCTAGTTGGAATCACTAACCGGTTAATCATTACAATCGAACCATCATTCAGAAACTCAGAATCGTGTATTGAGTACTGATTAGTGTTTAATGTATAAAACATTACAAAGTCCAGACGTGTGTATTGTATTGAGTGAGTGATCTGATGGTGCTAGTAAGTCGACGTCTAGTAGTGTATTTGGCTGTCCGATTAGCGAAGTGGTTAGCGCGCTCGCTTCTCACCAATGCAACCCGCGTTCGATCCTCGGACCGGGAAGTATGTGAGATGGTACGGTGGTGGCCAGATCGGGAAGGTGGGTTTTCTCCGGGTACTCCGGTTTCCTCCCACACGAATGACCACACTTACGCTTTCATCCGCGCCAACGAGAGTGATTAATATAAGTTGTTAGAACTTGTTTCGCAATCGTTGTAAAATAAATAAACTTTAAAGTTTAAACTCTTCCATGGGCCCTATTAAATATATACATATTTATACAAGCATGGCATACAGCAACAAATGAAATAAAGGACAAGTCGTATTAGAACTAGTAAGAGTAAGAACGCATCTACACAAATTGTGTAATGTTAGACAACCATTTTAAGCTTCAAAGTAAGTGAGCTTGGCGTTTTTATTTCCAATGGTAGACAGTTCCAAACAATTGATGAGTGGCTAGTAAATTATATAGTTGTGTGATAGATATGGAGCCAACGCTGAACAAGTGTTTGCTCCACGTACTCTATTCCAAGTAATCTTGCATGCTCATATTACAGTGTGATGTTTAATATGCACTCGTGAGTTCATCGGAGAGTTTTGTAGAGGTTCCAGTATGTGTTTCAGAATACATATCCAGTAGCCACACGTAATACCCAGTCCCTACCGGGAGCACCAGTTTAGAAGTTACAACCAAACCTGTGAGAGTGGTCACCTCTATTAAGCAGCCTATCTGCATTAACTTGCGGCAGCCAGTTGTCGGATTCCAAATATGTTACTTTGTTATCAATTTGACATTTACCAAGAAGCCACATGTGCTAAGCAGCCACTGTCTGTGATTCCTCTGGCTGGCTGCTTAACACACGTTTGACTGTACCTTAGTCTCTTGCAATCCCTTCTAAATAAGAGTTATTGATATATCAACTGATAGGCTGTGTAGGTATTGTCACTGTGTATGTATTGTTGCTGTGTATGTATTGTTACTGTGTAGGTATTGTCACTGTGTATGTATTGTCACTGTGTATGTATTGTCACTGTGTAAGTATTGTTACTGTGTATGTATTGTCACTGTGTTGGTATTGTCACTGTGTCGGTATTGTCACTGTGTATGTATTTTCACTGTGTTGGTATTGTCACTGTGTAGGTATTGTCACTGTGTATGTATTGTCACTGTGTATGTATTGTCACTGTGTTGGTATTGTCACTGTGTATGTATTGTCACTGTGTATGTATTGTCACTGTGTATGTATTGTCACTGTGTTGGTATTGTCACTGTGTTGGTATTGTCACTGTGTAGGTATTGTCACTGTGTAGGTATTGTTACTGTGTATGTATTGTCACTGTGTTGGTATTGTCACTGTGTTGGTATTGTCACTGTGTTTGTATTGTCACTGTGTTGGTATTGTCACTGTGTAAGTATTGTTACTGTGTATGTATTGTCACTGTGTAGGTATTGTCACTGTGTATGTATTGTTACTGTGTTTGTATTGTTACTGTGTAGGTATTGTCACTGTGTATGTATTGTCACTGTGTTGGTATTGTCACTGTGTATGTATTGTCACTGTGTATGTATTGTCACTGTGTATGTATTGTCACTGTGTATTATTGTCACTGTGTTGGTATTGTCACTGTGTAGGTATTGTCACTGTGTAAGTATTGTCACTGTGTATGTATTGTCACTGTGTAGGTATTGTCACTGTGTCGGTATTGTCACTGTGTTGGTATTGTCACTGTGTTGGTATTGTCACTGTGTATGTATTGTCACTGTGTTGGTATTGTCACTGTGTAGGTATTGTCACTGTGTATGTATTGTCACTGTGTTGGTATTGTCACTGTGTTGGTATTGTTACTGTGTAGGTATTGTCACTGTGTTGGTATTGTCACTGTGTATGTATTGTCACTGTGTATGTATTGTCACTGTGTATGTATTGTCACTGTGTATGTATTGTCACTGTGTTGGTATTGTCACTGTGTTGGTATTGTCACTGTGTTGGTATTGTCACTGTGTACGTATTGTCACTGTGTATGTATTGTCACTGTGTAGGTATTGTCACTGTGTATGTATTGTCACTGTGTAAGTATTGTCACTGTGTAGGTATTGTCACTGTGTTGGTATTGTCACTGTGTAGGTATTGTCACTGTGTAGGTATTGTCACTGTGTTGGTATTGTCACTGTGTAGGTATTGTCACTGTGTAGGTATTGTCACTGTGTAGGTATTGTCACTGTGTTGGTATTGTCACTGTGTAGGTATTGTTACCCTGTTTATATTGTCACTGTGTTGGTATTGTCACTGTGTACGTATTGTTACTGTGTATGTATTGTCACTGTGTAGGTATTGTCACTGTGTATGTATTGTCACTGTGTAAGTATTGTCACTGTGTATGTATTGTTACTGTGTATGTATTGTCACTGTGTAGGTATTGTCACTGTGTTGGTATTGTCACTGTGTAGGTATTGTCACTGTGTATGTATTGTCACTGTGTATGTATTGTTACCGTGTTTATATTGTCACTGTGTAAGTATTGTCACTGTGTAGGTATTGTCACTGTGTTGGTATTGTCACTGTGTATGTATTGTCACTGTGTTTGTATTGTCACTGTGTTGGTATTGTTACTGTGTTGGTATTGTCACTGTGTTGGTATTGTCACTGTGTATGTATTGTTACCGTGTTTGTATTGTCACTGTGTAAGTATTGTCACTGTATAGGAATTGTCACTGTATAGGAATTGTCACTGTGTTGGTATTGTCACTGTGCTGGTATTGTCACTGTGCTGGTATTGTCACTGTGTATGTATTGTCACTGTTGGTATTGTCACTGTGTTGGTATTGTCACTGTGTTGGTATTGTCACTGTGTTGGTATTGTCACTAGTAGTGAAAATAATTGTGTACAAATTAAAGTATAATGTATGAGCACAACTGCTTTTAATGGTTGGGTGTAACTCTCTGGGGTTGTTTTTCCTTTGACTGTATGTTGGACTTGTACTTTCTTGATGGTAAAATACCGTTACTGTGTGCTCGATCCAATCGTGCGTTGGCTGACAGACCTGTTTTTAACAGTATTGGTATACAATAATATATCGATAAAATACAGGGTGGTGCTTATTATATAGAAATCTTAAATGGGAGGTCATTTGTTATTGAATTTATTTAACGAGTCTTTAAAAAACGATAACAATTTGTAATAAATAAACACGAATATAAGATCCTATATATAACAAACAAACAAACCACTCCAGAAAGCTATACATACACGGAGTTGTATGTTACCAAATATGTTTGCTACTTGTGACAGGATGCGCCTGCATAGCTTGATCGAAATAACCAATGAGACACAATCAACAGGCATGCACAATATTAATAAGTTTAATATACACAAACGTAATGTATGCAAATAACACTACATTATGCATATACATTATGCATATAATAGGTTCACATTTTGGCTCCCGGGATAGTGTTAGTTACCTCGAGTTGTTTCTCAAGGCCATCAAGAACATTGACATGAGGGTTAAGGTCACACACGATGAAGGCAACCGCTCCGGCGTACAGTATCCGGGCAGTAGATAAATCAAATGACGTTTCCGAGATCTGTATCTCCGGGAATACAAACAATTCGGTACGTAGTCCGGCCTTAAACAACAGTTGGGGACCAGTAACGTCCTCGCAGGGAATTTATGTCTGGGGGAAGAAGCTCAAAATATAAATAACATATGGCAAATAACATATCAACCTTCCAGTGTAAGTTCTTATAACATAACGTGTTACATAAGAACTATAATACACGTGCTACATGATGTGTGTCACGATACGTCAGATATCAGACACTACACATAGTAAAATGAAAACACAGATGAGGATATGAATAGATAAATACAAGGTAGATAACTGCATACCATCACATGACTAAAGGGCACTTCGTATACAAGTACGAACAATAACTCTGTGGTCATATTCGCCACGTGGTACAAACACATACGGTAACCACTGGACATAACTTATAAACGTTTAGTACATCACACGGACATGCTGATGCTTGGCATGGAGCCATGAGTACAGAACCACTCAAAAGACAATATGTAGCTGCGTTCCATAGTTCACTGAATACAAAATCCAACTACCATATACGTACAATACTATGGAGCCATGAGTACAGAACCACTCAAAAGACAATATGTAGCTGCGTTCCATAGTTCACTGAATACAAAATCCAACTACCATATACGTACAATACTATGGAACCATGTGTATAGAACCACTCAAAAGACAATATGTAGCTGCGTTCCATAGTTCACTGAATACAAAATCCAACTACCATATACGTACAATACTATGGAGCCATGTGTATAGAACCACTCAAAAGACAATATGTAGCTGCGTTCCATAGTTCACTGAATACAAAATCCAACTACCATATACGTACAATAATATGGAGCCATGTGAATAGAACCACTCAAAAGACAAGATGCAACGGCGTTCCATAGTTCACTGAATACAAAATCCAACTACCATATACGTACAATACTATGGAGCCATGTGTATAGAACCACTCAAAAGACAAGATGCAACGGCGTTCCATAGTTCACTGAATACAAAATCCAACTACCATATACGTACAATACTATGGAGCCATGTATATAGAACCACTCAAAAGGCAAAATGCAACGGCGTTCCATAATTGGTAGTTATTTAATCAACATATCACCGTTTACAGTATCCATTACTACAAATACTGGAAACAAGACATACGCCATCTATCACTTTGGTGATATATGGCTTCAGCCAAAAGATTCTTTATCAAAATGTTAAATCATAAATGAATTGATATAATTTTACGCATACCCACATACCTTGACTTCAAGCAATAAATCTACAATTCTAACATACATTATCATTGCAAAAATATGCTTGTGATAAAAGTATGAGTTCTGAGTCTAATTTGACAACAATTCCATACATGCTTAGGATTTCGGATACCGTAAATAATGTACTACGTATCCATCCAAATGGTACTGATTTATAAAATAGTTCAAATTTACCCAAAACGATGATGCACGTTTTTACTATACGAGTATGCAGAAATTGAGGCCCGCATATCAACTTTGTGACAATAATAGTATATAGGATCTTAAATGAGCGGTCAGTTGTTACAGACAGATCTGTAGTCCAGTGGTAACACGTTGGACTGGTAATCCAGGGATCGCAGGTTCGATCCCCCGTCTGACCCTAATAAAATTAACAGTCTTTCAGAAACCGAGGTCTCGTGTCGGTTCTTTACACCGTGCACGTTAAAGAACCAGAGGAGGCTCTGGAATGGGTCTCTGTCTGTATCATTGCACTATCCTCCAAACATCTAAAATTACTAATCTCTTCAGTAGGCGTCGCTCATATGGGCAACCGGTAGCGACGATAAATAAAAACGTAAAAACACTTAGTTGTTATTGAATATATTCAACGAGTCTTTAAAAAACGATAAAAAGGAGCCTCTTTTCTAATAAATGAACACGAATATAAAATCCTATTTGTAACAAAATCGTCCGTGGTCGAGTGGTAGAGCGTCGGATTTGGAATCGAACGGTCCCAGGTTCGATACTCGGTCAGGCCACGTATGTAGTGTCATTGAGCAAGGCACCTCACACATATTGCTTAGTAATGGTTAACCACTTAGGTCGGCTAAGCATGTCCAGGAAAATATGTCTAGGTCCCCGCAAGGGGTTTGACATTAATGAAACATACATACATACAACATTTACACTATTTGGTCTATAAATAGTTTCTGAAGCTGAGATTATGTTATCTCCCTTGACAATAATATTTAAAGCTGTACATTCACTGAGTTGTATGTTACCAAGTTTACTACTATAGCTGGACATGGCTGTTGAAGATTTCGCCGAATGGACAGGACTTGTAGTGTTAATAGCCCGTCGTGCAGAATGTGTAGCGTTAATAGCCCGTCGTGCAGAATGTGTAGCGTTAATAGCCCGTCGTGCAGAATGTGTAGCGTTAATAGCCCGTTGTGCAAGATGTGTAGCGTTAATAGCCCGTCGTGCAGGATGTGTAGCGTTAATAGCCCGTTGTGCAGGATGTGTAGCGTTAATAGCCCGTTGTGCAGGATGTGTAGCGTTAATAGCCCGTTGTGCAGAATGTGTAGCGTTAATAGCCCGTTGTGCAGGATGGATAGTGTTTATAGCCCGTCGTGCAGGATGTGTAGCGTTAATAGCCCGTTGTGCAGGATGTGTAGCGTTAATAGCCCGTTGTGCAGGATGTGTAGCGTTAATAGCCCGTTGTGCAGAATGTGTAGCGTTAATAGCCCGTTGTGCAGGATGGATAGTGTTTATAGCCCGTCGTGCAGGATGTGTAGCGTTAATAGCCCGTTGTGCAGGATGTGTAGCGTTAATAGCCCGTTGTGCAGGATGTGTAGCGTTAATAGCCAGTTGTGCAGGATGTGTAGCGTTAATAGCCCGTTGTGCAGGATGTTTAACGTTAATAGCCCGTCGTGCAGGATGTGTAGCGTTAATAGCCCGTCGTGCAGAATGTGTAGCGTTAATAGCCCGTTGTGCAAGATGTGTAGCGTTAATAGCCCGTCGTGCAGGATGTGTAGCGTTAATAGCCCGTTGTGCAGGATGTGTAGCGTTAATAGCCCGTTGTGCAGGATGTGTAGCGTTAATAGCCCGTTGTGCAGGATGTGTAGCGTTAATAGCCCGTCGTGCAGGATGTATAGCGTTAATAGCCCGTCGTGCAGGATGTGTAGCGTTAATAGCCCGTCGTGCAGGATGTGTAGCGTTAATAGCCCGTTGTGCAGGATGTGTAGCGCTAATAGCCCGTTGTGCAGGATGTGTAGCGTTAATAGCCCGTCGTGCAGGATGTGTAGCGTTAATAGCCCGTTGTGCAGGATGTGTAGCGTTAATAGCCCGTTGTGCAGGATGTGTAGCGTTAATAGCCTGTTGTGCAGGATGGATAGTGTTTATAGCTCGATGATGATTTTTAGTGCCACAGGATTTTCGACGCCATGTTGTTTGTTTATTTTTGTGTGGCAGCGCGTATGAATACATACAGCGCTCTTTTGCATAGTGAATGCGAACATATGCAATGGTGATATTTCCCGTCCAAAGCGCAAATTATGTTATAAAAATATGTATTTTTATATTTACAGTGGCTGCCGTAATAATACTGTTCGGACTATTTAACAGTATGAGCAGTGGTGGCATAACGATCAATACTACACAAACGAGCGCCAGCGTGAGCAGCGGGGGCAACGGACCTTCACCAGTCGGCAAATAATACCAACGTATTTGAGTATGTTATCACAGTAATATACGTGTGCACTGTTTTAGTTGCTGTCGTTTGCTTAGAAAGTACAGTCAATCTTGTATTGAGAGACCATCAAAGTGACGGGAAAAAACCGATCTCTAAACAGGATTCGTGTCACAATACAATGTAATTTGTTCATCGACAAACAACACAAATGGTATTCTTATATTTGCAGTACTCCCGCACAAATGATTTCGCGGACATTTGCATCGTAAGAAGTTCTTGCTAAGAACATATAATGTTATCGCATAAAATGCACAATTCATACATTAGTCATAGTTCATATCATGTTATGGATAAATAAGTTTTGTGCACAATATGTTAATAGCGTTTTGTCCGGTATTACCTTAAACCTTTTTTATATAAAACAATTACTTCAGGCGTCTGCCACACGATGTACTCATATTATACGAGTTCATGTATTGAACTGTGTGTGTAACATAGGTACGTTTGTGCATACGACCATGTACATGTACATATATTTTTCCTTAATTAATACATGTTTTCAACTGTTAGATATTATCGTTCATTGTATTTAATTGATTTGCACTTGGTGACTTAGAGGACTAAGTTTTCCTCAATGGAGCACTTCATATACATGTTTTGTACTTTTAAGTATATTTAGGAGAACCAATTCATACATAATCACAACACTCCCTACACTACACGTGCCAACGTTCTGGTTTTCTGGTGTTGATCTATATAAACTTCCAGTTAATTGTTACGTAATTGTTAAGTAAAGCATGCACGAGGTTCAATGACATATGTCTGTATATAATCCCATGTCCAGTTATATGCAAGTATAACAAAGCGACATTATATCGCAAAAAGCAAATAAATTGCATTTCTACTACAAATTTCTACTAGTGTGGCGTCCGTGGTCCAGTAGTAGAGCATCGGATTTGGAATCGAACGGTCCCGGGTTCGATACTCGGTCAGGCCACGTATGTAGTGTCATTGAGCAAGGCACCTCATACACATTGCTTGGTACTGGCTAACCACTTAGGTCGGCTAAGCCTGCCAAGGAAAACATGACTAGGTCCCCGCAAGGGGTTTGACATTAATGGAACATACATACATACATACATACATAGTTAATATTAAATAATTGACAATAATATTTAAAGCGACACTACATCAGTGAAAACACACATTTCTACAGAATGTATTTTACTATTATATGGTATAATTTGTTTCAAATATTTGCCTCAAATACAGAGTATTTCAACTAATAAACAAAGTTTACGCGGTTTGTTAACATAACTAAAGAATGTAAACTTGCATACGTAATACAACTAGTGTATCATGAATAACACGCTTAATGGCACAGATTTACCGTTATATCTCAATTAGTGCCTATTTATTTGTAGACTATTCTTAGTTAAATTATCTGTAAACGACATTATCTCGCGTTTAGTATTGACTCCGATGACAAACAAACGTCAATTCAGGAGCATGGACGACCGTTATATGAAATCATACTTTCAATCCACAAAAACACTGTTTATTGATTCAATATTAGTGTTCGAATGTATTCGGAAGAATTTGTAGTAGAAATGCATTTTATTTGCTTTTTGCGATGTAATGTCGCTTTAAGCAATTCAAGAATGAATCGGAATATAGACACTTGTGTTATACTTGCATATAACTGGGCATTGGATTACATACAGAACTATGTCACTGAACCTCGTGCATGCTTTACTTAAAGCGACATTACATCGCAAAAAGCAAACAAATGCATTGTTCACGTGTAAATGCATTGCTACTACAATTTTTTTCCGAATACATTCGTCACAAATATTGAATCAATAAACAGTGGTTTTGTGGATTGAAAGTATGATTTCATATAACGGTCGTCCATGCTCCTGAATTGACATTTCTTTGTCATTGTAGTCAATACTAAACGCTTGATACAATAAATTTAACAAAGATTAGTCTACGCATAAATATGCATAGGCACAAATGTGGGATATAACAGTAAATATGTACCATAACTCTCGTTATTCGGGATACACAGGTTGTATTACACATGTATGTCGACCATGTTTACATTATGTTGTTATGTCAACAAACCGCGTATACGACGTTTGTGTATTAGTTGAAATACTCAGTTTTTACGGCAATTATTTGAAAAAAATTATACCATATAATAGGAAATTACATTCTGTAGAAATTTTCGTTTTCACTGATGTGGTGTCGCTTTAACAATTCCTACATATTTCGTTTCAGAGGCCGTTGATGCATAATTATGCGAGTGCTGCTGAACATCACAGACACAGACTTTAAGATAATTATATCTATATAGCAGCAATCTAATTAAACATAATTATTCCAATATTATTGCCATTTGCATATTAATTAGTGTGTTATTGCTAAGCAACGTGGGTTTGCAATGGGTGACTAGAATCATGACTTATGCCTCTATATACATATAGTATAAATGAGGCTTCAGTGGTCGGATGGTTAATGTTGTTGACTTCAAATCCCTTGCCCGATCACTTCTGTAGGTTAGAATCTAAGTTGGTGTATCGAATTGTTTTATTTGAGGAGGCTAAACAGTTTGAATGTAAATGTCGGTGGCTCTACCTGGATGCCAATGTCCGAAACACTGATCGGATAGCACCCGTGGTCTTCCTCCGCCAATATCAGCTGAAGAGATAGATCAATGAAAATATGTGTACAATGTAAATGAGGTTTACAACTTTGTACAACTTTGTACAACTTATTACAAGTATTATTTGAATTCCAAATTTCATCAAATTTAGACAATGGGAACACAGCTATATTTTCCTTAAATTATACCCATTCGACCTTAATAATAAGTGAGGGTAACGCGTGTAGCATCGTTAAACGTCAACGCTACGTTCAACGTCATAGAAATGTCCGCAATACGTCAAAAGACCGCTAAACGTAATTGACGTTTAACCGTGCTACAAATGCCAATATACATGCATGTTGAAGACATCGCTCATTAATTATAATTAAGCATCGGCCGATCTCATGTTGGGTCATATCTCATTTAATGTACACTTGAGCATCGCACATCGCGGGCAAGCATCGGCCGGTCTCATGTTGGGGTCATAGCTCATTTGATGTACACTT
Source organism: Archivesica marissinica (assembly GCA_014843695.1). Taxonomy (NCBI): domain Eukaryota; kingdom Metazoa; phylum Mollusca; class Bivalvia; order Venerida; family Vesicomyidae; genus Archivesica; species Archivesica marissinica. Next base: position 31,644,026 of record CM026393.1, read on the forward strand.
GAGCATCGCACATCGCGGGCAAGCATCGGCCGGTCTCATGTTGGGGTCATAGCTCATTTGATGTACACTTGAGCATCGCACATCGCGGGCAAGCATCGGCCTGTCTCATGTTGGGGTCATAGATCATTTAATGTACACTTGAGCATCGCACATCGTGGAGAAGCATCGGTTGGTCTCATGTTGGGTCATATATCATTTGATGTACACTTGAGCATCGCACATCGTGGAGAAGCATCGGCCCGTCTCATGTTGGAGTCATAGATCATTTGATGTACACTTGAGCATCGCACATCGTGGGGAAGCATCGGCCCGTCTCATGTTGGGGTCATAGATCATTTAATGTACACTTGAGCATCGCACATCGTGGGGAAGCATCGGCCCGTCTCATGTTGGGGTCAGAGATCATTTAATGTACACTTGAGCATCGCACATCGGGGGAAGCATCGGCCGGTCTCATGTTGGGTCATAGCTCATTTAATGTACACTTGAGCATCGTACATCAGGGGGCGGGGGTGAAGCAGTATTGTTACTGTGTCGG
>CM026393.1:31645563-31682679 GCA_014843695.1 Archivesica marissinica
TCGGTCGGTCGGTCGGTCGGTCGGTCGGTCGGTCGGTCGGTCGGTCGGTCGGTCGGTCGGTCGGTCGGTCGGTCGGTCGGTCGGTCGGTCGGTCGGTCGGTCGGTCGGTCGGTCGGTCGGTCGGTCGAGCATCTTCTGCCTTGTGCACTGTCCTCCAAAACAACGGCTTTGATGTTTTCATGATAGATATGTAATGGTCATTTAGCGTGCATATGTCGCATTATGTTCGAATTATAAGATGTAAATGCTGTATGTAGGCCTACAGCGGTACTCAAATCAATCTAAAAACAGCAACAATATGGGGCGACGTTTCGCTATTTCTTTAGTATTTATACGGATATCCATAATTCGATTATTATATATAGGGGTAGCGCCGCGTATGAGTACGATCTATGAAGATTATTCTCCATACAGAGTAATGCCAGAGAAATGCTTAAACATAGAGAAAACAGCATGGAGCCATAGACTGACACATTCATACAGGTAATTCTAAATAGCTCGCGTCGTTAAATATGTCCCAAATGCACATTACAATCTAAAGGTAATTAATTTCGAATTACTACAAATCGACGCGGAAATCCGTAAATGTAATTAAGAAATGTTAAATGTCAAATACTCGTTTCGCTATCTATCTAACATAAGTTTGTATAAACTAATTACATCCCTAATGATAATCACGTGATCGGTGTTACATTGCGCATCCTTTATTAGAGTTGTACATATCCGTTGTAGGGAACATGCGTATGTCTCCACGTGCTAATAGTCAATGTTGTTATCATAATACGCCTATCAGTTTCATGCGAAGCCTATTTTATGGCAATACATGCGTTATTTGATAGACGACGTCGCTCGGAGATTTGGGTTCGAACATGGCTTATGAATGTATACGTCCAGACTGGTGTGACACCTGTGTGGTCGCTATATGAAACAGGAAAATGTTGCTTTCCAATAAAATATGCTCATCTGTTAGCCTTCCGTAATTATTTATCATCGACCCCCTTGTTAATCGGGGTGACGCCTCTAAAAGTGCATTCGTTAATTCATTTTTGTTGCAGGATAGTGTAATACGCGCCAATTCCAGAAGCATGCAGGCGCGTAGCTGCCATTAGGCCATAAGGCCCGGGCCTGCACATCAGCATTTATAAGGATATCCATAATTCGATTATTAGATATAGGGGTAGCGCCGCGTACGCTCTATGCTGTTTATAATGGAGTTAAAAGACTTGGCCTACGACGTCATCAATGTTTCTACTCGGCGTTAGAGCAGCGTAGAAATCTGTATAATAATATCTTTCCTTTATTTAAACGGCCAGTACTTTTCGAGATATCGCGGTTTAAAGATTTTATATATCCTTAAAGTCCCGATAATGAAAATAAAAAAATATTTAAACGTAACTATACGTTAGTTCTAATATACGCGTATCGTCGTCACGAGTCCGACGCTACCCTTCATTTTGATCTATCATTAGTCGATATATCTATAATACTTATTTTTCTCCCTTTAATCGTATATAAGTTTGAAGAAAAATGAACTTTCGAGGAAACTGGCTTTGTTTGGTATCGTCGGAAAGATCTCGAAGAGACAATGACGAATCCGCGACTCAATTAATGGTCCGACCTCATACCGGAAGTAGTGATCAGACAAAACCGGAAGTACCGATATAAATTCGTTATATAAGCTTTATTATAGGTCCTATCTATCCGGGGGTTTCGATAATCGTACTAAACGATTATACGTTCCGCGCCTACGATTTTCAAAATGGAGGATATAAATGGCGGGAAAACACTACCTCGCTTATTAATGGTCCATTCGACTCGGGGTGTGTTGATCCATTTGTGTCCGTATCTACCTTTAATTCTAATTACGTAGCTAATGTCGGTACACAATTACCTCCCTCTACACATTCTCATTATACCGATAAAATGATTATATTACTACAAGATATACACACTATCTCACCATATCTACATATATTACACCAATATAAATCCACTATCTCACCATATATGCATACACTACTAATAGATATATACACTATCTCATTATATCTACATTCATTACTACAAGATCTACACACTATTTCACCATATATACATTCATTACTACAAGATCTACACACTATAACACCATATCTACGTACATTATTACAAAATATATCAACTATCTCACCATATTTACATACATTACTACAAGATATACACAGTATCTCACCATATCTACATACATTACTACACGATATACACACTATCTCACCATATCTACATACATTACTACAAGATATACACACTATCTCACCATATCTACGTACATTATTACAAGATATACACACTATCTCACTATATATACGTACATTACTACAAGATATACACACTGTCTCACCATATCTACATACATTACTACAATATATACACACTATATCACCATATCTACATATATTACAACAATATATATCCACTATCTCACCATATCTACATACATTTCTACAAGATATACACACTATCTCACCATATATACATACATTGCTACTAAATATATACACTATCTCACCAAATCTACATACATTACTACAAGATATATCCACTATCTCACCATATCTACATACATTACTACAAGATATACACAGTATCTCACCATATCTACGTACATTACTACAAGATATACACAGTATCTCACCATATATACATTCATTACTACAATATATACACACTATCTCACCATACTTACGTACATTACTACAAGATATACAAAGTATCTCACCATATCTACATACATTACTACAAGAAATTATTCACTATTTCACCATATCTACATTCATTACTACAAGATCTACATACTATTTCACCATATATACATTCATTACTACAAGATATACACACTATATCACCATATCTACATACATTACTACAAGATATATCCACTATCTCACCATATTTACATACATTACTACAAGATATACACACTATCTCACCATATCTACATACATTACTACAAGATATACACACTATCTCACCATATCTACATACATTACTACAATAAATACACACTGTCTCACCATATCTACATACATTACTACAAGATCTACACACTATATCACCATATTTACATACATTACTACAAGATATACACACTATCTCACCATATCTACATACATTACTACAAGATATACACACTATCTCACCATATCTACATACATTACTACAATATATACACACTATCTCACCATATATACGTACATTACTACAAGATATACACGCTGTCTCACCATATCTACATACATTACTACAATATATACACACTATCTCACCATATTTACATACATTACTACAATATATACACACTATCTCACCATATCTACGTACATTACTACAAGATATACACACTATCTCACCATATCTACATACATTACTACAAGATATACACACTATCTCACCATATCTACATACATTACTACAATATATACACACTATCTCACCATATCTACATATATTACAACAAGATATACACACTATCTCACCATATATACATACATTGCTACTAATTATACACACTATCTCACCAAATCTACATACATTACTACAAGTTATATCCACTATCTCACCATATTTACATACATTACTACAAGATATACACAGTATCTCACCATATCTACATACATTACTACAAGATATACACAGTATCTCACCATATATACGTACATTACTAAAAGATATACACAGTATCTCACCATATATACATTCATTACTACAATATATACACACACTATCTCACCATACTTACGTACATTACTACAAGATATACAAAGTATCTCACCATATCTACATACATTACTACAAGAAATTATTCACTATCTCACCATATTTACATTCATTACTACAAGATCTACACACTATATCACCATATCTACATACATTCCTACAAGATATATCCACTATCTCACCATATTTAGATACATTACTACAATAACTACACACTGTCTCACCATATCTACATACATTACTACAAGATATATCCACTATCTCACCATATTTACATACATTACTACAAGATATACACACTATTTCACCATATCTACGTTCATTACTACACGATATACAAGCTGTCTCACCATATCTACATACATTACTACAAGATCTACACACTATCTCACCATATCTACATACATTACTACAAGATATACACACTATCTCACCATATCTACATACATTACTACAAGATATACACACTATCTCACCATATCTACATACATTACTACAATATATACACACTATCTCACCATATCTACATACATTACTACAAGATATACACACTATCTCACCATATCTACATACATTACTACAAGATATACACACTATCTCACCATATCTACATACATTACTACAAGATATACACACTATCTCACCATATCTGCATATATTACAACAATATATATCCACTATCTCACCATATATACATACATTACTACAAAATATACACACTTTCTCACCATATCTACATACATTACTACAAGATATACACACTATCTCACCATATTTACATACATTACTACAAGATATACACACTATCTCACCATATCTACAAACATTGCTACAAGATATACACACTATATCACCATATCTACATACATTCCTACAAGATATATCCACTATCTCACCATATCTACATACATTACTACAAGATATACACACTATATCACCATATCTACATACATTACTACAAGATATACACACTATCTCACCATATTTACATACATTACTACAAGATATACACACTATCTCACCATATCTACATACATTACTACAAGATATACACACTATCTCACCATATATACATTCATTACTACAAGATATACACACTATCTCACCATATCTACATACATTACTACAAGATATACACACTATATCACCATATCTACATACATTACTACAATATATATCCACTATCTCACCATATCTACATACATTACTACAAGATATACACACTATCTCACCATATCTACATTCATTACTACAAGATATACACACTATATCACCATATCTACATACATTACTACAAGATATATCCACTATCTCACCATATTTACATACATTACTACAATATATACACACTATCTCACCATATCTACATACATTACTACAAGATATACACACTATCTCACCATATCTACATACATTACTACAAGATATACACACTATCTCACCATATCTACGTACATTACTACAAGATATACACACTATCTCACCATATCTACATACATTACTACAAGATATACACACTATCTCACCATATCTACATACATTACTACAATATCTACACACTATCTCACCATATCTACATACATTACTACAAGATATACACACTATCTCACCATATCTACGTACATTACTACAAGATATACACACTATCTCACCATATATACATACATTACTACAAGATATACACACTATCTCACCATATCTACATACATTACTACAATAACTACACACTATCTCACCATATCTACATACATTACTACAAGATATACACACCATATCACCATATCTACATACATTACTACAAGATATGCACACTATCTCACCATATCTATATATATAGTACACAATATATATCCACTATCTCACCATATCTACATACATTACTACAAAATATACGCACTATCGCACCATATCTACGTACATTACTACCATATATACGCACTATCTCACCGTATCTACCTACATTACTCTAAGATATACACACTATCTCACCATATCTACAAACATTGCTATAAAATGTACACACTATCTCACCATATCTACAAACATTGTTACAAAATATACACACTATATCACCATAACTACATATATTACAACAATATAAATCCACTATCTCACCATATCTACATACATTACTACAAGATATACACACTGTATCACCATATATACATACATTGCTACTAAATTTACACACTATTTCACCATATCTACATACATTACTACAAGATCTACACACTATTTCACCATATCTACATACATTACTACAATATATAAACACTATCTCACCATATCTACATATATTACAACAATATATATCCACTATCTCACCATATCTACATACATTACTACAAGATATACACACTATCTCACCATATCTACATACATTACTACAATATATACACACTATCTCACCATATCTACATACATTACTACAAGATATACACACTATCTCACCATATCTACATACATTACTACAAAATATACACACTATCTCACCATATCTACATACATTACTACAAGATCTACACACTATATCACCATATTTACATACATTACTACAAGATATACACACTATCTCACCATATCTACATACATTACTACAAGATATACACACTATCTCACCATATATACATACATTACTACAATATATACACGCTGTCTCACCATATCTACATACATTACTACAATATATACACACTATATCACCATATCTACATACATTGCTACTAAATATACACACTATCTCACCAAATCTACATACATTACTACAAGATATATCCACTCTCTCACAATATTTTCATACATTACTACAAGATATACACACTATGTCACCATATCTACAAACATTGCTACAAGATCTACACACTATATCACCATATCTACATACATTCCTTCAAGATATATCCACTATCTCACCATATTTACATACATTACTACAATAACTACACACTTTCTCACCAAATCTACATACATTACTACAAGATATACACACTATCTCACCATATCTACATTCATTACTACAAAATCTACACACTATTTCACCATATATACATTCATTACTACAAGATATACACACTGTCTCAACATATATACATACATTACTACAATATATACACACTATATCACCATATCTACATATATTACAACAATATATATCCACTATCTCACCATATCTACATTCATTACTACAAGATCTACACACTATATCACCATATCTACATACATTCCTACAAGATATATCCACTATCTCACCATATTTACATACATTACTACAATAACTACACACTGTCTCACCATATCTACATACATTTCTACAAGATATACACACTATCTCACCATATCTACATACATTACTACAAGATATGCACACTATCTCACCATATCTATATATATAGTACTACAATATATATCCACTATCTCACCATATCTACATACATTACTACAAAATATACGCACTATCGCACCATATCTACGTACATTACTACCATATATACGCACTATCTCACCGTATCTACCTACATTACTCTAAGATATACACACTATCTCACCATATCTACAAACATTGCTACAAAATGTACACACTATCTCACCATATCTACAAACATTGCTACAAAATATACACACTATATCACCATAACTACATATATTACAACAATATAAATCCACTATCTCACCATATCTACATACATTACTACAAGATATACACACTGTATCACCATATATACATACATTGCTACTAAATTTACACACTATTTCACCATATCTACATACATTACTACAAGATCTACACACTATTTCACCATATCTACATACATTACTACAATATATAAACACTATCTCACCATATCTACATATATTACAACAATATATATCCACTATCTCACCATATCTACATACATTACTACAAGATATACACGCTGTCTCACCATATCTACATACATTACTACAATATATACACACTATCTCACCATATCTACATACATTTCTACAAGATATACACACTATCTCACCATAATCATACATTGCTACTAAATACACACTATCTCACCATATTTACATTCATTTCTACAAGATCTACACACTATATCACCATATCTACATACATTACTACAAGATATATCCACTATCTCACCATATCTACATACATTACTACAAGATATACACACTATCTCACCATATATACACACATTACTACAATATATACACGCTATCTCACCATATCTACATACATTACTACAAGATATACACACTATCTCACCATATATACATACATTGCTACTAAATATACACACTTTCTCACCAAATCTACATACATTACTACAAGATATATCCACTATCTCACAATATTTACATACATTACTACAAGATATACACACTATGTCACCATATCTACAAACATTGCTACAAGATCTACACACTATATCACCTATCTACATATTCTCAAGATATATCCACTATCTCACCATTTACATACATTACTACAATAACACACCTTTCTCACCAAATCTACATACATTACTACAAGATATACACACTATCTCACCATATCTACGTACATTACTACAAGATATACACACTATCTCACCATATCTACATTCATTACTACAAAATCTACACACTATTTCACCATATATACATTCATTACTACAAGATATACACGCTGTCTCAACATATCTACATACATTACTACAATATATACACACTATATCACCATATCTACATACATTACTACAATATCTACACACTATCTCACCAAATCTACATACATTACTACAAGATATACACACTATCTCACCATATCTACATACATTACTACAAGATATACACACTATCTCACCATATCTACATACATTACTACAATATCTACACACTATCTCACCATATCTACATACATTACTACAAGATATACACGCTATCTCACATATCTACATACATTACTACAATATATACACACTATATCACCAATCTAATATATACAACAATAATATCCACTATCTCACCATATCTACATACCACAAACTACACATAAAACACCATATCTACATACATTACTACAATATATCCACTATCTCACCATATTTACATACATTACTACAATATATACACACTGTCTTACCATATCTGCATACATTTCTACAAGATATACACACTATCTCACCATATCTACATACATTACTACAAGATATGCACACTATCTCACCATATCTATATATAGTACTACAATATATATCCACTATCTCACCATATCTACATACATTACTACAAAATATACGCAATATCGCACCATATCTACGTAAATTACTACCATATATACACACTATCTGACCATATCTACCTACATTACTATAAGATATACACACTATCTCACCATATCTACAAACATTGCTACAAAATATACACACTATCTCACCATATCTACATACATTACTACAAGATATACACACCATATCACCATATCTACATACATTACTACAATATATTCACACTATCTCACCATATCTATATATATAGTACTACAATATATATCCACTATCTCACCATATTTACATACATTACTACAAAATATACGCACTATCGCACCATATCTACGTACATTACTACCATATATACACACTATCTCACCATAACTACCTACATTACTATAAGATATACACACTATCTCACCATATCTACAAACATTGCTACAAAATGTACACACTATCTCACCTTATCTACAAACATTGCTACAAAATATACACACTATCTCACCATAACTACATATATTACAACAATATTAATCCACTATCTCACCATATCTACATACATTACTACAAGATATACACAATATCGCACCATATCTACATACATTACTACAAGATATACACACCATATCACCATATCTACATACATTACTACAAGATATGCTCACTATCTCACCAAATCTATATATATAGTACTACAATATATATCCACTATCTCACCATATCTACATACATTACTACAAAATATACGCACTATCGCACCATATCTACGTACATTACTACCATATATACGCACTATCTCACCATATCTACCTACATTACTATAAGATATACACACTATCTCACCATATCTACAAACATTGCTACAAAATATACACACTATCTCACCATATCTACAAACATTGCTACAAAATATACACACTATCTCACCATAACTACATATATTACAACAATATAAATCCACTATCTCACGATATCTACGTACATTACTAATAGATATATACACTGTCTCACCATACCTACATACATTACTACAAGATATACACACTAACTCACCATATATAAGTACATTACTACAAGATATACACACTATCTCACTATATATACGTACATTATTACAAGATATACACACTGTCTCCACATATATACGTACATTGCTACTAAATATACAAACTATCTCACCAAATATACATACATTACTACAAGATATATCCACTATCACACAATATTTACCTACATTACTACAAGATATACACAGTATCTCACCATGTCTACATACATTACTACAAGAAATTATTCACTATATCACCATATATACGTTCATTACTACAAGATCTAAACACTATCGCACCATATATACATTCATTACTACAAGATATACACACTATCTACCCATATATACGTACATTGCTACTAAATATACGCACTATCTCACCAAATCTAGGTACATTACTACAAGATATATCCACTCTCTCACCATATGTACATACATTACTACAAGATATACACAGTATCACACCATATCTACGTACATTACAACAATATATATCCACTATCTCACCATATCTACGTACATTTCTACAAGATATACGTACTATCTCCCCATATATACGTACATTGCTACTAAATATACGCACTATCTCACCAAATCTACGTACATTACTACAAGATATATCCATTATCTCACAATATTAACATACATTACTACAAGATATACGCACTATCTCACTATATATACGTACATTACTACAAGATATACACACTGTCTCACCATATCTGCGTACATTACTACAATATATACACACTATATCACCATATCTACGTACATTACTACAATCACTACGCACTGTCTCACCATATCTACGTACATTCCTACAAGATATACGCACTATCTCACCATATCTACGTACATTACTACAAGATATGCGCACTATCTCACCATATTTACGTATATTACTACAAGATATACACACTATCGCACTATTTATACGTACATTACTACAAAATATACGCACTGTCTCACCATATCTACGTACATTACTACAATATATACGCACTATATCACCATATCTACGTATATTACAACAATATATATCCACTATCTCACTATATCTACGTACATTTCTACAAGATATACACACTATCTCACCATATATACGTACATTGCTACTAAATATACACACTATCTCACCAAATCTACTTACATTACTACAAGATATATCCACTATCTCACAATATTTACGTACATTACTACAAGATATACGCAGTATCTCACCATATCTACGTACATTACAACACTATATATCCACTATCTCACCATATCTACGTACATTTCTACAAGATATACGCACCATCTCCCCATATATACGTACATTGCTACTAAATATACGCACTATCTCACCAAATCTACGTACATTACTACAAGATATATCCACTATCTCACAATATTAACGTACATTACTACAAGATATACGCACTATCTCACTATATATACGTACATTACTACAAGATCTACGCACTGTCTCACCATATATACGTACATTACTACAATATATACACACTGTCTCACCATATCTACGTACATTACAACAATATATACGCACTATCTCACCATATATACGTACATTACTACAAGATATACGCACTATCTACCCATATATTCGTACATTGCTACTAAATATACGCACTATCTCACCAAATCTACGTACATTACTACAAGATATATCCACTATCTCACCATATTTACGTACATTACTACAAGATATACGCAGTATCTCACTATATATACGTACATTACTACAAGATATACACACTGTCTCACCATATCTGCGTACATTACTACAATATATACACACTATATCACCATATCTACGTATATTACAACAATATATATCCACTATCTCACCATATTTACTTACATTTCTACAAGATATACGCACTATCTCCCCATATATACGTACATTGCTACTAAATATACGCACTATCTCACCAAATATACGTACATTACTACAAGATATATCCACTATCTCACAATATTAACGTACATTACTACAAGATATACGCACTGTCTCACTATATATACGTACATTACTACAATATATACACACTATATCACCATATCTACGTATATTACAACAATATATATCCACTATCTCACCATATCTACGTACATTTCTACAAGATATACGCACTATCTCCCTATATATACGTACATTGCTACTAAATATACGCACTATCTCACCAAATCTACGTACATTACTACAAGATATATCCACTATCTCACAATATTTACGTACATTACTACAAGATATACGCAGTATCTCACCATATCTACGTACATTACTGCAAGAAATTATTTACTATCTCACCATATATACGTTCATTACTACAAGATCTACACACTATCGCACCATATATACGTTCATTACTACAAGATATACACACTCTATCACCATATCTACATATATTACTACAAGATATACGCACTAACGCACCATATCTACATACATCCCGCATCTTCCAACACAAAACATGGACCTTACCATAGCATTAGGTCGTCAGAACATGTATTACGCCGTAGCGTTTCAGTGTTTGTATCTAACGTTTCAATATTTTGACAGTAGCGTTTCAGTTTCTGACACGAGCGTTTCAGTTTCTGACACGAGCGTTTCAGTTTCTGACACTAGCGTTTCAGTTTCTGACACGAGCGTTTCAGTTTCTGTCATTAGCGATTCAGTTTTTACCCGTTAACACGTAATTCTCCGTAGAGTCCGTTTCAGTTTCTGACACGAGCGTTTCAGTTTCTGACACGAGCGTTTCAGTTTCTGACACTAGCGTTTCAGTTTCTGACACACGCGTTTCAGTTTTTGTCATTGTTATTTCAGTTTTTGTCTCCGTCGTTTCGATATGGGACGCTACAATCGCATTTTTGTGTCGTTAATCCGATAAAAAAAAATTGTTACAACAATATATATCCACTATCTCACCACATCTACATACATTTGTACAAGATATACGCACTATCTCCCCATATATACGTACATTGCTACTAAATATACGCACTATCTCACCATATCTACGTACATTACTACAATATATACGCACTATCTCACCATATCTACGTACATTACTCTTCTAATCGGTCGCTATTTATAGAAGCGTACGTAATCGCTATTTATGGATCGATTCGTAGTCGTTATTTATAGAAACGTACGCGCTCGCTATTTATAGAGCGGTTCGTTCCCATTGGTGTCTCTCATTGGTCGGTGCAATCGGGTATGTAGTGTAGTGTAGGCGCTTCGTTTTCTTATACACCACTTTCACTCTGTTTCTGTACCTATCAGTATATCGATGTCGTAAAAGAACGTCAGTTCGTTTCGCTTAACTTCATCCGGTTTTTATACACATTTATTTGAGCTCGATCGCGAAACGAGTTATTCCGACTCTCGAGACCTCGTTCCTGATGGAGAGGGAATTCAAATGCCGAGGGCACGCTCGTAACGGCTCCAGCGGGGCTCGAACTCCGGACCTGAAGCTGCTCTATCGCGACTTCCTGTCGTACGGAGGTGGCGACCCATGATTCCTAGCTGGATTTGGTCACCATCGGATAACCGGACATCCGTGACAGCCAGTCGTTGTCCCGCGACAACCACCCACTCGCTACACGACCTCGGTACACGGTCGACAGGCCTCACATACCGTACATGAGGACCGATGCAGTGACAACTCTACCCCGGCCAGCCCGGATCTGAATCCGTGTCTGGGCGGAGAATGTAGGTACGGAACCCCCCGGTACGGACCAGTTGGAAGCGGCTCTGCGCGGATTTTATTGACCCGAGAACGGATCCGACTGGAAGCATGAGGGTCTCATCAGGGTACTTGGCGTGGCCACCGATTATTCTGACTAGTGGCTTCGAAGAACATTTTTATGCGACAACGCTCCGGATATATAATAGCGTACATATGTCGCATTATGTTCGAATTATAAGATGTACATTATCCGATAAGCCGAGGTCATCCAAAATGGACGCCGCTTAGAGACGTTGTTACTAGATCGTCCGATACGCCTTCGTACACGGAACTCGGTAGTTGCGCGATACGTCATCAATAGACGCGCACGCGCGTGACCTACTTTATATTACCTTATATGCAAATGAGTTACTATAAAGCGTATTCAAAATGGCGCCCGTTTGTTTACATGCAAAGAGCTGACCATACTACTTATGTGAACATATGCACATACTTCATAGTGAGTGATATATAATCGCAATACATCTGTATAAAACGTGAATATGTGTTAACAGTAATAATTCACATATGTACACCACAGGCTTGTTCCAAATGTTTTATCACTTGAAATGACATACATACGTTCAGCATTGCTTCGATATGGGTATACATACACGGGTTTGAATGTGTAGAAAAGAATACTGATCAGATGCTAAGTATTAACATATTAGAGAAATATTTAAATAACTAAAGTAATAAAGTTGACTTTAGTCAACATATAACGTAAAACATTATATAATCCAAGGTAAGAGATGATATACATTTAATATATAGTATGTATATAGTTATTAGTTCAGTGCTACAACAGTCCATTTTGTATCTTGCAGCAAAGTCTTTGATTGCTCATAGACAGAAACTTATAACATTGGCCGACTCGTCCGAACTAGAGTGGAAACTGGTAACAGAATACGAGTCTAATCCAGTTGATTCAGAAGACGAAAAACGAATATTCAAGGCGGAGGCGAGAGCAAACCGCAAGGCAAAGGCTGAAAAGGGGAAAAGACGAATACAAACAAAGTTCACGCCATACCGCAGGGGCGGACCGAGTAGACATGTAGAACAAGGCTTACAGCAGCAGCTTCAACCACAGCAAACCACTAGACGTTTGCCTGGGTTATGTTTTGCATGTGGCAAGCCAGGTCACTGGAAGGGAGCCCCAGAATGCAATCTGACACATTCCAATAATAAGATAAGTATTGATTTATATCAACTTGTATGTAATAGGAGTTCGGAAAACTCTGTGTCAGACATTTATGACCAGATAGAACCAGAACCGAAAGGTGAGTGTTCGACAGATATTACAAGCTCAGAATTTAGTTGTGATAGTATTATAAATGGAAATGATCCATATAAAGAATTAATTTCGCCAGTAGGTAGGTTGAAAAAATGTTTTCCCAAGTGGGAGAATGCAACGAGTAGCACATATATTAAAAACGTTGTAAAAGAGGGATACAGATTACCCTTAAAAGAGATTCCGAACAAGGCCGTATTAAAGAATAATAGGTCTGCAAGGGGAAATCCAGAATTTGTAAGACAAGAAATCCAAAAACTGTTAAAAAAGGGCGTCGTTTCGAAAACTGATAATGTTCCGCATGTAGTAAATCCTTTATCTGTGGCTTACGGAAAGTCGAAAAAGCCAAGATTAGTTCTCGACTGCAGACATATTAATCCGAATTTGCACTTGTTTAAGGTAAAATTTGAAGATGTAACAGTTGCAAAAGACATGTTTGAAAATGGTTCGTTCCTATTTACTTACGATCCAAGCAAAGCTTACCACCATATCGATATTTTTGCAGAACACAGAACATTTTTAGGCTTTGCAGACACTGATGGAAATGTCAATCAGTATTATGTTTTCAATAACTTGCCATTTGGTATCCGAACAGCGGGACACATATTTACAAAACTGCTGAAGGTCGTTGTTACTTTTTTGCGGGAAAAAGTTCACAGAATAATCATGTTTTTAGATGATGGAATTGGTGGTCATACTAACTATAAAAACGCAATGAGATCAAGTAGATACGTACAAA
This sequence comes from Archivesica marissinica, assembly GCA_014843695.1. Taxonomy (NCBI): domain Eukaryota; kingdom Metazoa; phylum Mollusca; class Bivalvia; order Venerida; family Vesicomyidae; genus Archivesica; species Archivesica marissinica. Next base: position 31,661,375 of record CM026393.1, read on the forward strand.
GTACATTGGTTGAGTTTGGGTTCCTTTTGGCTGATGAAAAATGCAAATGGCAACCGATGAAGAAGGTCGTCTGGTTAGGTCACGTGTTTGATATGAACCGTAACTTACTGTTTATTTCAGAAGAACGTATTCAAATATTAGAGATGAAAACAAAGTCAATTCTGTTTCAAATCAAATCCGATAAAAATGATATAGTGCCAGTACGGACATTAGCCTCTATTGCAGGGCAGATCATTTCCTTGCAAAGGGTCATTGGAAATAGGGTTAGGTTGCATACAAGAGAAATGTTTAAGTGTATAAACACAAGAGCTAGCTGGAATGCACCGGTAAGAGTACCAGAACAAGCAGTACAAGAATTACTGTATTGGCAGTCAAATGTCAGGTCATTCAATGAGGCAGGCACAGATCTTAAAAATAGAGACAATAGCGAGTTTGTGTTATATGTTGACGCAAGTTCAACGGGATATGGAGGTTTCTTAGAGGAACAAAATGTACATGACAATTCAGATTTGGTCCGTTTAGAGAGTAGGACCTGGTCCCCGGAAGTGGACTCAGAAGGTAAGGGTGTATATAAATCAGCCTCTTTAAAACACCCTATCACTTTCTTGGATGTGAAAGCAGGTGTTCCACCGGAAGTGGATAGAACGGTGCTTAACCGGTCCCCGGATGCGGGCCAGATGAACCAAATCAGATCCACATGCGAGGTTCGTGTAAGAAACAATAATCAGGTAGTAAGAGAAAAAGCATCTCGTACACAATATGGGGAAGTAATTGGTGAATGGTCTGTCTATGAACAAAACATGAGTTCCACATGGAGAGAATCCGAAGCGGTAAATAGAGTGGTGAAAACGTACGTAAGTACTTTGAAAAATGGCTGTGTTAAAATATATTCAGATAATATGAACGTAAAATCAGTTTTGAAAAATGAAAGTAAAAAATCAGATATTCAAGCGGTTTCTATTGAACTGAACAAATTATGCCAGGAAGAGAACATAAGTATTTGCCACGAGTGGATACCTCGGGAAGGAAACACTCGAGCAGATTTTTTAAGCCGCTATGTAGACAGTGATGGCTGGGAAATTTGCGATGAAGTTTTCAGTACTTTAAATTCAGTATGGGGTAGATTCACTGTAGATAGGTTTGCCTCTCACTTGAATAACAAATGTCCAAGATTTAATTCAAGATGGTGGGTACCGGGAACTGAAGCAGTTGACGCTATGTCGCAAAGTTGGTCGTGTGATGTCAATTGGCTGGTTCCGCCACCACGATTGATCATGAAATGTATGGAAAAGATTTTAGATGAAAAAGCGACAGGCACACTAATTATTCCCAAATGGAAAAGTTCGCCATATTGGCCACTGTTGATAGACAACAATGGTCGGTTTAAATGGTTTGTAAAACAAGTCAAAACCTTGAGTAAGTTCGAAGCTGTAAAACGGGGAAAAGAAAACCACGGAATGTTTTCACGTTTTCCTTTAGCATTTGATATGATTGCGTTAAAAGTTGAACTCTGAATGCCTCAATGCTGAGGGAGATTGTAGTCCAGAGATGAAGCAAGTATGCAAGTATACGTGTAGAAGTTTTCTGCATATATAAATACATTATTAACTTTCACATACAAAATCATTGTTAAGATATTTCTTTCAACAGGTGTTGGCTTAAGAACTATCCTTAAGCGGAAGTGCGAGGATGCAGGCATTTCTTCTGAGGTCCACAAGAAAGAACTGGACAAGATGTCGTCGTATTTATTACAATCGAGGGCGGATAGTACCTTTAAAAATTATAAAAACACTTATTTTCAGTTTGAACGTTATTGTGTAGAAAAATCGTTTAATTCCATGCCAGCTCTTCCAATATGTGTGTTGCAATGTATATGACGCATCTTCTAGATATAGGAAAATCTAATTCTGTAGTGGCAGCGGCTTTCTACGGTATAAAATGGGCACACACTTTAAATGACTATGACGATCCCACTGAAAGCAAGATAGTGAAGTCTTTGCTAGAGGCGTCAAAACGGATAGCTTCAAAACCCGTTACCAAGAAAGATGTAGTTAGTACAGAATTGTTACAAAATGTATGTTCTATATATTCAGGCAATGCAGACGTACTTGATCAAAGAGATCTGTGTATGATTATGTTGGGATATGCAGGATTTTTGAGATTTAATGAAATTAGTAATTTACATTGCAATGATGTCGAATTCAAGTCTGACCATTTAGTTCTTAAAATAAGAATGAGCAAAACAGACATATACATGTATAGGCAGGGCAGAGAAGTATTGATAAGCAAGGGGTCGTCCGTCGCTTGTCCGTATGTACATTTAAAAAGATACATGTTAATTTCTGGTCTGAATGACAAATCTGATGATTATTTATTCAAACCAGCCTTTAGACCGAAAGGTACTGTTGCACTTATCGGGAAAAACAAGAAATTTAGTTATACAAGGGCTAAAGAATGCATTGTGAAGAAGCTCAGAGTTGTCGCCCCTGGTCTAAACTTGGGGACTCATTCCCTAAGGGCAAGTGGAGCCACAGCGGCTGCCAATACACCAGGTGTGTCCGATAGGTGTTTGAAGCGACATGGTCGCTGGAAAACGGAACAAGCCAAAGATGGCTATATTGCAGATTCAGTAGAGAAGAAGCTACTGATAACACAATCTTTAAATCTGTGATTTTGATGATCACAGCAGTTTGAGACTGTAAAACTGATCATAGAAAACTTGGGTAATACTGAATTTGGATTTTCCTTTAATATGGGTCTTAACATTTAAAAGCTCTTCTTTGTATTTCTATAAATCATTCTCGCTCATTGCAAGTGTTGTTGTTGTTGTATGGAAGCTAAGAGAGGACTTTAGAGTTATCCTCGTTACAGCGTATAGAGGATAACTATTGTCCTATCGGTGATGTAGTACAAAACCGGTTTGACAGGTTTTTATGCAACAGTGTTGTATAATAGGATAGCTGAATGGAATTCAGTCAGTTCTAGCGAAACATTTATAGAGTCAACATCACTTGAAAATCCAAATTCAGTGTACTGATTGTACAGATTAGTAATTTTTCATTGGAGTTCCTCCAAATCGGGAGTTATTCGTTATCCTTTCTAAATTTAACAACCAAGAAAGTCAAGGGGTGAAGACAGGACACCTTTTCTGTGTGTAGCATGGATTCCCTCTACCTCCCCCTCCCCCTCGAAACAAATTTGGGGGTGAAAAATATACAAATTTGGAGTAGGGTTGGGCAGCCCGCTCGCAGTTTACTTGACTTTCTTGCGTTTGTTCTGAAGTAGTTTTCACCAAAAACTAGTACAATGCATTAAGTACACGAATAGTTATTCTATTTGGTAAAATTCTGATTCGGAGGAAATAAAATTATTTAGCAGGAATGTAGACTATATATATATATATATATATAATAGAATTGTTACATAATGTTAGAATATGTTAGAATGTAACTAATAACGTTACATGTGTAAGCATTCTCTTGACTCTAAATAAATCATTCTCGCTCATTGCACAACATTGTTGTTGTTGTTGTTGTATGGAAGCTAAGAGAGGACTTTATATTACTGAATAACTTCTTGGTCTTTTTTCGTTTGTTAAATCATTACTAACTTCAAACATCGTCCATAGATAAAACAGAACTGAAAGCTCAGCATATGCTAGAATACCTTCTTGACATCAGTGTTACTAGAACTATCCCGAGTCGACAACAGTCAGAGAACAGACACGAATATAATGGCCGACAATCACTTGCATCAAATACTAGCCAATCGAACAGCATATCAAAATGTCCGCAGCAATCAGAGCATAGGAGTCGGGGAAACAGCAGAAGTAAGACATCTTTAGAAAATAGCAGTAGATCGTGTCAATCTGATGAAATCACTCTCACGTCTGATGGGTTATTAGCGGATGTTGTGGTTAGAAGTTCTACTGGGTCAAACCAAGATGGTATGTACAATTAGGTACTATACATGTATACTGTAAGAGGTGGCTTAAGTTGGTGTACACATGCTTAGACTAGGATTAGAATTAGTTTATAAAAAATATCTCGATTGCGAACAAGTTTTTTTAATTTATACAACTTTATTTTAGCTCGATAGCGAAACAAGTTCTTACAACCTATATTAATCACTCTCGAGACCTAATTCCTGATGGAATCCATCGCCACGAGATAGAGAGAGAGAGAGAGAAGAGGCAACGTGGAATTTAACTGCATTGCCTAATGGCACAATAGTAACGGCTTCAGTGAGGCTCGAACTCCGGGCCATTAGCACCTGAAGCGAACGCACTACCATTGCTCTATCACGACCTCCACTTGAAATGTTCTTACAACTTATAATAATCATTCTCGATACCTAATTCCTGATGGAGAGAAGAGGCATGTGGACGTTAAATGTCCTCTGCGCTATCACGACTTCCACAACGTTTAGAATTAAATATAGACATACAATGTAATATGCTACCAGAAATAATTTATATTACTGTACCTGGAAAAACGTATTAGTTAAAATGATTGATCCAATCAGGCCTGTAGCCACACTGAGGCACACCGAGACAGCTGCCTCGGTTAAAATGCACAAAGCAAAAAATAAATAAATGAAAAATTAAATAAATAAAATGCAACTATTCCTTTGCTGTATAAAATGTTGCTAGAGAGCTGATAGGTCAGTACATAATTATACGTCTAAAGACTCTAAACTCATTAAATCAGAAAACGCAGGAAATCACTTCTATACCCCAACAATTGTAAGGGGGAACATGCCCCGGACCTCTAGATTCATTGTAGATTGCCTCGGTTGAAATGTTCCTCTGGCTACGGTACTGCCAATATTCCAAATGTCCAGATGTGTACTTGTTTCTAAAATTGACTTTCAGTTTTACTTTCATAGATTTATCCTACATTCGTTTTTATGATGCACTTGTTTTATATATTACAGAAAGCAAGCTATTAAAAGAGGAAAATGAACAACTAAAGGAACAGATGATTTGCAAAATTTGCATGGATAAAGATGCCAACATTGTGTTTCTTCCCTGTGGCCACATGCTTGCATGTGTCGAATATGCACATGTCCTTAGAAAATGTGCGATATGTCGCAAAATAATAGAAGGCACTGTACGAGTTTACCCTGCATGAGTACATCACAATATGGGCTTAACCTGTATTGAGTATTTGTCACTGAGATCTCAAATTCAAAAGGGCTCTAAAATGTTTTTGGTATCAATGGAAAGATTAGAACGTCTACCTGAACTCATAAAATGTTAGCATTGTCAAACAGTTATGGTAACATAGTTTGTTTAGCCACATCTTAGACATTCCTGTAATAATGGATATGTATGTCATGTATGTCTAATATTGTTTGTAAATTAGTTTAAACATACATGTATATGTTTTCACCAGTCGTGTTTATGTCCCCCCCCCACCCTTGTGGAGCATATACTCATTTCTTTGTCAGAGAAATACTCGCAAATGTCATAGGTATCGTCAACACACAGTAGTGTAACAGAAGAGCCTTTTTTTCATATGGTAGAAACAATCCAGATCAACATGCTCACAACCTCCTATAAAACTGTGGAAATAACACATATACGGTCGTTTTAATCTTTATTATTGTCTCATCTATGTACATACACAACAAATAAAACAAAACATGAGCACTATGCAATAATATAATTATATACTTTCATTAAGATAGAATTACAAGAGACATACTCCAGATTATCACAGTTATTCAAACATGATCATATTGGTATTATTACAATAAGAAAAGAGTAAAACTGAGGAGTAGTAATTGTCATACTAAACAAACTTAAAGCAGAATTCAAATTAATTGTGAAATTCAATACCAGCACTAGCGCGCAACTAAAACGTCCTTAAGAGATCAGTTATCAACCTCGATCAGATCGCTGGTGAACTTATTAGCAAACTACTTCTCAGGATGCATGGTAAAATACAATGACTTCTATAGGCACATCAGTACATGTATATATCATCATTTACACAGATAAAAAGCACGTCTTTATAATAAATTATGCTAAAACAGGTTTTGGCACATAACCTGATTACGCTATGGCTGGAAAACAAACTATTTAGTTGATCGGTTGTACACATGTTTGTAGACTCGCTAACAAACAATGAGGCTTTGCTAAGAAGATCTACTCTAACGTCACTGTATATTAGTTTATACAATTTATTTTAGCTCGATTGCGAAACAAGTTCTTTCAACATATATTAATCACTCTCGAGACCTCATTCCTGATGGAATCCATCGCCATGAAGGAGAGAGAAGAGGCAATGTGGAATCTAAATGCATTGCCTAAGGGCACAATCGTAACGGCTCCAGCGGGGCTCGAACTCCGGACCTTTCGCACCTGAAGCGAACGCGCATCCACTGTGCTATCACGACTTCCACTGTTTATTGTACAACCCAACATCACATGGCTCTCATTTTCCGAGACATTACGAAGTTAAATGGACAAATAAATTACGTTCATCTAATCTTATAGTTTCATATCAAATCTTCATTTCTTCTTCAAATGTAATATATATAGAAATGAACGTCATTCACTTTTCTTCAATACTCGTAGATTCCACCCATTAAGCTCCATTAAATGACTTCATGGTACCGAGTCGTTAACAGATGAGGAGAACAAATGTTTATTTATGGAAGTGCAAACTTACATAAACAATTCTCATCGTTTTTCGGCACTGCTCTCTTGAATTAATTATACGCTATTTGCATGTGAGAAGGGGTCATGGGTTCGGGCTGGGCGTGATATGGGGTAGCATCAGTTGGAATCATGAGTCATTTACATCAATTTACATGTATAACGACGTTTTATTGTTATAGGGTTGTCATCTTTTCTCTCTCTATTATCCTTTGGTTCAGTTTTATTTTCATCCTATTTTTGTATAATCTTTTCCGGAAAGAAACTCTGTCATTTAGTTTAATCAAACGTTAGCTAGACTTTCTGGTGCGGGCCGTTATCTAATGTTGTCCAAACTTGTGGCCCAAACCATTTGCATTTTCATACTATGCATTGTATCGTTCTGTGCATAACATTAACTATTGATTTGCAATAAAATATGATTAAACTAATTTTTACATGTTTTACACGAATACGTGTTTGTTTGTTTGTTTTATATGACGTAATACTTCCAATGTGTGTGTGTGCGTGCGTGCGTGCGTGCGTGCGTGTTTTATGTTTATGTATCGTCGCTACGGGTTGCCCATATGCCCCCCTGAATGAAAATTAGCAATTATATATTTTGGAGGATAGTGCAATGATACAGACAGATACACATTCCAGAATGCACCTTAATGTAATAAGGCTCAAACGCATACTGGCAAACAGAAACGCAAGTTTTCTTCAAATTTATGGTTATTGTAAGGCCTACTGTGGAAATGTGTGGCGTCCGTGTTCCAGTGGTAGAGCGTCGGATTTGGAATCGAACGGTCCCGGGTTCGATATTCGATCAGGCCACGTATGTAGTGTCATTGAGCAAGGCACTTCACACACATTGCTTTAGCCTTAGTACTGGTTAATCGATTAGGTCGGCTAAGACTGCCCATGAAAACATGTCTAAGTCCCCGCGAGGGGTTTGACATTTAAGGGACATACATACAATGTGATAAAAGGGATGTTACTCGTTTTGGAACGCGAAATCTCGTTTTGGGATTTTGCAATAAGCTTACAAAGAGGCTCGCTTAATGGAAACATTCCAAAATTTGTTTCATAAAATATGCTATGAAATCACCATTCATGTAAAATCCTATATATACATTATACATTTATAATCTTTACTATTCGTTGTATAATTTAATAGAAATTATTCTGACAAACATTATGCGCAATACTGTCAGTCATGTATGTAGTTCTGCCCAAAATGCTTTTCAATAAGCGGCGAGAATTAATGATATAACATCTTACCATTGTATGTGGAACTCCAGCGAAAGGTATGGCCAGACAACTACCAGTTTTACTCGAAATATGCACCTTCTCTAATATGGACAAATCCACACACTTTTACCCACGTTATTGTACAGTGCTGAACCACCTCGATTACTAATGTTGATAGAACGTGTGGCCCAACCCATTTGCTTGCATTTGTGTGTCAATCTTTGTATTGTTGTATATATGTGTATACAATGCAATAACATATTATTAAGCTATCACTATTATTCTTAGCATAGATATAACACACTGATAGGGCATATTCAAGTTGTGGATGGACAAGTGTTTTGTATGCCACGGTATGGACGAGTACGTTATTTATAACAATGTGTATATGGATGAAGCCAGGTGTTGCGTGGTTTACGTTTATTTATCGTCGCTACCGGTTGCCCATATGAGCGACGCCGCCTGAAGATATTAATAATTTTAGATGTTTGGAGGAGAGTGTAATGATACAATCAGAGACCCATTCCAGAATCTCCTCTGATTCTTTTACATGCACGGTGTAAAGCACCGACACGAGATCTGTAGCTAGATAGTAGTAGTGAAGGCCTGATATTTGCTTTTAAATGGTAAATCCGGTACCTACCCGTAATCCTAACTCTACCCTAAACCATAGCACTAACATGTTTACCGACGTATATTCTTAATCATTTATCAATTACCATATCGACATGCTCTAGAAATAACTCTATTACAATCACAGTCTATAGTAGACATTAGGAAACTCTTTTCCCTCGAACAATACATCTCTGGAATGGGCTCACCTTCTACCGGATACTAGACTTTATTGGCTTGAAAATATATGTCACGTGAGTGTCATGTGTGTATTACGACTACAAATGGCCGCCTGTAACAGGAAAACATGAATACATATTTTAGAAATACGTTTTCTTCATTTGTTGTTTCCATTATATATTTATCCAGCTTCGTGCATATTTCTATTGGCTTCGAATGTATGCATGGAGAGCATAACCTAACAGCATTGAGTGGGTAAGGACAAACGTGCATCTGTTACCTTTCAACATACCATCATCATAATTCTACATATACACAATACTCCCAACACTCAGACGCGAGTATGACAGGGAGGCGCTTGTGGGACAGTGGTTAAAAATCTCAATTAGTGAGATAGAGAGTGTTAAAAAGAACTACATACTAATGTTAAAAAACAGACATCATGTTACATGAGTGATACCGTGGCCAGACGCTCAGCAAAAATGTACATGTAGTAGGGGAGGCCATTCCAGAGACGTGTTGTTCGAGGGAAAAAAGAGTATCCTAATGTCTATTCCGTAGTATACCAGTATATACTGCTATATATGAATTCCTGGAATGTCAGAGAGGGTAGTTTCTGCACACTCGGCCAATACTTTCAAATCCAGAGTAGACCTCCACTGGAATGTAACAGACAAATATTGAAACAATGGACACAAGAGGCTAAGTCTTAAATTCTCATAAAAATGTAACGGCTGTGTTAATTACGTTTAAACAGTTGAACTAAAAGGGTATGACTAGAATGCTAAAATAACTACGCCCAAGTTGGGTTGTATACCCATGACCACTTGAAACCCCATTACCTGGGGGCACACACTACATAAAAGCTAGTTTTATAGGTAGCCAGTACAAGTCTCCCTTCAAAAAGGAGGCATATATATCTCAAACACAAGTCTCAAGCTTCTGATTGGTTTAGCTGGCAAGTAAAACTCAGAATCAACCAATCAAACCATTTGAGTTTGAGATCTGAGAAAAGTGTTAAAATCTCAGGCACGGGCTTCACCATGGCCTTATTCTCACTGGATGTCTTTGTATGGTCACTAACTGTTGTACTATCAGAAGCAGGGTCTCGATCTTCAGGAGGAGAATAGTCAAACATGTCACTGCCTCTGCCGCTCCTACTGACGCTCCTCCTACTGACGCTCCGATGTTGCCCTGCCTACTGTTGCCCTGCCTACTGATGCCCCTCCTACTGATGCCCCGCCTACTGTTGCCCTGTCTACTGATGCCCCGCCTATGGCTTCCCTGCCTACTGATGCCCCTCCTACTGATGCCCCGCCTACTGATGCCCTCCTACTGATGCCCTGCCTACTGATGCCCCGCTTACTGATGCCCTGCCTACTGATGCCCCACCTACTGATGCCCTGTCTACTGATGCCCCGCATACTGATGCCCTGTCTACTGATGCCCTGCCTATTGATGCCCTGCCTACTGTTGCCCCACCTACTGTTGCCCTGCCTACTGTTGCCCTGCCTACTGTTGCCCCACCTACTGATGCCCTGCATACTGATGCCCCGCCTACTGATGCCCCGCCCACTGTTGCCCCGCCTACTGATGCCCTGTCTACTGATGCCCTGCCTATTGATGCCCTGCCTACTGTTGCCCCACCTACTGTTGCCCTGCCTACTGTTGCCCCACCTACTGATGCCCTGCATACTGATGCCCCGCCTACTGATGCCCCGCCTACTGTTGCCCTGCTTACTGATGCCCCTGAGTATGAGGAAGGATGAATAGAATTATGCACGTACAACAAGATTTTACAACTTACTTAACCAATCTCGTTGACGAGGATGTAAGCGTGTACATGGTCATTCATGTGGAGGAAGCCGGAGTAAGCCCACCTATCCATCCATGTATCATCTCACATACTTTATGATAGAAAACGTGTGTTAACTGGCACTAGAACGTCGTGTTTATGTGACAATAAATGAAGTCACTGACAGATTGAGTCAGACATCATTAGCGTTGACAATATTTCAACATGCAAAGTATACGTACCACTAGGTACCGAGGCAGCTGCCTTGCCCAGTGTGGCTACGGATCCTGGCTTAACCTTTTTACCACATACAATGTACATACATTAACTGAACAAGGGTTCATTCCACTATGGCTGCTAGCTTACGTACCACTAGGTACCGAGGCAGCTGCCTTGGTGTGGCTACGGGCCTGGCTTAACCTTTTTACCACATACAATGTACATACATTAACTGAACAAGGGTTTATTCCACTATGGCTGCTAGCTAGTTAAGTAATGGTTAATGATTGTCTCGTGAGTCATGCGAGTGGCCAGCGAGGATATGATTCGGGATGTACTGATGTTCATTAGAGGCGTCTGACATGAAAGAAAAGGCCGACTCTTTCATTAAAGGTTCCGTCATAGGAATGAAATGCCCTAACACAATGTTACAATACTGTAGAGTCACAATTTCAAAAGATATGTCCGAAAACATTAGCGTTGATAATATTTCAACGTGCAGCGTCTAGGTACCACACATTCAAAGCAGTGAGAAATAACATGTGTTGTTCCACTGCTTTTAACCAGTGGAATAACACCATTTCTCTCATTAATTTCTAGATTCATTGGAAAGCATAGCATAAATTTCTAATTTCAATGGAAAGCATAACAAATATTTGTATGAAATAAAAAAAACAGTAGAAATGTTGTCATATCTGTTCTGGTTATGCAGCATCATTACAAGAACCAGCACCAAGTTTATTCAATTGCTGTCACCAGGGATCATTCTAGAGGGTGATGTGGGCGAAATTGTTGCCCTAGGGACCCTGACCCCGCCCTCTGGGGGCCCCACCTCTCCCTAAAATATTTTTTATTTTTGGGATTTTACAATTTTCAAACAAAAGTGTGTCTAGTAAGATACACTGGCCCATTATAAAGCACTCCTTCTATTCAAATGTTGTATTTAATGGTTGTACTGTGCATTTTAACCCTATTTTGCAGAAGTATATTAAAGAACACCATTTAAGGAAGCGATCACGCCCTTTCTCACTTCTCCCAAAAAATCGGACCTAGAATGAACCCTGTGTCACTGACTGTTGTGAATTACTAGGTCACTAGCTCAAGATAAATGGAAAACTTTAAACAATTTCTTTCTTGGCAAAAACCAAACCCTGTTTCTTACCAAATCACTTCTTTTTCAGAGGTGTTTTTATATCCAAATCCTTTTGTAGATCATAATCACTACATTAAAATAAACCTGTAGTTTAATGATAGTTTATTGCAAATCAATAGTAAATATGTCGTACACAAAAAAGATACAATACATAGCATGAACATGCAAATGGTTTGGGCCACACAAGTTTGGGCCACTAATGTGGAAACCATATCCACCATGCAAGCTCCACTAGCCCATCTCGCTAAGAAGTCATTCTAATACAGTCAACCTGTCTTAAGCAGCCAGCCAAGGGAGTCAGAGAAAGTGGCTGCTTAGCACAGGTGGATGCTTAATAAAGGCCAAATGTATAGTAAAACAACATATTTGGAATCTTGAAACTGGCTGCTTAATGGAGGTGACCACTAACACAGGTTTGACTGTATAGTCGTTGTAAACCATAATTACCTGATCAGTCACACACATTTGTTTGTTTTTCTCTCCAACTGCAGGACCTGGATGTCATGGACCGATGATACAGTGGATGAGAACATCTCCTACAACATGGGCCTCTGTTCGGCACTGGTGCCTAGCAAGTCCGGAGACCATGCATGCCACCCAGGAACCTCCATATGCATGATATATAGCAATGGGACCACACACTCAGCAGGAAACTTCAATGCTAGTGCTGTAAACCTGGCTGGTGATGAAAATAAACAACGTGGAGAGCTGTCTATCGTCATGACAGGGGATATGTGTTCTGCTGATCCGCTTTACAATCTCACTGCATTAATCAACTTTAAATGTGGCCCCACCATTGTAAGTTCGGGTGCGCGTACAGTACCGTAGCTGGAGGCAAATTTATCAATGCAATCTAGGATGTCCGGGGGAAAATTCCCCCTTAAAATTATTGGGGTATAGAGGTGATTTTCCTGAGTTTAATACGTATAATTATGTACTGACCTTTCAGCTCTCTAGCAGTCAACATTTTATACAGCAAATAGATATTTTTTCATTTTTTTTTGTTTTGCTTTGGAAATTATAACGGAGGCAGCTGCCTTGGTGTGCCTCAGTGTGGCTATGGGCCTGGCTTAACCGGTTTACCTCATACAATGTACATACATTAACGTCTTAACTCCTTTACGCACAAAACAACACATTTTTGCGGCGGTGGGCAATGACGTGCGATAGACAGACGCCACTAGTTTATTCGTGTACTTATAACTATACATACTAGTAAATATACATAATAACATACTTTCCAAAATGCTTTGCATATACTGTATCTTTCGAAACGCTATATAACTATGCCAGATACGACATGTGATGTACCAAGCCAGGGTAAAAACCAGAGAGAAAACTTCACCCACTGTAGTTATGTAAAATACTCTTGGAAAACTGCACCTGGTCCACCACATTGCACCCATCTTGCATACATATACTATTATTCAATCATTACTTTACTTTTTCCGTCGCTCAACATCGTTGAGAGCTTGTGTTGCTTGCATTAAATAAATGTTAATATTACTTTTCAATATATCTTTGTACGTATGAGAATTTGAATAAACGTCCCGTGTGTATCGCAGTCAGAACTAGAACTGATTCTACTAAACGATTTCCTCGTGGCGTGTTAGCGCCACAAACCTGTTTGACCACTCAGGCATGTGATCGCATACATGACTGAACAGCACATTAACTAATGTAGTGCTTACAGTACTTTAAGACATACGTTCTGCGCTATACTACGTAACGCTCAGAACTTCAAAGTCTTAACTCCTTTACGCACAAAACACATTTTTGCGGTGGGCAATGACGTGCGATAGAACAAATGCAAATGATAGAAGTGTTTCGCTATTCAATTTCTAGATATTATTCTACATCGAATGCTCATAAATGCAACTGCTTTGTTATAAAAAGCTTTTTGTCTTAAGGAATCATCAATGTATCTGTCTTTGGCAGTGTCGCTCCTCCAGCAACCATGTCTCTTCAAACATCTATCCTTCAGCATTAGCTGCTGTGGAGTCTCCAGATTTAAACTTGGTGCTACGAATTGGTCTAAGCATAATACATTCCCTTGCTCTAGTGTAACTAAGTTTCTTGTTTTTGTTCAACAAAAAGCATTTATTTCCTGACCTACAACCGGGTCTGAACAAGAAAAAATCCGACTCTGTTGTCAAACCTATTAAATGCATGTACTTTTTCAACACTGGACAAGCGGACGTAATGCCGTTTGCTATAACGACCTCGCTGCCTGTTCTGTATATGTCTGTTTTACTTTTCTTAATGAATCATGAACAATGTTCCGTCTTAAAGTTTACGTCACAACCTTGTAACTCACTGACTTCACTAAATCGTAGAAAACCAGAATAGCATAACATTATCATGGCTAAATCTCTCATTACTAATGCATCTGTAGATTCCGCGAACATATCGCATAAAGCTATTAAATGTTCGGAATTTATTATGTCCTTAATGGGTTTTGAATTGGATCGTTTCGCACATTCTAACATGCTTTTAACTATAGCACTCTGTCGGGTCCGTGGTATCATTTATGTTGTGAAACCACTTGATGGCGTAAAATGCCGCTGTTATAACAATGTCCGACTGTCCTTCATCAATTAATGTAGAAAGGTACATGGCCACATGAATGGATTGTGCGGGGTTGTAAGGAAATCCTTTACTGGAACAAAATTCTTTGAAGACCTTCGTCTGTTGTGAATATTTGGTTACCGTATTGTCCTCTTTTGATGATAACAGGTGTGTGGCCATTCTACTAATCACTTCATGACTGTCATTTATGTCTACGCCCGCCTCCTTAAACCTCCGTTTCAAAGACTGCCGTAAGCCAACAACTGCAACAGAACGTTCCTATAAGTATGGGACATGTAACTTAACCCTACTCTCTGCAGTTGTATTGTAGTGCCAACACCCTGAAAGAAAATGGCTCTTTGGATAACATTCCATTGTTTCCTTTCCCGCTTTTCACAGCACCTACAACTGGTAAAACAAACATGCCTATTATATACCTCTCTATCTGCAGTACCAAAGGCCAATATGACGCCGATTTCCACTCGGGTATTACTAATGTACCTGCGGATCTATCAGATCTCATTTTCCGTACGCATGCTGCTATTAATCTGGTGGTGGAACCAACCAATTTACTTTTCCAAACCAATTCTCACTGAAACAATTTACTGCTTCCGTACCTGGTACCCACCATCTAGAATTAAATCGTATACAGTTACTGTTATAATGTGCAGCGAACCTATCTACTGTATATGGTCACCATATCTTGTTTAAATACATAAGTACTTGTAAAGTTATGGACCAATCATCTGCATCAAGGCACCTGCTAAGATAATCAGCATTATTATTCTCTTTTCTGGGAATCTACTCTACTGAAAATGTAATGTTAGCCGGTGTGCATGCTTCGTTGACTTTTACACAGGTTTCCTGTAATTCTGTCGCTGTGCTGCCGGATTCTAAAATATAAGTCAAATTTTTGTTATCTGTATATATCACAATATTTTTATTTTGTAATAAATCTAAACTGTTTATCAAAATTCTCTAAACAGCTTCCAACTCACGCCATGTTGAACTTTATATGATTCCGAACGTGTCATGCGCCTCTACTACAATCCTTATGTACAGTGCTACCCTCATCTCTACTTTCACCAATTTATCCGACTGCATTGCTATTGCGATTCCCCAATACTGGGTCATATTACACCTGACCTTGCCACTTCCGGGAGCAAATTACCAATGAAAGTACCCACTTCCGGTAGTGGATTTCCTATTTTGAACTCATTTCCGGGCTCTCATAACCTCTGCAAATGTCCACTTCCGGGACCTAAGACTTTTTGCATGACCCGCTACAGATGTTTTATTCATTTTTCTAGAACTCGCTTCCGGGAGCTCATAATTACTGAACATGTCCACTTCCGGGGACGTATGACCTTTTGTGTGACCCAATTCCGTGGATCTGTAACTCTTTTCTCGACCCGTTTCCGGGGTTTCATTGTCACTACTATCACCCCCTATTGAACCGTTTATACTACCGATATGACCTGTTTTGTAGGTCTCCATGTCTATATCCGTGCGAGATACTATATCACACACTTCCGGGTCTAACTGGTCTGTATACTTTTCTAATTTTGATACAGGTTTGACTCTAAAACTATGTTTATTATTTAACACACCTGTACTGCCTGAATTCTGGCTAGCTGTGCCTGTGCCAATAACACAACCACCGTACCATACTCCGCTTGCATCCGAGTACATGCGCATTTCTACCTTACGTTTTAACCCTCTTACGTCTCTTCCCTTGTCGTTCAAGATTCTTACATTTTGTGACCAAAATTGCAATTCTTCTATTGCCTTCTCTATAACCTTCACACATGCATTCCAACTAGCTCGGCTCTCCACACAATTGTACAGATATTTTGTTCTTAAACATACTAATTTCCCTACTTGATTTTTCCAGTAACACAAGCTAAACATATCACTGGTATTACGTCTAGCTTATCCTTATTTACTTGCCGTATCACCGAGTGTAGGGACATCTCTAAACTAGCGATACGTTCATCAGTAATAAACAATCTATTTACTCTAAAATTGAGAACACATCCTACCCAAGTTGCTACTTTGCTCGGAATCCAATTGCATTTATCTTCCGCCAACAAGAAACCGAATTGTAACAGACTATGACGTACGAAATTACTGCATTCCACTGCAAGTTGCCAATCTACGTGACCTCCTATATCGTCATCCAAAAACACACCATGACTTTATGTCCACGTGACCTCCAGTGTTTCACCAAAACTCTTACGACCTTGGTAAATATGTGGCCAGCTGTGGTTAACCCAAATGGTAAAGAATTATATACATAATACTTTGCTATACCGTTTCCATCCCAACTAAATCCTAAATAAACTGAGTGCTCTTTAAATATGTCTATATGGTGATAAGCACTCTTTAAATCAAATGTGAACATATAACTCGACAAATCAAACATTTTTGATGCTGTTAATATCTTCAAATTTTACTTTGAATAAATGCAGACTGGGATTTATATGCCTACAATCGAGTACTAACCTAGCGTTACCTATTTTGTTGTAAGCTACGGTCAATGGGTTTATCACGTGAGGCGTATGTTGTGCTTCGGATATATCCCCCTTCTTTAACAAGCTTTCTATCTCTTTTTGTGCAAAATCTGGATTATCTCTTGCCGACTTGTTATTACGTAGTCTCGCTCTCTCTGGTATTTGCTTGAAAGGTAATTTATACCCATTTGTTATAACATGTAGTATATATTGATTTTCGGAGACATCGCTCCATGTCTGAGCATGGTCTTTTAGTCGACCTACCGGACTGACCAGTGTATCATCAGACTTACATGTGCCATAGCTAGGCTCTATATTGCTATCACTTGTACTCGAGCAACTCTCAAATACTCTCGAATTCATCGGATTACTCTCCGTTTCTAGCCGAATATTATCATACATCAATAATGAATTGCTACTTATCTTGTTATTAGACTGTGTTCTGGCTTGAGCGCACTCATTCTTCCAGTGCCCAGATTTCCCACATAAGACGCATACTCCAGGACGCTGCCTGTCCACCTGTACAGGGCGTGGTGCCATCGTCGGTAACAATTCCTGCTTTCTATACGGCTGAAAACGGCGTTGCTTCTTGGTTCTATCGTTTTTCACCTTCCTGTTAGCTCTGGCTTCCGCCCGCTGGATCCTTTTTTCCGTCCTCGCTGTCGCTAGCGATGGGGTTAGCCTCATACTCAGACACTACTCTCCACCCCAGCTCTGATGTGTCTGCCAACTGAAGTTTCTGCCTCTTCTTTATCAAGTCCTTTACTGAAATATAAAGATACGCGGTAGGCCTACTATATTCTAAACAATAAATAATAGTTTAATATAGCTTATGACTATCTCATAGCCCCGTATACGCACATTACGCACGTGTATAGCAAACAACGCCGTCCCTGGACTCGCCTGTGCATTATTTATAAATATGTGTATATCGTGCCTATTGAACGTTCGTGCATCAGTAAACACGGTTTACTATACGTACGTATACTATTACGCTAACAGGTAGCTAAAATGTAAACAACCTCGGTGCAACGCTCCGCTGTTTAAAGCATGTGTTATATTGATATATACATAAGTTTATCTTTAATAAGCGATTCTTTCGCTGACGTGATGTTGTTCGAGTCCATCGCCGACTCGGCCTCTTCAATATTGAGCACAACCTTTGAGTTTAACTTAATTTGTTTTTCATTTGATTTCCTTTTAAATTTTAGCGTTTCTACTAAATGAACAGGTTTACTGGCACTTATCTTATTCATCATTCCTGATATGCTGTCCAGTAATTCTGCGTTGTTATTCTTTTCGACTTCTTGAACCTTCTTTTCGATTGCTGACTCCATCCCATACGGTAAGGGCGTGTCCATTTTTGTTGTAAATAAACGTCCGTGTGTATCGCAGTCAGAACTAGAACTGATTCTACTAAACGATTTCCTCGTGGCGTGTTAGCGCCACAAACCTGTTTGACCACTCAGTCATGTGATCGCATACATGACTGAACAGCACATTAACTATTGTAGTGCTTACAGTACTTTAAGACATACGTTCTGCGCTATACTACGTAATGCTCAGAACTTCAAATTATGCGGTGGCGACTTTAAATAAATTTAATAGTCAGTCAAAACATGTTTTAGCGACTTTAAATGGCACAAATCAATTATAATCCAATGATATATCATTATGTATAGGATATAAGCCGAACACTATCCAATATGTAAAATAGTGGACTGGGTGAGGCGCATAGCGCCGAAGACAATACCAATGGTTTACATATTGGATCCGTGGAGGCTTATATCTGACTTAAAACACACACTTATATAACAATATCCTACTAATTAAATTGTTAATTTCGTACATGTACGCGTAGGATTTAATATAATAAGCTTGCCTTTTAATAATAATGGACTGCAAGTACAAAGGAGAGCATGTAACATGTATGGTGGTAACAGACGGATCTGTAGTCCAGTGGTAACACGCTGAGCTGGTAATCCAGGGATCGCAGGTTCGATCCCCCGTCTGACCCTAATCAAATTAACAATCTTTCAGATGGGACGTTAAACCGAGGTATTGTGTGGGTGCGTTACACCGTGCACATAAAAGAACCAGAGGAGACTCTGGAATGCGTCTCTGTCTGTATCATGCACTATCCTCCAACATCTAAAATGACTAATCTCTTCAGGAGGCGTTGCTCATATGGGGAACTGGTAGCGACGATAAATAAACATAAAACACACATGTTTGGTGGTCTTTATATGACATAGCTCCACTGTTTAGTTGAGCATAATACAGTACATGTGTTACATTTTACTTCTATTGGGTGTGTGCGTTTATTTATCGTCGCTACCGGTTGCCTATATGAGCGACGCCTCCTGATGAGATAAGTCATTTTATATGTTTGCAGGATAGTGCAATGATACAGACAGACACCCATTCCAGAGTCTCTGGTTCTTTTCATACTGTTAATTTTTGTATTAGGGTGAGATGGGGTATCGAACCTTCGATCCCTGGATTACCATTCCAACGTGTTAACCACTGGACTACATATCCCTCTGTATTCTTTATTCTATTGAGTTCATGTTGGAAAGAAATGTATACGTTATGCGCATGTGCACATTTAATAATTATAGTATTATCATTGATAGGGACAGAGTTTTAGAGTAGTCAAATAACACAATGGATATAATTGACAAAATGTAACAATAAATAAAATAATAATTTATTAATTAATATGCAATGTCACCTAGTATTGTATTACAGTGCATGTGATGGCACACCTTATAATATTATACTCGACGTCGCTATGGATATAGAGTAAAGCTTGACACATAGCAAACAAACACATACACTTTGATTAAAGTTCATGTGATGGCACACAGTATGTATTCGACGTTGCTATGTATATAGAGTAAATCTTGTCACATAGCAAACAAACACATACACTTTGATTACAGTTCATGTGATGTCATACAGCATGTACTCGACGTTGCTATGGACATAGAGTAAAGTGTACCACATAGCAAACCAACACATACACTTTCATTACAGTTCATGAGATGGCATACAGTATGTATTCGATGTTGCTATGGATATAATATTATAATATAAAGTTTGCCACATGGCAGGCATGACCAACACATACACTTTGTTTACAGTTCATGTGATGGCACACAATATGTATTCGACGTTGCTATGGATATAGAGTAAAGCTTGATACAAAGCAAACCAACACATACACTTTGATTACAGTTCATATGATGGCACACAGTATGTACTCGACGTTGCTATGGATATAGAGTAAAGCTTGATTCATAGCAAAACAACACATACACTTTGATTACAGTTCATGTGATGGCACACAGTATGTATACGACGTTACTATGGATATATAATATAATGTTTGCCACATAGCAAACAAACACATACACTTTGAATACAGTTCATGTGATGGCACACAGTATGTATTCGACGTTGCAATGGATATATAATATAAAGATTGCCACATAGCAAACCAACACATACACTTTGATTACAGTTCATGTGATGGAACACAGTATGTATTCGACGTCGCTATAGATATATAATATAAATGTTGCCACATAGCAAACAAACACATACACTTTGATTACAGTTCATGTGATGGCACGCAGTATAATATTATACTTGACGTTGCTATGGATATAGAGTAAAGCTTGATACATGGCAAACCAACACATACACTTTGATTACAGTTCATGTGATGGCATACAGTATGTATTCGACGTTGCTATGGATATATAGTATAAACTGTGCCACATAGCAAACAAACACATACACTTTGATTACAGTTCATGTGATGGAACACAGTATGTATTCGACGTTGCTATGGATATATAGTATCAAGTGTGCCACATAGCAAACCAACACATACACTTTGATTACAGTTCATGTGATGGCATACAGTATGTATTCGACGTCGCTATGGATATATAATATAAAATGTGCCACATAGCAAACAAACACATACACTTTGATTACAGTTCATGTGATGGCACACAGTATGTATTCTTCGTTGCTATGGATATATAATATAAAGTTTGCCACATAGCAAACAAACACATACACTTTGATTACAGTTCATGTGATGGCACACAGTATGTAATCGAAGTTGCTATGGATATAGAGTAAAGCTTGATACATAGCAAACCAACACATACACTTTGATTACAGTTCATGTGATGGCACACAATATGTATTCGACGTTGCTATGGATATATAGTATAAAGTGTGCCACATAGCAAACCAACACATACACTTTGATTGCATACAGTATGTATTCGACGTCGCTATGGATATAGAGTAAAGCTTGATACATAGTAAACCAACAGATACACATTG
>CM026393.1:31683679-31790819 GCA_014843695.1 Archivesica marissinica
TGATGTGTGTAGTGACATGCATAGTGATGTGTGTAGTGATGTGGTAGTGACATGTGTAGTGATGTGTGTAGTGACATGTGTAGTGACATGCATAGTGATGTGTGTAGTGACATGTGTAGTGATGTGTGTAGTGACATGTGTAGTGATGTGTGTAGTGATGTGTGTAGTGATGTGTGTAGTGACATGCGTAGTGATATGTGTAGTGACATGTGTAGTGACATGTGTAGTGATGTGTGTAGTGACGTGTGTAGTGATGTGTGTAGTGACATGTGTAGTGACATGTGTAGTGATGTGTGTAGTGACATGTGTACTGATGTGTGTAGTGACATGTGTAGTGATGTGTGTAGTGACATGTGTAGTGATGTGTGTAGTGACGTGTGTATGTGACGTGCGTAGTGACGTGTGTAGTGACGTGTGTAGTGATGTGTGTAGTGACGTGTGTAGTGACATGTGTAGTGATGTGTGTAGTGGTGACGTGTGTAGTGGTGACGTGTGTAGTGACGTGTGTAGTGATGTGTGTAGTGGTGACGTGTGTAGTGACATGTGTAGTGGTGACGTGTGTAGTGACGTGTGTAGTGATGTGTGTAGTGGTGACGTGTGTAGTGGTGACGTGTGTAGTGATGTGTGTAGTGGTGATGTGTGTAGTGATGTGTGTAGTGGTGATGTGTGTAGTGACATGTGTAGTGGTGACGTGTGTAGTGGTGACGTGTGTAGTGATGTGTGTAGTGGTGACGTTGTAGTGACATGTGTAGTGATGTGTGTAGTGTGATGTGTGTAGTGACGTGTGTAGTGATGTGTGTAGTGGTGACGTGTGTAGTGATGTGTGTAGTGGTGATGTGTGTAGTGACATGTGTAGTGATGTGTGTAGTGGTGACGTGTGTAGTGATGTGTGTAGTGACGTGTGTAGTGATGTGTGTAGTGGTGACATGTGTAGTGACGTGTGTAGTGATGTGTGTAGTGATGTGTGTAGTGATGTGTGTAGGGTGACGTGTGTAGTGACGTGTGTAGTGATGTGTGTAGTGGTGACGTGTGTAGTGACGTGTGTAGTGACGTGTGTAGTGATGACGTGTGTAGTGACGTGTGTAGTGGTGACGTGTGTAGTGACGTGTGTAGTGATGAGTGTGTAGTGACGTGTGTAGTGGTGACGTGTGTAGTGATGTGTGTAGTGATGTGTGTAGTGGTGACGTGTGTAGTGGTGACATGTGTAATGATGTGTGTAGTGATGTGTGTAGTGGCGACGTGTGTAGTGACTGTGTAGTGATGTGTGTAGTGATGTGTGTAGTGGTGACATGTGTAGTGATGTGTGTAGTGGTGACGTATGTAGTGATGTGTGTAGTGATGTGTGTAGTGGTGACATGTGATGTGTGTAGTGGTGACGTGTGTAGTGACGTGTGTAGTGGTGACGTGTGTAGTGATGTGTGTAGTGGTGATGTGTGTAGTGACATGTGTAGTGATGTGTGTAGTGGTGACGTGTGTAGTGACATGTGTAGTGACGTGTGTAGTGACGTGTGTAGTGACGTGTGTAGTGACGTGTGTAGTGACGTGTGTAGTGGTGACATGTGTAGTGACGTGTGTAGTGACGTGTGTAGTGATGTGTGTAGTGATGTGTGTAGTGATGTGTGTAGTGATGTGTGTAGTGACATGTGTAGTGATGTGTGTAGTGGTGACATGTGTAGTGACGTGTGTAGTGATGTGTGTAGTGATGTGTGTAGTGACATGTGTAGTGGTGACATGTGTAGTGACGTGTGTAGTGACGTGTGTAGTGGTGACGTGTGTAGTGACGCGTGTAAGTGTGAGGATGTGTTATGATGTGTAGTGGTAGTGTGTAGTGACATGTGTAGTGATGTGTAGTGGTGACTATGTAGTGACGTGTGTAGTGATGTGTAGTGGTGACATGTATGTGTGTAGTGTGACTGAGTGGTGGTGACGTGTGTAGTGATGTGTGTGGTGATGTGTGTAGTGACATGTGTAGTGATGTGTGTAGTGGTGACGTGTGTAGTGACATGTGTAGTGACGTGTGTAGTGACTGTGTAGTGACGTGTGTAGTGACGTGTGTAGTGACGTGTGTAGTGAGTGTGTAGTGACGTGTGTAGTGACGTGTGTAGTGATGTGTGTAGTGGTGACATGTGTAGTGATGTGTGTAGTGATGTGTGTAGTGATGTGTGTAGTGACATGTGTAGTGGTGACATGGTAGTGACGTGTGTAGTGACTGTGTAGTGGTGACGTGTGTAGTGATGTGTGTAGTGATGTGTGTAGTGACGTGTGTAGTGGTGATGTGTGTAGTGACGTGTGTAGTGACGTGTGTAGTGATGTGTGTAGTGACGTGTGTAGTGATGTGTGTAGTGACGTGTGTAGTGGTGACGTGTGTAGTGACGTGTGTAGTGACATGTGTAGTGACATGTGTAGTGATGTGTGTAGTGACGTGTGTAGTGATGTGTGTAGTGGTGACGTGTGTAGTGATGTGTGTAGTGACATGTGTAGTGATGTGTGTAGTGACATGTGTAGTGATGTGCGTAGTGTGTGTATAGTGACATGTGTAGTGATGTGTGTAATGATGTGCGTAGTGACATGCGTAGTGATGTGTGTAGTGATGTGTGTAGTGACACGCATAGTGATGTGTGTAGTGACATGTGTATTGATGTGTGTAGTGACATGCATAGTGATGTGTGTAGTGATGTGTGTAGTGACATGTGTAGTGATGTGTGTAGTGATATGTGTAGTGACATGCATAGTGATGTGTGTAGTGACATGTGTAGTGATGTGTGTAGTGATGTGTGTAGTGACATGTGTAGTGATGTGTGTAGTGATGTGTGTAGTGACATGCGTAGTGATATGTGTAGTGACATGTGTAGTGACATGTGTAGTGATGTGTGTAGTGATGTGTGTAGTGACGTGTGTAGTGACATGTGTAGTGACATGTGTAGTGATGTGTGTAGTGATGTGTATGATGTGTGTAGTGACATGTGTAGTGACATGTGTAGTGATGTGTGTAGTGTGTGTAGTGATGTGTATGATGTGGTAGTGACATGGTAGTGATGGTAGTGATGTGTGTAGTGACATGTGTAGTGATGTGTGTAGTGATGTATGATAAAATGTGTGTAGTGATGGTAGTGGTGAGTGACTGTAGTGACTGTAGTGGTGACATGTGAGTGAGTGTGTAGTGATGTGTAGTGATGGTAGTGTGTGTATAGTGACATGTGTAGTGATGTGTGTAATGATGTGCGTAGTGACATGCGTAGTGATGTGTGTAGTGATGTGTGTAGTGACACGCATAGTGATGTGTGTAGTGACATGTGTATTGATGTGTGTAGTGACATGCATAGTGATGTGTGTAGTGATGTGTGTAGTGACATGTGTAGTGATGTGTGTAGTGATATGTGTAGTGACATGCATAGTGATGTGTGTAGTGACATGTGTAGTGATGTGTGTAGTGATGTGTGTAGTGACATGTGTAGTGATGTGTGTAGTGATGTGTGTAGTGACATGCGTAGTGATATGTGTAGTGACATGTGTAGTGACATGTGTAGTGATGTGTGTAGTGATGTGTGTAGTGATGTGTGTAGTGACATGTGTAGTGACATGTGTAGTGATGTGTGTAGTGACATGTGTAGTGATGTGTGTAGTGACATGTGTAGTGACATGTGTAGTGATGTGTGTAGTGACGTGTGTAATGATGTGTAGTTATGTGTGCAATGACTTGCATAGTGACATGTGTAGTGATGTGTGTAGTGATGTGTGTAGTGACATGTGTAGTGATGTGGGTAGTGATGTGTGTAGTGACATGTGTAGTGATGTGTGTAGTGATGTGTGTAGTGATGTGTGTAGTGACATACATAGTCATGTGTGTAGTCATGTGTGTAGTGACATGTGTAGTGATGTGTGCAATGATGTGCATAGTGACATGTGTAGTGACGTGTGTAGTGATTTGTGTAGTGACATGTGTAGTGAGGTGTGTAGTGACATGTGTAGTGATGTGTGTAGTGAAATGTGTAGTGACGTGTGTAGTGACATGTGTAGTGATGTGTCTAGTGATGTGTGTAGTGATGTGTGTAGTGATGTGTGTAGTGATGTGTGTAGTGACGTGTGTAGTGACATGTGTAGTGATGTGTGTAGTGACATGTGTAGTGACATGTGTAGTGACGTGTGTAGTGATATGTGTAGTGACATATGTAGTGACATGTGTAGTGATGTGTGTAGTGATGTGTGTAGTGATGTGTATAGTGACGTGTGTAGTGATGTGTGTAGTGATGTGTGCAGTGACATGTGTAGTGACATGAGTAGTGATGTGTGTAGTGATGTGTGTAGTGACATGCATAGTGATGTGTTGTAGTGATGTGCATAGTGACGTGTGTAGTGACATGTGTAGTGATGTGTGTAGTGACGTGCTTAGTGATGTGTGTAGTGATGTGTGTAGTGACATGTTTAGTGACATGTGTAGTGACATGCGTAGTGATGTGTGTAGTGATGTGTGAAGTGACATACATAGTGATGTGCGTATTGGTGTGTGTAGTGACATGTGTAGTGATGTGTGTAGTGATGTGCGTAGTGACATGAATAGTGATGTGTGTAGTGATGTGTGTAGTGACATGCGTAGTGATGTGTGTAGTGACATGTGTAGTGACATGCGTAGTGACATATGTAGTGATGTGTGTAGTGACATGTGTAGTGATGTGCGTAGTGGTGTGTATAGTGACATGTGTAGTGATGTGTGTAATGATGTGCGTAGTGACATGCGTAGTGATGTGTGTAGTGATGTGTGTAGTGACACGCATAGTGATGTGTGTAGTGACATGTGTATTGATGTGTGTAGTGACATGCATAGTGATGTGTGTAGTGATGTGTGTAGTGACATGTGTAGTGATGTGTGTAGTGATATGTGTAGTGACATGCATAGTGATGTGTGTAGTGACATGTGTAGTGATGTATGTAGTGATGTGTGTAGTGACATGTGTAGTGATGTGTGTAGTGATGTGTGTAGTGATGTGTGTAGTGACATGCGTAGTGATATGTGTAGTGACATGTGTAGTGACATGTGTAGTGACATGTGTAGTGATGTGTGTAGTGATGTGTGTAGTGACATGTGTAGTGACATGTGTAGTGATGTGTGTAGTGACATGTGTACTGATGTGTGTAGTGACATGTGTAGTGACATGTGTAGTGATGTGTGTAGTGATGTGTGTAGTGACATGTGTAGTGATGTGTGTAGTGGTGACGTGTGTAGTGGTGACGTGTGTAGTGGTGACGTGTGTAGTGATGTGTGTAGTGACATGTGTAGTGATGTGTGTAGTGGTGACGTGTGTAGTGGTGACGTGTGTAGTGACGTGTGTAGTGATGTGTGTAGTGGTGACGTGTGTAGTGACATGTGTAGTGGTGACGTGTGTAGTGACGTGTGTAGTGATGTGTGTAGTGGTGACGTGTGTAGTGGTGACGTGTGTAGTGACGTGTGTAGTGATGTGTGTAGTGGTGATGTGTGTAGTGATGTGTGTA
Source organism: Archivesica marissinica (assembly GCA_014843695.1). Classification (NCBI taxonomy): domain Eukaryota; kingdom Metazoa; phylum Mollusca; class Bivalvia; order Venerida; family Vesicomyidae; genus Archivesica; species Archivesica marissinica. The sequence goes on from CM026393.1 coordinate 31,689,167, forward strand.
GTGGTGATGTGTGTAGTGACATGTGTAGTGGTGACGTGTGTAGTGGTGACGTGTGTAGTGATGTGTGTAGTGGTGACGTGTGTAGTGACATGTGTAGTGATGTGTGTAGTGGTGATGTGTGTAGTGACGTGTGTAGTGATGTGTGTAGTGGTGACGTGTGTAGTGATGTGTGTAGTGGTGATGTGTGTAGTGACATGTGTAGTGATGTGTGTAGTGGTGACGTGTGTAGTGATGTGTGTAGTGGTGACGTGTGTAGTGATGTGTGTAGTGGTGACGTGTGTAGTGACGTGTGTAGTGACGTGTGTAGTGATGTGTGTAGTGATGTGTGTAGTGGTGACATGTGTAGTGACGTGTGTAGTGATGTGTGTAGTGATGTGTGTAGTGGTGACGTGTGTAGTGACGTGTGTAGTGACGTGTGTAGTGATGACGTGTGTAGTGACGTGTGTAGTGGTGACGTGTGTAGTGACGTGTGTAGTGATGATGTGTGTAGTGACGTGTGTAGTGGTGACGTGTGTAGTGATGTGTGTAGTGATGTGTGTAGTGGTGACGTGTGTAGTGGTGACATGTGTAATGATGTGTGTAGTGATGTGTGTAGTGGCGACGTGTGTAGTGACGTGTGTAGTGATGTGTGTAGTGGTGACATGTGTAGTGATGTGTGTAGTGGTGACGTATGTAGTGATGTGTGTAGTGATGTGTGTAGTGGTGACATGTGATGTGTGTAGTGGTGACGTGTGTAGTGACGTGTGTAGTGGTGACGTGTGTAGTGATGTGTGTAGTGGTGATGTGTGTAGTGACATGTGTAGTGATGTGTGTAGTGGTGACGTGTGTAGTGACATGTGTAGTGATGTGTGTAGTGGTGACGTGTGTAGTGACGTGTGTAGTGACGTGTGAAGTGGTGACATGTGTAGTGACATGTGTAGTGACGTGTGTAGTGATGTGTGTAGTGATGTGTGTAGTGATGTGTGTAGTGGTGATGTGTGTAGTGACGTGTGTAGTGATGTGTGTAGTGGTGACATGTGTAGTGATGTGTGTAGTGATGTGTGTAGTGATGTGTGTAGTGACATGTGTAGTGGTGACATGTGTAGTGACGTGTGTAGTGACGTGTGTAGTGGTGACGTGTGTAGTGGTGACGTGTGTAGTGATGTGTGTAGTGATGTGTGTAGTGAAATGTGTAGTGACGTGTGTAGTGACATGTGTAGTGATGTGTCTAGTGATGTGTGTAGTGATGTGTGTAGTGATGTGTGTAGTGATGTGTGTAGTGACGTGTGTAGTGACATGTGTAGTGATGTGTGTAGTGACATGTGTAGTGACATGTGTAGTGACGTGTGTAGTGATATGTGTAGTGACATATGTAGTGACATGTGTAGTGATGTGTGTAGTGATGTGTGTAGTGATGTGTATAGTGACGTGTGTAGTGATGTGTGTAGTGATGTGTGCAGTGACATGTGTAGTGACATGAGTAGTGATGTGTGTAGTGATGTGTGTAGTGACATGCATAGTGATGTGTTGTAGTGATGTGCATAGTGACGTGTGTAGTGACATGTGTAGTGATGTGTGTAGTGACGTGCTTAGTGATGTGTGTAGTGATGTGTGTAGTGACATGTTTAGTGACATGTGTAGTGACATGCGTAGTGATGTGTGTAGTGATGTGTGAAGTGACATGCATAGTGATGTGCGTATTGGTGTGTGTAGTGACATGTGTAGTGATGTGTGTAGTGATGTGCGTAGTGACATGAATAGTGATGTGTGTAGTGATGTGTGTAGTGACATGCGTAGTGATGTGTGTAGTGACATGTGTAGTGACATGCGTAGTGACATATGTAGTGATGTGTGTAGTGACATGTGTAGTGATGTGCGTAGTGGTGTGTATAGTGACATGTGTAGTGATGTGTGTAATGATGTGCGTAGTGACATGCGTAGTGATGTGTGTAGTGATGTGTGTAGTGACACGCATAGTGATGTGTGTAGTGACATGTGTATTGATGTGTGTAGTGACATGCATAGTGATGTGTGTAGTGATGTGTGTAGTGACATGTGTAGTGATGTGTGTAGTGATATGTGTAGTGACATGCATAGTGATGTGTGTAGTGACATGTGTAGTGATGTGTGTAGTGACATGTGTAGTGATGTGTGTAGTGATGTGTGTAGTGATGTGTGTAGTGACATGCGTAGTGATATGTGTAGTGACATGTGTAGTGACATGTGTAGTGATGTGTGTAGTGATGTGTGTAGTGATGTGTGTAGTGACATGTGTAGTGACATGTGTAGTGATGTGTGTAGTGACATGTGTACTGATGTGTGTAGTGACATGTGTAGTGACATGTGTAGTGATGTGTGTAGTGACATGTGTAGTGATGTGTGTAGTGGTGACGTGTGTAGTGGTGACGTGTGTAGTGACGTGTGTAGTGGTGACGTGTGTAGTGATGTGTGTAGTGGTGACGTGTGTAGTGACATGTGTAGTGATGTGTGTAGTGGTGACGTGTGTAGTGGTGACGTGTGTAGTGACGTGTGTAGTGATGTGTGTAGTGGTGACGTGTGTAGTGACATGTGTAGTGGTGACGTGTGTAGTGACGTGTGTAGTGATGTGTGTAGTGGTGACGTGTGTAGTGGTGACGTGTGTAGTGACGTGTGTAGTGATGTGTGTAGTGGTGATGTGTGTAGTGATGTGTGTAGTGGTGATGTGTGTAGTGACATGTGTAGTGGTGACGTGTGTAGTGGTGACGTGTGTAGTGATGTGTGTAGTGGTGACGTGTGTAGTGACATGTGTAGTGATGTGTGTAGTGGTGATGTGTGTAGTGACGTGTGTAGTGATGTGTGTAGTGGTGACGTGTGTAGTGATGTGTGTAGTGGTGATGTGTGTAGTGACATGTGTAGTGATGTGTGTAGTGGTGACGTGTGTAGTGATGTGTGTAGTGGTGACGTGTGTAGTGATGTGTGTAGTGGTGACGTGTGTAGTGACGTGTGTAGTGATGTGTGTAGTGATGTGTGTAGTGGTGACATGTGTAGTGACGTGTGTAGTGATGTGTGTAGTGATGTGTGTAGTGGTGACGTGTGTAGTGACGTGTGTAGTGACGTGTGTAGTGATGACGTGTGTAGTGACGTGTGTAGTGGTGACGTGTGTAGTGACGTGTGTAGTGATGATGTGTGTAGTGACGTGTGTAGTGGTGACGTGTGTAGTGATGTGTGTAGTGATGTGTGTAGTGGTGACGTGTGTAGTGGTGACATGTGTAATGATGTGTGTAGTGATGTGTGTAGTGGCGACGTGTGTAGTGACGTGTGTAGTGATGTGTGTAGTGGTGACATGTGTAGTGATGTGTGTAGTGGTGACGTATGTAGTGATGTGTGTAGTGATGTGTGTAGTGGTGACATGTGATGTGTGTAGTGGTGACGTGTGTAGTGACGTGTGTAGTGGTGACGTGTGTAGTGATGTGTGTAGTGGTGATGTGTGTAGTGACATGTGTAGTGATGTGTGTAGTGGTGACGTGTGTAGTGACATGTGTAGTGATGTGTGTAGTGGTGACGTGTGTAGTGACGTGTGTAGTGACGTGTGAAGTGGTGACATGTGTAGTGACATGTGTAGTGACGTGTGTAGTGATGTGTGTAGTGATGTGTGTAGTGATGTGTGTAGTGGTGATGTGTGTAGTGACGTGTGTAGTGATGTGTGTAGTGGTGACGTGTGTAGTGACGTGTGTAGTGATGTGTGTAGTGACGTGTGTAGTGACATGTGTAGTGACGTGTGTAGTGACATGTGTAGTGATGTGTGTAGTGACATGTGTAGTGACATGTGTAGTGACGTGTGTAGTGATGTGTGTAGTGACATGTGTAGTGATGTGTGTAGTGGTGACGTGTGTAGTGACGTGTGTAGTGATGTGTGTAGTGGTGACGTGTGTAGTGGTGACGTGTGTAGTGACGTGTGTAGTGATGTGTGTAGTGGTGACGTGTGTAGTGACGTGTGTAGTGACGTGTGTAGTGACGTGTGTAGCGACGTGTGTAGTGACGTGTGTAGTGATGTGTGTAGTTATGTGTGTAGTGGTGATGTGTGTAGTGATGTGTGTAGTGATGTGTGTAGTGATGTGTGTAGTGATGTGTGTAGTGATGTGTGTAGTGACGTGTGTAGTGATGTGTGTAGTGAGATGTGTAGTGACATGTGTAGTGATGTGTGTAGTGGTGACGTGTGTAGTGACATGTGTAGTGGTGACGTGTGTAGTGACGTGTGTAGTGACGTGTGTAGTGACATGTGTAGTGACGTGTGTAGTGACATGTTTAGTGACATGTGTAGTGACATGCGTAGTGATGTGTGTAGTGATGTGTGAAGTGACATGCATAGTGATGTGCGTATTGGTGTGTGTAGTGACATGTGTAGTGATGTGTGTAGTGATGTGCGTAGTGACATGAATAGTGATGTGTGTAGTGATGTGTGTAGTGACATGCGTAGTGATGTGTGTAGTGACATGTGTAGTGACATGCGTAGTGACATATGTAGTGATGTGTGTAGTGACATGTGTAGTGATGTGCGTAGTGGTGTGTATAGTGACATGTGTAGTGATGTGTGTAATGATGTGCGTAGTGACATGCGTAGTGATGTGTGTAGTGATGTGTGTAGTGACACGCATAGTGATGTGTGTAGTGACATGTGTATTGATGTGTGTAGTGACATGCATAGTGATGTGTGTAGTGATGTGTGTAGTGACATGTGTAGTGATGTGTGTAGTGATATGTGTAGTGACATGCATAGTGATGTGTGTAGTGACATGTGTAGTGATGTGTGTAGTGACATGTGTAGTGATGTGTGTAGTGATGTGTGTAGTGATGTGTGTAGTGACATGCGTAGTGATATGTGTAGTGACATGTGTAGTGACATGTGTAGTGATGTGTGTAGTGATGTGTGTAGTGATGTGTGTAGTGACATGTGTAGTGACATGTGTAGTGATGTGTGTAGTGACATGTGTACTGATGTGTGTAGTGACATGTGTAGTGACATGTGTAGTGATGTGTGTAGTGACATGTGTAGTGATGTGTGTAGTGGTGACGTGTGTAGTGGTGACGTGTGTAGTGACGTGTGTAGTGGTGACGTGTGTAGTGATGTGTGTAGTGGTGACGTGTGTAGTGACATGTGTAGTGATGTGTGTAGTGGTGACGTGTGTAGTGGTGACGTGTGTAGTGACGTGTGTAGTGATGTGTGTAGTGGTGACGTGTGTAGTGACATGTGTAGTGGTGACGTGTGTAGTGACGTGTGTAGTGATGTGTGTAGTGGTGACGTGTGTAGTGGTGACGTGTGTAGTGACGTGTGTAGTGATGTGTGTAGTGGTGATGTGTGTAGTGATGTGTGTAGTGGTGATGTGTGTAGTGACATGTGTAGTGGTGACGTGTGTAGTGGTGACGTGTGTAGTGATGTGTGTAGTGGTGACGTGTGTAGTGACATGTGTAGTGATGTGTGTAGTGGTGATGTGTGTAGTGACGTGTGTAGTGATGTGTGTAGTGGTGACGTGTGTAGTGATGTGTGTAGTGGTGATGTGTGTAGTGACATGTGTAGTGATGTGTGTAGTGGTGACGTGTGTAGTGATGTGTGTAGTGGTGACGTGTGTAGTGATGTGTGTAGTGGTGACGTGTGTAGTGACGTGTGTAGTGACGTGTGTAGTGATGTGTGTAGTGATGTGTGTAGTGATGTGTGTGTGTGATGATGTGTAGTGATGTGTGTAGTGGTGACGTGTGTAGTGACGTGTGTAGTGACGTGTGTAGTGATGACGTGTGTAGTGACGTGTGTAGTGGTGACGTGTGTAGTGACGTGTGTAGTGATGATGTGTGTAGTGACGTGTGTAGTGGTGACGTGTGTAGTGATGTGTGTAGTGATGTGTGTAGTGGTGACGTGTGTAGTGGTGACATGTGTAATGATGTGTGTAGTGATGTGTGTAGTGGCGACGTGTGTAGTGACGTGTGTAGTGATGTGTGTAGTGATGTGTGTAGTGGTGACATGTGTAGTGATGTGTGTAGTGGTGACGTATGTAGTGATGTGTGTAGTGATGTGTGTAGTGGTGACATGTGATGTGTGTAGTGGTGACGTGTGTAGTGACGTGTGTAGTGGTGACGTGTGTAGTGATGTGTGTAGTGGTGATGTGTGTAGTGACATGTGTAGTGATGTGTGTAGTGGTGACGTGTGTAGTGACATGTGTAGTGATGTGTGTAGTGGTGACGTGTGTAGTGACGTGTGTAGTGACGTGTGAAGTGGTGACATGTGTAGTGACATGTGTAGTGACGTGTGTAGTGATGTGTGTAGTGATGTGTGTAGTGATGTGTGTAGTGGTGATGTGTGTAGTGACGTGTGTAGTGATGTGTGTAGTGGTGACATGTGTAGTGACGTGTGTAGTGATGTGTGTAGTGATGTGTGTAGTGACATGTGTAGTGGTGACATGTGTAGTGACGTGTGTAGTGACGTGTGTAGTGGTGACGTGTGTAGTGGTGACGTGTGTAGTGATGTGTGTAGTGATGTGTGTAGTGATGTGTGTAGTGGTGATGTGTGTAGTGACATGTGTAGTGATGTGTGTAGTGGTGACGTATGTAGTGACGTGTGTAGTGATGTGTGTAGTGGTGACATGTGATGTGTGTAGTGGTGACGTGTGTAGTGACGTGTGTAGTGGTGACGTGTGTAGTGATGTGTGTAGTGGTGATGTGTGTAGTGACATGTGTAGTGATGTGTGTAGTGGTGACGTGTGTAGTGACATGTGTAGTGGTGACGTGTGTAGTGACGTGTGTAGTGACGTGTGTAGTGGTGACGTGTGTAGTGACGTGTGTAGTGATGTGTGTAGTGACGTGTGTAGTGACGTGTGTAGTGATGTGTGTAGTGGTGACATGTGTAGTGATGTGTGTAGTGATGTGTGTAGTGATGTGTGTAGTGATGTGTGTAGTGACATGTGTAGTGGTGACATGTGTAGTGACGTGTGTAGTGACGTGTGTAGTGGTGACGTGTGTAGTGATGTGTGTAGTGATGTGTGTAGTGACGTGTGTAGTGGTGATGTGTGTAGTGACGTGTGTAGTGACGTGTGTAGTGATGTGTGTAGTGACGTGTGTAGTGATGTGTGTAGTGACGTGTGTAGTGGTGACGTGTGTAGTGACGTGTGTAGTGACATGTCACATGATGTGTAGTGATGTATCATGACGGAAATAGTGTAGCACGTATACTAGTTACATATATACTTGACGGCACTAAATACGCAACATTTTTGTACATACTCTATATTGCAAATATATTTCTAGCGATACACTTTAACTGGGAATTATTACATGAAACTGTGAGAAATGGATTATTTTAGGTGATTGTCTAGTGCATAGACTGGTTTAATGAAATTAATAACTATATGCGTTGAAATTCAATGTTGATTATTAAATATTCTGATGTATATGGTTGTGTTTCTATTGCGTTTAAGTTAATATTATTAATATTCTTATAATAGTCTTAAAATCAGATACGTTGTTTTCTTTTGAAACAGTGTTGGACACTCGTTTCAATATGTTCCGGCCAACTTGGCCTGTACTTGAGAATAAGGTACCGGCCAAGATGAAATTGTACAGGCCAATTTTCTTAAGAATTAGTTCCGGCCATAAATAAATGGTACAGGCCAGTGAATGTGGTTCTGTCCGGTGGCTTTGCCACCGGATGCATGTGCCGCAGGCAATTGTCATGCTAGGGGGGTCCGGGAGCATGCCCCCCCACGAAATTTGTTTTAAGTAGACACAAAATGGTGCATTCTGGTGGACTTTGGGGTAAAATCAACCTCTTTTTTTATCTTAAATTTTGTCACTTGTTTAGATAATTGTTCTTCAAAATTGCTATGTAAGTAGCTGTTTAACTAAGGGGGGTTGATTTTGAATAATTTTTAGGACTGTCCCCATTCAACTTCTTATCTTTTTTTATTAAAAACCTTTCCATGTTATGTTTTTGTCTTGTGGTTTCAGGATTAGCAGAATTATTCTGCTTGGAAACTAAACCTATTGCAGTAGCGGGCATTTCCTGACATATGACGTACTTACGTATCTGTATCATCTTAAACGTTTTCGTTGTAACAAGTAAAAGCGTCTCGTCAATGAACAAGTACTCGGTGATCTTGTACATTTTATCCCTGCAGAAAGGTCCATATAATCTGCTGTCAAAATTTGTTGCGTCACAGAAAACGCATTCAATGATTCTCATTGCGTCTCTGGCCATTTCATTGCATCAAACCCGCAAGAAACGCACAGTGAGAAAACACTGCATTATCAAATTCTGGTGTACAGAACTATCTGTGCTAATGAGTTGTAGGATTAAAGACCGCCATTTAATCCAATTATCCGTAATTAAAATGTCACCAACTTCTCAACACCCCATGCAATCAAGTGCCAAACAGCTGATTTCCAATAAACAAACGCTTGTCATCATCGCACGCATGACCGCACACACGACCTTCACTTTCATGGATTTTCGGCCGATTAAGTTTCTTGAACAATGTTATTTTGCCGATATTTATGGCATGCGCAAAGGATTTTCGCCAACTGAAGATTTTTGGAGCCAGGTTTAATTTTTATTCGCATTTGTCGCCCGACAGCGGGAACCCTGCCCCACGATTGACCGTGGCTCATGCTCAAGGCCGTAGCTTACAAGCGGAATCCCGAAACAGGTTTTCCCGAAATGACGTCATAACCGGAAACCAAAATGGAGGCACAGAATATTTGATATTTTGTTAATTCGATGAGAAAAAGCACCTAAAATGGCGAAGATACTGTGTGTCCTGGTTCAGGCGAGTATGAACTTCAACAAACTTGCCAAGGGCTATCAAATACGACATCGTACCATCTCACATACTATGTGAGATGGTACGATGGTCGCCAGATCGGACAGGTGGGTTTTCTCCGGGTACTCCGGTTTCCTCCCACATGAATGACCACATATACGCTTACATCCGAGCCAACGAGAGTGATTAATATAAGTTGTTCAAACTTGCTTCGCAATCGTTGTAAAATAAATAAAGTATAAAAAATAAAAAAAATAAGACATCTCGCCACGATGTCGTGTGCGTAGTAAAAGTTTCTCGCCAGTCTAAAAACGTTATCGCCATGGCGAGTGCCCAACGCTGTGAAACCATCATAAAACCTAACAAATACAAAAGAATTCGCCGCTGGATGTGTGAATAAACCATGCTGTGGTTGCATCCACGGCAGGTGTTAATTAACCTGATATTGTCCTCAAAAAGGCCGCCAGCTCAGTCACACTATTGGAAATCCTTTAATCATTCTGAGAATAAGATAACTGCTAGGTGTAATCTAGGTTTAACATATTCTGGTACAATATCAATCTGAATAATCATTTGAAAAAGAAACACCATTCAATGGAAAGCAGTTTCTTAAAGTGACAATAGCTTCATTTGTGAAAACGCCGATGAATGTACAGTACTGAACGAGCCATATTTGCATGGCCATACAGGAATAAATTAGGTTAATTTGGCATATCTTATGAGAATTTGAGGGATTTTGATAGAATTATATCAAATATTCGAATACCTTCTCGACCGAATATTCGAATAGCAAAATCGCTATTCGTTGCCCTCCCTAGTTTAAGTATATAAGTTATAACAAGTTCTATTATGGGAACTATTTCCATGTTATATATATTTTAATCTTCTCCCCCCCCCCCGGATGCATAGATTCCCGGTGTGGACTAGTCGACGCTGAGGTCCCAGATTAGTTTGTCCGGAAGTACAGTTCCCGGAGACGCAGTGTTTGTTTTTTCACATTGTTTTATATATATGTATGTTCCATTAATGTCAAACACCTTACAGGGACGTATACATGTTTTCCTGGGCAAGCTTAGCCGACCTAAGTGGTTAACCAGTACTAAGCAATGTGTGTGAGGTGTCTTGCTCAATGACACTACATACGTGGCCTGACCAAGTATCGAACCCTGTTTATCGTTATCTGCCATTCAAACTGACGTATCCTTTGTATTCGTCAATCATTTCATTTTATGTAAATAACCATCTTTTCACGTACTTATTCATATTGTGTTGGTTATGTCTAATAGATTATTGTGATCAAGCTTGCCAGCCCATCCTGTTATAGGGAACATCGGTTAAGAGGTACGAATCGGGAGATTCCCGATGAAATCGAGAGTGTTGGCAGGTCTATTAATGCGTTATTGGTATACTGGTGTATCAAGTGAACAGAACGTCGGACTAAAACGCTTACCTCCATCGTCTTCCTCGGTCCAGCCTCCAGTATCTGGAATATCTCCGAGCATTCTGGTGCTGAGCGGCAATAGCTGAGGACGATATCCTCTCCTAATCCATCTTCTGACCAGCTCTTCACAGCTCCCAAAAACTTCTCAATTCCTGCAAAATAGAAGCACCATCATTACTATATTGTTTAAGTCTATGAAAATCATATGCTATTGCTTTTAGAACACTTTGTTGTGAGCCAGGCCACGGGCATTTCAGATTTTTTCTACATGAGACTGAATTCAGTTGTTGCGTATTGTATCAGAATTGGGGGGGGGGGGGATAGATTACATAAAAAGGTTGTATGTTCTTGTCTGTTTTGTTGCTTTACCAGGGTTCCTTCTGTCTGAAACTTTGTCTGCGCCACTTCTGTCGCCAATTGAAAAATACTGAAGCCAGTTTGAAAAACTTGGAGCCAACTAAGAGCCATATAGTTCACAGATAAATATTTGAAGCCATGTATGTATTTAACAAAATATGTTATTCCAAAAAAAAAGAAAATTAAAAAAAAAAGTTGTACCAAATATTTTCGCAAAATCACAAATTTAGTGCCAGTATTTGTTTTTTGTCGCAATTGGCGCCATTGGTGACCGACAGCAAGAACCCTGTTTTTTATGCAAGGAACATATTTTCTTATATATACATGTACAGTCAAACCTGTCTTAAGCAGAGACCCATTCCAGAGTCTCCGCTGGTTCTTTTACATGCATGGTGTACAGTAACGACACGAGACCTCTGTTTAAAGTCCCATCTCAAAGACTGTTAATTTTATAAGGGTCACACGGGGGATCGAACCTGCGATCCCTGCCCGTCAATTAGACTGTATTACTCTATTTGTAAGATCAGGATTTTATGAGTAAACGTGGTCATCACTTGTCTTTGTTGAATAGAGACAAATCTAGACAATTTTTTGCATTTGCACCTACGAGCCTGCACAGAACCATTCATTTGTGTTTGAATAATAATTGCACATCAAGGAAAATTAAACAAACAGTTATACAGTATTCAGCAACATTTTATTTGAGATGGATCTGTAGTCCAGTGGTTAACAGATGGGACATTAAACCAAGGTCTTGTGACAAGTTGTGTCGGTGTTTTACACCGTGCACGTAAAAGCACCAGAGAAGACTTTGGAATGGGTCTCTGTCTGTATCAATGCTCTATCCTACAAAATTTAAAATGACTAATCTCTTCAGGAGGTGTCATTAATATGGGCAACCGGTATCGACGATAAATAAACGTAAAACACACAAGATAAAAAATACAATGAAATACGAAACGTTGCCATCCCTATTTTAAACAAACAATGTTACCGATCAGTACAGGTATGATTCAGCGTCGATTTGTCACAAAAGGTTAAATATCATTCGTGCCGGATCACCGCCACGGCAGTTAATTCTGTCCGCCAGAGATTATTGTCACTAGACATGTCTCTGTCCGTCTTCAGTTTGCTTCGCAAGAAGTTTGATTAATCGGTCTGTACTAGCGTATATGAACTGTCAAAAGACACACGCCAACCCCCACCTGAAATAATGAGCCTGAAAAAAGTTTATAAACAGGCTGTAAACGGTTTGCCTTAATAGCGCAAAGTGCGAAAAGTTGATGACTTGCGCAAAGTTGCGCAAAGTGGGTATAGCTCTAGTCACTTGCGAAAAGTTGATTATTCGGTGCGAAAAGTTGATGACTAAAGTCACTTGCGAAAAGTTGGTATGAACTTGAAGTGAGAATAGCTAGTCAACTGCGGTAAGTTGATTAATGTCGAACCCCTCGTGGGGATGTACACATGTAATCCGTGTAATTTCTTGACAGAAAAGACTATCATAATCAGTCCCAGAATTTTCATAGTTTTTCTTTTGAATTACCAGATATTGGTTCGAAAATATTTGAGACGAACATTCACAAAAAAGATTTACCAGTAAATATTGTGCTAGAATCTTTTAAATGGAATTTGAATTCAATCTCATTGAACGGCACTTCTTTCAATTTCTTATTCTGCGAAGCTGCTTCGTCGGACGGTCTTGTGTTCTTTCTTTTGAACGCTTTTCTATGACTATCGCTTCCAAATTGGGATTTCATGGGCGCAGACATTTTGACTACACGTTGTTTCATTTGAGCGCTTGATTTTTGTTTCAAGCTGTTTTACATAAACGTCCAGATTACAGAGACTTTTCAAAACACAAAATCTCGTGACGTTTATCACATTTATGACATCATACATTTGGCTGTCACTTGAGGAAGAGTCACACTTGCAAAATATCATTTGTGTTGTAATCGTTTTTCTCTTCACCAAGACTCATAGAAGAAACACCATTTGTTTTCTGGAGGCAGAAATATGGACAGTATCCTTTTAAAAGAAGAATTATGTGTTGTGTTAACCATGTTTTTTCAGTTTTCATGTGATATTGGTTTGTTTACATTTTTCAGTGTTCAGTGTTCAACTTCATGCTTTGTCAAAAGTGACAGCTAGTGTGGACATATATCATTCTGTTCATGTGTGTTGTAATATGTCTGTGTTAATCCTAATTGTGGTAGCGCGTTCAGGTGTGAGACGCCCAAGGTACACGCCCTACTGTAGCTGCTGTGAATGAGCTCTTACACTTAATTGTACATCGAGTCGTGATTGACTCTCTTTCTGGGGTTACATCGGGATTGAGTGTCTCAGTGATATGTGAGAAAGTTGTCATTTGCTTGTGGAAGTTGGAGAATTGAGTATGTATGTATGTTCCTTTGATGTCAAATCCCTCTCAAGGACCTACGTCACCTAGACATGTTTTCCTGGACAGGTTTACCGACCTAAGCCATTAACCAGTAGTAAGCAATGTGTGTGAGGTGCCTTGCTCAATGACACTACATACGTGGCCTGTCCGAGTATCGGACCCATGACCGCTTGATTCCAAATCCGATACTCTACCACTGGACGCCACACCAGTATGGGTTTCTAACCAGGAAATGAGGTTGGTCTCCACCACAACAGACTGACTGTACAGACTAACAGAGTGGTCCCTGTACAAATGACTTTGTACAGATTGGGCCCTGTACAAAGGGAGAACTTGAACATTTCTGAAACATTTGAAACTTCAAGATAATGAGATTTTTAAGGCATACAATGAAGAAATTGTTGAGTCATGAATATAAATGAGCTGGATGTTGTAGTAAAGCATTTTATTGATAAATTGGGTTTCTTGGTTACACAAAATTTGAAAGAAATAACACAGGTTGTATTCACTAACTAGTATATTATCATGTGACTAGTGGCTATATAGGCATCAGGAGAAAATGAGAGTCCCTCTCAAAACAGTTAATACTGGTCTAAAGTCACTTATCTCAAATATAGAGTTAGCCTTCAATCCAGGAATATTTATGAGAGAACATGATGATAACATCCCCAGATAAAACAATTCCAAAGAATACACACTCCATGCTCCATAATATATGAGGGTAGCTCATATATAACAACACAAGAAGCAATGGCTATATTTGATATATCATTATTCACTGATGATAGACACAAATCGCTGTTGCCCATCAGTAAAGTCAAGAAATAAATACTGGTGCTATTCAAAATTACAACACTATGTTCAATTTTATTTATAGAGTGGTGGAACCTATGCTCGGCATATTCCTATGCTCGGCATATTTGTCCATTTGCATCCGTATTTAAAATATTTATATAGTTCTAGGTTAATTTCGCTGACAGAGCTGAAGCCTTGCTCAATAGCATTCCATTGCGTGAATCTGTAGCCTGATGCAACTGTCAGGTGACTGGTCCAGCAGACTAATATAAACAAACAAATCATTGGGAGAATATTTCCACCGAAACTGATACGCGTTGTATTCATGAGCAATTCAGGTAGCTATCCGAATTTAAAAAATCTACACCTAACCCGAAAAATAGTGTCTATACCATTTCTGATTAAGACCAATAAGTGTTTTTATTCAATGATGTACTATATCAAAATAAGCTATTCAACAAATTATGGTGGATACATAAAAAAGAACAAGTACGCCATGCATAGGTGCTCTGAAGTCTTGAATTCCCCATATAAACGGGTGCCGACCCGACACTATTGCGATAGCTGTATTGAGCAGCAAGGTCACGCGATGAAGCTAAAACTGTCAACAAGAGTTTTTTGAAAGTTGTTTTCACGACTTAAGAAAATAATAATATACGACAAGAGCAATTAACATTTTATACTGGTCATTATATGTGGGATTTATGGCGAGCATAGGTTCCACCACTCTATGGGAAAAAACAACATTTTCCTGCAGCTCAAAATAGGCAGAATTTCCCCCAAGTCATCATCTAGTTCTAGCTAAAAGATGTGGAACTGGTGCAACACAGAATTGCCAAATTGGCCTCTGTTGTGGGACAGTAACGTATAACATTTACATGCATGTCAACTCTGGATGACCCAAATCATCAGGACTGTACACCCACCCACCACTTGTAACCTCGTTCAATTTCTCCTTTCTGCTACCTGACTGAAGTCACATTAACATACAAAAGCTTCCAATGACAGCATAACTCAATGCACACAACTAAAACCAGAATTGTGCTTCAATAACAAAGTATGTGTGTATTGTAATGTGTACACTGCGCAAAGACAATGGGGAGTTCGTATTTAGTAGAGTGTCATTGTGGGGAGGCAGAGTCAACATTCTTACCCTGAACGTACCCTGACCAGCCACACCAACCATTTAGGTCCAAATCTGTTTAATTTCCTGTCACTATCAACCTAAATCATGTATTAACCCTTTCAACACCACATACCTCTAAATAGGCTTACAAAAAGTGTAGATCCAGATGAGCCGGCTCGTGACGAGCCGTCTCATCAGGATCTGCACTTTTTGCCAGTGATATGACTAGTTTTAGACATAATTACCCATTTTGATAAATGAACTTGTCCAAATGTGATTTTCTGATTCATTTATTGGTTTATGAATATCATGGACCAGTCCATGTGAGTTACTTGGTGTTGAATGGGTTAATCCTTAACTTTAAAACAGAGCATTTATTTAACCTGAAGTTTGCAGCTAAAGACTTGGAAAGAAATGCAAAGAAATGTGAAAAATCTGAGAGGGAAGAAAAAGGTAAACTGAAAAAGGTAATGATTTAAATTTTTGCATTGGTCCTTATCATACTACAAACTAGCCTGTGCAATGATACAGACAGAGACCCATTCCTGAGTCTCCTCTGGTTCTTTTACGTGCACGGTGTACAGTAGCCTGGGAACCAGCGTCGATATATTTTGCCTGGTCAGTCAAATAAATAGATTTCAACACCGAGACTATTAATTGGGCCGTATTGAGTTTCTGATCATTTTGCCAGAAGTTAAAAAGTGAAAAATCGACAGACTGGAACCCAGGCTAATTACAAACATGTGAGACACAGTATCTCCAATTACTAGTATGCATTATAATCTGTTTGGATTTATTGCTGTTATGTGTACATGCAGGGTTCCAGGGCTCCAAGAAAATTAAAATGAAGGAGATAAGCCCAGGGCTTGTCTGGTCAAAAAAAGGACAGGCCCTGATTTTTTTTCAACAGACCTGGATTTTATCAATCATCTTTCAATCCTGCAAGTAGGCCTACACCATAACGTTTTATCAATAATATTATGCTTGGGCAAGCACATTATTCGAGGTCATACCACAACTAGTGTGATTGAGTGTCCTGATGTATATATTTGCACATTTGCAGCTGCTATCTAATCTGTAATCCACCTAATTAGCGAGTGTCGACATGCACGTAAAGGGCTGGAATCTTCACACATTTTGCACGGCACAGCGTTTAAGATTTTAAGTCATTATTTCAGTAATTCAGCAACTTTTTTAGACCAGCCCGACCACAGGCACAAGACACAATTTTATTTTTTTGTTTGCCCTATGGTCATATAGTAAGTAATGTTTAGGGCCAAAAAAAATGGTTGCCTTGGCCTGTGAGCTTGACAGGCTCGTGATATTTTCAATGATATAAGCCCATCAGGCTCACAGGCACACGCCAACAACTTTATTATATTTTGAAAGGCCTCAGGCTATCCACCTCTTGGAGCCCTGGGTTCACTGTTAGGCCTACATTCCTGTACCGGCTTGCACCCTGGCTTCTATGTATATCACTTTATAGTTTATATGGTAGTAGTCAGTTTTATTGATGACCACTTGCCTAGATGTCCCTCCTTGCATATTGACAATATCACTTAACTCTTTCAACACCAAGTAACTGACATGGACTGGTCCATGATATTCTTAGACCAATAAATGAATAAGAAAAAGATGGGTAATTTTGTCTAAAATTAGTAATACTACTTGCAAAAAGTGCAGATCCTGATGAGACGACTCGTCACGAGCCGGCTCATCTGGATCTACACTTTTTGTAAGCCTATAAATAGAGGTCTGTGGTGTTGAAAGGGTTAATCTGTGTGCTCTACATCTCATCTAAAGGACTACTTGTAAGCCTTCTCTAATGAACAGTCAGCATTAGCCAGTAGTAGTATATGTGCTTTGTTTAATAATATTTTATTGCATTCATCAATCCGTAGTACGCACTACATGTATATACATGTAAGAATAATACAATCAATTATAGTATTATGATGAAAAATGGCTGCCACCAATATATTACAAGTACAATCAAACCTGTCTTAAGCAGCCAGCAATGGGAAAGTGGCTGCTTAGCATATTGGGAACCTGGAAACTGCATGGCTGCTTCATGGAGGTGACCACCAACACAGGTGTGACTATAATAAGTGAGCAATAACAGGCACCAATAGTTTGCATGTGATTTGTATGAAACGGCATGTACCAATAGTTACAGGTGATTAGTATGAAACTGAATGTACCAATAGTCTACATGTGATTTGTATGAAACGGCATGTACCAATAGTTTGCATGTGATTTGTATGAAACGGCATGTACCAATAGTTTGCATGTGATTTGTATGAAATGGCATGTACCAATAGTTTGCATGTGATTTGTATGAAACGGCATGTACCAATAGTTTACATGTGATTTGTATGAAACGGCATGTACCAATAGTTTACATGTGATTTGTATGAAACAGAATGTACCAATAGTTTGCATGTGATTTGTATGAAACGGCATGTACCAATAGTTTACATGTGATTTGTATGAAACGGCATGTACCAGTAGTTTACATGTGATTTGTATGAAACGGCATGTACCAATAGTTTACATGTGATTTGTATGAAACGGCATGTACCAATAGTTTACATGTGATTTGTATGAAACGGCATGTACCAATAGTTTACATGTGATTTGTATGAAACGGCATGTACCAATAGTTTACATGTGATTTGTATGAAACGGCATGTACCAATAGTTTACATGTGATTTGTATGAAACGGCATGTACCAATAGTTTACATGTGATTAATAAGACTATATTTTATTATTTTCAGGCGATACAAAAGGGCAACATGGACGGTGCTAAGATCCATGCCGAGAGTGCAATCCGACAAAAGAACCAGGCTCTAAACTACCGACGAATGAGTGCCAGGATAGATGCCGTATCCGCGAGAGTACAGACAGCCCTTACAATGCAGAAGGTAAGAGTGCCAGGGTAGATGCAGTATCTGTGAGAGTACAGACAACCCTTACAATGCAGAAGGTAAGAGTGCCAGGATAGATGCAGTATCTGTGAGAGTACAGACAGCCCTTACAATGCAGAAGGTAAAGTGCCAGGATAGATGCAGTATCTGTGAGAGTACAGACAGCCCATACAATGCAGAAGGTAAGAGTGCCAGGATAGATGCAGTATCTGTGAGAGTACAGACAGCCCTTACAATGCAGAAGGTAAGAGTGCCAGGATAGATGCAGTATCTGTGAGAGTACAGACAGCCCTTACAATGCAGAAGGTAAGAGTGCCAGGATAGATGCAGTATCTGTGAGAGTACAGACAGCCCTTACAATGCAGAAGGTAAGATTGCCAGGGTAGATGCAGTATCTGTGAGAGTACAGACAGCCCTTACAATGCAGAAGGTAAGATTTCCAGGGTAGATGCAGTATCTGTGAGAGTACAGACAGCCCTTACAATGCAGAAGGTAAGATTGCCAGGGTAGATGCAGTATCTGTGAGAGTACAGACAGCCCTTACAATGCAGAAGGTAAGAGTGCCAGGATAGATGCAGTATCTGTGAGAGTACAGACAGCCCTTACAATGCAGAAGGTAAGAGTGCCAAGGTAGATGCAGTATCTGTGAGAGTACAGACAGCCCTTACAATGCAGAAGGTAAGATTGCCAGGGTAGATGCAGTATCTGTGAGAGTACAGACAGCCCTTACAATGCAGAAGGTAGACCCGTATCACATGTGCTCATGTTAAGCGATTAATGCAGTGGTTAGCACACTTCTCACCAAATGAACCCAGATTCGATCCTCGGACCAGGAAGTATGTAAAATGGTACGGTGGTTGCAAGATAGGATAGGTGCGTTTTCTCATCTTACATGGCTAGGAGAACAATAGGTTTACTACCTAGTGTAGCGTAGTCGAGATATTTCTTATTGAAATACAACAACGCTGATCGTATAGTGGTTTATTAATGAGGATACACACAAAGTATCTATCTAGACAAGTTAATCATTATTTCCACACATTGCATTACTTTAAATCCGAAATTAAATCAGTCATAATATGTAACATCAATCACATGATTGTTCAGTTTTCAGTAATAGAATTAAAATGAATCTCCCTCTCAAAGTGCCGCTCTCCATCTATATAGTTTCCTCCAGCAAAATGGCCAACTACTTTGACACAAGAATCAGATACCAATGAAAACCAGTTTTATATCTAATTAGGCAACTCCAGTCTGGTATTTTGAAAGTGTTAATTACAGAATATGCTGCCAATTCACACGGGATGGGAACGGATTGCTATTGTTTGTGTTACTAGCTAAACTGGGCACCTTATTTATGGTTTCTGTCAAGACATGTTTATCGAACTTGGGTGCAACCGAACGATCGTGACGGAAACTGCACGAGTTGCTGCGCTTCCCAGACTATTTCTTGGACCAATATCAAATGTACTCTGGAGAAGATTATATCTCATACTGCTTACAGTGCATTTTCACAGATACAAAATTCAATAGTGTAGTAATAGTAACACACACAGCAATAGTATAGTACATGTACATGCTTGTGAACTTATTCAAGCTAAATAATGAGACAAAGCATCATTAGAAATCAATATAGTTAATTGTAATCACATTGATTAAAACCATCTTGTAAACAGTCATTATGTTACACTAGTGGTCTATGGTTAGTGTTATGTGTCTATTAAAAAAAATGATGTTGCTATAAATTCTGTTTATGTGGCTAGGTACCGGTAGGTGGGTTTTCTCCATATATCCATATATAAACAATTGCAACAACCTAACGTTGCATCCATTAGTTATCATTCCTAAGGCCAAAACACTGACCCGCATGACTACTCTACATGAAATATTCTAAGTTATGTCATAAAACATGGTTTTATTTAATAAAAGTGCTTGAAAATAATGAAAAATGTCCTTGAATAGTTTATATTCGTTTATATATAATACATATTTATTTCAGGTGACTGGGTCAATGGCCGGTGTTGTCAAGTCCATGGAATCTGCGATGAGATCTATGAACTTAGAGAAGGTAGTTCTACTTGCTTAATACAAAATAACATGTACTATATTATCCGGCATTATTCATGGGTGTTATGGTCCCGCATCCACTACAGTGATATCTGTCTCATGAAAATTGTGCCGCTTCATTATGGCTGTCGGACGACAGCACAATAAGGTCACCTTCTAATGACCCGCAGGTTAAAGGTTAACGTTGCACTTGTAGTGGGGATAGTTTGCCACATATCTTACCTATCCAAATACATGGTTGCCTTGTACCTTCTGTGCAGGTTCATTGCTAGCCATTCATCCTGTGATGATATTATTATACTATGTTTAATATTTAAATTACATTGTATGTTTTCAAACATTTCCATGCATAGCAAATGTTTTTAAGTTGTTACAGTGTTTGTAATTGTCTGTATGACTGTGTTGATAGAATTATCTGTATGACTGTGTTGATAGAATAGTCTGTATGACTGTGTTGATACAATTGTCTGTATGACTGTGTTGATACAATTGTCTGTATGACAGTGTTGGTAGAATTGTCTGTATGACTGTTGATACAATTGTCTGTATGACAGTGTTGATACAATTGTCTGTATGAATGTTGATATAATTGTCTGTATGACTGTTGATACAATTGTCTGTATGTGTTGATACAAGTGTCTGTATGACTGTTGGTAGAATTGTCTGTATGACTGTGTTGGTAGAATTGTCTGTATGACTGTGTTGGTAGAATTGTCTGTATGACTGTTGATACAATTGTCTGTATGTGTTGATACAATTGTCTGTATGACTGTGTTGGTAGAATTGTCTGTATGACTGTTGATACAATTGTCTGTATGTGTTGATACAATTGTCTGTATGACTGTGTTGATACAATTGTCTGTATGACTGTGTTGATACAATTGTCTGTATGACTGTGTTGGTAGAATTGTCTGTATGGGTTGGTAGAATTGTCTGTATGTGTTGGTATAATTGTCTGTATGACTGTTGATACAATTGTCTGTATGACTGTGTTGGTAGAATTGTCTGTATGACTTGATACAATTGTCTGTATGTGTTGATACAATTGTCTGTATGACTGTGTTGGTAGAATTGTCTGTATGACTGTTGATACAATTGTCTGTATGTGTTGATACAATTGTCTGTATGACTGTGTTGATACAATTGTCTGTATGACTGTGTTGATACAATTGTCTGTATGACTGTGTTGGTAGAATTGTCTGTATGGGTTGGTAGAATTGTCTGTATGTGTTGGTATAATTGTCTGTATGACTGTTGATACAATTGTCTGTATGACTGTGTTGGTAGAATTGTCTGTATGACTTGATACAATTGTCTGTATGTGTTGATACAATTGTCTGTATGACTGTGTTGGTAGAATTGTCTGTATGACTGTTGATACAATTGTCTGTATGTGTTGATACAATTGTCTGTATGACTGTGTTGATACAATTGTCTGTATGACTGTGTTGATATAATTGTCTGTATGTGTTGATACAATTGTCTGTATGTGTTGATAGAATTGTCTGTATGACAGTGTTGATACAATTGTCTGTATGTGTTGATACAATTGTCTGTATGACTGTGTTGGTAGAATTGTCTGTATGACTGTTGATACAATTGTCTGTATGTGTTGATACAATTGTCTGTATGACTGTGTTGATACAATTGTCTGTATGACTGTGTTGATACAATTGTCTGTATGACTGTGTTGGTAGAATTGTCTGTATGTGTTGGTAGAATTGTCTGTATGACTGTGTTGGTAGAATTGTCTGTATGACTGTGTTGGTAGAATTGTCTGTATGACTGTGTTGGTAGAATTGTCTGTATGACTGTGTTGGTAGAAGTGTCTGTATGACTGTGTTGGTAGAATTGTCTGTATGACTGTGTTGGTAGAAGTGTCTGTATGACTGTGTTGGTATAATTGTCTGTATGACTGTGTTGATACAATTGTCTGTATGACTGTGTTGGTAGAATTGTCTGTATGACTGTGTTGGTAGAATTGTCTGTATGACTGTGTTGGTAGAATTGTCTGTATGACTGTGTTGGTAGAAGTGTCTGTATGACTGTGTTGGTAGAATTGTCTGTATGACTGTGTTGGTAGAATTGTCTGTATGTGTTGATACAATTGTCTGTATGTGTTGATAGAATTGTCTGTATGACAGTGTTGATACAATTGTCTGTATGACTGTGTTGATATAATTGTCTGTATGTGTTGATACAATTGTCTGTATGTGTTGATACAATTGTCTGTATGACAGTGTTGATACAATTGTCTGTATGACTGTGTTGATATAATTGTCTGTATGACTGTTGATACAATTGTCTGTATGACTGTTGGTAGAATTGTCTGTATGTGTTGATACAATTGTCTGTATGACTGTGTTGGTAGAATTGTCTGTATGACTGTGTTGGTAGAATTGTCTGTATGACTGTGTTGGTAGAATTGTCTGTATGACTGTGTTGGTAGAAGTGTCTGTATGACTGTGTTGGTAGAATTGTCTGTATGACTGTGTTGGTAGAATTGTCTGTATGTGTTGATACAATTGTCTGTATGTGTTGATAGAATTGTCTGTATGACAGTGTTGATACAATTGTCTGTATGACTGTGTTGATATAATTGTCTGTATGTGTTGATAAAATTGTCTGTATGTGTTGATAGAATTGTCTGTATGACAGTGTTGATACAATTGTCTGTATGACTGTGTTGATACAATTGGCTGTATGACTGTGTTGGTAGAAGTGTCTGTATGACTGTGTTGGTAGAATTGTCTGTATGACTGTGTTGGTAGAAGTGTCTGTATGACTGTGTTGGTATAATTGTCTGTATGACTGTGTTGATACAATTGTCTGTATGACTGTGTTGGTAGAATTGTCTGTATGACTGTGTTGGTAGAAGTGTATGTATGACTGTGTTGGTAGAATTGTCTGTATGACTGTGTTGGTAGAATTGTCTGTATGACTGTGTTGGTAGAATTGTCTGTATGACTGTGTTGGTAGAATTGTCTGTATGACTGTGTTGGTAGAATTGTCTGTATGACTGTGTTGGTAGAATTGTCTGTATGACTGTGTTGGTAGAATTGTCTGTATTTTTGGTAGAATTGTCTGTATGACTGTGTTGGTAGAATTGTCTGTATTTTTGGTAGAATTGTCTGTATGACTGTGTTAATACAATTGTCTGTATGACTGTGTTGATACAATTGTCTGTATGTGTTGGTACTATTTTGGGGAGTTTAGAGGAACAGTATAATGTGGCAAATGAGAGCCTGTTGCTATGGAGACACTAACCCAGATGTGCCACTTGTGTAAGACTTATTGTCCAGCTTGCTCGATAATAGCCCAGCTTGGTCAATAATAGTCCAGCTTGCTCGATAATAGCCCAGCTTGCATGATAATAGTCCAGCTTGCACGATAATAGCCCAGCTTGCACGATAATAGCCCAGCTTGCACGATAATAGCCTGGCTGGCTCAATAATAGTCCAGCTTGCTCGATAATAGCCCAGCTTGCACGATAATAGTCCAGCTTGCACGATAATAGTCCAGCTTGCTCGATAATAGCCCAGCTTGCACGATAATAGCCCAGCTTGCTCGATAATAGCCCAGCTTGCTCGATAATAGTCCAGCTTGCACGATAATAGTCCAGCTTGCTCGATAATAGTCTGGCTGGCTGGATAATAGTCCAGCTCGCTCGATAATAGTCCAGCTTGGTCGATAATAATCTGGCTTGCTCAATAATAGTCCAGCTTGCTCGATAATAGTCTGGCATTGCTCGATAATAATCTGGCTTGCTCAATAATAGTCCAGCTTGCTCGATAATACCCTGGCTGGCTCGATAATAGTCCAGCTCGCTCGATAATAGTCTGGCATTGCTCGATAATAATCTGGTTTGCTCGATAATAGCCTGGCTGGCTCAATAATAGCCTGGCTGGCTCAATAATAGTCTGGCTGGCTGGTTAATAGCCTTGCTGGCTCGATAATCATGTGGCTTGCTCCACAATGATTTGTCCTACACGACAATATAATTTATTTAGAATTATGTTGTTTATTGCTTACAGGTATCACAATTAATGGATCGGTTTGAGACACAGTTTGAGAATCTGGATGTACAATCACAGGTTATGGAAAATACAATGTGTAATTCTTCAACATTATCAACACCACAGGGACAAGTAGATAGTCTAATGCAGGAGGTAGCAGATGAAGCTGGGTAAATATCTAGGTCATGTATTGTGTTATCTGTGTATAACAATATCACAGGGGCAAGTAGATAGATAAATGTTTTAAATCATTTAAATATTTTTGAGTACAGCAGTCAGAAATTGGCAATCTGACCGAGTATCTTGTAGTTATTTTGCCCTTAATGGGGGGGGGATATTGTTTTTAGCATTGCCATCTGTCTGTCCGCACCTATAAATTGGTACTGACGTGGCTATGAGAACAATAGGTTTACTGCCTAGTGATCTATTGTTAGGGTTATGTGTCTATTAAAAAAATTATGTTGCTATAAATTCTGTTTACCAGTATGTGGCTATAGAGAACAAAGGAATGGCCACTTAACCCTTTCAACACCGCAGACCTCTAAATTGGCTTACAAAAAAGTGTAGATCCAGATGAGCCGGCTCGTGACGAGCCGTCTCATCAGGATCTGCACTTTTTTCAAGTAATATAACTATTTTTAGAGAAAAAAAATTACCCATTTTGATAAATGAACTGATCCAAATGTAATTTTGTTATTAATTTATTGGTCTAAAAATATCATGGACCAGTCCATGTCAGTTACTTGGTGTTGAATGGGTTAATATACAAGTGTGGGTATGTCCATCTGTCAGCTTTATCATGTCCACGCTTCATCTCCATAACCCCTTGTTGGATTTTCACCAAACTTGGCAGGAAGCATCGGCATGATGTCTTGTTGTGCATATTGTTCCGGTTTGTTGATTTTGTGCGGATTTATGGTCATTTGGACATACATTGTATTGATAAAAACATTTTAATTCTTGAGACCTCTGACATATAGCTTTAGCAAGATGGGTTATGTGTAAATATATTGATTGGTAAATATTGATAAAGATTGCTGTCTCTGAAACCACGTGTCACACAAATTATTCATGGATGACATGTTCTCAAGTTTAATCAGACTACGCCTTGAAAACCATGTCAGCCATTCCTTTAACAAACAACTTGTCCAGCTTTGAAACAATTTTACCTGCTTTGGTACTACTACCAACACTTTGCTGGGTGTATGACCCACATTTAGTGATATCTCTAGATGTTAGTTTATACAAATTTATTTTAGCATGATTGCGAAAAAAGTTATTTCAACATATATTAATCGCTCTTGAGACTTCATTCCTGATGGAATCCATCGTCCATCGCCACGAGGGAGAGAGAAGAGGCAACGTGGAATTTAAATGCCTTGCATAAGGGCACAATCATAACAGCTCCAGCGGGGCTCGAACTCCAGACCTTTCGCACCTGAAGCGAACGCGCATCCACTGCGCTATCACGACTATCTCTAGATGTTGGCTAACTGCATACAATTTGTATTGTATTTGCTTAATATAGAGCGAATTAGGGTTCAAACTATAGGTTAACTAACTATAAGTAGATGTATTGCACATGTCTAGTAGGGTTGCTATGGGAACTCAACGTTAGTCCCGTTACAGTATGTCAACACAAATCTGAGAAATACTCAAATGCAAATTTCTGAGGTGTATTTGTGGGGAAATCTGAGATGGTATATACAACGTCATGCCACTATTTAAGATTACATCGGACAATCCTATTTGCTAGTGGTTACGGACATTTGGACACTTATATGCGGATTTTCCGCTTCATAAGCAAATATTGCAAATACTGTGTTATTATATCGATTTGTCACATACATGGGCGCATAACTTAACTCCGAATGCGAATTTCAATCTAATATGTCCCACACTCTAAAACTTTTTATCTGTTACCCGCCATCTTGGAACTGGAGTATCAGGACCTCTTGGGTGTGCGAACAATAGTTGATCAATGTATGACGTCACTCTGGTCGAACCAGTCTGTGTTTGAGGTTGTTTAGTTAAACCATAGTTTTAGCTCAAACTCGCTCATAAATATTTGAAAGAATTCAAGTCATATTTCCAACAGAGAAGCAAGTGTAAGCCTTTTACCTCTTGTTCTATAATGTAAATTTTAGCCAGAGTTTATGTTATTTCTTAATTTCATTTCAGCTCAAAATAAAAGTGATTCTGTATTTGATAATTGAAAATTGTCTTTGTTGGATATTTCATGGTTTAATATCTGTTCAGTTGTTTGACCAGTGTAAGATGTTCCAACGTTTCACAAGTAAGCCATCAGTGAGGTGAATTTCTAATGTCATTTACACAAATGGATTGACGTTCATTTCAGTTTGGAGTTGAATATGGATCTACCATCAGCCCAACAGTCTTCAGTTGGTCAGTCCACAGCATCAGCTTCCGGGGAACAGGTAAGATTACAGATACAGATCCTATTCTTTACATGTGGGTCGGTCAACGTGGTCCAGTGGTTATTATTAGAGGTCGCAGAGGTCTGAGTCGGTGCTTCTTTTTTGGGGTCAGATTTGCTATTTATAATAGAACAGCATGTGAACCAGACCAAACCAGTGCTATGACTTTTAATGCTATCACTAAAGGTATTTAGTCATTGACCTCTAAATGTGGCATTGACCTCTAAATGTGGCATTGACCTCTAAATGTGTCATTGACCTTTAATCTACATTTAATATTTCTTCATTTTGAACAGTTGCGCTAATTGCAAATACATGTTGAAGCTATACATGTATGCTGCACACACCGTCTCTGTGGCCTAGTGGATAAGGCGTCCACCTACGGAGCGGGAGGTCGAAGGTTCGAATCTCGTTAGCGGTTCGTTCTGATATGGCCGGTTGGTGAGCCGCCAGCTAGTTAAATAATGGCTACCGATTGCCTACCAGCCTCGCGCCTGGCATGCAAGCATAGGAAGTACTGATATTCATAAAAAGAGGTGTCTCATAGTCCGAAATGGCTGGCCCTTTAAATAGGGGTGACACTATAATAAACAAACACCATGGAAATGGTTTCCATGGTATAAGGAAAGACATAATTTGAATGTTGGTCTCTCGTCCTGAAGTATTAACATATAGTTAAGTGTATATGATTACAGGGTCAAATTAAGGGCCTTAATTGTCTTCAGTGTTAAAATATAACAAACAGTTTGTTACAGGTGCTAAATGGTGCTAAACATTTAGTATAGCTGTTGTAAACAAGGTTAGGTTTAGAGGTTAGTCCTTGAGGTTTTATATATTTATTACTCGACTAAGCTTGGAGTATACCTGTAACAAAAGAAAACAAAATAAACATTAGTGATTTCACCACAATATCATGTCACTGTCCGCTTGAGTTGACAATATTTCAAACTACAGTGGCTAGGAACCATAAGCGTAAAGCCTTTAGAACAACAAGTAGAATAACACATTTTAGTTCAATAATAAATTTGGATGTTTCATTTGAAAGCATAAAATAAAATCATCTGTGTTCTGTCTCGAGAATTTTTCAGGTTTTTTCTGACTTACTTCCCTTGATTCAGGACTTAATGACAACTTTAGATACACACTGTAATATCGATTTGTCGATAATTCTATCGACAGTTTTCTAAATAATCCTTGTGTATTGATTATTCCACAACTTCATGCATGTACTATGTTTTTGGCTATGCGCGCAATACCTACTATCTTGTAAAACAGTATTAGCGAACATCGAATATTTGATTGGTAGATCATCCAAATATTCGAATGCCAAAATACCATTAGTTTTACTTTGTAATGGTTGAAATAGCCTCATTTGAGGTAAATGTAGGATAAAGGAATTGAGATGCTAACATTATGTTATGGATGTCCAATTAGCGCAGTGGTTAGCGCGCACTCGCTTCTCATCAATGCTACCTGGGTTCGATCCTCGGACCAGGAAAAATGTGAGATGGTACGGTGGTCGCCAGATCAGACAGGTGGGTTTTCTCCGGGAACTCCAGTTTCCTCCCACACGAATGACCACATATACGCTTTCATCCGCGCCAACGAGCGTGATTAATATAAGTTGTTAAAACTTGCTTCGCAATCGTTGTAAAATAAATAAAGTTTAAACTTAACATTATGTATTTCAGGATGAGTTGTCGAGTAGACTGGCAAAGCTACGACAGATGTAGACGAAGAATATGGCAGAGTGGATACGACAAACACAACAACAGCAACAGCAGTTCTACTCAGGACATCCAGAATTAATCAGATGTTAGATAGAACCCACCACCCACTCCAGAAAAACAATTTAGCAAGAAATCAAAGCCACCATTCCTGTGTTTCCTTTATGCAGGTTCGACTTTAAATCTCGGCTGTTAATATAGTCGAGTGGACAAGTGTCTTAGTTTTACTGTCACGGCTTTTCCCGACCTGACACCCTTGGAAGGTTTGACGCCGACGTGTTGAATTAATCGTTGATCAAGCATTATTTTGGAAGGGCTGTATCTGTGCCGGCACATAGTTGTTGTTTGTGTTATATACGGTCAAACCTATCTGAGATCGGCCGCTACATTGAGCACCAGAACGTGGTTGCTCGCTTCAGTCAACCGTTAAACATAATATATAATTTATACATCTCTTGCGATCTGGATTCACACAGAGGTGGCCACTCTTGGAAGTTTTTCTATGCTTTGTATATGCAGGGTTCATTCTAGGTCAGAACTTTTGAGAGAAGTGAGAAAGCGCGTGATCGCTTCCTTAAATGGTGTTCTTTAATATACCATTAAATACAACATTTGAATAGAAGGAGTGCTTTATAATGGGCCAGTGTATCTTACTAGACACAATTTTGTTTGAAAATCGTAAAAACCAAAAAAGAATTTTTTTTAGGGAGAAAGAAGTTCATACCTAGACTCCATTACAACATGCCATTACATATCAGGGATCATTCTAGAGGGCGAAGTCAGGGTCCCTAGGGCGACAATTTTGCCCACATCGCCCTCTAGAATGATCCCTGATATGTAATGGCATGTTGTAATGGAGTCTAGGTATGAACTTCACCGTGTTCATATAAACATATTTCTAGTATAAATTTCATCGGTATATATTTCACAGTTTCCTGTGTCTCCTGCTTTGTACAGCACTGAGAATAACCTGATAAACGTGCATGAAAGCTGCATTTAAATGTTGTGCAGTGTGTAAAGTTTGTTTTATTTCAATTATGTGTGTTAAGTAGAACCCTTATAAATCTTATTAGCTCATTTATAATTAAAGGCATGTTGTGAATGATTAGTATGGATGGGAAATCTGATTTCCACCACCTGTCTGTCATCCGTATTGTTTCTCATTATAACTTCTAAATGACATCTCTGAAACATTGTAGAATTTGATCGATGTTGTCAATCAAGTGACATATGCCAAATTGTATTGTATAGATTAGACCAAGTAGTCAAAGACTTAGTTTGTTTTAATTAAACGCATTTAAATAGTATACCTATTGAGTGCCGCTACGAATGAGTAGTTCAGCCGATGTGAGTGATAGAGTGCCGCTATGAATGAGTGGTTCAGCCGATGTGAGTGATAGAGTGCCGCTCTGAATGAGTAGGTCAGCCGATGTGAGTGATAGAGTGCCGCTATGAATGAGTGGTTCAGCCGATGTGAGTGATAGAGTGCTGCTCTGAATGAGTGGTTCAGCCGATGTGAGTGATAGAGTGCCGCTCTGAATGAGTAGTTCAGTCGATGTGAGTGATAGAGTGCCGCTCTGAATGAGTGGTTCAATCGATGTGAGTGATAGAGTGCCGCTCTGAATGAGTGGTTCAGCCGATGTGAGTGATAGAGTGCCACTCTGAATGAGTGTTCAGCCGATGTGAGTGATAGAGTGCCGCTCTGAATGAGTGGTTCAGCCGATGTGAGTGATAGAGTGCCGCTCTGAATGAGTGGTTCAGCCGATGTGAGTGATAGAGTGCCGCTCTGAATGAGTGGTTCAGTCGATGTGAGTGATAGAGTGCCGCTCTGAATGAGTGGTTCAGTCGATGTGAGTGATAGAGTGCCGCTCTGAATGAGTGGTTCAGCCGATGTGAGTGATAGAGTGCCGCTCTGAATGAGTGGTTCAGCCGATGTGAGTGATAGAGTGCCGCTCTGAATGAGTGGTTCAGCCGATGTGAGTGATAGAGTGCCGCTCTGAATGAGTGGTTCAGTCGATGTGAGTGATAGAGTGCCGCTCTGACAGATCCAGAGTCACTGTTGGCCACCTCCAATGAACGAGCCAGTTACTTTCCTCCCGATAGATTTTTTATAATTGACCTCTATTTGACGGTCACCTCTCTGAATGCAGTTAAAACCGCCCAGGAAGAATCTATCGGAGGGTGCACATCCCTCTTGAAGCTGTTGATGGTAGGACAGCTTACAACTGTGTAAGGGAAGCTATTCCAAAGTCTAGTGGTGTCTGTGAATGACTTCTTGTAGTAGAAAGTCCTGGCAAAAGGTACTTACACCAATTATGAAATACAATTAATGCTCTGTCAATTAGGGTTGATATACGGTATCAATAGATTGTGTTTTATGAAACCACTACTGTTGTAGTGATACATGCATATGTCTGTACTGTCATAAGTTGTTGGGCTTCTAAGTTTACTTGACTGAGGTATGGCATCAGCTGTTTTGGGGATGACCTCTGTGGGTATATCTATTGATCCAGTTACTATTGGCTGTCCGATTAGTGCAGGGGTTAGCGCTCTCGCTTCTCACCAATGCGACCCGGGTTCGATCCTCGGACAGGGATGTATGTGAGATGGTACAATGGTCGCCAGATCGGACAGGTGGGTTTTCTCCGGGTACTCCGATTTCCTCCCACATGAATGACCACATATACGCTTTCATCCGAGCCAACGAGAGTGATTAATATAAGTTGTTAAAACTTGATTCGCAATCGTTGTAAAATAAATAAAGTATAAAAAAATAATTATGTTAGAGTTAGATTTCGTTTGCTTGTCAGAATTAAAAACTACAGACTAAACAAATTCATTAGATTGTATTACTTTATAATGAACTGTTCATGATTATCAGAAAAAAACGGAGGAATACGAAACTGAAGCAGTGACAGAGAAAATGCCATCTTTCATAGTTTCAAAATAGTGGAAGATGGAGTTTTCTTTCACTGCGAAAACTCTTATTATTCATTGGAAAGTATAAAATAAAACGTTAGCATTGGTTGGATCAGAAGGAGGTGGAGGTTGCACAACATTCAGAGGGAGGTGGAGGTTGCACAATATTCAGAGGGAGGTTGTGCAATATTCAGAGGGAGGTGGTGCAACATTTAGAGGGAGGTTGTGCAACATTCAGAGGGAGGTGTTGCAACATTCAGAGGGAGGTGGTGCAACATTCAGAGGGAGGTTGTGCAACATTCAGAGGGAGGTGGTGCAACATTCAGAGGGAGGTGGTGCAACATTCAGAGGGAGGTGGTGCAACATTCAGAGGGAGGTGGTGCAACATTCAGAGGGAGGTGGTGCAACATTCAGAGGGAGGTGGTGCAACATTCAGAGGGAGGTGGTGCAACATTCAGAGGGAGGTGGTGCAACATTCAGAGGGAGGTGGTGCAACATTCAGAGGGAGGTGGTGCAACATTCAGAGGGAGGTGGTGCAACATTCAGAGGGAGGTGGTACAACATTCAGAGGGAGGTGGTGCAACATTCAGAGGGAGGTGGTACAACATTCAGAGGGAGGTGGTGCAACATTCAGAGGGAGGTGGTGCAACATTCAGAGGGAGGTGGAGGTTGCACAACATTCAGAGGGAGGTGGTGCAACATTCAGAGGGAGGTGGTGCAACATTCAGAGGGAGGTGGAGGTTGCACAACATTCAGAGGAAGGTGGTGCAACATTCCGAGGGAGGTGGAGGTTGCACAACATTCAGAGGGAGGTGGTGCAACATTCAGAGGGAGGTGGTGCAACATTCAGAGGGAGGTGGAGATTTGGATAACACCACAAGAAAAGACTCGACATTGGCCATGATCTCGGAGGAATGCAATGAATAAAGGATGCATGTGTAGCTACATAGATATCATTTGCTGTGAAATTGTCTACCAACACTTTATATCGAGTCTACGTTTATTTGTTTGTTACAAGATGTTATGCACATTTATTAACTTGAATGTGATGCCAGTCTTACTTTATATATCAGTTGTTTGATTTATCATGTATCATAATCTTTATTTGATTAACCATTCAGACTTTTTATGTAGCCATTGAAATTGTAAATAAATATCATTTTTATATTTGTTTGTGTATTCTATGGTAGTTTATACAAATATTTAGCTCGATTGCGAAACAAGTTCTCACAATTTATATTAATCACTCTCGAGACTTCATTTCTGATGGAATCCATCGCTACGAGGGAGAGAGAAGAGACAACGTGGAATTTAAATGCCTTGCCTAAGGGCACAATCATAACAGCTATTCCCTGTTCCTGGTATTACTTTCAGATTTTTAAATCTCGTATACCGAAGGTTTTTCTAATTGGAAATGTATACTTTATTGAATAATCGCAACCGGGTGATAGCACAAGAAGATTTTAAGCTTTGTATCGAGCAGATCTTGAAATTCAGGATTGCAATTTTGTGATTGCCCATTGCTGTGTTCCACAAACATAACTCGACTTGATGATAACAATGAAGATAGGTTCACAAATGAGAAATTTACCGTATTTAGTGTATTAACCCATTCAACACCAAGTAACTCACATGGACTGGTCCATGATATTCATAAACCAATAAATGAATCAGAAAATCACATTTGGACAAGTTCATTTATCAAAATGGGTAATTATGTCTAAAAATAGTCATATCACTGGCAAAAAGTGCAGATCCTGATGAGACGGCTCGTCACGAGCCGGCTCATCTGGATCTACACTTTTTGTAAGCCTATTTAGAGGTCTGTGGTGTTGAAAGGGTTAAATAACCTATAGTAATATTTCTTTTGTGGTACTTCTGAAGATGAATATCTAGTGGGAAATATATTTCCGCCGCATTTTTTTTTCTTCACAACCAACCATTTCATACTCGAGACATCTTATGGAGACATCCATCTTACACATATGGTTGTACTATGTTCTGCCATGGGTCACCATAGTGGTTACTCCCATCTATGGGCTTAATATTAGTTTATATAAATTTAGTTTAGCTCAATTGCGAAACAAGTTCTTATAATCACTCTCGAGACCTCATTCCTGATGGAATCCATCGCCACGAGGGAGAGAGAAGAGGCAACGTGGAATTTAAATGCCTTGCCTAAAGGCACAATCGTAACAGCTCCAGCGGGGCTCGAACTCCAGGCCTTTCGCACCTGAAGTGAACGCGCTACCATTGCGCTATCACGACTTCCCAATTAATATTGAGACTGGAGAGCGCTATAGACGACGGGTCAAAATCCGTGATATCTTCTACAATATGAGCAAGGCCTTTGATAAAGAATTGCACAAATTACTATTAATTAATGTTAGTTGTAAGAACATGTTTTGCAATCGAGCTAAAATAAATTTGTAGAAAAAATCTAACAGACTGTCGGATTTGTTTTATTTTCCATCAGATCCAAACGTACAGGATTCACTGCCAGACAATATGGTCGCACAATCCTAGCTTCTGCCATCCAGGAGGTGTGAACCAATAATTACGTGTTAACAATACTTGTATATGTACAACTTTTCCTCGTTACTGCATCGAGCTAAACATAAATGTGTATAAACTATGTGTGGGTTCCAGGAAGACAATGGTGATAACCAAATTAAGATTGTTGCCAAGAATCTACCAAAACAAATATACATATGCCTATATATAGTACACTCCATGAGCAAACGGTATGACTGTCGGTATGCTTCCAATTCTATGTAGTGATTTATTCAAAGATTAGTATGGTACTGAACATGTGTTCCATATGGAATTGGGTTGTAAAGCTACGGAATTGGGTTGTAAAGCTATGGAATTGGGTTGTAAAGCTATAGAATTGGGTTCTAAAGCTATGGCAGTGGGTTGTAATGCTATGGAATTGGGTTGTAATGCTATGGAATTGGGTTGTAAAGCTATTGTATTGGGTTGTAAAGCTATGGAATAGGGTTGCAAAGCTATGGTATTGTGTTGTAAAGCTATGGAATTGGGTTGTAAAGCTATGGAATTGGGTTGTAAAGCTATAGAATTGGGTTGTAAAGCTACGAAATTGGGTTGTAAGGCTATGTAATTGGGTTGTAAAGCTATGAAATTGGGTTGTAAAGCTATGAAATTGGGTTGTAAAGCTATGGTATTTGGTTGTAGAGATATATAATTGGGTTGTAAAGCTATGGAATTGGGTTATAAAGCTATAGAATTGGGTTCTAAAGCTATGAAATTGGGTTGTAAAGCTATGGTATTTGGTTGTAAAGCTATATAATTGGGTTGTAAAGCTCCGGAATTGGGTTGTAAAGCTATTGTATTGGGTTGTAAAGCTATGAATTGGGTTGTAAAGCTATGGTATTGGGTTGTAAAGCTATGGAATTGGGTTGTAAAGCTATTGTATTGGGTTGTAAAGCTACGGAATTGGGTTGTAAAGCTATGTAATTGGGTTGTAAAGCTATGAAATTGGGTTGTAAAGCTATAGTATTGGGTTGTAAAGCTATATAATTGGGTTGTAAAGCTATGGAATTGGGTTGTAAAGCTACGGAATTGGGTTGTAAAGCTATATAATTGGGTTGTAAAGCTATGTAATTGGGTTGTAAAGCTATGGAATTGTGTTGTAAAGCTATGGAATTGGTTGTAAAGCTATGTAATTGGGTTGTAAAGCTATGAAATTGGGTTGTAAAGCTATGTAATTGGGTTGTAAAGCTATGAAATTGGGTTGTAAAGCTATAGAATTGGGTTGTAAAGCTATAGTATTGGGTTGTAAAGCTATATAATTGGGTTGTAAAGCTATATAATTGGGTTGTAAAGCTATGGAATTGGGTTGTAAAGCTATGGAAGTGGGTTGTAAAGCTATAGAATTGGGTTGTAAAGCGATGGAATTGGGTTGTAAAGCTATGAAATTGGGTTGTAATGCTGTGGAATTGGGTTGTAAAGCTATAGTATTGGGTTGTAAAGCTATAGAATTGGGTTGTAAAGCTATGTAATTGGATTGTAAAGCTATTGTATTGGGTTGTAAAGCTACGGAATTGGGTTGTAAAGCTATTGTATTGGGTTGTAAAGCTATAGTATTGGGTTGTAAAGCTACGGAATTGGGTTGTAAAGCTATGTAATTGGGTTGTAAAGCTATGAAATTGGGTTGTACAGCTATAGTATTGGGTTGTAAAGCTATATAATTGGGTTGTAAAGCTATGGAATTGGGTTGTAAAGCTATTGTATTGGGCTGTAAAGCTATTGAATTGGGTTGTAAAGCTATTGAATTGGGTTGTAAAGCTATTGAATTGGGTTGTAAAGCTATAGAATTGGGTTGTAAAGCTATGGAATTGGGTTGTAAAGCTATTGAATTGGGTTGTAAAGCTACGGAATTGGGTTGTAAAGCTATGGAATTGGGTTGTAAAGCTATGGTATTGGGTTATAAAGCTATTAAATTGGGTTGTAAAGCTATGGAATTGGGTTGTAAAGCTATTGAATCGGGTTGTAAAGCTATTGAATTGGGTTGTAAAGCTATGGAATTGGGTTGTAAAGCTATTGAATTGGGTTGTAAAGCTACGGAATTGGGTTGTACAGCTGTGGAATTGGGTTGTAAAGCTATGGAATTGGGTTGTAAAGCTACGGAATTGGGTTGTAAAGCTATTGAAGTGGGTTGTAATGCTGTGGAATTGGGTTGTAAAGCTATTGTATTGGGTTGTAAAGCTATGGAATTGGGTTGTACAGCTATGGAATTGGGTTGTAAAGCTATGGTATTGGGTTGTAAAGCTATTGAATTGGGTTGTAAAGCTATGAAATTGGGTTGTAAAGCTATGAAATTGGGTTGTAAAGCTATGAAATTGGGTTGTAAAGCTATGGAATTGGGTTGTAACGCTATATAATTGGGTTGTAAAGCTATAGAATTGGGTTGTAAAGCTATGGTATTGGGTTGTAAAGCTATATAATTGGGACTGTAAAGCTATGGAATTGGGTTGTAAAGCTATTGTATTGGGTTGTAAAGCTATGGAATTGGGTTGTAAAGCTGTGGAATTGGGTTGTAAAGCTATGGAATTGGGTTGTAAAGCTATGGAATTGGGTTGTAAAGCTGTGGAATTGGGTTGTAAAGATATGGAATTGGGTTGTAAAGCTATGGAATTGGGTTGTAAAGCTGTGGAATTGGGTTGTAAAGCTATGGAATTGGGTTGTAAAGCTGTGGAATTGGGTTGTATAGCTATATAATTGGGTTGTAAAGCTATTGTATTGGGTTGTAAAGCTATTGTATTGGGTTGTAAAGCTATTGTATTGGGTTGTAAAGCTATATAATTGGGTTGTAAAGCTACGGAATTGGGTTGTACAGCTATGACATTGGGTTGCAAAGCTATGGTATTGTGTTGAAAAGCTATGGAATTAGGTTGTACAGCTATTGTATTGGGTTGTAAAGCTACGGTATTGGGTTGTAAAGGTATATAATTGGGGTTGTACAGCTACGGAATTGGGTTGTACAGCTATTGTATTGGGTTGTACAGCTACGGAATTGGGTTGTACAGCTATTGTATTGGGTTGTAAAGCTATGGTATTGGGTTGTAATGATGTGGAATTGGGTTGTAAAGCTATTGTATTGGGTTGTAAAGCTATTGAAGTGGGTTGTAAAGCTATTGTATTGGGTTGTAAAGCTGTGGAATTGGGTTGTAAAGCTACGGAATTGGGTTGTAAAGCTATGTAATTGGGTTGTAAAGCTATGAAATTGGGTTGTAAAGCTATAGTATTGGGTTGTAAAGCTATAGAATTGGGTTGTAAAGCTATAGTATTGTGTTGTAAAGCTATGGAATTGGGTTGTACAACTATGGTATTGGGTTGTAAAGCTACGGTATTGGGTTGTAAAGCTATATAATTGGGGTTGTACAGCTACGGAATTGGGTTGTACATCTATTGTATTGGGTTGTACAGCTACGGAATTGGGTTGTACTGCTATTGTATTGGGTTGTAGAGCTATGGTATTGGGTTGTAATGATGTGGAATTGGGTTGTAAAGCTATTGTATTTGGTTGTAAAGCTACGGTATTGGGTTGTAAAGCTATATAATTGGGGTTGTACAGCTACGGAATTGGGTTGTACAGCTATTGTACTGGGTTGTACAGCTACGGAATTGGGTTGTACAGCTATTGTATTGGGTTGTAAAGCTATGGTATTTGGTTGTAATGATGTGGAATTGGGTTGTAAAGCTAAGGTATTGGGTTGTAAAGCTATTGAAGTGGGTTGTAAAGCTATGATATTGTGTTGTAAAGCTATGGCATTAGGTTGTACAGCTATTGTATTGGGTTGTAAAGCTATATAATTGGGGTTGTACAGCTACGGAATTGGGTTGTACAGCTATTGTAATGGGTTGTAAAGCTATGGTATTGGGTTGTAATGATGAGGAATTGTGTTGTAAAGCTATTGTATTGGGTTGTAAAGCTATTGAAGTGGGTTGTAAAGCTATTGCATTGGGTTGTAAAGCTGTGGAATTGGGTTGTAAAGCTATGGAATTGGGTTGTAAAGCTGTGGAATTGGGTTGTAAAGCTATGGAATTGGGTTGTACAGCTACGGAATTGGGTTGTACAGCTATTGTATTGGGTTGTAAAGCTATGGTATTGGGTTGTAATGATGTGGAATTGGGTTGTAAAGCTATTGTATTGGGTTATAAAGCTATTGAAGTGGGTTGTAAAGCTATTGTATTGGGTTGTAAAGCTGTGGAATTGGGTTGTAAAGCTACGGAATTGGGTTGTAAAGCTATGTAATTGGGTTGTAAAGCTATGAAATTGGGTTGTAAAGCTATAGTATTGGGTTGTAAAGCTATAGAATTGGGTTGTAAAGCTATAGTATTGTGTTGTAAAGCTATGGAATTGGGTTGTACAACTATGGTATTGGGTTGTAAAGCTACGGTATTGGGTTGTAAAGCTATATAATTGGTGTTGTACAGCTACGGAATTGGGTTGTACAGCTATTGTATTGGGTTGTACAGCTACGGAATTGGGTTGTACTGCTATTGTATTGGGTTGTAGAGCTATGGTATTGGGTTGTAATGATGTGGAATTGGGTTGTAAAGCTATTGTATTGGGTTGTAAAGCTACGGTATTGGGTTGTAAAGCTATATAATTGGGGTTGTACAGCTACGGAATTGGGTTGTACAGCTATTGTACTGGGTTGTACAGCTACGGAATTGGGTTGTACAGCTATTGTATTGGGTTGTAAAGCTATGGTATTTGGTTGTAATGATGTGGAATTGGGTTGTAAAGCTAAGGTATTGGGTTGTAAAGCTATTGAAGTGGGTTGTAAAGCTATGGTATTGTGTTGTAAAGCTATGGCATTAGGTTGTACAGCTATTGTATTGGGTTGTAAAGCTACGGTATTGGGTTGTAAAGCTATATAATTGGGGTTGTACAGCTACGGAATTGGGTTGTACAGCTATTGTAATGGGTTGTAAAGTTATGGTATTGGGTTGTAATGATGAGGAATTGGGTTGTAAAGCTATTGTATTGGGTTGTAAAGCTATTGAAGTGGGTTGTAAAGCTATTGCATTGGGTTGTAAAGCTGTGGAATTGGGTTGTAAAGCTATGGAATTGGGTTGTAAAGCTGTGGAATTGGGTTGTAAAGCTATGGAATTGGGTTGTAAAGCTACGGAATTGGGTTGTAAAGCTATGTAATTGGGTTGTAAAGCTATGAAATTGGGTTGTAAAGCTATAGAATTGGGTTGTAAAGCTATGGTATTGTGTTGTAAAGCTATG
Organism: Archivesica marissinica; assembly: GCA_014843695.1. Lineage (NCBI taxonomy): Eukaryota > Metazoa > Mollusca > Bivalvia > Venerida > Vesicomyidae > Archivesica > Archivesica marissinica. The sequence continues at coordinate 31,727,907 of CM026393.1, forward strand.
GAATTGGGTTGTACAGCTATTGTATTGGGTTGTAAAGCTACGGTATTGGGTTGTAAAGCTATATAATTGGGGTTGTACAGCTACGGAATTGGGTTGTACAGCTATTGTAATGGGTTGTAAAGCTATGGTATTGGGTTGTAATGATGTAGAATTGGGTTGTAAAGCTATTGTATTGGGTTGTAAAGCTATTGAAGTGGGTTGTAAAGCTATTGTATTGGGTTGTAAAGCTGTGGAATTGGGTTGTAAAGCTATGGAATTGGGTTGTAAAGCTACGGAAATGGGTTGTTAAGCTATGTAATTGGGTTGTAAAGCTATGAAATTGGGTTGTAAAGCTATGAAATTGGGTTGTAAAGCTATAGTATTGGGTTGTAAAGCTATAGAATTGGGTTGTAAAGCTATGGAATTGGGTTGTAAAGCTATTGTATTGGGCTGTAAAGCTATTGAATTGGGTTGTAAAGCTATATAATTGGGGCTGTAAAGCTATGGCATTGGGTTGTAAAGCTATTGTATTGGGCTGTAAAGCTATTGAATTGGGTTGTAAAGCTATATAATTGGGGCTGTAAAGCTATGGAACTGGGTTATAAAGCTATGGAATTGGGTTGTAAAGCTATGGTATTGGGTTGTAAAGCTATTGAATTGGGTTGTAAAGCTATATAATAGGGTTGTAAAGCTATGGAATTGGGTTGTAAAGCTATTGGGTTGTAAAGCTACGGAATTGGGTTGTAAAGCTTTGGAATTGGGTTGTAAAGCTACGAAATTGGGTTGGAAAGCTATGGAATTGGGTTGTAAAGCTATGGTATTGGGTTTTAAGGCTATTGTATTGGGTTGTAAAGCTATGGAATTGGATTGTACATCTATGGAATTGGGTTGTACAGCTATTGTATTAGGTTGTAATGCTATTGTATTGGGTTGTAAAGCTACGGAATTGGGTTGTACAGCTATGACATTGGGTTCCAAAGCTACGGTATTGTGTTGTAAAGCTATGGAATTGGGTTGTAAAGCTATGGTATTGGGTTGTAAAGCTATTGAAGTGGGTTGTAATGCTATGGAATTGGGTTGTAAAGCTATGGTATTGGGTTGTAAAGCTATTGAATTGAGTTGTAAAGCTATGGAATTGGGTTGTAAAGCTATGAAATTGGGTTGTAAAGCTATGGAATTGGGTTGTAAAGCTATGAAATTGGGTTGTAAAGCTATGGAATTGGGTCGTAACGCTATATAATTGGGTTGTAAAGCTATATAATTGGGTTGTAAAGCTATGGTATTGGGTTGTAAAGCTATATAATTGGGGCTGTAAAGCTATGGAATTGGGTTGTAAAGCTATTGTATTGGGTTGTAAAGCTATGGAATTAGGTTGTACAGCTATGTAATTGGGTTGTAAAGCTATTGTATTGGGTTGTAAGGCTATTGTATTGGGTTGTAAAGCTATGTAATTGGGTTGTACAGCTATAGAATTGGGTTGTAAAGCTACGGTATTGGGTTGTAAAGCTATATAATTGGGGTTGTACAGCTACGGAATTGGGTTGTACAGCTATTGTATTGGGTTGTAAAGCTATGGTATCGGGTTGTAAAGCTATATAATTGGGGCTGTAAAGCTACGGAATCTGGTTGTAAAGCTATGGAATTGGGTTGTAAAGCTATGGTATTGGGTTGTAACGCTATGGAATTGGGTTGTACAGCTATATAATTGGGTTGTAAAGCTATGGAATTGGGTTGTAACGCTATGGAATTGGGTTGCAAAGCTATGGAATTGTGTTGTAAAGCTATGGAATTGGGTTGTAAAGCTACGGTATTGAGTTGTAACGCTATGGAATTGGGTTGTAAAGCTATAGAATCGGGTTGTAACGCTATGGAATTGGGTTGTAAAGCTATGGTATTGGGTTGTAGCGCTATGGAATTGGGTTGTGCAGCAATGGAATTGGGTTGTAAAGCTATGGAATTGGGTTGTAACGCTATGGAATTGGGTTTCAAAGCTATGGTATTGTGTTGTAAAGCTATGGAATTGGGTTGTAAAGCTGTGGAATTGGGTTGCAAAGCTATGGTATTGTGTTGTAAAGCTATGGAATTGGGTTGTAAAGCTATGGAATTGGGTTGTAAAGCTATGGAATTGGGTTGTAAGCTATGGAATTGGGTTGTACAGCTGTATAATTGGGTTGTAAAGCTATGGAATTGGGTTGTAAAGCTATGGAATTGGGTTGCAAAGCTATGGTATTGTGTTGTAAAGCTATGGAATTGGGTTGTAAAGCTATGATATTGTGTTGTAAAGCTATGGAATTGGGTTGTAATGCTATGGAATTGGGTTGCAAAGCTATGGAATTGGGTTGTAAAGCTATGGCATTTGGTTGTAAAGCTATAGAATTGAGTTGTAAAGCTATGCAATTGGGTTGTAAAGCTATGGCATTTGGTTGTAAAGCTATTGTATTGGGTTGTAAAGCTATAGAATTGGGTTGTAAACTATGGAATTGGGTTGTGAAGCTATGGAATTGGGTTGTAAAGCTATGGAATTGGGTTGTAAAGCTATATAAGTGGGTTGTAAAGCTATAGAAGTGGGTTGTAATGCTATGGAATTGGGTTGTAAAGCTATGGAATTGGGTTGTAAAGCCACGGAATTGGGTTGTAAAGCTATAGAAGTGGGTTGTAATGCTATGGAATTGGGTTGTACAGCTACGGAATTGGATTGTAAAGCTATGGAATTGGGTTGTAAAGCTACGGAATTGGGTTCTAAAGCTACGGAATTGGGTTGTACTGCTATGGCATTGGGTTGTAAAGCTATGGAATTGGGTTGTACAGCTGTATAATTGGGTTGTAAAGCTATGGAATTGGGTTGTAAAGCTATGGAATTGGGTTGGAAAGCTATGGTATTGTGTTGTAAAGCTATGGAATTGGGTTGTAAAGCTATGATATTGTGTTGTAAAGCTATGGAATTGGGTTGTAATGCTATGGAATTGGGTTGCAAAGCTATGGAATTGGGTTGTAAAGCTGTGGAATTGGGTTGTACAGCTATAGAATTGAGTTGTAAAGCTATGGAATTGGGTTGTAAAGCTATGGCATTTGGTTGTAAAGCTATTGTATTGGGTTGTAAAGCTATAGAATTGGGTTGTAAAGCTATGGAATTGGGTTGTGAAGCTATGGAATTGGGTTGTAAAGCTATGGAATTGGGTTGTAAAGCTATAGAAGTGGGTTGTAATGCTATGGAATTGTGTTGTAAAGCCACGGAATTGGGTTGTAAAGCTATAGAAGTGGGTTGTAATGCTATGGAATTGGGTTGTACAGCTACGGAATTGGGTTGTAAAGCTATGGAATTGGGTTGTAAAGCTACGGAATTGGGTTGTAAAGCTACGGCATTGGGTTGTACTGCTATGGCATTGGGTTGTAAAGCTATGGAATTTGGTTGTAAAGCTATGGTATTGGGTTGTAAAGCTGTGGTATTGTGTTGTAAAGCTGTGGAATTGGGTTGTACAGCTATATAATTGGGTTGTAAAGCTATGATATTGGGTTGTAAAGCTATGAAATTGGGTTGTACAGCTATATAATTGGGTTGTAAAGCTATGAAATTGGGTTGTACAGCTATATAATTGGGTAGTAAAGCTATGGAATTGGGTTGTAAAGCTATATAATTGGGTTGTAATGCTATGGTATTGGGTTGTAAAGCTATGGAATTGGGTTGTAAAGCTATGGAATTGGGTTATAAAGCTATGGAATTGGATTATAAAGCTATGGAATTGGGGCTGTACAGCTATGGAATTGGGTTATAAAGCTATGGAATTGGGTTATAAAGCTATTGAATTGGGTTGTAAAGCTACGGAATTGGGTTGTAAAGCTATGGAATTGGGTTTTAATACTGTGTAAATAGTTCCCAAAAATCTCTAAGAAATTTGAAACCAGTGATCTATACCAAATTAAGTCTATGGATACTTTAGACTTTATCTGTCCGACAGAATAAGAAGCACAACTATAGGAGATTTCAATTGACAGAGATTGATTTCCTTGCATGCTAACTGCCATTTCCCGTCTCCCGTCAATAAGCCACTCCACAACACAGCAAACTTGTGAGAAATGCAGGTTGTATTACCTTGAATAATTAATCAATGCCAAACTACTGGAAAATACAGCTTTTATTCCCGTGAATAATTCATTTAAACCAAGGAAATATCTACTCAGATGGTTCAAATAAGTTCTTGGAACATTTCATATATATTACTGTTAAGCTGATAAGGGGACTTGCTATATTTCATCTGGACATAACAGCACACAATGCCAACGAAAGGGTACAAAGCTATTAAAGCAAAGTCGGACGGTAAGTTATTTTATACTACATTCTTGATTTCTAAATCTCTCACCCCCACCCCCGGTCCAAAAAGGGGTATACAACGTGTACAATACATACTAGTTCTAAATAAGTGTTTGTAATTCTGCAAAGCATCGTAGAAAAGCTCAACTTCGCTACGATTTGTCTCCTTTTTTCCATTGAAGGTTTGCACGTTGGTGTTCACGTCGCACATATCTAGCTTGGTATCACATGCTTATGTTTTACTACAACAGTCTGCCGTTGTTCATGACCCTATATTGCCACATTCATCAACATTGAAAAAAGGTGAATTATAACACTTGAACCTTGATTCAACAATTAGTCGGTTAATGTAGCAGATTGATCATCCTGCATTAAATGCTCTCTCTCTCGTGGAAGTCGTGATAGCGCAGTGGATGCGCGTTCGCTTCAGGTGCGAAAGGTCTGGAGTTCGAGCCCCACTGGAGCCGTTACGATTGTGCCCTTAGGCAAGGCATTTAAATTCCACGTTGCCTCTTCTCTCTCCCTCGTGGCGATGGATTCCATCAGGAATGAGGTCTAGAGAGTGATTTATATAAGTTGAAAGAACTTGTTTCGCAATCGAGCTAAAATAAATTACTAACGCATATAGCCATATATTGATGTCTAATATCATCACAGGTTTGTGCATCATAGTTTCGGCTGGCTCTGATCTATCATTATGCACGTTTTGTTTTAACTTTCAAGTGATGATATACGAATGTCCATTTGATCATGTGCTGCGTGAGACATTTGACTTCCTATCATGTCCAACTTGTCTAAGTTCTGTAACCGTTTATCCTTAATCCTCTCCATTATCCCCTGATTAATGTCCACAATGGCTTGTGATGACTGTATTCCATATTTCCTGGGGAAGCTTACATTGAATCCAAAGGAGCCGATGTCATTTTGGGACTCTTCTGGTCCGCCAGCTTATGCGTCGTTTATCAGATTTCTTACACGCAACATTTTAGTATGCCTGAATTTCCTCACGCCACTTTTAGCAATCACACATCTATGATAAGTATAAAGTCTAAACATTGTGTAGCCATATTTTCACCAAACATAGTATTACCTGTTCAGCTTTAACATATATAATTCCACTCACATTTGCAGCTTTCACTTATAGTCCTATCTTTTGATTGTATTTGATGTGTATATATGCTGAGGGCCTCATGGTAGATTGACTTTTGTTAATGAGCTCTCTCGTAAAATAAAGTATTTATTATTATTATTATTATCTCATGTATCGTAATTCCGTAGCGATGCTACTGAAATTAATTGAATAGCTAGCTATCCAGATTCCACTTATAAACCACTTATTTTGAAATTATTTGCACTACAACAACGTCCGCAATAATTGATTACTTTGAAAACTAGCGATATTCATCACCAATAGCATCGCTACATTGTTGACAAATTCTCAAATGATACGGAATTTCATGACAATTCAATGTGTTCTGTGTCTGAATACATTATTTGTGGTAGGTTATTTGTACTTTGCATTCTTGTAATAGGTGCCCCCGAAGCGGCTGCGGATAAGTTTTTTATGAAAAATATCAAGTATTACTGCAAGGGGCGCGGCTGTCGACACAGGGGCATACCTGAGTTCAAACCTACAGCGATCTGCTTCTACATCAAGGTATGCATGTAAATTGTATATGTTAGTTAGTTGTGTGCACGTGTTGAGAGTGAAAGGCATACCGGTTGTCCGATCTGGAACAGTAGTAATTAGCAATATGTAATATCCATATATGCACTGCGTGGTTTTATATGCTGTTATTTGCAACATATATGCCTACGTGTACGTCCCTTGAAGCCGCAAACCGGCATGGTTCAGACTAAACTGGAAATTCAAATCAACATCCGTTTGTGTCTGGCATTTGCATGGTATACTCAGCATGTTGTCGTTAATGGATTTCATACATGTCTCGGATATATACCCATATTTGGCCCCGTATGTTAGTATGGATTTCATACAAGTCTCGGATATATACCCATATGTGGCGCCGCATAGGAGTATGGATTTCATACAAGTCTCGGATATATACCCATATTTGGCGCCGCATAGGAGTATGGATTTCATACAAGTCTCGGATATATACCCATATTTGGCGCCGCATGGGAGTATGGATTTCATACAAGTCTCGGATATATACCCATATTTGGCGCCGCATGGGAGTATGGATTTCATACAAGTCTCGGATATATACCCATATTTGGCGCCGCATGGGAGTATGGATTTCATACACGTCTCGGATATATACCCATATTTGGCGCCGCATGGGAGTATGGATTTCATACAAGTCTCGGATATATACCCATATTTGGCGCCGCATGGGAGTATGGATTTCATACAAGTCTCGGATATATACCCATATTTGGCGCCGCATGGGAGTATGGATTTCATACAAGTCTCGGATATATACCCATATTTGGCGCCGCATGGGAGTATGGATTTCATACAAGTCTCGGATATATACCCATATTTGGCGCCGCATGGGAGTATGGATTTCATACAAGTCTCGGATATATACCCATATTTGGCGCCGCATGGGAGTATGGATTTCATACAAGTCTCGGATATATACCCATATTTGGCGCCGCATGGGAGTATGGATTTCATACAAGTCTCGGATATATACCCATATTTGGCGCCGCATGGGAGTATGGATTTCATACAAGTCTCGGATATATACCCATATTTGGCGCCGCATGGGAGTATGGATTTCATACAAGTCTCGGATATATACCCATATTTGGCGCCGCATGGGAGTGCGGTATTCTTTATGGGACTTTTTAAAATTTTGCAACGATAGGAGGAGTTGTTGTTAACGCTTTATGAATATTATTTTAAATATCATGCATTATCTTCATGAACAAAATTCATACATTGCTTACAGTATATTACTCTGCTTATGTTCTCATATTCTTTGTTTTAAGATCAAATCTGTAATTATGCTTATGTTTGTCTTTGTTTATTAAGAATAACAGTAAATACTTACCGCTCCCTCTGTAGGTGGAACTCAAACAAATTAGACACAAACATACTTATAATTATTTGTATAATAGTGGAAAGGGATCATTGTAACCAGTACCGTAGCCAGAGCAGATAGAAGCAATTTCCTGTGTTTTCTGATTTAATGAGCTTAGACGTATAATTATGTACTAACCTTTCAGCTCTCTAGCAGTCAACATTTTATACAGCAAAGGGATATTTTTGGCATTTTATTTATTTACTTTTTCATTTATTTTGTGTTTGCTTTGGACATTTTGATTTTGCCTCAGTGTGGCTACGGGCCTGGTAACTACACTATTATGGTTATTACATATATATACATTTGAGTCGCAGCTAGGATATTTTCACCACTTACAAGACACGCTCGTGTTGTAATATGTCGTGGACTATTAGAATAGTCAATTTAACTTTATATCCCAGGGAGTCAACTGTACACACATGGAGGTTTGGGATAGGATTGATGATGTTCTACCGCTGTACCCCGGGGCCAGAATAGACTGTGTTCAGTTTGTACCACTTGCTGTGCACCTTGACTCCCTCGGCACTGAGAACAGGTATTAACACTTATCCCGGGGCCAGAATAGACTGTGTTCAGTTTGTACCACTTGCTGTGCACCTTGACTCCCTCGGCACTGAGAACAGGTATTAACACTTATCCCGGGGCCAGAATAGACTGTGTTCAGTTTGTACCACTTGCTGTGCACCTTGACTCCCTCGGCACTGAGAACAGGTATTAACACTTATCCCGGGCCCAGAATAGACTCTGTTCAGTGTGTACCACTTGCTGTGCACCTTGACTCCCTAGGCACTGAGAACAGGTACTAACACTTATTCCGGACCCAGAATAGACTCTGTTCAGTTTGTACCACTTGCGGTGCACCTTGACTCCCTCATTTAAATGCCTTGCCTAAGGGCACACTTGTAATGTCTCCAGCATGGTTCGGACTTCGGGCCGTTCGCACCTGAAGCGTACGCGCTACCACTGCGCTATCACGACTTCCACATTAGTATTAAATTAATCACTGGTATATGCAGCAAGGTTATGTGCAACAACATCAGGTATAGTCCGGGGGCCTGGTGGACCCACCATGCACCCCCTCAGCATTCACCGGGACCACTATTTTCTTATGTATTATGTAGCTGGTGAAATTGTAAGACATGTACTCAAAGAATAAAGTGTCACGATCAACGTTTTAATACAAGATGGCCGCCAAATTTGGAAAAATACACTCTTATATCCATAGGGTATATTTCTTTTGAAATGTTGTGTTAATTTTATGTTTTATTCTTCATAGTGATGTCAACTGCATGTAAATACATGATTATAAAGGTTTTTTGAAATTCTTTGCAATATGTTCTTGAAAACTGGACTTTATCCAGAGAAAGATAGGTAAAATTCTATGTTTTTTTGAGACACACTTTCATTTCTGTTAAAACTTATATATCTTGACATACTACCTTAAATGTCGTACATATTGATGGAATTGGTCAACAGCAAGTGATTTAATGTAACCATAGATGGTTATATACCATTTTCTAAAACATAATGGCCGTAAATGTGGGTGGGTTAAATGACCCCCAAAATTAAAATATGTAAAAATCACATTTTACCACAATTATGTTTTCATACCTATGTATTACAGATGTTACATTTTATACCATATCGAATATATCTAATTGATAATTTAACTCGTACTTTCCACTTCCACTGTTCCTAAATAGTGGATGTCGTGATAGCGCAGTGGATGCGCGTTCGCTTCAGGTGCGAAATGTCCGGAGTTCGAGCCCCACTGGAGCCGTTACGATTGTGCCCTTAGGCAAGGTATTTAAATTCCACGTTGCCTCTTCTCTCTCCCTCGTGGCGATGGATTCCATCAGGAATGAGGTCTCGAGAGTGATTTATATAAGTTGAAAGAACTTGTTTCGCAATCGAGCTAAAATAAATTTGTATAAATAAAAAATAAAAATAAAAATTAAAAAAATAGTGGATGGGGTAAAATGACCTCAGAAAATGAAAAAAGGGGTTCTGTGTTCATGATGGTCCACAGGAAATCGATGCTAAATTGGAAAGTGAAAACGAGTCAAGTTTCATCCCCCAATGTGTAATCTTTGTCAATAGTGTAAATGTGAACAAGGCTATTTACTCATAATGTCAGCTGATGCTGGTGAATCTTCAGTTGGGTCTAATAAATTATCTAGAAGGTCGTCCACTGAAAATATACTGTTTGAAAAGATACTTAGGACTGCATCTTTTGTAACAAAGAAGGACGGAAATGGTCAAGGAAGAAGGGTAAAGGGTATGTTTCTAAGAAAACTACCGTGTTTGATATGGGAGGAGGTAAAACAGTACAACAGGAAGCTGAAAGCAGATGTGATGAGAAGTTACTCACACGAATCAGAGGAAAATGTTTATTCTCTGTTGAGGCTCATTACCGTCCATCTTGTAGGATGCAATGCACTAGAGAGATATGACTAGGCAGGAGCCGGGATGACCAACAGAGAAGGAGACAGATCGAGATTGAACAGGCTCACAGTCATTCATTTGACAATATGTGCAGTCGCAGTCTGATCACAGAGAGAATTTTGATACAGCAAGAAATAATGAAACTTAATGATGCATTGCGATATTATGTTGGTTTAATGAATGCAACAGAATATCAATGTCCTGATTATAGAGCTGAAAGAGTGAAAGAAGAACTGCAGAAGCATACTATTGGAAGTAAAATCGCATTTACATCCTTTGAAAAACTAATATTCAGTAATGGCATAGAAACAGTTGATGCAGTCAAGCTGGCTCAAATTGGGCACCATTGACAGTATTGCTCATGTAGCCGAAACCCTCAGAGAACATCAACGAGTATTTCATTAACTCTGACGAAATACCATGGCCCCCATCAGTTGAATATCTCAAGAACATTGAAGGCGTAGTTCCAGATGAACTAGAAAGGTTCTTGCAGATTGTTCTGTCTGGGAGTAAGAACTCTGACAGCATCAGAATCAACAGACTTGTGTTATCCATCGGTCAGGACATTTGTAGAGGGGCAACAGATGGGGAAGTGGACAAAGCCCAAATACATAGTGTTGTGTATGCCACTTCGCCATATGTTTCGCAGTAAGGAGCTACTAACATTGATAAACAAGTTTGGTCATTGTGAAGGGTATAGTTTTAGCCTTAAACATGAGACATCAATAGCAAAAGCTGTGCAGCAGAGTGCTTCTCTGGTGCCTACACGTGTTTTCCGCAAGCCTATTGGCCAGTCTGTTTTTCACTCTTAGTTTGATAATTTTGAAAAAAAGAGTTGTATGGGGCAGGTTGAGTTCATACAGCACATGGGATAATACTGCAGGATATTGTAGGCGAACAAGTGGCAGATACTGAAGGTGCAACTGTTCTAAGAACCAAGTCTAGATCGTTAAAGGATCTACCAGATACTAACATTCCTGACTGTTACATGACAATTAGACGTGGTCCAAACATTGCGACGGGAAATGATAGACATGAGGGTGGCTTAGAGGCCTTTAATGTTTCAAAGTGGAAACACATCTTGTTGGTTTTTTCTGAGTGATGTTGAGAGAGGATTTCCTGGATGAGGTGGTTTTGTGTCTGTTACAGGTCATCTACCACAACGTCTGACGATAATAGGCTACTACCATGTGATTCATAACCTCATCACAGAGTACAAACTGTGAAGGAATGTTTGAGGTTTGCTGAAGAGGCAACACATGAGGTGGGACAAGAGTGTACAATCACCACATTTGACTTAGGGTATGGATGAAGGCATATCCGGTGATCTGGAAAGAGCATGAACTGTATAACAAACATGTGATCCTCATTGGAATCTCATGTGCTCATTTCCACATGATTGTGAAGTAGATGGACTCATGTGGCCTATCTGGTGTGCTGGAAATATGGTATCAGGCACAGTGTATGGCGTATGCAATGGTGTGTCACAAGACTGTGTTGGAGAGTCTGGAAAGACTTCTGATCAAAAGGTTTCTAGAACACACAGGAGAAAGCAATGTTTTTGAGAACTTGCCAGAAGCCGCCAACGTGAAACTGAATGAAATGAAATCCTCATCAACAAAGGATAAACTTCATGATTGCATCAATGATCCAGATATCACTGGGGTCATTTTAACCCACCCATTATTTAAGAACAATGAAAATGGAACGTACAAGTTAAAATATCAGTTAGATACATTAAATATGGTATAAAATGTAACATTTATGACACAAAGATATGAAAACATATGGTAAAATGCGAGTTTTACATAAAACAATTATTTTTCATTTTAGGGGTCATTTACCCACCCACATTTACGGTCATTATGCTTTAGAAAATGGTACATAATCATCTATGGTTACATTAAATCACGTGCCTTTGACCAATTTCATCATTATGTACGACATTTAAGGTAGTATGTCAAGATATATAAGTTTTAACAGAAATGAAAATAAGTGTCTCAAAAAAACATTTTTACCTATTTTTCTCTGGATAAAATCCAGTTTACAAGAAAATATTGCAAAGAATGTCAAAAAACCTTTATAATCATGTATTTACATGCATCTGACATCACTATGAAGAATAAAACATGAAATTAACCCAACATTTCAAAAGTAATATACCCTATGGATATAAGAGTGTATTTTTCAGAATTTTGGCGGCCATCTTGGATTACAACGTTGATCGTGACACTTTATTCTTTGAGTACATGTCTTACAAATTCACCAGGTACATACTACATAAGAAAATTGTGGTCCCAGTGGATTCTGAGGGGGTGCATGATGGGCCCTCCTGCCCCCCATGTAATATGGAATTGAATCTGGCATACACGGAAATTTTCGTCGGAAACGGAAATAACCTATGTGTCCCCGAGGCCATTTTGTCGTGCATGTGTTTTGTATAATGTATACTTGTCAATGTCTATCTCTTGTACGAATGTCCATTCGTTGCGACTGTTATATGTGTATGAATGAATGGTAACTGAACATTGATGAACTCTTTGTTCTTAATAAACTTCTTTGCACATGGATACCACCACCTTAGCTTGAACCAACATTAACTCCCACGACTGATGTCACATTATTTAGAGAATACTTTAAAATATCTTTACTTTCAATTGATATTGATATAGTGAATGTATTAATGACGCTGTGGCCAAACAAATATATACGGAAGAAATAAAGAATTATAGAATCGAACCTACGCCAGAGCTGCTTATACATGGCCCCTGTAGCACTATTGTCACGAAACGGACACAGCTTTGATATAATAAGTATCTTTTCTTTCAGATGGGTTATCACCTTGAATACAATTGGGGCCAGAAATAGAATTGCTGGAACAGCTCTCCATATTAAAGGTCAAAAGATCACACTGCGTCGCTATGACGATATAATTCAACTCGAGTACAGGAAGTGTTCTCGTTCCACCATGGTACAAAGCATGGTGTCGAAAATACAGAAACTCGACAATGGACTCGGTCATGTTTAAGCGAAGCTTTTTTGACTTTACATGCTTTATAGTAGTGGGTTATGGGGTACTTCACTCTACATTCATGTCCATAAACAACGACTATATGAGGGTTCGTATATAACTTGTCTTTATTTGGTATGCGATCCAGGAGTAGGTATAATATGATGATGATGATGCTAAGCTGTACATAAGGCTATAAGCCTCACTCAAACTATGGGTCTAAGCTTTCACAGCCTCTCTGTTCCTCTCAATCGTGTAGTGCCAGTAGTGTTAAGTCTTGTTACTGAATAAAACTGTAGATCATTGTTAAAACTTTCTATACACAGCAAGTAAATAAATGTATGACTGATCTCCAAAGAACCTGACAACTGAGTGAAGATCAAATCTGGCGGTAAACCCAATTACCCCAGTCATACCCCAGCTCAGAACGTATGCCTTAACAATATTTGGCACAACATTGTGTGTGCGAATTATTGGTACATATAAAGATGATCACATGACTGTGAGTGCGTGCTTGGTCATGTGATATGGTTCGATTGATCGTCAGTTCTACTGCAGACGGATCTGTAGTCCAGTGGTAACACGCTGGACTGGTAATCCAGAGATCGCAGGTTCGATCCCCCGTCTGACCCTAATAAAATAAACATTCTTTCAGATGGAACGTTGAACCGAGGTCTCGTGTTGGTCATGTGATACGGTTCGATTGATCGTCAGTTCTACTGCAGACGGATCTGTAGTCCAGTGGTAACACGCTGGACTGGTAATCCAGGGATCGCAGGTTCGACCCCCCGTCTGACCCTAATAAAATTAACAGTCTTTCAGATGGGACGTTAAACCGAGGTCTCGTGTCGGTGCTGTACACCGTGCACGTAAAAGAACCAGAGGAGACTCTGGCATGGGTCTCTGTCTGTATCATTGCATTATCCTCCATAAATCTAAACTGACTAATTAATTAAGCACGTTTTAACAGGAATGATTATTCCGTGGCAAGCCGCGCGCTCTCGTGATTTATGAAAGTTTTATATTAGCAATAATTGGACAAACTGGGGAGACTATAATATTATGAGAGTTTTAGCATATAAACATCACAATACGATGACATGGTGGAGTGACAACTACTCAGTTATAATTATAGCCTACTATCGTTTTGTTTCCGGTAACAAATGTCAGTATTAGTGTGCAAATTTAAACATAGCATATTGCTCTTCTGTTTTGTACACTATTATTTCTTCACTCAATAATTTTGTAATATCGTCAACATCCCTGATATCGGCCGGTACCTATTTTCGGCCTGTTTATTCACGCGATTTTTGTTTACATCCGGTACGCGAATGATGTCATTTCTATTTAAAACAGCTGCTTTGGTACTTATGAATTCACCTATTAATTATCAAAGGGCAAATTACGCGTAAAGCAGATACATGTTCACATTTTATTGTATGCAAATGTTGATGTTTTCATTAATCCCATTTATGTGTTGCCTACAAATCCCTTAAACAGAGGTCAATATATAGAAATATGTGTTTGTTTTTGTAAACTGAGAAATTGCATCGTCTGCTGAGGAAGGTCATGTGATAGTTGTGCGACAATGTCATAATGCGCAGTTTACAGGTCAATTCAAATATAGTGTTCCTCTTACAGCTTTTTAACATTTTTTCTTCAAAAATACTATTGTCCAAGATATTTACTATTTATGCTAATTGATATTTCTGCAGACGCTACTTAGCCACGCCCCCATAGTTACAGGTGCTTGCTGTAGCCACGCGAGACAAGCTATCTAACAAAACGGCGTCTAACGCAGACCTGCATCGAGTTGATCTAGCTAGATAAAATTCCGTCGAATTTCTCGGTTTTATTTCACCCAGATAAGGATATATCGTTGAAAGCAAGACAGGGTTTAGGTTCTTCAGTGAAGGTTATTTCTCTAAAGTACAGCTATATTTAACGGGTGAGGACGTGTTAAGTGTTCGTGGAAAATGCTTTCGTGGTCAACGGAAGAGTGAACAACCACATCGTGTCAACTTTGACATCAACAGAAATGAAATATGCTACGAAAAAATAACATTTATAAATCTAAACGTATGTCATACACTAAACTGGCAACATTACATCATTAAACCAGGGAGAAAAGTACTCTTGATAGACTCTGACCTATGCATACTAGAACGTAAGAAGACTTCAACACTGGTACAGTATGGTGCTCTCTCATATTGGAAACCAGCAACATATTTAAGTTAATCATTGAGAAAAACTGCATTTTTCCGTCTTGAGAGACTCGACCCTATGCCTCCTAGAAGACTCGAACATTAGGCCCATAAACTGAACACCAGTACGTTCACTGAGCTAATATGGGAATCCCACAGCTCTTTACATGCATGGGTACTATTACTACTATCTGGTCCCTAGTCCACCATCCACGACAATATGTATGCACCATGTATAATTTTAATCACCATTATACTCACATATCTCTTGTGAACAGTAGATCTATAAATGCATAATATAATTTTTTTGAAATATTTTATTGTGTATAAATAAATTAATTTCAACTTACTTTTGTGCACATATATCTGTTTACATTAATTTTGGATGTATTCAGTTAGTCGTTACCTGCTAACATATTATGCATCTACACACGCACGCACGCACGCACGCACGCACGCACGCACGCACGCACGCACGCACGCACACAATCTTTTAATTATAGGTAAGAGTCTCTAATATTCTTTTTGATCTTCTTTATTAATCATTGACGTCGCACTATATTGGATGAATTGATGACAGCTGACTTAAATATTAATTGTGTTGCAAACAATTGATTTTATTCTGATTACTCCTACTTTATGATGGTCATGGATCATGCAAAATAGGTTTCTGTTGGAACCACATACCTTGTAGACGTTGTAGTTACTGAGCAAACCGATCGGGTCTTCTGATATGATGGTAGGTAAAATGATCTAATAAAGAATTATTTTGCCAAAATGGCATATGCAGCAATTAGCATATAGATGCATGAAACCACACACAACTGTCTATGTTAATTTAACCGAGACCGGCGAATAATAACTAGAATATTCACAATACACATAATGAATATACTGACCAAGCAATAATACGTTTGTAGTTGACATTAGATTATTTCCGTCATTGCAAAATAGTTGTTTCTTACGTCTAGTATAAATTATATGGGTTCACTTACGAGTTGAATAGCACGTGCGACGGTTTCTAAGGCATTTACGAGTTGTTGGCAAAATGGAAGAAAACAGTTTTCTTTAATGACTCACAATCCAGGTCATAAACCATTCAAAATGATTCATCCTGTCTAGAATAGCACTGACTTTCCGTCCGCCATTTTTTCAATATTTATAATAAACACGTGTATGCGTCGTGTATATGCAATTAGCGTAATGCAGTGACACAAACACATCCATGAAAATGGCGACTTGAAGACAATGAAAAGCCGGTTAACTCTGTGCTCGTATCATTGTTAATCCCTTTTATTTATACATATACCTGTATTGTTTTATACTTTATTTATTTTACAACGATTGCGAAGCAAGTTTTAACAACTTATATTAATCACTCTCGTTGGCTCGGATGAAAGAGTAAATGTAGTCATTCATGTATTCTAAGCAGGCAAAATTGCTGGATATATATGTTAAATATATGGGCATTTACTATGCTCAGTCGTATTATTGCAAATATAAGCGCTGCAGTATTGCTTTACAAATTCATGAATTGAATTATATGATTACATATTGGTACACGTGTTATCTTGAATATACGAGATAATCTATTGAACTATATCATTACATATTGTTGTACATATTATCTTGAAAATACAAATTCATGAATTGAATTAATTATATGATTACATATTGTAATTATCTTGGGAATAGGAAATTATCTATTGATAGTAATTGATAGTACAAAAAAGCCGCTTGAGGCGCTATATAATTATGATGGCTACTTCCGGTATCCACGTTTCGTAATTATGATGGCTACTTCCGGTATCCACATTTCGTAATTATGATGGCTACTTCCGGGATCCACATTTCGTAATTATGATGGCTACTTCCGGGATCCACATTTCGTAATTATGATGGCTACTTCCGGTATCTGCCACTTTATTGCATTCCATAGTATTATACATAGTCGTTATATACATAGACATTTTCTTTTGCAGATGACAGTTCCCTTGCAGTGTCTTCTTCCGATACACGCCATATTGAAGCAACACTCAATCATGATTTGAAAATAATCTCAGACTGGTCCAAACGCTGGCTAGTAAATTTTAACTCGTCCAAAACCGAAGTCAAATTCTTTTCTCTTGGTCACAATAATGATCGACCAAATCTTATTTTTGAAAATACTGAGCTGGGATTTGTTGACAATCACAAGCATCTTGGGTTAACTTTAAGTAATGATGGGTCTTGGCACAAACATAAACAACATAATGAAATCTGCTTCCAAAGTACTCGGATCAATGAGAATGCTAAACTTTAAGCTAAATCGCTCTTCACTAAATCAAATATACATTTCATACTTACTATATTCATCGGTGGTTTGGGACAACTGCACACAATACGAAAACAGAGCTGTCAACCTTTTGAAATTGAATTGAGTGAGACTTTGTATTGAGCCCCGAAGGGGCGAGTTTCCTAGGGGGGTTCTGGGGCATGTTACCCCGGAAATTTGTTTCCCCCTAGACCCTCTGAGTCTTTCTGGGAGGTATATTTTTCTCTCATATTTTGACCAAAAAATGAGGTTTTTTACACAAAACTAGTTCTGACACCTAGGTTGGCACTAGCAGTAGCCAATGGCTACTAATAATTGAAACATATTAGTTGAAATGGAATATACGGACGGACAAGGGTAATACGGGACAGACGGACAAGGGTAATCCTAGATGCCCCTCCACTATCGTGGTTGGGCACAGAAATGAAATAAAGTCCACGCTGTGCGACACGCGAAATCACACATCCGAAAATTCTTTAAAAAAGGACAAAGTCCACACCAAAAAAAAAATTGGCCAGGGGGGGGTCCTATAACAGCACAAAATTGTTTTTTCTCCATAACAATTGTACCCAACCAATGTTGTGACCACGCACGGTTACTGTTATCCGTCGGTTACTGGATAATTCGGCATTGCATTTAACCTGTTTCTGTCAAATTCTGTGTAGACAAATCAAAACTATATCACTTAGCCGGTAGTTAAATGTGTAAGATGATGATGCAAATAGCAATAATCACCAGGAAACAGTTAATACTTACACGTCACAAACTCGAAAGTTCGTAAACGTCCGACTTTCTTTTCCTCCGACACCGGATGACATTCAATTAGGTGGACTTGATTGCATACGCCGATTTACGCCGATCGTGATACCCGGACTATCCGCAGTTGCGACTTTCTAACCCCGTTACCCCGTATGTACCGATACTTGTAGAGTTACGATTTCATTGGTAGGGTTCGCTTTCTGGAAACCGTCAGACTTCGCAAATAGTTGTATATAAGGGTTTTTTTTGGAAAATGCGTGAGAATCATTGATCAATGAGTGAGACCGTGAGATGGGACTCGATTGCGTGAGACTCACGCAGAATGCGTGAGAGTTGACAGGTCTGCGAAAAGGAAACACTTGAACAATTGCAGTACGAAGCAGCCATAATTGTAACAGGCCTAACGAGATCAGTGCCAATTAACAGGCAACTAACAGAAATAGGGTGGGTGTCTTTAGCGGATAGGCGCAGTATGCAAAAACTAATATTCAATTATTCTTTATTAACTCAGATCATTTACATGACATATGATTATACATGTAATTAATTAACAGAAGTTGTGACACGGATTGATATATATATAATAAAGAGCATAGGGGAGAGAAGAGTCAAGTTTGGAGATGGGAAAATAGAAAAAAGAGCGGGAAATTCTATTATTTTGTTTTGTTTCATTCACTTGTTTATTTGATTGTTTCGTTTTCGATGGTTGTTTTGGTCACGTGTGTGTGTGTGACCAAATACTGTTGAATGGATGCACATTCTTGAGTTAACCGTGAGTTTTATCTGTCAGAAGTAAATCATGAGTATTAGTAAATGCTTTGAGGATTATATGTTATTGTTAATGTATTTATTAATTAATAGTTACGATGC
Source organism: Archivesica marissinica (assembly GCA_014843695.1). NCBI lineage: Eukaryota > Metazoa > Mollusca > Bivalvia > Venerida > Vesicomyidae > Archivesica > Archivesica marissinica. The sequence goes on from CM026393.1 coordinate 31,746,850, forward strand.
TGATTGTGACATTTAATTGTTGACGTTACTTTTTTGCACGTGTCATAATCTTTTTCTTTAACCTGTTTTCGTGGGTAATTACTTAACATTGTTGTTGATTTTTTTGTTGTTTTGTTTTTTGTGTATGTATTTAATTTGAGAATAGATGGTGACAATATTAACTTTGCATGTAACATAGTATCAGATCAGATGCTACATAATAGTATGCCATTTCGCCATATCCCATGCTGTCTGCTATATGAATAGTATGGCTAGACAAACTACTTGAGTCCTTGGTTGACTAGCAGACAACATAATATTATACAGCATACATCCAGATTGATATGCAGTGTAATGCTGTTGCTGATCTGGAACCATGCCGCATGCAAAGCCTTTTAATTTACTCAGCCGGTAAGTTTCCACAAATAATTGAGTATAAAATCTATGGATGATTATTTTATTTGGTTTGATTTAAGAAAATAGTTCTTTAACAGCATTGTTTCAGTTTATTATTTTAATTATATATATTTATTTTGAATATTTCATATTTTGTACAGTACTACATTGTAGTTGCTTTGTGTCCGGATTAATACACTATCATTAAAAATAGTAGCAATACGTATTTAGCTGTTTGGTGCTAATAAATGTAGATGTCATTCAGTTTGTGTTGAGTTGTATATATGTACACATATTAAACATCACACTGTTAGTCTGGGGTTGAGTACATCCATAATAGTTCTAACAAATCTACTAAGGTTAGTTAGTGTATTTGCTTGTGTTGAGGTCATTATCTGTATGTACTTGTGTGTGTTTGGTTGAACATAGTAATAGGTATCTATGGATAATCTTCTGAGTTATTAATATATCGTAATAAACACAGCATACTGCCTTCTTATCTAAACGATATAATCCCGCCAACTGTTGATGAAACTAATCCATATCCTTTACATAATAGAAATAATCATATAACTCTGCCAAGGCGTCTTCAAATATATGCACATTCAACTATTCCCTCCTCTCTAGACATATGGAATAAGCTAGATAAGTCTATCCGTGACACTAACTCTCTAATTGAGTTTAAAAGCAAGGTGAAACAAATCTACAAAGGTGCTATCGTACCCGAATTCTACACCACCGGGAAAAGATTTTCATCTGTCCAACAAGCGCGAATACGTAACGCATGCAGTAACTTGAATGCCCATCTACATGTCAATTTCCTTCGTGATAATCCTAACTGCGAATGTGGCCATGGTATCAAAGACCCGGAGCACTACTTTTTTAGATGTAACAAATACAGATTAGAGGGTATACATCTTTTCAGAAATACTCGTAGATTTCATCCAATAAGTACAAAAAAGCTTTTAGTTGGAATTGAACACTTGTCTATCTCAGAAAATAATAAATTGTTTATAGAGGTTCAAAGATTTATTAAAGCGACTCGACGATTCACATAATATCAATTATTTGTCCTTTTGTCGGGTAAGCATGGAGTGGGGAGAGCTAATCATTGTGGTTGGGGTGCATGCACTATCTCATAGTTTTAATTCTTAAGCTCATATTCAAGTCATAAACTAACTGTACGTTTTTCCATTTCTTTGTGTCATTTATTTTTCGCATATGATATAATAATTAACAAATATTAACCACGAAACTTAATTTTATGTGTTATTTTTCTACATCAGATCATACATTACAGAAATTGTTCATCCAACATTGTTTATTTAGTTCGAAGTGACGGGGAGGGCAGTAAATAATGTTGTTATAACTTGTAGCCCAACCCATTTGCTTTTTTTCCCTTGACAAAACAAATGTATCGTATACTGCAATCATATAATTACATATTAATTTCTGATTTGTTCTTAGTATTGTATGTATATATGTAATGTATTGTATGAAAAAAATGCAACATCAAATATTATTAAAAGGCAAACAAAAAAGAAAGACAATAATACAATTGTCTACAAAGGCTATTTGATGCTAACTGTTCCGTCACATTTAATGCATCAATGTGACCAACATTATATACTATAAGAATGTTTTATCTATGTATGAATGATTAACATTGGAATAATTCCATATCATGTTAAAGAAATTGTACGACACGATAATTCCCGCATGCAATAGTAAAATATGGAATTAATGCGCTCTTTGTAAGCAGGTTTTATTTGCCAGTGATGTGTTCCGTAATGCTAATGAGTCATAACAATTTGGATATATCATGCATATGTATCACACACATGATATATGTTCCCTAAACTACACTACAAGAAACAAACGTAAACACTAAAGAGAAGTCAGGTGGGGGAAATACCTTGTAACCCCTCTTAAAAATTGCTGATTTGATAGTAATCTATTATTAGTATGACAAATGACGTGGGAGAGCTGAACACTTATGTGCCCAATCGTTGCTGAGAATGACGTGGGAAAGCTGAACACTATTATGTGCCCAATCGTTGCTGAGAATGACGTGGGAAAGCTGAACACTATTATGTGCCCAATCGTTGCTGAGAATGACGTGGGATAACTGAACACTATTATGTGCCCAATCGTCGCCGAGAATGACGTGGGAAAGCTGAACACTAGTATGTGCTCACTCGTTGCTGAGAATGACGTGGGAAAGATGAACACTATTATGTGCCCAATCTTTGCTGAGAATGACGTGGGATAGCTGAACACTATTATGTGCTCAATCGTTGCTGAGAATGACGTGGGAAAGCTGAACACTATTATGTGCCCAATCGTTGCTGAGAATGACGTGGGATAACTGAACACTATTATGTGCCCAATCGTCGCCGAGAATGACGTGGGAAAGCTGAACACTAGTATGTGCTCACTCGTTGCTGAGAATGACGTGGGAAAGATGAACACTATTATGTGCCCAATCTTTGCTGAGAATGACGTGGGATAGCTGAACACTATTATGTGCTCAATCGTTGCTGAGAATGACGTGGGAAAGCTGAACACTATTATGTGCCCAATCGTTGCTGAGAATGACGTGGGATAGCTGAACACTATTATGTGCTCAATCGTTGCTGTGAATGACGTGGGATAGCTGAACACTATTATGTGCCCAATCATCGCCGAGAATGACGTGGGATAGCTGAACAATATTATGTGCCCAATCGTTGCTGTGAATGACGTGGGATAGCTGAACACTATTATGTGCTCAATCGTTGCTGAGAATGACGTGGGATAGCTGAACACTATTATGTGCCCAATCGTTGCTGAGAATGACGTGGGATAGCTGAACAATATTATGTGCCCAATCGTTGCTGAGAATGACGTGGGAAAGCTGAACACTATTATGTGCCCAATCGTTGCTGAGAATGACGTGGGATAGCTGAACACTATTATGTGCTCAATCTTTGCTGAGAATGACGTGGGATAGCTGAACACTATTATGTGCCCAATCGTTGCTGAGAATGACGTGGGATAGCTGAACAATATTATGTGCCCAATCGTTGCTGAGAATGACGTGGGAAAGCTGAACACTATTATGTGCCCAATCGTTGCTGAGAATGACGTGGGATAGCTGAACACTATTATGTGCTCAATCTTTGCTGAGAATGACGTGGGATAGCTGAACAATATTTTGTGCCCAATCGTTGCTGAGAATGACGTGGGATAGCTGAACAATATTATGTGCCCAATCGTTGCTGAGAATGACGTGGGAAAGCTGAACACTATTATGTGCCCAATCGTTGCTGAGAATGACGTGGGATAGCTGAACACTATTATGTGCTCAATCTTTGCTGAGAATGACGTGGGATAGCTGAACAATATTTTGTGCCCAATCGTTGCTGAGAATGACGTGGGATAGCTGAACAATATTATGTGCCCAATCGTTGCTGAGAATGACGTGGGAAAGCTGAACACTATTATGTGCCCAATCGTTGCTGAGAATGACGTGGGATAGCTGAACACTATTATGTGCTTAATCTTTGCTGAGAATGACGTGGGGTAGCTGAACAATATTATGTGCCCAATCGTTGCTGAGAATGACGTGGGATAGCTGAACACTATTATGTGCTCAATCTTTGCTGAGAATGACGTGGGATAGCTGAACACTATTATGTGCTCAATCTTTGCTGAGAATGACGTGGGATAGCTGAACACTATTATGTGCCCAATCGTTGCTGAGAATGACGTGGGATAGCTGAACACTATTATGTGCTCAATCGTTGCTGAGAATGACGTGGGATAGCTGAACAATATTATGTGCCCAATCGTTGCTGAGAATGACGTGGGATAGCTGAACAATATTATGTGCCCAAATCGTTGCTGAGAATGTATGTGCTCAATCTTTGCTGAGAATGACGTGGGATAGCTGAACACTAGTATGTGCCCAATCGTTGCTGAGAATGACGTGGGATAGCTGAACACTATTATGTGCCCAATCTTTGCCGAGAATGACGTGGGATAGCTGAACAATATTATGTGCCCAATCATTGCTGAGAATGACGTGGGATAGCTGAACAATATTATGTGCCCAATCGTTGCTGAGAATGACGTGGGAAAGCTGAACACTATTATGTGCCCAATCGTTGCTGAGAATGACGTGGGATAGCTGAACACTATTATGTGCTCAATCTTTGCTGAGAATGACGTGGGATAGCTGAACAATATTTTGTGCCCAATCGTTGCTGAGAATGACGTGGGATAGCTGAACAATATTATGTGCCCAATCGTTGCTGAGAATGACGTGGGAAAGCTGAACACTATTATGTGCCCAATCGTTGCTGAGAATGACGTGGGATAGCTGAACACTATTATGTGCTTAATCTTTGCTGAGAATGACGTGGGGTAGCTGAACAATATTATGTGCCCAATCGTTGCTGAGAATGACGTGGGATAGCTGAACACTATTATGTGCTCAATCTTTGCTGAGAATGACGTGGGATAGCTGAACACTATTATGTGCTCAATCTTTGCTGAGAATGACGTGGGATAGCTGAACACTATTATGTGCCCAATCGTTGCTGAGAATGACGTGGGATAGCTGAACACTATTATGTGCTCAATCGTTGCTGAGAATGACGTGGGATAGCTGAACAATATTATGTGCCCAATCGTTGCTGAGAATGACGTGGGATAGCTGAACAATATTATGTGCCCAAATCGTTGCTGAGAATGACGTGGGATAGCTGAACACTATTATGTGCTCAATCTTTGCTGAGAATGACGTGGGAAAGCTGAACACTATTATGTGCTCAATCTTTGCTGAGAATGACGTGGGAAAGCTGAACACTATTATGTGCCCAATCTTTGCCGAGAATGACGTGGGATAGCTGAACACTATTATGTGCCCAATCTTTGCCGAGAATGACGTGGGATAGCTGAACAATATTATGTGCCCAATCATTGCTGAGAATGACGTGGGAAAGCTGAACACTATTATGTGTTCAATCGTTGCTGTGAATGACGTGGGATAGCTGAACACTATTATGTGCTCAATCGTTGCCGAGAATGACGTGGGAAAGCTGAACACTATTATGTGCTCAATCGTTGCCGAGAATGACGTGGGATAGCTGAACACTATTATGTGCTCAATCGTTGCTGAGAATGACGTGGGAAAGCTGAACACCATTATGTGCCCAATCTTTGCTGAGAATGACGTGGGATAGCTGAACACTAGTATGTGCTCAATCGTTGCTGAGAATGACGTGGGAAAGCTGAACACTATTATGTGCCCAATCTTTGCTGAGAATGACGTGTGATAGCTGAACACTATTATGTGCTCAATCGTTGCTGAGAATGACGTGGGAAAGCTGAACACTATTATGTGCCCAATCTTTGCAGAGAATGACGTGGGATAGCTGAACATTATTATGTGCTCAATCGTTGCTGAGAATGACGTGGGAAAGCTGAACACTATTATGTGCCCAATCATCGCCGAGAATGACGGGGGAAAGCTGAACAATATTATGTGCCCAATCGTTGCTGAGAATGACGTGGGATAGCTGAACACTATTATGTGCCCAATCGTTGCTGAGAATGACGAGGGAAAGCTGAACACTAGTATGTGTTCAATCGTTGCTGTGAATGACGTGGGAAAGCTGAACACTATTATGTGCCCAATCTTTGCTGAGAATGACGTGGGATAGCTGAACACTATTATGTGCTCAATCGTTGCTGTGAATGACGTGGGATAGCTGAACACTATTATGTGCCCAATCTTTGCTGAGAATGACGTGGGATAGCTGAACACTATTATGTGCTCAATCGTTGCTGAGAATGACGTGGGATAGCTGGACACTAGTATGTGCTCAATCGTTGCTGAGAATGACGTGGGAAAGCTGAACACTATTATGTGCCCAATCTTTGCTGAGAATGACGTGGGATAGCTGAACACTATTATGTGCTCAATCGTTGCTGAGAATGACGTGGGAAAGCTGAACACTATTATGTGCCCAATCTTTGCTGAGAATGACGTGGGATAGCTGAACATTATTATGTGCTCAATCGTTGCTGAGAATGACGTGGGAAAGCTGAACACTATTATGTGCCCAATCATCGCCGAGAATGACGGGGGAAAGCTGAACAATATTATGTGCCCAATCGTTGCTGAGAATGACGTGGGATAGCTGAACACTATTATGTGCCCAATCGTTGCTGAGAATGACGAGGGAAAGCTGAACACTAGTATGTGTTCAATCGTTGCTGTGAATGACGTGGGAAAGCTGAACACTATTATGTGCCCAATCTTTGCTGAGAATGACGTGGGATAGCTGAACACTATTATGTGCTCAATCGTTGCTGTGAATGACGTGGGATAGCTGAACACTATTATGTGCCCAATCTTTGCTGAGAATGACGTGGGATAGCTGAACACTATTATGTGCTCAATCGTTGCTGAGAATGACGTGGGAAAGCTGAACACTATTATGTGCTCAATCTTTGCTGAGAATGACGTGGGATAGCTGAACAATACTATGTGCCCAATCGTTGCTGAGAATGACGTGGGATAGCTGAACAATATTATGTGCCCAATCGTTGCTGAGAATGACGTGGGAAAGCTGAACACTATTATGTGCCCAATCGTTGCTGAGAATGACGTGGGATAGCTGAACACTATTATGTGCTTAATCTTTGCTGAGAATGACGTGGGGTAGCTGAACAATATTATGTGCCCAATCGTTGCTGAGAATGACGTGGGATAGCTGAACACTATTATGTGCTCAATCTTTGCTGAGAATGACGTCGGATAGGTGAACACTATTATGTGCTCAATCTTTGCTGAGAATGACGTGGGATAGCTGAACACTATTATGTGCCCAATCGTTGCTGAGAATGACGTGGGATAGCTGAACACTATTATGTGCTCAATCGTTGCTGAGAATGACGTGGGATAGCTGAACAATATTATGTGCCCACTCGTTGCTGAGAATGACGTGGGATAGCTGAACAATATTATGTGCCCAAATCGTTGCTGAGAATGACGTGGGATAGCTGAACACTATTATGTGCTCAATCTTTGCTGAGAATGACGTGGGAAAGCTGAACACTATTATGTGCTCAATCTTTGCTGAGAATGACGTGGGATAGCTGATCACTATTATGTGCCCAATCGTTGCTGAGAATGACGTGGGATAGCTGAACACTAGTATGTGCCCAATCGTTGCTGAGAATGACGTGGGAAAGCTGAACACTATTATGTGCCCAATCTTTGCCGAGAATGACGTGGGATAGCTGAACACTATTATGTGCCCAATCTTTGCCGAGAATGACGTGGGATAGCTGAACAATATTATGTGCCCAATCATTGCTGAGAATGACGTGGGAAAGCTGAACACTATTATGTGTTCAATCGTTGCTGTGAATGACGTGGGATAGCTGAACACTATTATGTGCTCAATCGTTGCCGAGAATGACGTGGGAAAGCTGAACACTATTATGTGCTCAATCGTTGCCGAGAATGACGTGGGATAGCTGAACACTATTATGTGCTCAATCGTTGCTGAGAATGACGTGGGATAGCTGAACACTATTATGTGCTCAATCGTTGCTGAGAATGACGTGGGAAAGCTGAACACTATTATGTGCCCAATCTTTGCTGAGAATGACGTGGGATAGCTGAACACTATTATGTGCTCAATCGTTGCTGAGAATGACGTGGGAAAGCTGAACACTATTATGTGCCCAATCATCGCCGAGAATGACGGGGGAAAGCTGAACAATATTATGTGCCCAATCGTTGCTGAGAATGACGTGGGATAGCTGAACACTATTATGTGCCCAATCGTTGCTGAGAATGACGAGGGAAAGCTGAACACTAGTATGTGTTCAATCGTTGCTGTGAATGACGTGGGAAAGCTGAACACTATTATGTGCCCAATCTTTGCTGAGAATGACGTGGGATAGCTGAACACTATTATGTGCTCAATCGTTGCTGTGAATGACGTGGGATAGCTGAACACTATTATGTGCCCAATCTTTGCTGAGAATGACGTGGGATAGCTGAACACTATTATGTGCTCAATCGTTGCTGAGAATGACGTGGGAAAGCTGAACACTATTATGTGCCCAATATTTGCTGAGAATGACGTGGGATAGCTGAACACTAGTATGTGCCCAATCTTTGCTGAGAATGACGTGGGATAGCTGAACACTATTATGTGCTCAATCGTTGCTGAGAATGACGTGGGAAAGCTGAACACTATTATGTGCCCAATCATCGCCGAGAATGACGGGGGAAAGCTGAACAATATTATGTGCCCAATCGTTGCTGAGAATGACGTGGGATAGCTGAACACTATTATGTGCCCAATCGTTGCTGAGAATGACGGGGGAAAGCTGAACACTAGTATGTGTTCAATCGTTGCTGTGAATGACGTGGGAAAGCTGAACACTATTATGTGCCCAATCTTTGCTGAGAATGACGTGGGATAGCTGAACACTATTATGTGCTCAATCGTTGCTGTGAATGACGTGGGATAGCTGAACACTATTATGTGCCCAATCATCGCCGAGAATGACATGGGATAGCTGAACACTATTATGTGCTCAATCTTTGCTGAGAATGACGTGGGATAGCTGAACAATAGTATGTGCCCAATCTTTGCCGAGAATGACGTGGGATAGCTGAACACTATTATGTGCTCAATCGTTGCCGAGAATGACGTGGGAAAGCTGAACACTATTATGTGCTCAATCTTTGCTGAGAATGACGTGGGATAGCTGAACAATAGTATGTGCTCAATCTTTGCCGATTATGGGTTTTCAGAGCATCTGGATTTCAATGTATTCCTAGCGGGCACGTCCCCGGAGCCCCTAGCAACGTCGAGCTATTTGGCCCCTCAAAACGTCTGCCGCCTTTTAGTAATTCTGAATACGGATTCCATTTCGCACACAACTTTTTTCAAACATTGCCACGGCCATGTAAATATTTATCGTAAACATCCAAACATGATCAAAAAGATGAAAACAACAATAGATAATAATAACAACAAAAATGATATGCAAAAACCGACGAACAAGGATTTATACTGCAACACTATTATGTTCCGATATATGCCTTGTATATTATATCTAAAACAATCAAACTATGATGTTGCGATATATGTCTTGTATGTTATATCTAAAACAATCAAACTATGATGTTGCGATATATGCCTTGTATATTATATGTAAAGCAATCAAACTATGATGTTGCGATATATGCCTTGTATGTTATATCTAAAACAATCAAACTATGATGTTGCGATATATGCCTTGTATATTATGTGTAAAGCAATCAAACTATGATGTTGCGATATATGATTTGTATGTTATATCTAAAACAATCAAACTGTGATGTTGCGATATATGCCTTGTATATTATATGTAAAGCAATCAAACTATGATGTTGTGATATATGTCTTGTATGTTATATCTAAAACAATCAAACTGTGATGTTGCGATATATGTCTTGTATGTTATATCTAAAACAATCAAACTGTGATGTTGCGATATATGTCTTGTATGTTATATCTAAAATAATCAAACTATGATGTTGCGATATATGTCTTGTATGTTATATGTAAAACAATCAAACTATGATGTTGCGATATATGTCTTGTATGTTATATCTAAAATAATCAAACTATGATGTTGCGATATATGTCTTGTATGTTATATGTAAAACAATCAAACTATGATGTTCCGATATATGCCTTGTATATCTAAAACAACCAAACATGATCAAAAAGATGAAAACAACAATAGATAATAATAACAACAACAAAAATGATATGCAAAAACCGTAATATACCAGTAAATCAGTCATATTACACGGCGAAACAATATGTTATATCATATACCAGTAAATCAGTCATACTACACGGCGAAACAATATGCCATGTCACATACCAGTAAATCACAGTCATATTACACGGCGAAACAATATGTTATATCATATACCAGTAAATCACAGTCATACTACACGGCAAAACAATATGCCATGTCATATACCAGTAAATCACAGTCATACTACACGGCAAAACAATATGCCATGACATATACCAGTAAATCAGTCATTCTACACTGCGAAACAATATGCTATGTCATATACCAGTAAATCACAGTCATACTACACGGCAAAACAATATGTTATATCATATACCAGTAAATCACAGTCATACTACACGGCAAAACAATATGCCATGACATATACCAGTAAATCAGTCATATTACACGGCGAAACAATATGTTATATCATATACCAGTAAATCACAGTCATACTACACGGCGAAACAATATGTTATATCATATACCAGTAAATCACAGTCATACTACACGGCGAAACAATATGCCATGTCATATACCAGTAAATCACAGTCATACTACACGGCAAAACAATATGCCATGCCATATACCAGTAAATCACTGACACACTACACGGCAAAACAATATGCCATGCCATATACCAGTAAATCAGTCATACTACACGGCGAAACAATATGCCATGTAATATACTAGTAAATCAGTCATATTACACGGCGAAACAATATATTATATCATATACCAGTAAATCACAGTCATACTACACTGTGAAACAATATGCCATGTCACATACCAGTAAATCAGTCATATTACACGGCGAAACAATATGTTATGTCATATACCAGCAAATCACAGTCATACTACACGGCGAAACAATATGCCATGCCATATACCAGTAAATCAGTCATATTACACGGCGAAACAATATATTATATCATATACCAGTAAATCACAGTCATACTACACGGCGAAACAATATGCCATGCCATATACCAGTAAATCAGTCATATTACACGGCGAAACAATATATTATATCATATACCAGTAAATCAGTCATACTACACGGCAAAACAATATGTTATATCATATACCAGTAAATCACAGTCATACTACACGGCGAAACAATATGTTATATCATATACCAGTAAATCACAGTCATATTACACGGCGAAACAATATGCCATGTCATATACCAGTAAATCAGAGTCATACTACACTGCGAAACAATATGTCATGTCACATACCAGTAATTCGCCGTCATACTACACGGCGAAACAATATGCCATGTCATATACTAGTAAATCAGTCATATTACACGGCGAAACAATATGTTATATCATATACCAGTAAATCACAGTCATACTACACGGCGAAACAATATGCTATGTAATATACCAGTAAATCAGTCATACTACACGGCGAAACAATATGTTATATCATATACCAGTAATTCGCCGTCATACTACACGGCGAAACAATATGCCATGCCATATACCAGTAAATCAGTCATACTACACGGCGAAACAATATGTTATATCATATACCAGTAATTCGCCGTCATACTACACGGCGAAACAATATGCCATGTCATATACCAGTAAATCAGTCATATTACACGGCCAAACAATATGCCATATCATATACCAGTAAATCACAGTCATACTACACGGCGAAACAATATGCCACGTCATATACCAGTAAATCACAGTCATACTACACGGCGAAACAATATGTTATGTCATATACCAGCATATCACAGTCATACTACACGGCAAAACAATATGTTATATCATATACCAGTAAATCACAGTCATACTACACTGCGAAACAATATGCCATGTCATATACCAGTAATTCACAGTCATTCTACAAGGCGAAACAATATGTCTGATAAGTTTTCAAATCCAAAAATTATGAATAATATGCGCCTGTGATTTACATAGAATAGACAGCGAAATGGATAGTGTTCGGTATCCTCATTTTCGTTAAGTTGACACAAACATGTTGGGCTATCGCGTAAATGATTATTATAAAGATCTGTAAGCAGGTTACTACACACATTTCGAATGCGAGCATGATATACTTGCTGACATCGGTTTCCAGATTTAAAATAAGAAGGTACTATCGATGGTTTGAAGATTTATTTCAACCTTCCTTCAAAAGACGACAATGTATTTATATTACAAATGTTAATATCAAGTTCATTCCACAGTTTTATTGATGATGGTAATACAGACTTTGAATAAATACCAGTTCGCCTTGCTAGAGTAGCAACATCAGTATTGTTTCTTAGGTTGTATGGGTTTGTTTCGCCAACCGTTGTTGGAAATAAGTCGGTTACCTAGCTTGGTACATAATCATGTTTTTGTTTATATAAACTAAGATTAATTTTTGCATTTTTCTGCGATCAGAGAGTGAAACCCATCGTATTTCTTGATGAAGTCTTACAAGGTACACATATCTAGTATGTCCCGTAACTACTCTAGCAGCTTAATATTGAACTCTCTCCAGTGATTCCTTTTCATATAATGTACAACTATCCCAGACTATGGACGCATATTATAAACAAATTCGGAGATAAGATATATATATATTTGATTACGAGTTTGACGTTTTAAATTAAACTTTAACATTTTCATTGATCCTAGTGTTTTTGAAGCGGTATCAGTAATGTTTGATATATGTTTGTGCCACGTACATTCTTCACTAAGTGTAACTCCGAAATGCTTGTAGTGGTTTACGTTATCTAACTGCGTATTTTCAAAGAACAACACTGGTCGATTAAAGTTACCTAATGATAAGAATATAACTTCTGTTTTGATGGATTAAATTGAACAAACCATTGTTTAGACCATTTTGATATTATATTTAGATCATGATTCAATGCAACTTCTATAACATTTGAGTCATTGGATGTCATTTCCAAGGAACTATCACCAGCAAATAGTCTTGTCAGACTATAAAGAGATTCAGAAATGTCATTGACGTATATCAGGAAAAGCAAAGGTCACAAGACAGAGCCTTGTGGTACACCAGCATTAAGACATTTTTCACTTGAAAACGAAGATGCGACAAAAGGTTTTTGTTTCTTTAAGATAACTAAATACCCACTCGATTATGTTTCCGGAAATGCCATACTGCCGAAGTTTGAAAAGGAGCCCGTTGTGGCAGACTCGATCAAATGCTTTACTAATATCGCATGATTTACGTTCATCAAAAGTCTTACAAATTTGGTTGTATATGTCAATTAACTGATACACTGTATACTGTCCATGGAGGAAGCCTTGTTGTCTTCTATAATTTAGTTCATTCTCGTGTAAATAGTTGTATAGATATTTGAACATAACTCGTTCCATTACTTTTCCTACGCAACTAATTAAAGGGATAGATATATAGTTTGATGGAATACTGCGGTCACCTTTTTGAATAGTGGCATGACATTTGCCTTCTGCCAATTAGCTGGATAAGTATGATCTTGTATTGACCGTTAACACGAATACATAGTAGGCGGCATATAGTGCGAGAGGTTTCTTTGAGCATGCGATGACTAATTTCAGCTGGCCTGCTGGCTTTATTTACTATTAAATTTGATAAGATGTCAGTAATGTCTTGTTCAGTAATAACTATATATATATTCGAGATTGATGAACCCGTTTGGCAGATGTTTGTGAATCATTTATTATTGAAATGGATGCAAAGTAGTCGTTGAGTGTATTGCCTTTATCTGAATCCGAGATGGAATAAGAATAAACATTTCTTAACAGTAGTAGTATCATTTCACATTTAGTAGACTTTTCCTTGACCAAGATTTTAATTATTTTCCAATATTGTCGCAGATTAGACGAGTTTAAGTCATTTAGTGTAAATTCAATATTACTAAAGAAGTAATTCTTTTGCGTGTTTTTTTCATATTATTTACCTTGTTTCGTAATATTTTGTAATTGAACTACTTTTATACCTCTCGATGTCTAGATATTTTCCTAATGTCTGAATTATACCATGGTTTGTCATTTGGACGGACTGTAACTAAATAGGTTGGTATACATGACTTTACTATGTCAGGTTGGTATACATGACTTTACTATGTCTAAGAATCTATCAATAAATATATAAGTAGCATTATCTAGATTATTAGAGGAAGTAAATGACAAGTATTTCGTTATTAAGTGATTCAAAATCAGCACGTTTATAATTCCACACCGTTCGTTTATAAGGTCCATTCGAATGAAAATCTACTTTAATATGAGTGTAATGAAGTAATGTTATTTGTGATTGCCACAGGATCTATTAATGTTCTCGAGTGATCAGTTACTCCCATAGGTTCATTAATAATGTTGATCATATTGTTTAGTATTAGGATGTCTCTTAGTTTATTATTATTGTAATTCATTTTGTCTTCATTAATATCTCCGACTAAAACAATATTCCTTGACATTTCGGATGCTCTCTCTATACTCACATTAATTGTATCCTATAAGTCAACTGTAGAATTTGGTGGCCTATATAAATTGCAAATTAAGTATTTCCTAATTAATTATCCCCCAGAATGGGCTGTGTTATCTTTTCGAAACATTATATCGAACCCGTCTAACCATATAATGTCATCATTTACTTCATGTGTGAGATGAGATTCTGTGAAACATAAAATGTCAATATCAAGAAGAGTGTCCTTAATATAATCTAGCTTGTGTCTAATCATTCTAATATGTTGATGCAATAATGAAAAGCAATCACTATAATTTGTATCCGGTTCAGGATATTTTTCAGTGCAGTACAGTATTAACAGAAGTTGAATTAGAAATGTATAACACATGTTTGTACTAAATGCTTGGTACATATCCATTGGTGGGAAACTACATGTTGATGTAGAAACATGTTAATAGGTAAAGCAATATTAGCAAAATTCAAATTTGAGTGCTTGTATGTTGTAACGTATGCAATAACAACATCAGTTGATACAGTTTACCAAGTGTTTGCTTAAAGCGACATTACATCAGTGAAAACAGTGAAAACGCACATTTCTACAGAATGTATTTTCCTATTATATCGTATAATTTGTTTCCAAATAGTTGCCAAATAACTGAGTAGTATAACTAATAAACAAACGTCGTATACGAGGTTTGTTGACATAACAAAATAATAGGATCGACACCCATGCGTAATACAACTCGTGTGTCCTGAATGACACGATTTATGGTACATATTTACAGAGTTATATATCTCACATGTGTGCCTATGCATATTTATTTGCAGACTAATCTTAGTTTAAATTATCCATAAACGACATTATCTCGCACTTAGTATTGGCTCCGATGAAAAGCAAACGTCAATTCAGAAGCGCCGATGACCGTTATATGAAATCCTACTTTCAATTTTGAAAGTTTGTAGACCACAAAATACTTTGTTTATTGATTCAATGTTAGTGTTCGAATTTATTCGGAAGAATTTGTATGAGCAATGCATTTATACATGAAAAAATGCATTGTATTTTTTGTTTGCGATGTAATGTCGCTTTAAGTATAATATCCTCTACTAGTATGGTATAGTCCAATATTCGATCTCCATGAACTCAAATAATTACCTATTTAGGAACAGTACAACATAATCATAGGAGACATAATACTGGACCATACGCATACAAACATTGGAGGGGGGACGAGGGAGGCTGGCACATGCAGTGCATAGACACCAACAAACTACCAACAAACAACATCTCTCTAACCAGAGACGAATGAAAACTAACTAAATGATTGTTATTATTATCACATACATTCAACATTTTTAGTATTTGAAATTAGTACTTTTCGTTTATTTCAATTTGTTCGTAATATGCTGTGGACGGACTGCTCTTTTACTTGTATCACACAACTACATCCGGACCTTACTTGTATGTAGCTCCAGCCGATCTCTCCACTTTTCACAACTTTTGCATATGTAAAACTGTGCGTCGATTGGCAGGATGACTTAAACTTATTATTGTCAACTCCGGCGCATGCGCAGCGTTCAACATCACAGAAAGATTCGTAAAAATATTGCTCCAGTGCCAAGTTTGCAATATGTATCACCGGATAAACGTCTACTATGTCACCAAAGATGTCTTCTGCAGTCTTCTTTGAAACATATTCTGTCCGTACGGGGCATGACTTTTGCTTCAGTCCCAATCGCGCACTCACAAAAGAACGCCGCCGTTTATGTCGTCTTCGATATCTGTTCCTTTTGTTTCTTCTACCTGATGATCGTGATCGTTTTTTCTTTTGTTCTCGGCGAAGTTCACGTGCTTCTTGGCGAACTCTTTGTTCTGGAGATCCAATAATCTCTCCGTATAATTGTTCTCCATTGTGTGGTATATCGCTGTCTGGCATTTCAAGAGTATCACCGTCAATGCTATTTTTCGACAACAGAATGGTATGCGACTCAATTTTGGGTAACTTGTCAGTAGAGGCAGTAGTACGGATTATATCATGCAGGGAGGGAACATCATGTGTCCTGGAACCTGAGGCGGATACACTCTTGACATTGAAAGAGGTCGATACAAACAATGCAAGTACCATGTATATTTCTATATACTCCTTCACCTGAAAATACAGATATAGTGTAAATGTATGTCAATAACCACCTGGCTGTGTATTCGCGAAGAAACATCTGAATAAACATCTAGGTGTGTATTCGCGAATAAACATCTGAATAAACACCTGACTGTGTATTCGCCAATAAACATCTCAATAAACATCTAGGACTGTATTCGCGAATAAACATCTGAATAAATACCTGGCTGTTTATTCGCCAATACACAGCTGAATAAACATCTAAATAAACACATGGCTGTGTTCGCCAATAAACACCTGAATAAACATCTCAATAAACACATGGCTGTGTATTCGCCAATAAACATCTGAATAAACATCTCAATAAACACTAGTGTGTTCGCAATAAACACTGAATAAAATACACAGCTGAATAAACACCTGGCTGTGTATTCGCCAATAAACATCTGAATAAATGCCTGGCTGTGTATTCGCGAACAAACATCTCAATAAACATCTAGGTGTGTATTCGCGAATAAACATCTGAATAAACACCTGGCTGTTTATTCGCCAATACACAGCTGAATAAACACCTGGCTGTGTATTCGCCAATAAACATCTGAATAAATGCCTGGCTGTGTATTCGCGAACAAACATCTCAATAAACATCTAGGTGTGTATTCGCGAATAAACATCTGAATAAACACCTGGCTGTTTATTCGCCAATACACAGCTGAATAAACACCTGGCTGTGTATTCGCCAATAAACACCTGAATAACCAACTACCATCTACAAGCCAACACCACAGTACAGTAATGCAATTAATGTCAAGTGCATCTTCTAGAAACATAGTTGGCGGTTATACGCACATTGTGCACAAACGTATGATATGAATACGGTATGAATGTACATGGCTATAGCATAGGTTCAAATAAAGAACAAAATAGCATAGATAGATATATTTGTCGAGTTTTCGGATACGCATCAAATTTAATAATTAGTATTGTTTGTTTTGTTTATAGCCAAATAAATATATTTAGCTAAATTTAGAACTTTGCTTTTTTGTGTTGTTTTCATAAGTCTGTTAAAGCCGGGAATAGTAATATCTAGGTACATGTTGACTTCTGAAATCAATATAATACGGAGAAACTAATAAGAAATGCTACTCTGCTTCAATTCGGTGCATATTGCATTTTGTACATAATCTCTGAATTCTGAAAATATTTCGAAATTGTATGGGTTTATGTTTATACACATGAGTATTGTTGTAACACAAACAATTTGAGCCAAGAGCGGAATAGCAAAACAATGTTGAATATTAAATTAATGATATTGTAGATAAACAGTAACAGTCTTTATCGTGTACCTAATGTATTAATTTTCCTGACAGTTACAGCAAATTATATTAGACCTATCAAACATGTTAGAACACCATACACTAAATTATGAAGCATATAATTATATATACTCTTACCTTGTTAGTTCTACATGGTGCATCCATTCTGAGCATTGGTATTAGCTGAAGCTTCATATTAGGTAACAGCTTATTAATTGAGTCTGTTTAAAAGCTCCACAGAGCTTATGCTAACATGTTGTATGTATTAATGACTCGATATCTTAGTTCACCAGTAATTATTAGTATTGAGCTTATTCAGGCTCGCCTCCGTCGTACCAACTGGACGAGAGTAAACCAAGTGTTCGTTGTGTAGATTTATTTAAAATCGCCACCACAGAACACGTGGACGAGCGCTCCAATATGATTAGAGTTTGTGTCAAGCACCATCGATTATTCGTGTAGACATGCAGCTGAAGAATGTTTCTTCCTTCTTCCTTCTCAGTGTGCCGAAGTCTTGTACTGAAGTGGTCTTAGTATCTCTGCAGTTTTATAGTGGCTTTATGCCAGACTAATGCGCATGCGCACTCCAGACGTATCGTTATCCAATAAATCCCTCCGTTACATGATCTTAGCCAACAGCTATGAGGTATGTTGACTGATGTGAGCTTGAACAAACTGTATTAACCGTTTCGCAATCGAGCTAAAATAAATCGCTATTCACGACGGATATTTTGAAACTGTGTATATGCAGGCTGTATTTAATATTCCATGTATTAGCGCTATACATCGGTAATGTAAAAGGACCAGGAGTTCTTCTTTTTTACCAGAAGTCAAATAGTGAATATTAGGTTATTGTCTAATAACTATAAATTCACGTCTCCAACTCACCTAACAAATGTATTGTTATAAGACAAAAACCTAATATTCTAATAATCTAGCATTATCCTACAGCAATAAAACCATAATTAAAAACGACCATTCGTCTTGTGGAATAGCGTGGGTGATGAGGCTCGTAGGCTTCCTCTGTTTCTGATAGTAGCTGATCAATATTCTAACATGACTTGACATATTGTCTGTATACGCAAAGAAGGAATTTACCGATGTTAAATCTGCAATAAAACATGGCCTATCGCATGATGTCAAACGTGAAGTAATTTTTTTGGTAGTTTTGTGACGTCATTTGCTGCCATCTAAACAATTACATCAACTATTTTGGATCTCTTTAGATGTTTTGGTCATGTTAGATTCGAAATAATATTTGTATTTTCGTTATTTATAGTGGAATAAAACATGGTGTGTCGTTCTGGGTGCCGGAATTAACCACTTAGGGCTACTGCCTGCGTGGTTAATTCCTACGCACCAGAGCCCCCAAACCATGTTATATTCCCCACTAATCAACGGTAAGACAACTATTATTTCTTAAGTAACACGCTGGACTCGTAATCACAGTTTTGCAGTTCTCGATGATTGAGCTTATTTACCCTCGCCTCCAGCGAACCATGTGGGCGAGCGTAAAGTGCAGTTCTCCTTACAGTAAATTCTTTAAACGGTTTCCACTCCTTTAAATTGCCAAGCGAAAATTTGAACAAAATATCACCAAAGATGATTACCAGACACCTGTTTCCGTATTCATTTTATGATTAGTAAAGCATACTATATAACTTTGACCTGGCCCCCATCAATACAGGTGCGTACGTGAAATAAGTTGGAGATGGAGATAAGCAAGATGGTGGCTGAAAACTATACAACAGACCACTTCCATAGGGAATACGAAATTCGCGGTTATGGCAAAACGACATAACGGAACAAAAAGTCCTTGAAACGACATAACGGACAAAAAAGTCCTTGAAACGACATAACGGAATAAAAAGTCCTTGAAACGACATAACGGAACAAAAAGTCCTTGAAACGACATAACGGAACAAAGTCCTTGAAAATTGGGAGTGTTGCAACTCGGGTTCGAAGATCGGACCGGGAAGTATGTGAGCTTGTACAGTGGTCGCCAGATCGGATATGTGGTTTATCTCCGAGCACTTTCATCAGCGACAACGAGAGTGATTAATATAAGTTGTTAAAGCTTGTTTCGCAATCGTGGTAAAATAAGTTTAAACTAAGAGCAGCAATGAGTAGAGTATTTCATTGATCCAATGTCGCAGCGCAGCACAATGCTTTTAAATCCTCTCCGAGATACAGCATCACTATACATTCCGCTATCCATTGTTTTATGACAAGAACGGACTCAAGTCAAATTGGTTCACTATATGTATCTTCAAATGTGGAACACAATGTAAGCGTACATTGACCTACTTATTCATTGCAAAGTAGATACACGCTGTTTTACGGTGGATTGTGTATCAGCTCTGCAGTGGCGATTATGGCACGGCTATAAATATGAGAACGGTTTATATATTTATTGTTTATTTCCCCAACTATTCGTTGGAAGTTCTTTATATAATGTTCTTTTCCCATATTTAGGCATCATTTTACTGTCGCTAAACTATTTGACTTTCCGTTAGAAACAAATAGTGTGCTTTTACGTTTATGTATCGTCGCTACCGGTTGCCCATATGAGCGACGCCTCCTGAAGAGATTAGTCAGTTTAGATTTTGGAGGATAGTGCAATGATACAGACAGAGACCCATTCCAGAGTCTCCTCTGGTCTTTTACGTGCACGATGTAAAGCACCGACACGAGACCTCGGTTTAACGTCCCATCTGAAAGACTGTTAATTTTGTTAGGGTCAGACGGAGGATCGAACCTGCGATCCCTGGATTACCAGTCCAGCGTTTTACCACTGGGCTACAGATCCGTCAGAAACAAATAGCCATTGACAGTTCTTTATATAATGTTCTTTCCCATATTTAGGCATCATTGTACTGTCGCTAATCTAGTTGACTTTCCGTTAGAAACAAATAGCCATTGACAGTTCTTTATATAATGTGTCGTTGCCATATTTAGGCAGATTGGTATTGTCGTTAATCGATTTGACGTTCCATTAGAAACAGATATCCATTAACAGTTTTTTATATAATGTGTCGTTGCCATGTTTAGGCATCTGTGTACTCGTACTGTGAGTGTAGGACATAAGCCCCCCCCGGACAAAAGCCCTCCCATGATTTTTGACACGGGCGGACAAAAGCCCCCCCATAGAAAAACCAAGGGAGGACAAAAGCCCCCCCGTTCAAATTAATGGTAGGACAAAAGCCCCCTCATAGAAAACCCAAGGGTGGACAAAAGCCCCCCTATTCA
Source organism: Archivesica marissinica (assembly GCA_014843695.1). NCBI lineage: Eukaryota > Metazoa > Mollusca > Bivalvia > Venerida > Vesicomyidae > Archivesica > Archivesica marissinica. Next base: position 31,768,199 of record CM026393.1, read on the forward strand.
CATTCAGGGTAGGACAAAAGCCCCCCTATCACTGACATTGTTTCCTAAGTATTGACAAGTAAGACATTGAGTGACATGTACCTTTTATATTGGCAAAACTCGTGACAGTGTGTAACAGACGATGTGACGTCATTAGTCTGAAACAAATGTAAAACTAATATAAAAAAAAGTTAGCCCCCTGGATATTCCTGGATAGAACCAGTTACTCTTATTCTGGCTCTATAGAGATTGCTGGGTATATCAAGTTTGTGCCTCTGTAGCTATTGCTGGTTAGAACCAGTTACCAACATTGAAGATCTGTATATATCGCTGCGTATAAAAAGTTAGAATGTCGTGAAAAAATAATTAGATACTTACATTTAAATCGGTCACTACGGCACCTTTGCATTTCTGACTCTTACGTTTCGAACATTCCCAACGTATGGATGATTTAGACTCCTTCTTCTTTGTATACATAAATCCATTGAAACACAACTTAACCTGGCCCTTGTTAGAGGTAAGAAACTCCATAATGGAACCTTATGAACCTTATGTTTACTGAACTTTATATACATACTTTAATTAACACATTTAATGGCTGAGTTTACTTGAGTGAGATATCTCCTAATTATCAACTCAAAATTAAATTAGCCTGATTAACATGGTGAAATAACATCAAAGAAACCAATTTAAAACCAATTATATGAGTGAGATATCTCCTAATTATCAACTCAAAATTAAATTAGCCTGATTAACATGTTGAAAGAACATCAAAGAAACCAATTTAAAACCAATTATAATAAAATTAGCATGATTAAAGACATTAACCAATTATCCAATTATTCAAAACATCAGTTGACTAATAACATAATCACGAAGAAAATCAATGGGATTAGTTGATTAATCATGTTATACGATAGAGATCAATGGGATTAGGCATTGCATTTTGATAAATGGGGTGGGGGAGGGGCGGGGGGTTGTCCTACCCTGGATATGCATGGGGGGGCTTTTGTCCTCCCTTGGTTTTTCTATGGGGGGGCTTTTGTCCTACCCTGAATGTGCATGGGGGGGCTTTTGTCCTCCCTTGGGTTTTCTATGGGGGGGCTTTTGTCCTACCCTGAATTTGAACGGGGGGGCTTTTGTCCTCCTGTGGCAAAAAAGATGGGGGGGCTTTTGTCCGGGGGGGCTTCTGTCCGTATCCCACTTTTTATAGATCAACAAACAGGTATTTATTTTACGAGTACTGCTTTGCAAATAGTCTGCTCAGGCCTAAGTTGAGGTTCCCGAGTGGGACGGGACATAATTTAGTTGAGTGACTGAGTCATACTATGGACAAACTAGCACAACGGACAGAACAAACAAACATCAGTGATAAAATTCAAACCACAACACAAGTCTGAAGAGTACCACTCGTATACGGGATCAGACCCGACTCACCACCTTTAGCACCCGTGCCAATCCTTCCACCATCACGTCGCGCTCTCCACAGCATGGTTTATTCAACACGGTTTTACAATCTAATTGATAATGCATTCTAAAATGGCAGATACAGTTCGTAGATTTACTATATGATGACAGTGTGTCTATAGACATGTTTTCCACACATGTTGGCCCAACTGTGGTAAATGCTATGCATATATAAGGCGGTTGTGCAGTTTTAGAGCCGCATTTTCGCATTGGACCTGAAAATTATGAAATAGTAGGTAAGATTAACGTTTGAGTATATGTATGATCTTTATAATATAGTTATGTGTTGATGACATTGCTTCTGGAGGCTCGAACTGGATGTTTAGAATTAGTGAACGTTATAATGTGTGACCTTGGTGGTACTGCATCAAGCATGTGCTCGAAATGCGAAACTGAGGAGTTCATTGCTCGGACGACCATTTGCAGACACAATTGAACAGTGGTAAACAAAAATGAAAATATCAATATCAAATAATGTAGGTGACCGACCACCTATTTGCACGGTTTCTTTCAAGCATGCAGTGAAGGGGGGAACCAAAACTCTTGCACTGAACATGTTTTTGTTGACTGGATTGTTATGATGGGTTGATGGACGTGTGGAAAATAGCCTCGGCTGTGGACTGTATTTGCACAGGAACTTGAAATTGTATCCATAAGCCACCAAAGGTCTCGTACCTCTATCCAAGGACACCCACCTCTATCTTTTTTTAATAGAGGGGGTGGCCTATGATAGAGGTACGAGACCCTTGGTGGCTTATGGATAACATTTCAAGTTCCTGTGGTATTTGCGGTCTGAAAATGACAGCACATCAAAAGTGAAAATGGAACAAGTTCCAATTGGTATCTTTCTATCATGTTTTTGTGAAGCTGTAGTCATAATTGAATGATTTCTTTCTTTCAGATCTGTGAACAGAATATTTTCTCGGAGGAATTGTAGAATTGATACCGATGCGATTGTCCTTGGAGTGAAAAGGATCACTGCAGCGCCTAACGTTTGTGTTTCTCAGGGTAATTCGATCCCGTTTTGCCTAACGTTTGTGTTTCTCAGGGTAATTCGATCCCGTTTTGCCTAACGTTTGTGTTTCTCAGGGTAATTCGATCCCGTTTTGCCTAACGTTTGTGTTTCTCAGGTAATTCGATCCCGTTTTGCCTAACGTTTGTGTTTCTCAGGGTAATTCGATCCCGTTTTGCCTAACGTTTGTGTTTCTCAGGGTAATTCGATCCCGTTTTGCCTAACGTTTGTGTTTCTCAGGGTAATTCGATCCCGTTTTGCCTAACGTTTGTATTTCTCAGGGTAATTCGATCCCGTTTTAGTACCTAAATATGAAACGTTAACATTATGTTCATATTAATTTATATGAGCTATACTTTAACAAACGCAATATGAATTTCGAAAAAAGGCATACATAGGCAAATTACTATTACTATTACTACTACTTAATGGATCTAAATGGTGTTTGACTATTAAAATGTGCTAGATATTAACCCCAAAGTCAATGATTTGAAAATAAACTGTTAACAACTATTGTACTGTCAAAATGTTTCTTTTTTTAATTAAGTTAAATATTGGCTTAAATACTATGCCTAGAAATAGAAAGTTGAGTTTGTAAGCATTTATTTAATTAGCAAAATAGATAAGGGGAAAATTAATTTATTTCAGTGTATAATCGAATTATATTTCACCCAAAAACAATATCATCACGATTGGTGCTGGCGTCGAGTGAACACACTTAAAAGCGAACACATTTTCTTTTTTCATTTAGACAAAACAGTGTATTTGATAATTGACACCAGAGCGTCGCGTTACTCATAAATTACTAGATAAATGGCGCTAGAGCGTCGCGTTACTCATAAATTACTAGATAAAAATGGCACCAAAGCGTCGCGTTACTCATACATTACTAGATACAAATGGCACCAAAGCGTTGCGTTACTCATAACTTACTAGATAAATGGCGCTAAAGCGTCGCGTTACTCATAAATTACTAGATAAAAATGGCACCAAAGCGTCGCGTTACTCATAAATTACTAGATAAATGGCGCTAGAGCGTCGTGTTACTCATACATTACTAGATAAATGGCGCTAGAGCGTCGCGTTACTCATAAATTACTAGTTAAATGGCGCTAGAGCGTCGCGTTACTCATACATTACTAGATAAATGGCGCCAGAGCGTTGTGTTACTCATACATTACTAAATAAAGAATCTATCTATCTATCTACTTAACAGAAAAATAAGATGGACAAGAGATTATCTGATTCTAAAAATAGCTCACTTCCGTGAATTCCAACGGTATTTTTTACAAACATCGCGTGACTTTCATTCATAAATCTTTACACGCATTGTATAAATGACGTAGCCAAAACACGGTGCGCGTGCAGCATAGTTCAAGGTAGGTATATTGCAGAATAACCCGAGATTAGTTTTACTCTAGACGTATGTATGTTATTAGCTGGGTCGTGTTAGAATACTAGATAAATGGCGCTAGAGCGTCGCGTTACTCATATATTACTAGACAAATGGCGCCAGAGCGTCGCGTTACTCATACATTACTAGTTAAATGGCGCTAGAGGGTCGCGTTACTCATACATTACTAGATAAATGGCGTTAGAGCGTCGCGTTACTCATACATTACTAGTTAAATGGCGCCAAAGCGTCGCGTTACTCATACATTACTAGTTAAATGGCGCTAGAGCGTCGCGTTACTCATACATTACTAGATAAATGGCGTTAGAGCGTCGCGTTACTCATACATTACTAGTTAAATGGCGCCAGAGCGTCGCGGTACTCATATCGCGTTCAATATCTCCGTTACTGTTCTGCTAAATACTTCACAGTGCATACAATAGCCAATCGCGTTCAATATCTCCGTTACTGTTCTGCTAAATACTTCACAGTGCATACAATAGCCAATCGCGTTCAATATCTCCGTTACTGTTCTGCTAAATACTTCACCATGCATACACTAGCCAATCGCGTTCAATATCTCCATTACTGTTCTGCTAAATACGTCACCATGCATACAATAGCCGATCGCGTTCAATATCTCCGTTACTGTTCTGCTAAATACTTCACCATGCATACAATAGCCAATCGCGTTCAATATCTCCGTTACTGTTCTGCTAAATACGTCACCATGCATACAATAGCCAATCGCGTTCAATATCTCCGTTACTGTTCTGCTAAATACGTCACCATGCATACAATAGCCAATCGCGTTCAATATCTCCGTTACTGTTCTGCTAAATACTTCACACCATGCATACAATAGCCAATCGCGTTCAATATCTCCGTTACTGTTCTGCTAAATACTTCACAATGCATACAATAGCTAATCGCGGTCAATATCTCCGTTACTGTTCTGCTAAATACGTCACCATGCATACAATAGCCAATCGCGTTCAATATCTCCATTACTGTTCTGCTAAATACGTCACCATGCATACAATAGCCAATCGCGTTAAATATCTCCGTTACTGTTCTGCTAAATACGTCACCATGCATACAATAGCCAATCGCATTCAATATCTCCATTACTGTTCTGCTAAATACGTCACCATGCATACAATAGCCAATCGCATTCAATATCTCCGTTACTGTTCTGCTAAATACTTCACCATGCATACAATAGCCAATCGCGTTCAATATCTCCGTTACTGTTCTGCTAAATACTTCACCATGCATACAATAGCCAATCGCGTTCAATATCTCCATTACTGTTCTACTAAATACGTCACCATGCATACAATAGCCAATCGCGTTCAATATCTCCATTACTGTTCTGCTAAATACTTCACCATGCATACAATAGCCAATCGCGTTCAATATCTCCGTTACTGTTCTGCTAAATACGTCACCATGCATACAATAGCCAATCGCGTTCAATATCTCCGTTACTGTTCTGCTAAATACTTCACCATGCATACAATAGCCAATCGCGTTCAATATCTCCATTTCTGTTCTGCTAAACACGTCACCATGCATACAATAGCCAATCGCGTTCAATATCTCCGTTACTGTTCTGCTAAATACTTCACCATGCATACAATAGCCAATCGCGTTCAATATCTCCGTTACTGTTCTGCTAAATACGTCACCATGCATACAATAGCCAATCGCGTTCAATATCTCCATTACTGTTCTGCTAAATACGTCACCATGCATACAATAGCCAATCACGTTCAATATCTCCGTTACTGTTCTGCTAAATACTTCACCATGCATACAATAGCCAATCGCGTTCAATATCTCCGTTACTGTTCTGCTAAATACGTCACCATGCATACAATAGCCAATCGCGTTCAATATCTCCGTTACTGTTCTGCTAAATACGTCACCATGCATACAATAGCCAATCGCGTTCAATATCTCCGTTACTGTTCTGCTAAATACGTCACCATGCATACAATAGCCAATCGCGTTCAATATCTCCTTTATTGTTCTGCTAAATATTTCACAATGCATACAATAGCCAATCGCGTTCAATATCTCCGTTACTGTTCTGCTAAATACGTCACCATGCATACAACAGCTAATCGCGTTCAATAGCTCCGTTACTGTTCTGCTAAATACTTCACAGTGCATACAGTAGCCAATCGCGTTCAATATCTCCGTTACTGTTCTGCTAAATACTTCACAGTGCATACAATAGCCAATCGCGTTCAATATCTCCGTTACTGTTCTGCTAAATACTTCACCATGCATACACTAGCCAATCGCGTTCAATATCTCCATTACTGTTCTGCTAAATACTTCACCATGCATACAATAGCCAATCGCGTTCAATATCTCCGTTACTGTTCTGCTAAATACTTCACCATGCATACAATAGCCAATCGCGTTCAATATCTCCGTTACTGTTCTGCTAAATACTTCACCATGCATACAATAGCCAATCGCGTTCAATATCTCCGTTACTGTTCTGCTAAATACTTCACCATGCATACAATAGCCAATCGCGTTCAATATCTCCGTTACTGTTCTGCTAAATACGTCACCATGCATACAATAGCCAATCGCGTTCAATATCTCCGTTACTGTTCTGCTAAATACTTCACCATGCATACAATAGCCAATCGCGTTCAATATCTCCGTTACTGTTCTGCTAAATACTTCACACCATGCATACAATAGCCAATCGCGTTCAATATCTCCGTTACTGTTCTGCTAAATACTTCACAATGCATACAATAGCTAATCGCGTTCAATATCTCCGTTACTGTTCTGCTAAATACGTCACCATGCATACAATAGCCAATCGCGTTCAATATCTCCATTACTGTTCTGCTAAATACGTCACCATGCATACAATAGCCAATCGCGTTAAATATCTCCGTTACTGTTCTGCTAAATACGTCACCATGCATACAATAGCCAATCGCATTCAATATCTCCATTACTGTTCTGCTAAATACGTCACCATGCATACAATAGCCAATCGCGTTCAATATCTCCGTTACTGTTCTGCTAAATACTTCACCATGCATACAATAGCCAATCGCGTTCAATATCTCCGTTACTGTTCTGCTAAATACTTCACCATGCATACAATAGCCAATCGCGTTCAATATCTCCATTACTGTTCTACTAAATACGTCACCATGCATACAATAGCCAATCGCGTTCAATATCTCCATTACTGTTCTGCTAAATACCTCACCATGCATACAATAGCCAATCGCGTTCAATATCTCCGTTACTGTTCTGCTAAATACGTCACCATGCATACAATAGCCAATCGCGTTCAATATCTCCGTTACTGTTCTGCTAAATACTTCACCATGCATACAATAGCCAATCGCGTTCAATATCTCCATTACTGTTCTGCTAAACACGTCACCATGCATACAATAGCCAATCGCGTTCAATATCTCCGTTACTGTTCTGCTAAATACGTCACCATGCATACAATAGCCAATCGCGTTCAATATCTCCGTTACTGTTCTGCTAAATACGTCACCATGCATACAATAGCCAATCGCGTTCAATATCTCCTTTACTGTTCTGCTAAATACTTCACCATGCATACAATAGCCAATCGCGTTCAATATCTCCGTTACTGTTCTGCTAAATACTTCACCATGCATACACTAGCCAATCGCGTTCAATATCTCCATTACTGTTCTGCTAAATACGTCACCATGCATACAATAGCCAATCGCGTTCAATATCTCCGTTACTGTTCTGCTAAATACTTCACAGTGCATACAATAGCCAATCGCGTTCAATATCTCCGTTACTGTTCTGCTAAATACGTCACCATGCATACAATAGCCAATCGCGTTCAATATCTCCATTACTGTTCTGCTAAATACGTCACCATGCATACAATAGCCAATCGCGTTCAATATCTCCGTTACTGTTCTGCTAAATACTTCACCATGCATACAATAGCCAATCGCGTTCAATATCTCCGTTACTGTTCTGCTAAATACGTCACCATGCATACAATAGCCAATCGCGTTCAATATCTCCGTTACTGTTCTGCTAAATACGTCACCATGCATACAATAGCCAATCGCGTTCAATATCTCCGTTACTGTTCTGCTAAATACGTCACCATGCATACAATAGCCAATCGCGTTCAATATCTCCGTTACTGTTCTGCTAAATACTTCACCATGCATACAATAGCCAATCGCGTTCAATATCTCCGTTACTGTTCTGCTAAATACGTCACCATGCATACAATAGCCAATCGCGTTCAATATCTCCGTTACTGTTCTGCTAAATACTTCACAATGCATACAATATCTAATCGCGTTCAATATCTCCGTTACTGTTCTGCTAAATACTTCACAGTGCATACAATAGCCAATCGCGTTCAATATCTCCGTTACTGTTCTGCTAAATACTTCACAGTGCATACAATAGCCAATCGCGTTCAATATCTCCGTTACTGTTCTGCTAAATACTTCACCATGCATACACTAGCCAATCGCGTTCAATATCTCCATTACTGTTCTGCTAAATACGTCACCATGCATACAATAGCCAATCGCGTTCAATATCTCCGTTACTGTTCTGCTAAATACTTCACCATGCATACAATAGCCAATCGCGTTCAATATCTCCGTTACTGTTCTGCTAAATACTTCACACCATGCATACAATAGCTAATCGCATTCAATATCTCCGTTACTGTTCTGCTAAATACTTCACCATGCATACATAGCCAATCGCGTTCAATATCTCCGTTACTGTTCTGCTAAATACGTCACCATGCATACAATAGCCAATCGCGTTCAATATCTCCGTTACTGTTCTGCTAAATACTTCACCATGCATACATGGCCAATCGCGTTCAATATCTCCGTTACAGTTCTGCTAAATACGTCACCATGCATACAATAGCCAATCGCGTTCAATATCTCCGTTACTGTTCTGCTAAATACTTCACCATGCATACACTAGCCAATCGCGTTCAATATATCCATTACTGTTCTGCTAAATACGTCACCATGCATACAATAGCCAATCGCGTTCAATATCTCCGTTACTGTTCTGCTAAATACTTCACCATGCATACAATAGCCAATCGCGTTCAATATCTCCGTTACTGTTCTGCTAAATACTTCACACCATGCATACAATAGCTAATCGCATTCAATATCTCCGTTACTGTTCTGCTAAATACTTCACCATGCATACATAGCCAATCGCGTTCAATATCTCCGTTACTGTTCTGCTAAATACGTCACCATGCATACAATAGCCAATCGCGTTCAATATCTCCGTTACTGTTCTGCTAAATACTTCACCATGCATACATGGCCAATCGCGTTCAATATCTCCGTTACAGTTCTGCTAAATACGTCACCATGCATACATAGCCAATCGCGTTCAATATCTCCGTTACTGTTCTGCTAAATACGTCACCATGCATACAATAGCCAATCGCGTTCAATATCTCCGTTACTGTTCTGCTAAATACGTCACCATGCATACAATAGCCAATCGCGTTCAATATCTCCGTTACTGTTCTGCTAAATACTTCACCATGCATACAATAGCCAATCGCGTTCAATATCTCCGTTACTGTTCTGCTATATACTTCACCATGCATACAATAGCCAATCGCGTTCAATATCTCCGTTACTGTTCTGCTAAGCACTTCACCATGCATACAATAGCCAATCGCGTTCAATATCTCCGTTACTGTTCTGCTAAATACTTCACCATGCATACAATAGCCAATCGCGTTCAATATCTCCGTTACTGTTCTGCTAAATACGTCACCATGCATACAATAGCTAATCGCGTTCAATATCTCCGTTACTGTTCTGCTAAATAACACCATTACTAGGAAATACCAAAACAGAATAAACATGAATTGGAAACACTTAATGCAATAAATTTATTGAGATACAACAACAGAAATATATATTCACGCTCATAGCATCCATGTCCATGTCTGTGTATATGTAGTTATACAAGTGTGTCAATTCGTATGATTTCATTCACCCCGATTTCAAAAGTTGCAAATGCACAACATGTCAAACAATTTATTTCTGTAATTGACTTCCTGTTCTTAAATATCGACAGATTGCGCCAATGGCTGTTCCAATGGGGCTGGAATGGCATCATAGTTTGGTGTCATATTCCAAATATCACGAGCATATTCCTCGATTGTCCTATCGGCTGAGAATTTTCCGGCAGCGGCAATGTTAAGTAGGCACATCCGTGCCCACTTGTAGGAATCGTTGTAGGCTGCATTAACGCGCTCCTGACAGTCAATGTAAGACTGGAAATCTGCCATCAACAAGTACCTGGAACGAGATCAAGTTACTTTAATGACATGACAATTCTGGACATTAACAAAACATATTTTAATTTAAAAATATTGTCAATTATCCATGTTTCTGACAGAAATCTATATTCTTGTAAGTGCACTGTAATATAATAAGCTTAACGCCTGCCTCATACGATGGCGGTTCTGTGGTAGTTGGCACGTTTCCTAAACAGCACAGAACCGCACTCAATCGCACATATTTGCATGCATTTAAGTAAGTGATCGCCCGGTGTTACCACTGTGTTAACGCGGTTGTCCGCACTGAAGGCATACGGTAATGTGCGGTGCAAAGGCGAGCATGTATGGTGCTAACGCGGGCGTGTACGATGCTAAGGCCATATGTATGACCATTCACAGTGCTAAGGCGGTCATGTACGATCATCATGCACGGTGCTAAGGCGGTCATGTACTGTCATTATGCGGTTCATGTGGATGTTGTGTGGTGGTCACAGGGTGTAAACACGGTGGGAGAAATGTTAATGACAGTGATTATGTCCCTCCCTTAGATAAAGTTAGGTTTTCAAATATTGCCATCAGTTTTATCATGGCTACGGAACAACAAGGGTCGTTGTTAGAGGAAGAATGCCTATTATTTAATGCTTTTCAATGAAATGACGAGTTTTCAGAAGAGTGGAAGATAGCATTTTCTCTGTAACTGCTTGAGTTTCCTATTCCACCACGGTTGGATGTACTTTTTATTTTAGCTATTTTCTGACAATATTGAACAGTTAATTATAAAGTAATATATTCTTATGAATTTGTTTATTTCTTTAGTTTATAATTTTGGTATTGTAGTTAAATGAGGCTCCCGAATGGGGCAGTTAAAATAAATTATATTTGATAACAAATATTATATTAGCCAACGTCACTGGAAATTATAAAAGAAAAAGATGTGTGTTTATTAGTGTAATGATTGTTATTTCATCACATGGTCACCGAAATATGTATTTGCGCTCGTGGCTAACGCCGAATATTATAAGGATTAAATTCATGTTTTGCTGTGTTTATTGGAATTTAAGCACACAGGGCTTTATTCAATGTGTGCGTTATTAGTATGCATCGTTTATCACTGCAATAAACACCACGAAATATGAATTTAGCCCTGTAATAATTATAATACTCAGTGTAATGTTACAGCACATGGATCTGGTAATCAAGGGATCGCAGGTACGATCCCCGTCTGGCCCTAATAAAATTAACAGTCTTTCAGGTGGGACGTTAAACCGAGGTCTCGTGTCGGTGCTTTACATCGTGCATGTAAAAGAACCAGAGGAGACTCTGGAATGGGTCTCTGTCTGTATCATTGCACTATCCTCAAAAATCTAAAATGACTAATCTCTTCAGGAGGCGTCGCTCATATGGGCAACCGGTAGCGACGATAAATAAACGTAAAATACACATGCACACAGCATATGGTTGCCCCTTCTTCGTCCTACCAATAACCCTATATGATTTAATATAATACTCTGACGTTTTTGAAAACAGGTCAATACTAATAATAATAATAGACTGCGAATACAAATGTATGACTGTTTTAATGATACATACTGGTCATTGTGCATCAGATTGTCAGCTATTTCGACGAAGAATGTGGGATTCTCTGGACAAAAGAACCCATCTCGAAGCTGATCCAGTGCCTCTCTCAGCTCGTCGTTGCGATTGATGTAGTCACGTGGGTTATATGCTCGCTTGCCAAGTTCCTCCACTTCGTGCAGTTTCAAACCGAATATGAACATATTTTCCTCTCCCATTTCCTCTGCCATCTCAACGTTTGCGCCATCTAGTGTACCAATAGTGAGGGCTCCATTCAGCATGAACTTCATGTTACCCGTCCCTATAGAAATAGAACTTGCAACTATACTAGAGGACATAGAAAACGCACACTTCTGATAAGTGTGATTTTACATGAAAAACAATAACTATATAAATACATAGTTTTAAACATTTTGGAATATGTTTAGTTGTTCAGTTTGTGTTTTGTAATAAAGATGTGATATATCTTTGTTGAAATCCTTCTTATTTCGTTTTCATGTAATAATAATCATATAATGTAGGTGTGCGTTTTTTATGTTCTCTTGTATAATTAGTCTAATCAAGCAAAACTTGCAACTATCATGAACGGCCACAATGTGCACACGATCCAGTAATTGAGCCTCATTGAATTTCAGATAATAACATTATGTACTATGTACCCGTCTGATAATAACATTATGTACTATGTACCCGTCTGATAATAACATTATGTACTATGTACCCGTCTGATAATAACATTATGTACTATGTACCCGTCTGAAAATAACATTATGTACTATGTACCCGTCTGATAATAACATTATGTACTATGTACCCGTCTGACAATAAACTATTGTTTTGTTCTGTTCTGGTGCCATTTTGCCAGAAGTAAAAAAAATGAAATATCGACAAACTGGAACCCAGCCTAAGCTCCAATAGTATATATTTATATCAATACATCCTCATTTACAACTAATACAATTTACGGAATTTGACACACAGTTTTAATAGCTTACGGATGATAATAATAATAATAATAAAGACTGCATATAACGAGATAACTCATTTGAACAATTAAGTCAATCTACCCCGAGGCCCTCAACAAATTAAAACATGAAATAGCATAATGAAACATGTAAACAGTAACCATAAAAACTTTCATAGGAAAGCATAAGCTGCAAGAACTAATACTGATATACATGTATACTTATAATGTATCAGTTTATTAGGTTATTGGTCTGTTCTTTGCACCACCTGATATATAAACCTTTGAAGCGTGGAACATAATGTGTTGTTTTGGTGTGATAAGGGAGGGAATTCCACAAGTGTGACCCTGAATATAAGATATAAGCTCTCCGTTCACAACTGTTTCGCTCATTACATTGTACAGACGATATACATATGTGACGCGAGTTATCAGAAGGGACCCACTGGGTGAAATTTTCAAAAATGTTTTTTTTTTCTTCAGCCTTATATTTTTCAGTGATTTCCTTAATGGATTTTCAACTTAATTCCGTTTAAATAATTTGTTCTAAAAATGAATTTTAATCTTACATGTATAGCGCGAACGTTGCCGTTTTCACTTGATTAAAATGCTACTGTAACAAATGCTTTTAAAAAATCCCGGTAAACAAACATTAATCGCGAAGAGCACTAAAGGGAAATAATTAGATTTAGATCTACAGTGTTTATTTTTAGAAATGACAGGTTGGCGAGAACAATAGCATATTTGAAACTGTGATAAATTGCAGGAACTATAGAGATTAATTGATTTACACCTTAAGTTAACAGCGCGATTGTATGATGTAACTTTCTTAATACGTCATTTCTCGACGTAACGTCACCCACCCAGTAGGTCCCTTTTGGTAAATCGCGTCACATAATATATGTATGAAATAATTTGTTCAAGTTGCGACAATCTTTCAACGGTGTGAATGGTTAATGAGAACATTGACATGACGATGCCTTGTATGTATGTTCCTTCTTTAAAAACGTGCATATAAGTAGGGATATGGGGAATCTAATGATTATCTCTGTCAGGTAAAACAGCATAGGCATACTATAGAGTTCTAGTGTCTTTGGTGGGATACGTAAACTGATATGATAACTATGATAAATACGTATTGTTAACATACAGTTGGACAGTAGGTTATATCTGAGACTTCCGTGCTAGCCGTGGAGATCTGTTCATGAGATCATAACCCGACATGACAAAATCCACTAGATATACGTACACGAGGCTATAGTGCCAGCCGTGGAGATCTGTTCATGAGATCATAACCCGACATGACCAAATCCACTAGATATACGTACCCGAGGCAATAGTGCCAGCCGTGGAGTTCTGTTCATGAGATCATAACCCGACATGACCAAATCCACTAGATATACGTACCCGAGGCTATGGTGCCAGCAGTGGCGATCTGTTCATGAGATCATAACCCGACATGACCAAATCCACTCGATATACGTACCCGAGGCTATAGTGCCAGAAGTGGGGATCTGTTCATGAGATCATAACCCGACATGACCACATCCACTAGATATACGTACCCGATGCTATAGTGCCAGCAGTGGGGATCTGTTCATGAGATCATAACCCGACATGACCACATCCACTAGCTATACGTACCCGAGGCTATGGTGCCAGCCGTGGAGATCTGTTCACTGAGATCAAATCCCAGCATGACAAAATCACTAGCTATACGTACCCGAGGCTAAGGTGCCAGCAGTGGAGATCTGTTCACTGAGATCAAATCCCAGCATGACCACATCCAATAGCTATACGTACCCGAGGCTATGGTGCCAGCCGTGGAGATATGTTCATTGAGATCAAATCCCAGCATGACCACATCCAATAGCTGTACGTACCCGAGGCTATACTGCCAGCCGTGGATATCTGTTCACTGAGTTCAAATCCCAGCATGACCGCATCCAATAGCTGTACGTACCCGAGGCTATGGTGCAAACCGTGGAGAACTGTTCACGGAGATCAAATCCCAGCATGACCAAATCCATTAGCTATACATACCCGAGGCTATAGTGCCAGCTGTGGAGATCTGTTCATGAGATCATAACACGACATGACCAAATCCAATAGCTGTACGTATCCGAGGCTATGGTGCCATCAGTGGAGATCTGTTCACTGAGATCAAGTCCCAGCATGACCACATCCAATAGCTGTACGTACCCGAGGCTATGGTGACAGCAGTGGAGATCTGTTCACTGAGATCAAATCCAGGCATTACCAAATCCACTAGCTATACCTACCCGAGGCTATATTACCAGCAGTGGAGTTCTGTTCACTGAGATCAAATCCCAGCATGACCACATCCAATAGCTGTACGTATCCGAGGCTATGGTGCAAATCGTGGAGATCTGTTCACAGAGATCAAACCACAGCATGACCACATCCAATAGCTGTACGTACCCGAGGCTATGGTGCCAGTAGTGGAGCTCTGTTCACTGAGATCAAATCCCAGCATGACCACATCCAATAGCTGTACGTACCCGAGGCTATGGTGCCAGCAGTGGAGATATGTTCACTGAGATCAAATCCCAGCATTACCAAATCCACTAGCTATACGTACCCGAGGCTATGGTGCCAGCAGTGGAGATCTGTTCACTGAGATCAAAGCCCAGCATGACCAAATCCAATAGCTCTACGTACCCGAGGCTATAGTGCCAGCAGTGGAGATCTGTTCACTGAGATCAAATCCCAGACTGACCATATCCACTAGCGTTACGTACCTGAAGCATATGTGCCAGCGATGGATATCTGTTCATTGATATCAGATCCAGGGATAACCACATCCACTAGCGTTACGTACCTGAGGCTTCTATGCCAGCGGTGGAGTTCTGTTTACTGAGATCAGATACAGGTATAACAATATCCACTAGTGTCACGTACATGAGGCTTCTATGCCAGCGGTGGAGATCTGTTCACTGAGATCAAATCCCAGCATTACTAAATCCACTAGCTATGCGCACCCGAGGCTATAGTGCCAGCCGTGGAGGTCTGTTCACTGAGATCAAATCCCAGCATGACCACATCCACTAGCTATACGTACCCGAGGCTATGGTGCCAGCTTTGGAGATCTGTTCACTGAGATCAAATCCCAGCATGACCACATCCAATAGCTATACGTACCCGGGGCTATAGTGCCAGCCGTGGAGATATGTTCACTGAGATCATAACCCGACATGACCAAATCCACTAGCTATAAGTACCCGAGGCTATAGTGCAAGCAGTGGAGATCTGTTCATGAGATCATAACCCGACATGACCAAATCCACTAGCTATAAGTACCCGAGGCTATAGTGCAAGCAGTGGAGTTCTGTTCACTGAGATCAAATCCCAGCATGACCACATCCAATAGCTGTACGTACCCGAGACTATAGTGCCAGCCGTGGAGATCTGTTCACTGAGATCAAATCCCAGCATGACCACATCCAATAGCTGTACGTACCCGAGGCTATGGTGCCAGCAGTGGAGATCTGTTCACTGAGATCAAATCCCAGCATTACCAAATCCACTAGCTATACGTACCCGAGGCTATGGTGCCATCAGTGGAGATCTGTTCACTGAGATCAAGTCCCAGCATGACCACATCCAATAGCTGTACGTACCCGAGGCTATGGTGACAGCAGTGGAGATCTGTTCACTGAGATCAAATCCAGGCATTACCAAATCCACTAGCTATACGTACCCGAGGCTATGGTGCCATCAGTGGAGATCTGTTCACTCCGATCAAATCCCAGCAGGACCACATCCAATAGCTATACGTACCCAGGGCTATAGTGCCAGCCGTGAAGATCTGTTCACTGAGATCAAATCCCAAACTGCCCACATCCACTAGCGTTACGTCCCTGAGGCTTCTGTGCCAGCCGTTGAGATCTGTTCACTAAGATCAAATCCCAAACTGCCCACATCCACTAGCGTTACGTACCTGAGGCTTCTGTTCCAGCGGTGGAGATCTGTTCACTGAGATCAGATCCAGGGATAACCATTTCCGCAAGTGTCACTCTGTAGTTCTCAAGAAACACAAGCTTTAGTTTATCTCCAACATCCATGTCACTGTTAATCTTTCTCGCGAGATTGTTGAACAGTTTGATGA
This sequence comes from Archivesica marissinica, assembly GCA_014843695.1. Classification (NCBI taxonomy): domain Eukaryota; kingdom Metazoa; phylum Mollusca; class Bivalvia; order Venerida; family Vesicomyidae; genus Archivesica; species Archivesica marissinica. The sequence continues at coordinate 31,785,061 of CM026393.1, forward strand.
TTTTCTTAGCCATCTGGTACCCAGGAGCAGCCTTCCCACCCAACATAACAGTCCGCGGAGTGAACGGGGCATCAGGGTTGCGCTTGATTCTGTTGTACATGATGATCGCGTGCAGACAATTCAGAAGCTGTCGTTTGTACTCGTGTATCCGTTTAACCTGATTAGAAATATAGCTCATAGTAGTGTATGTTGCATGGTAAATGTGTAATCTAATAATTAATAAGCGTGTGCTAAGATCAATGAATGAGTGCCTCGTACTTTTGGCGTGGGGGGGGGTATTGTGGCTCGGAGGCGTTTATACGCAGCATGTCTGTAAAGAAACGATTATATTGATGACTGGAAACCATAAATCAATCGTTTTCACACAAATCTAGAACAGCGATTCATAAATAGGTTATATTTTATATTTCGGGTTTTACGCCTGCATCAGCATCATTTTGGTGCCGGCGGGCAGTTTACCTAGCAACACCTTTCCTGGGCAGGCTCCAGCGGTTAACCAGTACTTGGGTGCACCAACCTCCGTAAGAAACTGCCAACTTTTTCATATAAATGAGACACGGCCTGGGCGGGGCTCGAACCCGTGACCATCAGTGGTCACGAAGGCGGACGCGGTTCATAAAGGAGAGACTATGTGCTTATTTCAGTTGCGTATATAATACAGAGGGAAAAACGAGTTTAAACTTTATTTATTTTACAATGATTTTAACAACTTATATTAATCACTCTCGTTGGCGCGGATGAAAGCGTAAGTGTGGTCTTTAGTGTGGGAGGAAATCGGAATACCCGGAGTAAACCCACCTGTCCGATCTGGCGACCACCGTACAGGACAGAGAGAAATACTTTCCTCAAGCGATCGAAGACGTAGACTGGAGACTAACGTATGTATTGTCGCAGCTTTACAATGTGTTGAAACCAAGACATAGGTAATAATACTATGTGTGTCTGATATGATGCGATTTGTATCACTCCATGTTGATTCTGTATCAGTACAGACTTACCCGGGATGAGTATGTGCAGCTCAACAGATACAGACTTCACCAAGTATAAGTGAAAGGTCCGGGTTCGAGGTCAAGGTTGGTTTATAAGTTAACCAAAATATATCCAGGCGATATAAAAACCATATCGCCTTACCAAAGAACTAAATGTAAAACAAGGCCATAGTTATAATTATACCTGTACGTCAAATATTGAATTACAGTTGACTTGTATGCCATAGTTCTTCAGGATGAAATCCGCCAGATGGAGCTTATTCTTTTGCTTGATCGCCATTATCTTCAAGAGAAAACTCTCGTCGTCTGCGTGTTGCGACTAAAATGAACAGAACAAAATGCTTTATAGAGTATGCATAATTATAATATATATAATATATTGTTGCTTGACAGCGTATATATTGCCGGACAGGGGCGATTTTCTCCGCGATAGCGACTCGGGAATAACACCTCTGGCCGGAAGTATGTCCTCGTATAACTTGTAAGCAAACCAGATAACATATATTATGACAATTCGATGCAGTTTCCAGTATTTTGATTGGAAAACCTAGCCGTAAAAATATTTTGAATTTCGTAACACACGATAAGACTAACAGCCACATACGATATGAAAATCCATTGAACATTAGTGCGGTTCCAAATCTGACCGTGCCGATCTCAAGGCGTGAAATTACTCCGTTGAAGTAGTCGACGGGGTAAAAATGATAAAATAAAATCGATGAAAATTAGATCAATGAAAAAGTGACTGAAAACATTGTTTTTAAGATGAAAACGTAATGAAATTGTTTTGTTGACAGGGTATATGAGTATATAGTGCCGGTGGCCATGAGTGATATTCCCCCTGGCTGACACTATACTAGTATACTCATATACCCTGTCAACAAACCAAATAGCATATCATAAATAGAGGTTCATATGACATTGGATCGCTCACATGTATGAGGCCATGAGCGCTAATGAAAACATAATGCCCAATGATCCCATTGAATGCCAACTAGTAGTAGATTCATATGTTTGAAGTTAACATATACTAAGTAAATATCATTGCACTTATAATGTATTAGATATACGGGTTATTTGCCTTCGATGCATGTGAGATACCAATACAACTATTGTATTGTCAATGCATGATATCCAGTCTTAAAAAACATACAGCTATACATATATTGACTGTTTAACACTGAATAGATCTAACTTGTTCACAGGTTTTGCATAACTAACTTGAAACGTGTACTCACTAGACGTCTTAGCTCTGCGAGGTGTTTCACCCATCCTTCGCCCAGTTGGGACGTGACCAGATCCGCCAGGTCCGGGTTACACAGCAAGAGCCAGCGGCGTGGCGTGATACCATTAGTCTTGTTCTGGAACCTTTCTGGAAACATCTCATAGAAATCTCGAAACAATTCCTTCTTCAAGATATCCGAATGGATCTTTGCAACACCGTTCACCGCATGGGAACCAACTATTGCCAAGCGCGCCATATTGATTTGCTTGATTGGATTCTCCTCGACAATTGACATGCGCCTTAATCTATCTTCATCGCCTGGAAATCGCCTCTTCACTTCCATCAAGAACAAGTGGTTGATGTAGTAGATGATATCCAATAAACGCGGGAGCAATTCCTCCATCAAATCCACAGACCATCTCTCAAGTGCTTCCGGAAGTACCGTGTGATTCGTGTATGCGCATGTGCGGTGTGTAATATTCCATGCTTGTTCCCATTCCAGACCTTCATCGTCCATCAACAGACGCATAAGTTCCGGTACAGCTAACGCTGGGTGTGTGTCGTTCAGTTGAAAGGCGAGCTTGTTCGGGAATTGATCAAACCACTTCTGTGTGAAGAAATTCACACCTGGCTGAGAGGATTTGTATCGTCTGATTGCGTCCTGCAGTGAAGCAGATACAAGAAAATATTCTTGCTTCAGTCTTAATGTCTTTCCTACGCACACGTTGTCGTTAGGGTAAAGAACTCTGGAAATATTCTCCGCCAAGTTTCTATCAAATACGGCTTTTATGTACTCGCCCTCATTGAAGAATTCTAGACTGAAGCAGTTTGGGGCTTTAGCTGACCAGAGGCGCACTACATTCACAACATTATTCTTATATCCCGGTACAGGGGTATCGTAGGGCACGGCCAGAACATCTTGTGTGCCTACCCATTCTACCCTTCCCTCCTCACTCCGGATCACCTTTCCACCGAATTTGACTTTTTGTGTATATTCGTGTCTGACGATTTCCCAAGGATTGCCGTTTCGCAACCAATGGTCTGGTTCTTCGAATTGATGTCCGTCCTTTATTTTCTGAGCAAATATCCCATAATCATACCTGAAAAACGCGAAACCGGAAATATCTAACCAAGAAACTCCTTAAAGTAACTAATATGTAACCATGGTGTGTGCAAAACCCCAATTTGCACGAAATGTTTATTATTGTTATATATAAATAGTAATGTATTATATAAATACATTAAACTGTTTCTATATATGGCCAAATGTTTACCATAGATCAGACACACTAGAGCCTAACTCCAGGAGCGAGAAAGGTCGTGATCTCAATCTAGTATATAGAACATATAAACTGTATTTATGATACTTATATATTATTGACATTATAAGAAATATAACTTATAAAGATTTGTCGAATAATTAAATTGTTCAGCCACAGAAGAAACATAGAGTTTCGGCGAACCATATCGAAGTTGATTAAAAGTTAATCTAATCAGAAACAGTGATTAGATTATAGTGATATTGATTAATGACGGATTAGAAAGATTGGATGTTAAATATACTGTGTAAGCGCATATTCGGCTCACACAAATGGATTGTTAAATAAGCTTTTAATGATACGATGTATATATATATATAGATCACTGATTATATATATATGGATATTTCTGATGCCAATTTAAACAAGATATTATATAGAAGAAATGTAATACTGTGTTGAGTTATCAGTAATACATATAATAACGAAGAAACCCCCTAGACAACTCCAGCGAGTCTACATAGGATAGACCCTGGTAAGAGCCGTAGCAACCGAGACATATTATTACGAGAAGAAAAAGGAGAGTTTGCGACAATTGGGGGCTCATCCGGGATTGGAAATAAAGAAGAGGTGACATATCGTGACATATTGTGAAGGACACTAGAATTTATATATGGAATATTGTGAAGGACACTAGGATGTATACATGAAGAATACAAGGGACTATTAATTAACGTGGGAAAACAGAAGTGCATGCGAGACAGTGTTAGAATTTGGAAATAAGTGAAAGACGTCAACGAATTATTAAATTAATGAAATGGATTAAATTATTGGAAATGTGCAAACTTTGAATATGTGATAAATTATATATTGGATTAACGGACGAGACAGACTTCGGTAAGTACCAGTTTTTCTTTTCATAGAGGCTTAATATTATCATTAAAATTATATTAGTGATTTACTTCCTTTTATTGAACTCAATTCTATAATACATTTGGAGATACATTCTGGGGATTAAAAATTTTGGGAAAATAAAAAAATAAAATGGCTACAACTAGGAGTGCTAATAAGGAAACTGAGGGGCCGGTTCACCCCGACTTGCAGACAACAGGTGATGAGATATGGGACAAATTAATGAGACTTCCCTTCTTTAATCAGGCAAATCTGGAACGTCAGGGTGAGATTTATGAGAAAGAAAGGGAAGAAGTAAAACAAAGAGAAGAAAGAGAGAGATAAAGAGAGAGGGAAAGAGAAGAAAGAGAGAGGGAAAGAGAGAGAGAAAGAGAGAGGGAAGAAGTAAAACAAAGAGGGGAAAGAGAAGAGAAAGAAAGGGACAGGGAGGAAAGAATGCAAAGGGAGAAAATGCAGATGGATATTCGCCTGAGAGAAATCCAGAGAGATCAGGAATCTCAGCAAAATAACCCCCTCCATACAGATAATAGGCCCTCTAAGACAAACATTTCTGTTCCTATTTGGACCCAGACTATGAGGCCAGATAAATTCTTCGCAACATGTGAGAGACTGTTCGAAGCTAGCCAGGTCGCCAAACAAACATGGTTGGGCCATATTATAGACAAGTTGTCCGACAAGGCCAGAAATATATATTCCACTCTTCCTGTCCAAGACGCTAATAATTACGATACCCTCAAGGCCGCCATCTTGGATGAATATAGACTCTCACCCACTGTATATAGAAAGAATTTCTTCTCTTGGGTAAAGAAACCTCAGCAGACATATTCCGAATTCATGAAGGAATTAAGGGAGCAAATGACTCTATGGACGGAGAACAATGATCCGAGCGAGGTCAACTGGATCGAGCTGCTCTTGAGATATAGATTCGATTCCCAGCTAAGTGATGAGCTTAATTTGTTCATTCTGGATAAGAAATCATCTACTCTCCAGGAATGTATTTCCCTGGCTGATGAATATAACCTCCATCGCAGATTAGCGCCCAGGACACGTATTAATTCAAATCCGAATGTGAAACCCAGAGATACAGAACACCGACCTCCAGCCCCAAGGCCATATATCCCATCACCCATGTATCGACCCAATATTAGGATAGATAATTCCCAAGCTACCCATAGAACTCCCCGGATAGAAAAATATTGTAGTTATTGTAGGCGTAATGGCCACGGACGAACAGAGTGTTGTGCAGATCCCAATTCACCTAGGTACAGGGGTACTAGAAACCTAGCAAACGGACACCAAGTGTCAAACACTACTCATAGTTCAGCCTTTATAACCAATGAGCCAGTGAACTCATATGAAAATACCGAGATGGTA
>CM026393.1:31791819-31910373 GCA_014843695.1 Archivesica marissinica
ATATGTCCGTCTCATGCTGATATGATGTACACTTGAGCATCGCACATCGGGGGGGGGGGTGGAGCATCGGTCCGTCTCATGCTGCTATGATGTACATTTCCACATCTGATGGTCGTGGCCCAGCTCATTAGGTGTACTCTGCATCATCGAACAATCACGGGAGATGGAGACGCAACTTATTTGATGTACAGTTTTGGATCGGACATCAATGACATACACTTTGTGCATGGTACATACTGGTTGTGTGGCATTCGTATATATATGACGCCGGTCCTTTGTCGTGCCCAGAATCATTGCACATTACACGATCTACCGGACGGAAATAGATTGGATGGATTTAATGATGAACGAGAGATTAATTTATATGTGGATGACATTTATGTGTTCACTATTGGCTATGTATCATGAAAATACATAGATTAACATAATTATAATGTAAATTAATAAATCACATACTGCACAATCAACAATGTATGAGGTAGGCAGCTGTCAAAATATGTAAGCAATACATGCAGGTGTGATAGATCATAGAATTTAGTGAACTCACACGAGCAAGATTATATTTCAAAATGCATAAAATACAGGTGGCTATCATGACGATATCAACCTAATAAACAGAACTAGTTTGTCTGGTTATATATCCAATATCGCTTCTCACAAATGCAATCTTTGTGATATTACTAGTATAAAAATATTCATATAATCATGTGCTATGTAACTGTAATTCAAATTCAATATGTGCAATACTCGATTGACTAATTGGCCTTTCATATGAGTTGGCAGCCGCCAGTTGTGCGTCAATGGAAACACATATCTGGGTTTTGGGCACGCTTAGCTAATACCGACATTTCCCGATTAAATAAGCGAGTTGCACTATGGGCGAATGCTAAATCTACAAGTTATAAAAACAGGTTTTACTATGTCAAGAGACAGTTTGCAGACATTACTTTGATGGATTACTGTAACCTATCTATACCTATACATAAGAACAATTTAGTAGGCAGTGTGGAAAATGCGGTAATGGAGAAATATGTTACTGACTGGTCCACCTCTATTAACAGTGTGCTCGATGTATCTGGACGTGGTCGCACTAAGCTTAGAACCTACTGTACATTCAAATTTCAAACATAAGTATATTGTAAAATGATCTTACCCACACGTCACAGTTTTAATATGTAAATATAATGATATGGCAGTAGACTGTGATAGTGTGATTATCTGTGATTAGATTAGTCTCTTATCATTCTTTTACAATGAATGGTGTTGTACTTTGCCACGGTAATGTGTTGTGTATATTTTATGTATTGTACAACGATAAGACTGAAATAAAGAATACATTTAAATATAAGGATCGCAATGGAAATAAGAGAGATTTATGATTGCGCTCTGTGTTATCCTTGGTATTGTGTTATCCTCGGTATTGTGTTATCCTCGGTATTGTGTTATCCTTGGTATTGTGTTATCCTCGGTATTGTGTTATCCTCGGTATTGTGTTATCCTTGGTATTGTGTTATCCTTGGTATTGTGTTGTATTGTGTTATCCTCGGTATTGTGTTATCCTTCGTATTGTGTTATCCTTGGTATTGTGTTATCCTTGGTATAGTGTTATCCTTGGTATAGTGTTGTATTGTGTTATCCTTGGTATTGTGTTGTATTGTGTTATCCTTGGTATTGTGTTGTATTGTGTTATCCTTGGTATTGTGTTATCCTTGTTATTCTGTTATCCTCGGTATTGTGTTATCCTTGGTATTGTGTTGTATTGTGTTATCCTTGGTATTGTGTTATCCTCGGTATTGTGTTATCCTTGTTATTCTGTTATCCATGGTATTGTGTTGTATTGTGTTATCCTTGGTATAGTGTTGTATTGTGTTATCCTTGGTATTGTGTTGTATTGTGTTATCCTTCGTATTGTGTTGTATTGTGTTATCCTTGGTATTGTGTTGTATTGTGTTATCCTTGGTATTGTGTTGTATTGTGTTATCCTTGGTATTGTGTTGTATTGTGTTATCCTTGGTATTGTGTTGTATTGTATTATCCTTGGTATTGTGTTATCCTTGGTATTGTGTTGTATTGTGTTATCCTTGGTATTGTGTTATCCTTGGTATTGTGTTGTATTGTGTTATCCTTGGTATTGTGTTATCCTTGGTATTGTGTTGTATTGTGTTATCCTTGGTATTGTGTTGTATTGTGTTATCCTTGGTATTGTGTTATCCTCGGTAGTGTGTTATCCTTGGTATTGTGTTGTATTGTGTTATCCTCGGTATTGTGTTGTATTGTGTTATCCTTGGTATTGTGTTATCCTCGTTATTGTGTTGTATTGTGTTATCCTCGGTATTGTGTTATCCTTGTTATTCTGTTATCCTCGGTATTGTGTTGTATTGTGTTATCCTCGGTATTGTGTTATCCTCGGTATTGTGTTATCCTCGGTATTGTGTTATCCTTGGTATTGTGTTATCCTTGGTATTGTGTTATCCTCGGTATTGTGTTATCCTTGGTATTGTGTTATCCTTGGTATTGTGTTATCCTTGGTATTGTGTTATCCTTGGTATTGTGTTATCCTCGGTATTGTGTTATCCTTGGTATAGTGTTATCCTTGGTATAGTGTTATCCTCGGTATTGTGTTATCCTTGGTATTGTGTTGTATTGTGTTATCCTCGGTATTGTGTTATCCTTGGTATTGTGTTGTATTGTGTTATCCTTGGTATTGTGTTATCCTCGGTATTGTGTTATCCTTGGTATTGTGTTGTATTGTGTTATCCTTGGTATTGTGTTGTATTGTGTTGTATTGTGTTATCCTTGGTATTGTGTTATCCTCGGTATTGTGTTATCCTTGGTATTGTGTTGTATTGTGTTGTATTGTGTTATCCTTGGTATTGTGTTAGCCTCGGTATTGTGTTATCCTTGTTATTCTGTTATCCTTGGTATTATGTTGTATTGTGTTATCCTCGGTATTGTGTTATCCTTGGTATTGTGTTATCCTCGGTATTGTGTTATCCTTGGTATTGTGTTGTATTGTGTTATCCTTGGTATTGTGTTATCCTTGGTATTGTGTTGTATTGTGTTATCCTTGGTATTGTGTTATCCTCGGTATTGTGTTATCCTCGGTATTGTGTTATCCTTGGTATTGTGTTGTATTGTGTTATCCTTGGTATTGTGTTGTATTGTGTTATCCTTGGTATTGTGTTGTATTGTGTTATCCTTGGTATTGTGTTGTATTGTGTTATCCTTGGTATTGTGTTGTATTGTGTTATCCTTGGTATTGTGCTGTATTGTGTTATCCTTGGTATTGTGTTGTATTGTGTTATCCTTGGTATTGTGTTATCCTTGGTATTGTGTTATCCTTGGTATTGTGTTATCCTTGGTATTGTGTTGTATTGTGTTATCCTTGGTATTGTGTTGTATTGTGTTATCCTTGGTATTGTGTTGTATTGTGTTATCCTGGTATTGTGTTGTATTGTGTTATCCTTGGTATTGTGTTGTATTGTGTTATCCTTGGTATTGTGTTGTATTGTGTTATCCTTGGTATTGTGTTATCCTTGGTATTGTGTTATCCTTGGTATTGTGTTATCCTTGGTATTGTGTTGTATTGTGTTATCCTTGGTATTGTGTTGTATTGTGTTATCCTTGGTATTGTGTTGTATTGTGTTATCCTTGGTATTGTGTTATCCTTGGTATTGTGTTGTATTGTGTTATCCTTGGTATTGTGTTGTATTGTGTTATCCTTGGTATTGTGTTGTATTGTGTTATCCTTGGTATTGTGTTATCCTTGGTATTGTGTTGTATTGTGTTATCCTTGGTATTGTGTTGTATTGTGTTATCCTTGGTATTGTGTTGTATTGTGTTATCCTTGGTATTGTGTTGTATTGTGTTATCCTTGGTATTGTGTTGTATTGTGTATCCTTGGTATTGTGTTATCCTTGGTATTGTGTTGTATTGTGTTATCCTTGGTATTGTGTTGTATTGTGTTATCCTTGGTATTGTGTTGTATTGTGTTATCCTTGGTATCGTGTTTATTGTGTTATCCTGGTATTGTGTTATCCTTGGTATAGTGTTGTATTGTGTTATCCTTGTATTGTGTTATCCTTGGTATTATGTTGTATTGTGTTATCCTTGGTATTGTGTTGTATTGTGTTATCCTTGGTATTGTGTTGTATTGTGTTATCCTTGGTATTGTGTTGTATTGTGTTATCCTTGGTATTGTGTTGTATTGTGTTATCCTTGGTATTGTGTTATCCTTGATATTGTGTTATCCTTGGTATTGTGTTATCCTTGGTATTGTATTGTGTTATCCTTGGTATTGTGTTATCCTTGGTATCCTTGGTATTGTGTTATCCTTGGTATTGTGTTATCCTTGGTATTGTGTTGTATTGTGTTATCCTTGGTATTGTGTTATCCTTGGTATTGTGTTATCCTTGGTATTGTGTTATCCTTGGTATTGTGTTGTATTGTGTTATCCTTGGTATTGTGTTATCCTTGGTATTGTGTTATCCTTGGTATTGTGTTGTATTGTGTTATCCTTGGTATTGTGTTATCCTTGGTATTGTGTTGTATTGTGTTATCCTTGGTATTGTGTTGTATTGTGTTATCCTTGGTATCGTGTTGTATTGTGTTATCCTTGGTATTGTGTTATCCTTGGTATAGTGTTGTATTGTGTTATCCTTGGTATTGTGTTGTATTGTGTTATCCTTGGTATTGTGTTGTATTGTGTTATCCTTGGTATTGTGTTGTATTGTGTTATCCTTGGTATTGTGTTGTATTGTGTTATCCTTGGTATTGTGTTGTATTGTGTTATCCTTGGTATTGTGTTATCCTCGGTATTGTGTTATCCTTGGTATTGTGTTGTATTGTGTTATCCTCGGTATTGTGTTATCCTCGGTATTGTGTTATCCTTGGTATTGTGTTATCCTTGGTATTGATTATAAGGTATCTACTCTGCATTTTGATGTTCACATGTACTATGTTGACATTGAATTTGTATTTGTTTTATGACATATATTCTATTTTACCAGAATACAACTATATTATATAAGCCCATTCCAATTACAGTCACCTTCAAACAGACGGATATGTGGTCCAGTGGTAACACGCTGGACTAGTAATCCAGTGATCGCAGGTTCGATTCCTCGTCCGACAGTTTTAAAAGTTTTCAGATGGGACTTAGTCTTGTGTCGGTGCTGTACACCGTACACGTAAAAGAACCAGAGGAAACTCTGTAATGTGTCTCTGTCTGTATCATTGCAATATCCTCCAAAAATCTAATCTCTTCAGGAGGCGTCGCTCATATGGGCAACCGGTAACGACGATAAATAAACGTAAAACAAGTAGCTAAGAAACACTGTTGTACATTCATAACATGCATTAAATTAAGCTTGCTTACACTTGGCATACCTACACAACACCGTAGTTTAACTAAGATAAGGTCGCCAGGATCCACTTATGTTTTGTTTTCGGCAAGATCATCAACTATTGCGATTAGTAAACCGATGTTTCTATATAGGCATATCTTGGACCATGCTGCTCCCAATTCAATAGTGGGGCGACCATCCCCTACCCAGCGGGTCCTCAGGTGGCGGATAGGGGAACGGCCCTCAGATATGAGGGTTTGCTGTGAATTACATAAGCAGTCCCGGACCATATGGCGGTGTACCTACCCGGACGGGGCAGGATAGCACATGGCAAAGCTACTCCAATTAAATACTCCGTGTCCTACAACGGGTGCATCAGGCGAATATATGGGCCGCCTTAAAAGTCCTAGCCTAAGGGTGAGGTAACCCCAACAGAAACCTCGAATGTTGAAGCCGGAAATACTGGGCCGCACGGCGCATTCTAATAAACCACGGTACTACGCATAAACGCAAAATGAATCGCATATAGGCATATGTATGATTATACAGCATACATGCCTTAGGCAGCTAGCCAAGGGAATCACCGAAAGTTGCTACTTAGCACAGGTGGCTGCTTAATACAGGTCAATGTCCGCCTCTGTGGTCGAGTGGTTAGGGTCGCTGACTTGTATACCACTGTAACCTATCATCACTGGTGGTAACGGGTTCGAGCCACGCTCAGGCCGTGTCATTTATATGAAAAAGTTATCAGTTTCTTACGGAGGTTGGTGCACTCAAGTACTGGTTAACCGCTGGAGCCTGCCCAGGAAAGGTGTTGGGTAAACTGCCCGCTGGCGATATAGCCCGAAATGGTGCTGATGCAGGCGTAAAACCCGAAATATAATTTTTTAAAAATACAGGTCAAATGTATAATAAAACTTGCTGCTTAATATAGGTTGGCTGCTTAATGGAGGTGACCACTAACACGGGTTTGACTGTATATCTCAGATATTACATACGCATGGTGTATTTGCCTGTGATTAAAGACAATGTATAGCATACTGTTTAATTGGTATTATATATCACAGCATAATGATGCATGGATTTGAATCCATTCTCAATGTCCATCTTGGAAGATAGATAGATAGATAAATAAACTATATCTATCTATCCATCTATCTGAGTCATCAGCATATATACAATGTTCATCCTGGTAGGTAGATATATATATATAGTGTATTTCAGTCTCATCAGCATATATACAATGTCCATTCTGGTAGGTAGATATATATATAGTGTATTTCAGTCTCATCAGCATATATACAATGTCTATCCTGGTAGGTAGATATATATATAGTGTATTTCAGTCTCATCAGCATATGTACAATGTCTATCCTGGTAGGTAGATATATATATAGTGTATTTCAGTCTCATCAGCATATATACAATGTCTATCCTGGTAGGTAGATATATATATATAGTTTATTTCAGTCTCATCAGCATATATACAATGTCCATCCTGGTAGATAGATAGATATAGTTTATTTCAGTGTCATCAGCATATATACAATACAAACATGCACATATATATAAAACATAATTTATGCTGCCATGCAAACACTGAATTACAGGAGACAAGATATTACAATCAGATATAATTCATCTAAATTCTTATAATATTTACAGCTTAAAATAGATTCAAAGTACTACAACTCATAGAAGCTCTAAAGCATCACTAAAATGACTAATTCATTATTTATTTAATTTATTATATATTTAAGACCAAAGAACCATTTTGAAGAAAGCTCACGTTTAGACTAAAACTATTTCTTCAAAACATAATTAGCTCTAAAGAGAAGCTAGTGAGTACATGCCTATTGATAAATGTCCAGTGTCGGCTGGGTGACCAAGTGAGTACCAGGTGTTTAAGTGTTGGCTGTGTGACCAAGTAAACAACTACGCAAGTATTTGTGGGTGTTTTCTACGTTTATTTATTGTCGTTATCGGTTGCCCATATGAGCGATGCCTCCTGAACAGATTAGTCATTTTAGATTTTTGGAGGATAGTGCAATGATACAGACAGAGACCCATTCCAGTCTCCTCTGGTTCTGTTACGTGCACGGTGTACAGCACCGACACGAGACCTCGGTTTAAAGTCCCATCTGAAAGACTGTTAATTGTATTAGGGTCAGACGGGGGGTCGAACTTGCGATCCCTGGATTACCAGTCCAGCGTGTTACCACTGGACAACAGATATGTCTGCAATGCAAGTATTGGTGAGTTAGGGACTAAATAAGTACACGAGTGTGAATGGGTTAACCGAATGAGTACATATTGGTATGATCATTTGTTTATGTGTGTGAACAGGCGGATCTGTAGTCCAGTGGTTACACGCTGGACTGGTAATCCAGGGATCGCAAGTTCTATCCCCCGTCTGACCCTAATAAAATTAACAGTTTTGAGATGGGACATTAAACAGAAGTCTCGTGTTGGTACTTTACACCGTGCACGCAAAAGAACCAGAGGAGACTCTGAAATAGGTATCTGTCTGTATCTTTGCATTTTCCTCCAAAAATCTAAAATGACTAATCTCTTGAGGAGGCGTCGCTCATATGGGCAACCGGTAGCGACGATAGATAACGCACAGTAAAGCACACACTTTGTGCGTGTGTGGGGATATATAATACTATTGTATACAATGTGATTTAGTTTGTACATAATGCATGTAATGGTGTAGTTGTATATAATTAATCTTTATATTACGGGGGATACTAAATAAATAATAATAACAATTAGGTTTCTTATAGACGCGTTACGTCAGTCACGAGTTTATAGACGCGTTACGTCAGTCACGTGTATCAGTCATATCTCGAATCACGTGACTAGATGGTACATTAGCGGGAGACATGGATAAACTCTTTCAAAGTTCAATTTAAGTAATTTGTTCCGAGTTTACGAAATGTTGCGACACCTAATTACAATTTTGAAATCTTAACTCCTTTACGCACAAAACAACACATTTTTGCGGTGGGCAATGACGTGCGATAGAGCAAATGCAAATGATAGAAGTGTTTCGCTATTCAATTTCTAGATATTATTCTACATCGAATGCTCATAAATGCAACTGCTTATTTATAAAAAGCTTTTTGTCCAAGGAATCATCAATGTATCTGTCTTTGGCAGTGTCGCTCCTCCAGTGACCATGTCTCTCTATCCGTCACACCTTCAGAATTAGCTGCTGTGGAGTCTCCAGATTTAAACTTGGTGCTACGAATTGGTCTAAACACAATACATTCCCTTGCTCTAGTGTAACTAAGTTTCTTGTTTTTGTTCAACAAAATGCATTTATTTCCTGACGTACAAACGGGTCTGAACAAGAAAAAATCCGACTCTTGTTGTCAAACCTATTAAATGCATGTACTTTTTCAACATTGGACAAGCGGACGTAATGCCGTTTGCTATAACGACCTCTCTGCCTGCTCTGTATATGTCTGTTTTACTTTTCTTAATGCATAATGAACAATGTTCCGTTTTAAAGTTTACGTCACAACCTTGTAACTCACTGACTTCACTAAATCGTAGAAAACCAGAATAGCATAACATTATCATGGCTAAATATCTCATTACTAGTGTATCTGTAGATTCCGCGAACATATCGCATAAAGCTATTAAATGTTCGGAATTTATTATGTCCTTAATGGGTTTTGAATTGGATCGTTTCGCACATTCTAACAGGATCGTTTCGCACATTCTAACAGGATCGTTTCGCACATTCTAACAGGATCGTTTCGCACATTCTAACAGGATCGTTTCGCACATTCTAACAGGATCGTTTCGCACATTCTAACAGGATCGTTTCGCACATTCTAACAGGATCGTTTCGCACATTCTAACAGGATCGTTTCGCACATTCTAACAGGATCGTTTCGCACATTCTAACAGGATCGTTTGCACATTCTAACAGGATCGTTTCGCACATTCTAACAGGATCGTTTCGCACATTCTAACAGGATCGTTTCGCACATTCTAACAGGATCGTTTCGCACATTCTAACAGGATCGTTTCGCACATTCTAACAGGATCGTTTCGCACATTCTAACAGGATCGTTTCGCACATTCTAACAGGATCGTTTCGCACATTCTAACAGGATCGTTTCGCACATTCTAACAGGATCGTTTCGCACATTCTAACAGGATCGTTTCGCACATTCTAACAGGATCGTTTCGCACATTCTAACAGGATCGTTTCGCACATTCTAACAGGATCGTTTCGCACATTCTAACAGGATCGTTTCGCACATTCTAACATGCTTTTAACTATAGCACTCTCTGTCGGGTCCGTGGTATCATTTATGTTGTGAAACCACTTGATGACGTAAAATGCCGCTGTTATAACATTGTCCGACTGTCCTTCATCAATTAATGTAGAAAGGTACGTGGCCACATGAATGGATTGTGCGGGGTTGTAAGGAAATCCTTTACTGGAACAAAATTCTTTGAAGATCTTCGTCTGTTGTGAATATTTGGTTACCGTATTGTCCTCTTTTGATGATAACACTTGTGTGGCCATTCTACTAATCACTTCATGACTGTCAGTTATGTCTACGCCCCCCTCCTCAGACCTCCGTTTCAGACTGCCTTAAGCCAACAACTGCAATAGAACTTTCCTATAAGTATGGGACATGCAACTTAACCCTACTCTCCGCAGTTGTATTGTGAGTGCCATCATCCTGAAAGAAAATGGCTCTTTGGAAAACCTTTCCATTGTTTCCTTTCCCGCTTTTCACAGCACCTTCAACTGGTAAAACAAACATGTCTATTATATATCTATCTGCAGTACCAAAGGCCAATATGACGCCGATTTCCACTCGGGTATTACTAATGTACCTGCGGATCTATCAGATCTCATTTTCCGTATGCATGCTGCTATTAATCTTGGTGGTGGAACCAACCAATTTACTTTTCCAAACCAATTCTCACTGAAACAATGTACTGCTTCCGTACCTGGTACCCACCATCTAGAATTAAATCGTATACCGTTACTGTTATAATGTGCAGCGAACCTATCTACTGTATATGGTCCCCATATCTTGTTTAAATACATACACTGAACCAAATTTCTAAACGGCCAATATATAAAATGTGATTTCAAGAGAATGGTTATATGCATAAATTCTAAAATTTGCAACGGAGTTCTATACGCTATAATAAATCGATATCTAAAAATAAAACACGTTTCTGGTGCCAGGTTTGATCAAGCGGAAAGGAGAGAACGATTTGTATAAATCGGCACGAGGGCCACGTGCATAGCATGGCGAGTGTCCATTTTATATGTAGTATAATCCCTGTCCAGTACAGAATATAAAACACACAACACATGACGAGAATGAGCATTGAAGAACGCGGGCGAGCTGTTGGCATGCTGGATGCTGGTACTTCAATTAGGCAGGTAGGTACAAATTTGCGATGAAATTAACCAGTTGACCTCAATGTTGTCAACAATCATCAAATGTTATATTCTTATACAGCCATTTTGAAAGTCCGATAACCAGCAATATCACTCTAGGAACTTCGGAGTTATGGCCCTTTTATTATCATTTCAGGTTGCTCGACATTTCAATAGACAGCATTCCACCATTCAGCAGCTATGGGCGACGTTTAGACGTACCGGAAGTGTAGCCGACATCCGACGACGCCCTAAAGGGAGGATAACCACACGCAGACAGGACCGGTACATTATTGTTTCCCACTTACGGGACCGCTTCACCCCAGCTACCAGAACGGCAAGGGTCACTATTGGCACACATAACCGCCACATCCATGCACCAACTGTACGTAATCGTCTCAGAGCCGTCGGATTACGAGCCCGACGACCACGAAAGGGTCCAATTCTAACCAGAGACCATAGACGGGCACGGTTAGCATGGGCTAGACGGCATTTCAGGTTTACGAGAGCGGATTGGTCTAATGTTATATTTGTGGATGAGTCAAGGTTTACTCTCCATGGGGCCGACGGACGCGTCCGAGCATACCGCCGTCGGGGCGAGCGAAACAGCGCAAACTGTGTTGTACAGGTCGATTAGTACGGAGGCGGCTCATTGATGGTCTGGGCTGGCGTGTCAATGCATACTAGGACACCCATTGTACCAATTCGAGGTAACTTAAATGCCAGAAAATATCAAAACGATATCCTACAACCCGTCCTTGTACCGCATGTTAATGGTAATCGTGGTATGATTTTGGCACAGGACAACGCACCCTGCCATGTTGCCAGGAACACTCTGGCTATGTTGGCTGCTATCAACGTGCAAACTCTTCCATGGCCGGCGAAAAGCCCCGATTTGAACCCCATAGAACATGTATGGGACCTGTTGAAAAGGAAGGTCAGAGCCCAACCACAGCAACTTAACATGCGTGAATTAGAGCGTGACATAATGCAGGCATGGGCAACAATTCCGCAACGCTATACCCAAAGATACATTGTATTATCAATGAGGGCGAGGTGTCGTGCCGTTATTGCCGCAGAAGGGGGACATACGAGGTATTGAAATACCATAATAGTTTTCAGATTTGTGACTTTGTTATGAGGGTGACCTTATTGTTTTCATTGTTACTTTTTAGCCGCTTTCTTAATTTTAGTGAATTGTTGTATAAACATATGGAATAAAATGTATTAAATGATGATATGATTATTGATATTGTATGATTGTAGGTTTTTCCCAAATACTGTAAAAAAAACAGGTGGCCGTTTAGAAATTTGGTTCAGTGTACATACTTGTAAAGTTATGGACCAATCATCTGCATCAAGGCACCTGCTAAGATTAATCAGCATTATTATTATCTTTTCTGGGAATCTACTAGTTTATATTGGGAATCTACTCTACTGAAAATGTAATGTTAGCTGGTGTGCACGCTTCGTTGACTTTTACACAGGTTTCCTGTAATTCTGTCACTGTGCTGCCGGATTCTAAAATATAAGTCAAATTGTTGTTATTTGTATATATCACAATATTTTTATTTTGTAATAAATCTAAACTGTTTATCAAAATTCTGTAAACAGCTTCCAACTCGCGCCATGTTGAACTTTTATATGATTCCGAACGTGTCCATGCGCCTCGTACTACATACTCCTTATGTACAGTGCTACACTCTGAGCAAGCATCTCTACTTTCACCAATTCTATCCGACTGTGCATTGCTATTGCGATTCCCCAATACTGGGTCATATTACACCTGACCTTGCCCACTTCCGGGAGCAAATTACCAATGAAAGTACCCACTTCCGGTAGTGGATTTCCTATTTTTGATCTCATATCCGGGCTCTCGTAACCTCTGCAAATGTCCACTTCTGGGGACCTAAGACTTTTTTCATGACCAGCTACAGATGTTTTTATTCATTTTTCTAAAACTCGCTTCCGGGAGCTCATAATTACTGAACATGTCCACTTCCGAGGACGTATGACCTTTTTTGTGAACCAATTCCGTGGATCTGTAACTCTTTTCTCGACCCGCTTCCGGGGTTTCATTGTCACTACTATCACCACACCCCCTATTGAACCGTTTATACTACCGATCTGACCTGTTTTGTAGGTCTCTATGTCTATATCCGTGCGAGATACTATATCACCCACTTCCGGGTCTAACTGGTCTGTATACTTTTCTAATTTTGATACAGGTTTGACTCTAAAACTATGTGTATTATTTAACACACCTGTACTGCCTGAATTCTGGCTATCTGTGCCTGTGCCAATAACACAACCACCGTACCCTACTCCGCTTGCATCAGAGTACATGCGCATTTCTACCTTACGTTTTAACCCTCTTACGTCTCTTCCCTTGTCGTTAAAGATTCTTACATTTTGTGACCAAAATTGCAATTCTTCTATTGCCTTTCTCTGTAACCTTCACACATGCATTCCAACTAGCTCGGCGCTTCACACAATTGTACAGAAATTTTGTTCTTAAACATACTAATTTCCCTACTACATTTTGTAATGAAATGATTTTTCCAGTTACACAAGCTAAACATATCACTGGTATTACCTCTGGCTTATCCTTATTTACTTGCCGTATCACCGAGTGTAGGGACATTTCTAAACTAGCGATACGTTCATCAGTAATAAACAATTTATTTACTCTAAAATTGAGAACACATCCTAACCAAGTTGCTGCCTTGCTCCGAATCCAATTGCATTTATCTTCGCCAACAAGAAACCGAATTGTAACAGACTATGACGTACGAAATTACTGCATTCCACTGCAAGTTGCCAATCTACGTCACCTCCTATACCGTCATCCAAAAACACTACTACTTTATGTCCACGTGACCTCCAGTGTTTCACCAAAACTCTTACGACCTTGGCAAATATGTGGCCAGCTGTGGCTAACCCAAATGGTAAAGAATTATATACATAATACTTTGCTATACCGTTTCCATCCCAACTAAATCCTAAATAAACTGTGTGCTCGTTAAATATGTCTATATGATGATAAGCACTCTTTAAATCAAATGTGAACAGATAACTCGACAAATCAAACATTTTTGATGCAATGTTAATATCTTCAAATTTTACTTTGAATAAATGCAGACTGGGATTTATATGCCTACAATCGAGTACTAACCTAGCTTTACCTACTTTGTTGTAAGCTACGGTCAATGGGTTTATCACGTGAGGCGTATGTTGTGCTTCGAATATAACCCCCTTCTTTAACAAGCTTTCTATCTCTTTTTGTACAAAACTGGATTATCTCTTGCTGACTTGTTATTACGTAGTCTCACTCTCTCTGGTATTTGCTTGAAAGGTAATATTTACCCATTTGTTATAACATGTAGTATATATTGATTTTCGGAGACATCGCTCCATGTCTGAGCATGGTCTTTTAGTCGACCTACCGGACTGACCAGTGTATCATCAGACTTACATGTGCCATAGCTAGGCTCTATATTGCTCTCACTTGTACTCGAGCAACTCTCAAATACTCTCGAATTCATCGGATTACTCTCCGTTTCTAGCCGGATATTATCATACATCAATAATGAATTGCTACTTATCTTGTTATTAGACTGTGTTCTGGCTTGAGCGCACTCATTCTTCCAGTGCCCAGATTGCCCACATAAGAAGCATACTCCAGGACGCTGCCTGCCCACATGTACAGGGCGTGGTGCCATCGTCGGTAACAATTCCTGCTTTCTATACGGCTGAAAACGGCGTTGCTTCTTGGTTCTATCGTTTTTCACCTTCCTGTGAGCTCTGGCTTCAGCCCGCTGGATCCTTTTTCCGTCCTCGCTGTCGCTAGCAATGGGGTTAGCCTCATACTCAGACACTACTCTCCACCCCAGCTCTGATGTGTCTGCCAACTGAACAAATTTCTGCCTCTTTATCAAGTCCTTTACTGAAATATGAAGATACGCGGTAGGCCTACTATAATATTCTAAACAATAATTAATAGTTTAATATAGCTTATGACTATCACATAGCCCATTATACGCACATTACGCACGTGTATAGCAAACAATGCAGTCCCTGTACTCGCCTGTGCATTATTTATAAATATGTGTATATCATGCCTATTGAACGTTCGTGCATCAGTAAACACGGTTTACTATACGTACGTATACTATTATGCTAACAGGTAGCTAAAATGTAAACAGACCCGGTGCAATGCTCTGCTGTTTATAGCATGTGTTATATTTATATATATATACATAAGTTTATCTTCAATAAGCGATTCTTTCGCTGACGTGATGTTGTTCGAGTCCATCGCCGACTCGGCTTCTTCAATTTTGAGCACAACCTTCGAGTTTAATTTAATTTGTTCTTCATTTGATTTCCTTTTAAATTTTAGCGTTTCTACTAAATGAACAGGTTTACTGGCACTTATCTTATTCAACATTCCTGATATGCTGTCCAGTAATTCTGCGTTGTTATTCTTTACGACTTCTTGAACCTTTTCGATTGCTGACTCCATCCCATACGGTAAGGGCGTGTCCATTTTTGTTGTAAATAAACGTCCGTGTGTATCGCAGTCAGAACTAGAACTGATTCTACTAAACGATTTCCTCGTGGCGTGTTAACGCCACAAACCTGTTTGACCACTCAGTCATGTGATCGCATACATGACTGAACAGCACATTAACTAATTTAGTGCTTACAGTACTTTAAGACAGCCGTTCTGCGCTATACTACGTAACGCTCAGAACTTCAAATAATGTTTTAGTTTATACAAATTTATTTTAGCTCGATTGCGAAACAAGTTCTTACAACTTATATTAATCACTCTTGAGACCTCATTCCTGGAGGAATCCATCGCCACGAGGTAGAGAGAAGAGGCAATGTGAATTTAAGTGCCTTGCCTAAGAGCACAATCGTAACGGCTCCAGCAGGGCTCAAACTCGGGGAATTTCGCACGTGAAGCGAACGCTACCACTATATATATACTATGTTGCTATATTAAAGTTTCTCGTAATTATTTCACTGTGTTATCTCTTTCCAAATCCTGATACAATATGAAATAGTCCTCGTATAGTGTAATTAGTATGACACAATATTATACTAGAGGACATAGAAAACGCACACATACGTTATATACTAGAGGACATAGAAAACGCACACATACATGATATACTAGAGGACATAGAAAACACACACATACATTATATACTAGAGGACATAGAAAACGCACACCTACATTATATACTAGAGGACATATAAAACGCACACCTACATTATATACTAGAGGACATTGAAAACGCACACCTACATTATATACTAGAGGACATTGAAAACGCACACCTACATTATATACTAGAGGACATAGAAAACGCACACCTACATTATATACTAGAGGACATAGAAAACGCACACCTACATTATATACTAGAGGACATAGAAAACGCACACCTACATTATATACTAGAGGACATTGAAAACGCACACCTACATTATATACTAGAGGACATAGAAAACGCACACCTACATTATATACTAGAGGACATTGAAAACGCACACCTACATTATATACAAAAGGACATAGAAAAATACACACCTACATTATATACTAGAGGACATAGAAAACGCACACCTACATTATATACTAGAGGACATTGAAAACGCACACCTACTGTACATTATATACTAGAGTACATAGAAAAACGCACACCTACATTATATACTAGAGGACATAGAAAACGCACACATACATTATATACTAGAGGACATAGAAAACGCACACATACATTATATACTAGAGGACATAGAAAACGCACACATACATTATATACTAGAGGACATAGAAAACGCACACATACATTATATACTAGAGGACATGAAAACGCACACCTACATTATATACTAGAGTACATAGAAAAACGCACACCTACATTATATACTAGAGGACATAGAAAACGCACACCTACATTATATACTAGAGGACATAGAAAACGCACACATACATTATATACTAGAGGACATAGAAAACGCACAGCTACATTATATACTAGAGGACATAGAAAACGCACACCTACATTATATACTAGAGGACATAGAAAACGCACACATACATTATATACTAGAGGACATTGAAAACGCACACCTACTGTACATTATATACTAGAGTACATAGAAAAACGCACACCTACATTATATACTAGAGGACATAGAAAACGCACACATACATTATATACTAGAGGACATAGAAAACGCACACATACATTATATACTAGAGGACATAGAAAGCGCACACATACATTATATACTAGAGGACATAGAAAACGCACACATACATTATATACTAGAGGACATTGAAAACGCACACCTACTGTACATTATATACTAGAGGACATAGAAAACGCACACCTACATTATATACTAGAGGACATAGAAAACGCACACCTACATTATATACTAGAGGACATAGAAAACGCACACATACATTATATACTAGAGGACATAGAAAACGCACAGCTACATTATATACTAGAGGACATAGAAAACGCACACCTACATTATATACTAGAGGACATAGAAAACGCACACATACATTATATACTAGAGGACATAGAAAACGCACACCTACATTATATACTAGAGGACATAGAAAATGCACATCTACATTATATACTAGAGGACATTGAAAACGCACACCTACATTATATACTAGAGGACATAAAAAACGCACACCTACATTATATACTAGAGGACATTGAAAACACACACCTACATTATATACTAGAGGACATAGAAAACGCACACCTACAGTATATACTAGAGGACATTGAAAACGCACACCTACTGTACATTATATACTAGAGTACATAGAAAATCGCACACCTACATTATATACTTGAGGACATAGAAAACGCACACCTACATTATATACTAGAGGACATAGAAAACGCACACCTACATTATATACTAGAGAACATTGAAAACGCACACATACATTATGTACTAGAGGACATAGAAAACGCACACATACATTATATACTAGAGGACATAGAAAACACACACCTACATTATATACTAGAGGACATAGAAAACACACACCTACATTATATACTCTAGGACATTGAAAACGCACACCTACATTATATACTAGAGGACATAGAAAACGCACACATACATTATATACTAGAGGACATAGAAAAACGCACACCTACATTATATACTAGAGGACATAGAAAACGTACACCTACATTATATACTAGAGGACATATAAAACGCACACCTACATTATATACTAGAGGACATTGAAAACGCACACCTACATTATATACTAGAGGACATAGAAAACGCACACCTACATTATATACTAGAGGACATAGAAAACGTTATATACTAGAGGACATAGAAAACGCACACCTACAATATATACTAGAGGACATAGAAAACGCACACCTACATTATATTCTAGAGGGCATAGAAAACGCACACATACATTATATACTAGAGGACATAGAAAACACACACATACATTATATAATAGAGGACATAGAAAACGCACACCTACATTATATGAGTATTAATACATGAACACGATTCCATCAAAGATATATCACATCTTTATTACAAAACACAATTTGAACAACTAAAAATATTCCAAAATGCTTAAAACTATGTATTTAAATAGTTATTGTTTTTCATGTAAAAACACACTTATTCGAAGTGTGCGTTTTCTATTTTTTTTATTATACATTTTCAATTATTCATTTATTTTCTAGCTGTTTCAATATTAATGCATAATTGTTCTCAAATGCTTTTAGAATATCATACATGGAATAAGTAACAACGACCAGACCACTTATAACTGACACTCCAAACGAAATTTACGACAATATTGTCCTATCAATCTTTAGCATTAGTGTATAGAGTTACTAAACTGTGTTTTTTTGTTTTGTGTTTAACGTCGCTCCAACAACTTCAATCATACGACGACGCTCCATTTGTATTGGTGGAGGTTTATCCAGGGTGCACAGACAGACATCCGGGTTGAACCACCGACCTACCGCAAACCAGTTGGATACCTTGCTCACATGAAATAATTCGACACCCGAGTGGGATTCAAACATACAGAGGTGAGGGGCAAGAAATTTGATGCTAACGACCGTAACCACTCGAATAATTTACGGAATTGTAAAGATTTATACTAAACATTAATTTATAATGAGGCAGTTTTGCTAATTTATAAACAGCGCACATTTATAATAGTATACAAGTCATGTAATTATTGCCAGGTTTGAGAGGTATTTGCATGAGTGTCATTATCCAACAGGTTTACAGAAGGTCTGTGGTTCTATATGGGTGCCAGGCCATGCCTGAACTACTGCTTGGATTGGTTCCTGGGGTCGTCCTCCCCCAATAATAGCCGGAGAGAAGCCAGGTGACATGCGACTTTAAATCCCACACACACGCGCTTGTATACAGTGGTATTATAGTGGAGTAAGTTACCAGAACAGAACAGAACAGAACAGAACAACATTTTATTATCAGACTTGTACATAGTACATAATCATATAATACATAATATATAATATATTTATTTACATCACGTGACTTGTTAGTTACATATTCAAGAGGATGAACATTATATTTAAGCAGAATATCGTATAATATCAAGTACATTTAAAAAGCAGAAACAATTTTATTAGATACAAATTATTATGGTTATTTATTTGTCTTTAACATAATTATGTAAATGGAAATTAGTTATCAAGGAAGACATTATACTGTCATATAGAGTATCTGAGGTACAATGCTCTTTTCAAATAATTTGCTAATTTAAATAAGATTGATTTATCGGATGTTTTAATAGTTCTAGATATGTATACACGGACGGTCTTCTGTAATAATACGGCTTTAAATAATTATGACGAATGTTAATGTAGCATCGACAAACACAAACAAAGTGATATTCATCTTCTAAGTCATTGGTATTACAGTTAATGCATTATCGTTCACATCTAGGTATTCTATTGCGCACATAACGACCAGTTTGTATTATTAGAGAGTGGGCAGATAAGCGTAATCTAGATATATAAAACCTCAAATTACTAGGTAAAACATCCAAGTAAATCTCATACTCAAAATGAAGTTCAATAATTTATAATTCTCAAGTATTGTGAAGTTTCGAGAGAACCATACCATTGCTGTATGAATGAGTTATGCATTGTTTGAAAACACTGATGAAGAAAGAATGATTATCTAGGTGTTGTTCTTCAAAAACATAATCAAAGCCACAGTCGCACAGCAACATTTTAAAACTTGTGGCCCAATTTTTACGCCCCAGTCTACAGTCTGAAAGTGCTTGCTTGTAAACAGTTTCTAAAATTATATTATCCTTGTTAATAAGTTTACACCAATATTTAATTATTCGAATATAGTGTATTACATGGAGTGGGTAGCGTCCTAATTCACCAAAAACACCGACAGTGCTGGTACTGCATCGGACATTAAGAAATGAATCCTTTCTATACCACATGCTTGCAGTGTGTTGTTTTATTTTACTGACCTCTATTAAGCAGAGACGTGTGCTAAGCGACCACTTTCTGTGACCCCTTGGCTGGCTGCTTAATGCAGGTGTTACTGTATATACAACACTGTATTCATAAATGGAGGTGATACAAATCCTGTCCCCAAATACATGTGTGTAATCATTTCACACATAACACAGATGTTTCTTGAGCAATTGAAATATAATACAATAATCACGTTTTCTAATTATCAACTTCTTAGAATGTCCCCGTTTGTAGCACGTTCTAAGTCAATGTAATTATTGACTTTCGTAATTCAAACGCTTGAGACAACAGTATCTAGTGAATACAAGGAAGATTTAATACGCTACCACTACACTGGAAACTTGCAGGTGAATACCCACTATGCGGTCATGCGATACTACTAACTTGCACATTTATTGAGTGTGCGTGCTTGTTATGCAATCATTGTATGTGTTATATACTGCAGTGCTTTGCATAGCTATATTTGATTGCCTCTCAATGTTCAGCATTCTTCTCGGGACCTCCGTGGCGGAGTGGTTAATGTATGTTGGCTTAAAATCACTTGCCCCTCGTCACTGTAGGTTCGAGATTCAAAATGTTGTCGAATTCATTACTATGAGGACACATCGAGCTGGTTTGTGAGATGTAGTTGGTTCTACCCGGATGCTCGTCCGTGACTGAAAATCTTGCCGGGGGCACTCTGCGTCTTCCTCCACCGAGTCTAAGCTGTCGATACTGAAATCTTGCCGGGGGAACTCGGCGTCTTCCTCCACCGAGTCTAAGCTGTCGATACTGAAATCTTGCCGGGGGCACTCTGCGTCTTCCTCCACCGAGTCTAAGCTGTCGATACTGAAATCTTGCCGGGGGCACTCGGCGTCGTCCTCCACCGAGTCTAAGCTGTCGATACTGAAATCTTGCCGGGGGAACTCGGCGTCTTCCTCCACCGAGTCTAAGCTGTCGATACGGAAATCTTGCCGAGGGCACTCGGCGCTTCCTCCACCGAGTCTAAGCTGTCGATGCGACATTAACCTCCAAAACAAACAAACTGTGTGTGTGTGTTTTACGTTTATTTATCGTCGCTACCGGTTGCCCATATGAGCGACGCCTCCTGAAGAGATTAGTAATTTTAGAGTTTGGAGGATAGTGCAATGATACAGACAGAGACCCATTCCAGAATCTCCTCTGGTTCTTTGACGTGCACGGTGTAAAGCACCGACACGAGACCTCGGTTTAACGTCCCATCTGAAAGACTGTTAATTGTATTAGGGTCAGACGGGGGATCGAATGTTACCACTGGACTACATATCCAAACTATTAAAATCTCTCTCGAGTACATTACGTTGCAGGTGGAGCAATGGGAATAATTGTGTTGACTGTCCGATTAGCGCAGTGGTTAGCGCGCTCGCTTCTCACCAGTGCAACCCGGGTTCTATCCTCGGACCGGGAAGTATGTGAGATGGTACGGTGGTCGCCAGATCGGACTGGTGGGGTTTCTCCGGGTACTACGGTTTTCTCCCACACGAATGACCACATTTACGCTTTCATGCGCGCCAACGAGAGTGATTAATATAAGTTGTTAGAACTTGCTTCGCAATCGTTGTCAAATAAATAAAGTTTAAACTTTTTTTTAAATCATGTGTTGATTCCGAACGCGTTATGTGTGAACAATGGAAGTGTGTGTGTATAGCGTGTGACATAGATTAAACATAGCTGGCAAGCGTTTAGATATAACAGTTTACATTAGGACAGGAACTTCTTGAACTCTCTTAAAGAATTTGGTTTTAATGCCAATTAATATACGTAATTATGATTGAATATCGTTATGCATTGTAACAGGATTATAAGATACCACAGCATAGGCAATGCTAATATAGGTGTATTGAAATATGCACAACATTTACAGAGTAATTTCGGATGCCCGTTTGTTATTACGATCAGCACGTGCTTTTTTGGCGGACGCTGTCAATTCGTTCGACTCACTTCCGTTGTGTATCAGTTAAAAAAGTAAAATGACAACGTCTCAAATCTGGTCTGGTGTAATTTCGCTGCCTTTCATTGAAGAATAATGTTAATTTGGACAACAGATAATTAGCGTAATCTTTGAATCCATTCGTAATACACATTACCACGACACACGCTGAATGCGAAACAACTGTCTGAATCGCCGACATTTTGTCTCTGAGATTCAGCGATGCGAATTATTCATGTTGATGTTAAGAGCATTTGAATAGCAGGCCCTTAGTTACGGGCAAACAATTAGTTTTTAGCAACAACAACAACCACACCAACAACAAAAACAACAACAACACCAAATTCCACGTTGCCTCTTCTCTCTCCCTCGTGGCGATGGATTCCACCAGGAATGAGGTCTCGAGAGTGATTAATATAAGTTGAAATAACTTGTTTTACAATCGAGCTAAAATAAATCAACAACAAAAACAGCAACAACAACAACACCATTTATTGCATTATGACATCATTTGATGCTTATAGCATATACGATAAATGCATGTATTGTGAAAACGTGAAAATCTGGATCATTATGACATGGACTATCTTCGGAGAAGCGTGTACATGCACGTATGGACAGGGAAACACACACCATTCGAAGGCAAGTAATTTAATGGTAAGTAGATATATTAGTTTAACTGATATTTATGGAAATACAAATCAAGACGGTTGTCCTATGGAAACTAGTATGTAGGTCATCGAGTAATGTCATTCAGCTTCAAATCTCCTTGGGCTTCAATGATTAAATTTCGCACGAGTTTTTAGAAGAAGATAGTATTATCAATGAGAGACATTACTGAGTTTTGTATTACCTCCCTTGGCAGATAAAGTCCGATTTATCCCGAAATATATATTGGTCCTTTTAGTTTAAAATCCTTTGTTTTTACTGTTGTTCTCTTACAGATATTGCGGTTTAATAAATGTGATTTTCTCAAAATCGGGATAAATAATTGATTACAAACATTACGGTAAAGTATCTATTGGATATACTTATGGATGGATATCTGTGGAGATTTAATAATGTACTACTAACCAGATGAGAAAACGGTTGAAAATTAATAGCATGTGGTGCAAATTAAGCAGCGATAAAAACAAAGGAAACGATTAAGAGGACGTATCTAATTTTAGGAGTATTCAGGGGCAGTAACTGACTAATGTATCTCATTCAATACATGTTGAATATGAATGTTGGCATAGCGAAACTACCGTAGTATGTATAATATAATATAAGATAAGATAATTGTTTATTATAGTGACTCGTGTTTTCCAACATATTTACAACATCTATTCAATATAATGTGAAATGTTTAACACCCAACCAAACGGGCCTTTAAGTCATCTTATGTTAACAGTTTTAGTATGCTAACAATGTATAATTTAATAGAGACAGACATATTAGATAGGAATTGAACATGATGTATCAACACTCCCAGTTGAATACCCGGGAGTAAGAACATGTGATAATACTCGTAATGGGTTCTGTCTAGGAGGAAACTTAATCACGCCGTTTCAACACATATAAGCTAAGTGTTGAAAGATGCTGTGTGTATACATAAAACCAATTAAAGCGACACTACATCGGTGAAAGCGCAAATAGCTGCGGTAGGTATTTTCCTATTATATAGTATAATTGTTTTCCAAATATTTGCCGCAAAAGCTGCGTATTTCAACTATTTCAATAAACGTCGTATACTAATAAACTAATGTAAATAGGGTCAACATACATGCGTAATGCAATGTGTACATCCTGAATAATACGATTTATTGTACAGCTTTACCGTTATATCGCACCCTTTGTGCATGTGCATATTTTGTTTTAGACTAATACGATTTAAAATATCTCTAAGTGACAGTAGCACGCGCTTGGTATATACTCCATGAATAATCTCAAGTTCTGTGCGTTACGTTAGTATAATAATCTCAAGTTCTGTGCATTACGTTAGTATAATAATCTCAAGTTCTGTGAGTTACGTTAGTATAATAATCTCAAGTTCTGTGCGTTACGTTAGTATAATAATCTCAAATTCTGTGCGTTACGTTAGTATAATAATCTCAAGTTCTGTGCGTTACGTTAGTATAATAATCTCAAATTCTGTGCGTTACGTTAGTATAATAATCTCAAGTTCTGTGCGTTACGTTAATATAGCTCAGAACGTATGTCTTAATAATACTTGGCACAACATTGTGTGTGCGAATTATTGGTGCATATAAAGATGATCACATGACTGTGAGTGCGTGCTTGGTCATGTGATATGGTTCGATTGAGAACAAAAATTGATCGTCAATTCTACGCTTGGCTTAGATCGTTTCGCAAGGAATTTCGCTATTCAAATTCGAATTGTTTCGGGAATGAGATCTATGAACGGGTTTCCATATTGATTTAAATGTTAAAATCGAATTGAATTCAAATTTGTTATCGTTATAAGTAGCATGTGGTATATCGTAAAGTAGCAGAGTACGAATATGTTATCATTTGGAAATATTTTAATCAACAAACAATCAAAGATATGTTAGTAAAATATATGAAATTACTCTGAGGTACACTGGATACCGTTTTGCATTGTTAGTAAAATATATGAAACATCCCTGAGGTACATTGGATACAGTATTCCAGATTTGTTTTTACATTATCATGGATAATATAGTTTACATTTTACCTCTGGTTTTTACCCTGGTCCCGTGTACCTCGGTCTGCGCCGAGGCTATGTTTCATGTATTCGACTATATGTACGTAGTACAGTCAAAGAGATTTGAAAACATTTGTTTTGTACACGATCGCAAGTCTTGCCCATTGCAAACAGAGTTTGAGTTTTGTATGTGGTTCAGTTAAGACACAAACGTCAATTCAGGAGCGTAGCTGACCGTTATAAGAAATCCTACTTTCACTTTTAAGAGTTTGTATACCACAAAACACTGTTTATATATAGAAAGTTAGTGTTCGAATTATTTGGGAAGAATTTGTAGTACAAATGCTATTTATACGTAAAAAGGCATTGTCAGGGCTTTTTGCGATGCAATTCCGCTTTAAGCATTGAAGCCTCCGTGGAGTTTGTGAGTTCAAGCCTCAGTTCGATCGTGGTTTCCCTGGGCAATATACTTAAATCACTCCTCGTCTCTTTCCCTCATGGCTACGAATTCCACTAGCAAGGAGGTCTCGAGAGCGCTTCATCCAATGTTGTGCAAAGTTGATAAAGCTAAAAAGCTAAAAATGTGTATAAGCCAAGCAAAGAACATCTTGCTTTTTAAAATATTTATATTGTATAAAGTATTACGGTGACATATCGTTGTATGGGTCCTACAAGGCCGCTGACTTCATTTCGCTTGCTCCCATCTATGTAAGTTAGAATGGAGGTGTTGAATTATTCCCAGCTGGCTATCGGAACGTCGGTGGTTCTACCCGGGCATGCACCCACTCCCGAAATCCTACTGGAAGAGGCACACCGGACCTTCCTCCACCCATAGCAAATGGAGAGACATGCCCGATCAATGGAACCACAATCTAATTTGTTAATTCAGCTATAATGTAAAATCTATACACTATAGACATAAAACTATAGACATTAATTAAATAGATCAACGAGACTATACCACATTCGAAAACGGTAACACGTGAAGGGTACACGCCAGGATCCAATCCAATGGGCGAACCACCTTTCGTCTCTCACTTACATTGCCATCGGGAGGGCATAGCTACGCCAGCCTTATTTTCAATATGTACTTGTGACAGTTGCACGGTACGTCACAAGAGTCTGCGTTCCAATATGACGGTATCCTATGTTATGTACTTGTGACAGTTGCACGGTACGTCACAAGAGTCTGCGTTCCAATATGACGGTATGCTATGTTATGTACTTGTGACAGTTGCACGGTGCGTCACAAGAGTCTTCGCTCCAATATGACGGTATCCTATGTTATGTACTTGTGACAGTTGTACGGTACGTCACAAGAGTCTGCGTTCCAATATGACTGTACATGTATCATATACATACTGTCTTGTCGTAGGGGCCTTCGTGGCCGAGTGGTTAAGGTCGTTGACTTCAAATCACTTGCCCATCACCTATGCCGGGTTGAAACGGACTATTGGTGAGGTGTCTATTTCTTTCATGTGAGGAAGCTATCCAGCTGGCTTGCAGAGCGTCTATGCCTGAAATACTGCTCGGATGAGCACCCTGGGGGTGGGGTTCTGCCTCCACCATTAATAGCTGGAGAGTCGGCATATCACCTAAGTTGTTACTGCGACTTTAACACACAAAACAAACACACACACATACATCAAAGGTCAAGGTCGCCTGCTAACATGAAGTCCAGATGTAACCGGCTAAGTGTAGCAAGGAATTCCATGAAGCTGTTATATATATATATATATATATATATATGGGCTGGCCGTTTAGTACAGTGGTTAGCGCGCTCGCTTCTCACCAATGCGACCCGGGTTCGATCCTCGGACAGGGATGTATGTGAGATGGTACGATGGTCGCCAGATCGGACAGGTGGGTTTTCTCCGGGTACTCCGGTTTCCTCCCACATGAATGACCACATATACGCTTTCATCCGAGCCAACGAGAGTGATTAATATAAGTTGTTAAAACTTGCTTCGCAATCGTTGTAAAATAAATAAAGTATAATAAAATAAAAAAATAAAAAAATAAAAAACTAGACATTCACATCCGCTACGTTCGGGTCAAGGTCATAGTAGTGAAAGGTTTCTCTGAATACTTCACAGTAATATATACTGAAAGCAATGTTCTGAGACGTCATAGCAATTACAAACAGTTCTCAGTTACTGCCCCTGAATACTCACATAAGGAGAGAGTCCATCTTAATTGGTTTATTCCGTTTTATCGTAGATCTAATTGTTTCATAAACAGTGCACACCATTCTATCAATGTTCATCCACGTTCGCAGCATATAATATATTAAATTGAAATACTTATTCCCGACAGATGTCACCCAGCATCCACGGTATAATAATCAATAGGATTTTGGTAAAATCACACTATCATGCGCAACACGTGGTTAGAGAGCAGCAGTAAAAACAGAGGATTCCAACTAAAAGGACAATAAACATTTAGGAATACGGCGGACTTTATATGGCAAGTACGGTAATAGAAACCCCAGCAATGTTTCTCATTATTAGAACAGTATTGTATGTTTAGTTCCGTGTGTACGTCATAGGTCAACATTACAGGGCAATATTAATTTACAGTTGTACTTGTAAAGTACATCGGATTATATCACGAAATTTGCCTTGCGTTCAATAAACCTAGATTATATAGACATGTACCGCTTGGCAATCCGGTCTGTAGTTCAAGTCAATATCTGACTTAGTGCTTGCATGTAAGAGTAAATGTCAATGTTCTATGACTAATTCATTGCTGATGATTCAATATTTAATTAACCATTTCGCTGCCACGTCAAAATCACTGGGAGCCAAACCAGTATTGACGTCGGGCCAATCTGATTGAATGAAGTATGACGCATTGTTATTGACGTTGCGGCATATCCGTATATTCTGACGTTGAATGAATGCGCGAAAATACTGACGTCTTAATTGGATACTAATTACATCATTCTAATAGTAATTAATTGTTATATTACAAGATCTGCTAAATGCGTCTTGCATATATAAAGTATTTACACGGCAAAACTGTTGGAGAAATAAAAACATTTTGCAAACAAGTTAATACAACCTATTCCTGTTTGTTCACTTACAAAATGATTTCCAAGATATATTAAAGCGACACTACACCGGTGAATACGGAAATGTCTACATAGTAATTTCCTATATTATGATACCATTTTTCTTCAAATGTTTGCCACATAATCTGATTTGAACTAATAAACAATGAGCGAGAGAGAAATAGCCAATTCCTTGTGGAATACATATCCATACATCGTATACCACGTTTGTTGACATAATAAAATAGTGGAAGTCCTGATAGCGCAGTTGTAGCGCGTTCGCTCCAGGTGCGAACAGTTCGGATTTAGAGCCCCGATGGAGCTGTTACGATTGTGCTCTTGGGCAAGGCATTTAAATTCCACAGTGTCTCTTCTCTCTCCCTCGTGGCGATGGAGTCAGGAATGAGGACTCGAGAGTGAATAATATAAGTTGTAAGAACTTGTTTCGCAATCGAGCTAAAATAAATTAGAATAAACTAATAAAATATGGTCAACAACCACGCATAATGTACAGCGCCCGTATCCTGAATGATAACGTTTGTGGTAAAGATTTACCGTTTTAACTCACAGTTTGTGCCTGTATATATATATTTATTCTTAGACTAATCTGATTTAAATTATCTCTAAATGATAGTGACACGTGCTTACTATATACTCCAATAATAAACAAACGCCAATTCAGGAGCGTGTGTGACCGTCATATGAAATCCTATTTTCATTTTTGAAAGCTTGTAGACCACAACACTGTTCTTGATTCAATACTAGTGTTCTTATTTTACGGAATAATTAATAGTAGCAATGCATTTAAACGCGATGCAATGTCGCTTTAACCCTTTCCCTCATAGAAACACCTCTCGACGCCATTACCAATACAACATACATGTAGTAGCCATGACAATGTAGTAGCCAAACCAATGTTCATAATAAAGGCCATAATCTCATGTAGTCATAGTAATACCTATGGAGGTGGGATAGATATGGCGACTACTTATCCACTGCATGATAGCTAAATGGCTGTCGTTTGCATGGAGATATAATAGTATATTAACCTAAATCTCATGTAGTCCCAGTAATATCTATGGCGGTGGGATAGATGTGACCACTACTTATCCACTGCACGATAGCTAAATGGCTGTCGTTTGTATGGAGATATAGTAGTATATTAACATAAATCTCTATGAAGGAAAGAGTTAAATGGATGTCGTTTGTATGGAGATACAGTAGTATATTAACCTAAATCTCTATGAAGGAAAGGATTAAGGACGTGAACGCTGGATAAATGTATGGCTTACAATAAGAAATTTCAGCGGTTACATTCCTTGAATATCAACACAGGGATACAGGGACACAGGGATATGTCAACATGACTGTGTGGGGGCTCCATGGTGTAATGAACACCTCACCTAATGGATGTAGGTGCTAGTTCGAGTCCTGCCATAATCATTATGGTGGTGCCCATATGAAGGACACTAAATTCGCAGCCATTTCTCCCTCACTCATGGTGTTGTATTCCACAAGGACTGAGCTATTTCTTCCTCACTCGTAGTTATGGATTCCACAAGGGCTGTGATATTGAGGTCAGTATATTAGCTTATTTCGCAATTTCGCAATTGAACTAAGGTACATTTACCTGATCTAAGCAGGTGTGAAAAGTTGTTGGTTGCCACAGTCAGTGAAACGACCATGGCCAATACATTAATTGTGACAACACACATTTCGTTTATCTGCAGAAACACTCATTTCTGACTCCAACATTTAGCGTTATTCTAGGGAGAAAAGAATTAAGAACAATGTGACCAAAACGTCGTTTGTTTCTTCGAAAGTTTTTAACATAATTTGAATTTGATGTCATCATATAACAAACAACTCGAACTGTTGGCGCCTTGATTGTGTCCATTCCGGTATACTGCGGAAAACATTTAAATCCAGGAATCAGATCACTTTCTCGAGGTAGAGGATGACCCACTTTGTACAACATGCTCTATAAAGCAACTCCCTTACATAAATATGGGTGCTAAGCTAAATGTCCGTCTATATGTGTGTTTCTATGTCTGTTTTGTATTGTCACTATACGAAAGTATGTGGCATGAAGTCAGTCATGTTTCTACACATGTCGTATGATTAACAGTGTTTGTGTGTGGAGAGAACAGTAAGTTTCTCGTGGAATAAGCAATATATGATTCTTGTGCAGGAATTTGTGAATGCTTATTGTGGCGTAAACAGTGTAGGTCTCATGTGGCGTAAACAGTGTAGGTCTCATGTGGCGTAAACAGTGTAGGTCTCATGTGGCGTAAACAGTGTAGGTCTCATGTGGCGTAAACAGTGTAAGTCTCATGTGGAGTAAACAGTGTAGGTTTCATGTGGAGTAAACAGTGTAGGTTTCATGTGGCGTAAACAGTGTAGGTTTCATGTGGAGTAAACAGTGTAAGTTCCATGTGGAGTAAACAGTGTAGGTTTCATGTGGAGTAAACAGTGTAAGTTTCATGTGGAATAAACAGTGTAGGTTTCGTGTGGAGTAAACAGTGTAAGTTTCATGTGGAATAAACAGTGTAGGTTTCATGTGGAGTAAAGAGTGTAAGTTTCGTGTGGAGTAAACAGTGTCGGTTTGGTGTGGAGTAAGCAGTGTAAGTTTCATGTGGAGTAAACAGTGTAAGTTTGGTGTGGAGTAAGCAGTGTCAGATTCATGTGGAGTAAATAGTGTAGGTTTCGTGTGGAGTAAACAGTGTAAGTTTCATGTGGAGTAAACAGTGTAGGTTTCGTGTGGAGTAAACAGTGTAAGTTTCATGTGGAGTAAACAGTGTATGTTTCGTGTGGAATAAAGAGTGTAAGTTTCGTGTGGAGTAAACAGTGTCGGTTTGGTGTGGAGTAAACAGTGTCGGTTTGGTGTGGAGTAAACAATGTCGGTTTGGTGTGGAGGAAACTGTGTAAGTTTGGTGTGGAGTAAACAGTGTAAGTTTGGTGTGGAGTAAACAGTTTCGATTTGGTGTGGAGTAAACAGTTACGGTTTGGTGTGGAGTAAACAGTTTCGGTTTGGTGTGGAGTAAACAGTTTCAGTTTGGTGTGGAGTAAACAGTTTCGGTTTGGTGTGGAGTAAACAGTATAAGTTTGGTGTAGAGTAAACAGTTTCGGTTTGGTGTGGAGTAAACAGTTTCGGTTTGGTGTGGAGTAAACAGTTTCGGTTTGTTGTGGAGTAAACAGTTTCGGTTTGGTGTGGAGTAAACAGTGTAAGTTTGGTGTGGAGTAAACAGTTTCTGTTTTGTGTGGAGTAAACAGTGTACGTTTGGTGTGGAGTAAACAGTGTACGTTTGGTGTGGAGAATAAACTGTTAGTGTTGGAAGGTTTCACTCTACATCACTAGTTTGCAGAATTCTGTTTAATAGTGATATCAGCTGTAGACTGTCTCCCGTCTCTATGACGCATTTATCATTGAAGGAACAGGCACCTGAAAATAAACAAACATACTACGTAATGAAGACACCTCATACACTACGCAGTTTGAGAAGTTAAAACACTCATCAATCAATCAGGTCCGATTAGCGCAGTGGTTAGCGCGCTCGCTTCTCACCAATGCAACCCGGACCGGGAAGTATGTGAGATGGTACGGTGGTCGCCAGATCGGACAGGTTGGTTTTCGCCGGGTACTCCTGTTTCCGCCCACTAGAATGACCGCATGTACGCTTTCATCCGCGTCAACGAGAGTGATTAATAAAATTATCAAGTTCTTAAAACTTGATCGCAATCGTTGTAAAATAAATTAGGCCTTTAAACTATGTAGAAAATAATATATTTGATTTGAACAAATGCCGCCTCTTACATTAGTTTATACTAATTTATATGAGCTCGATTGCGAAACAAGTTCTTTCAACTTATATTAATCACTCTGGAGACCTTATTCCTGATGGAACCCATCGCCACGAGGGAGAAAGAAGAGACAATGTTGGATTTAAATGCCTTGCCGCCTAAGGACACAATCGTAACGGCTACAGCAGGGCTCGAACCCCGTGCCGTTCGCACCTGAAGCGAACGCGCCATCACTGCGCTATCACGACTTCCACTGCCCACTTACATTGCTTGGCTTCTACGCAAGAAGAAATGACACTGTTGGCTATTTGCATAGGTTGTATAGTAACCCTTAACCTGCCGAATAAATTGGACACGTCTGATCAGGATCTATGTTGTTTGCTATTCAGACATGTGATTTTTAGCTCCACTATCCGAATATCAAACAATATAGAGCCTGATAAGACGACACAAGTTGTGCCGTCTGATCTGGCTCTATACTGTTTGCAAAAGCGAATTGTGACGTGACTGACATGTTAAGGGGTAATAGTACCTTGGATGAGTAAGTAAGTAAGTAAGTGAGTGAGTGAGTGAGTGAGTGAGTGAGTGAGTGAGTGAGTGAGTGAGTGAGTGAGTGAGTGAGTGAGTGAGTGAGTGAGTGAGTGAGTGAGTGAGTGAGTGAGTGAGTGAGTGAGTGAGTGAGTGAGTGAGTGAGTGAGTGAGTGAGTGAGTGAGTGAGTGAGTGAGTGAGTGAGTGAGTGAGTGAGTGAGTGAGTGAGTGAGTGAGTGAGTGAGTGAGTGAGTGAGTGAGTGAGTGAGTGAGTGAGTGAGTGAGTGAGTGAGTGAGTGAGTGAGTGGTGAGTGAGGAGTGAGTGAGTGAGTGAGTGAGTGAGTGAGTGAGTGAGTGAGTGAGTGAGTGGAGTGAGTGAGTGAGTGAGTGAGTGAGTGAGTGAGTGAGTGAGTGAGTGAGTGAGTGAGTGAGTGAGTGAGTGAGGGGTGAGTGAGTGAGTGAGTGAGTGAGTGAGTGAGTGAGTGAGTGAGTGAGTGAGGAGTGAGTGAGTGAGTGAGTGAGTGAGTGAGTGAGTGAGTGAGTGAGTGGTGAGTGAGTGAGTGAGTGAGTGAGTGAGTGAGTGAGTGAGTGAGTGAGTGAGTGAGTGAGTGAGTGAGTGGTGAGTGAGTGAGTGAGTGAGTGAGTGAGTGAGTGAGTGAGTGAGTGAGTGAGTGAGTGAGTGAGTGAGTGAGTGAGTGAGTGAGTGAGTGAGTGAGTGAGTGAGTGAGTGAGTGAGTGAGTGAGTGAGTGAGTGAGTCCGTTGGCCTATAAGTCACCTAATAATATGCATTCAATAATAATTATATAGTGTGAACAGAAGTGATCTGATCATTAGATTAATAAATTGAAAATTGAAAAATATGGCGCTATTCACAAATCATGTGGGTTATCAATGTACAAAGTAATTAAGAACATGTCCATAAGACACAGGTGTCCAAGCGTCTTCTCTTATCTACAATGACAAGGTTCAATACTATATGTCTTTAAATAATATAAAACTTGCAGTGCAACACTATTTACTGCCTAAAGCAACATATATTATTTGTGTTGCGTCACAAGCCATGCTGTGTGTTCAACAACCATGAAAGTCCAACATAAACATGTTCTTCCATATAGAACATCTGTCCTAATTTTGATTGGTAAATCAACCAAGCACATACTGTTATCTCATCTAATATTTAAACAACACCAAACTATACATTTATCGAATGTTCAGAAGATATCATTAACTCTGATCACAAATGTGCATATATTATAAATGTATAAGTATTCCTTTCGGTATCTCTATGTTCACGTTTCCAATTCAAGTGTGGAAAACATATGTATAGTCGAACCTCTCTTAAGCAGCCAGACAAGGGAATCACAGAAAGTGGCTGCTTAACACATGTGGCTGCTAAATAGAGGTCAAATGTATAACAAAACAACATAATGGGAATCACAGAAAGTGGCTGCTTAACACAGGTGGCTGCTAAATAGAGGTCAAATGTATAACAAAACAACATAATGGGAATCGTGAAACTGGCTGCTTAACACAGGTGGCTGCTAAATAGAGGTCAAATGTATAACAAAACAACATAATGGGAATCGTGAAACTAGCTGTTTAATGCAGGTTGGCTGCTTAATAGAGGTGACCACTAACACAGGTTTGACTGTAGTTTTATTCTCACACACAATTAGTATTTATCAAAAGCATAATATAATTGATAATGAAACTATACAAAACATGCACATTTCTGTATACACGTACCAGAATCGCAGCATATTCCATCCGTTACACAGTATCCTTGGCCTCGAGCCCCGCATGGTTCCCCGTGTATTCCACATGCAATTGTTCTTTCGTTCTCTTTCTGACAAATATGAGTTTCCGGGGTACCAAAATAACAACCGAACGGTCCGCAGCAAATATTAGGACCGATACACTGCCCGCTGTTTCCAGGACCACAGGACATACACTGAAATGCAGAACAAACGTTAAACAACGCTAACCATCGTTGCTTTGTCACTTGGCATGACAGTCCCTTCCAAGCACGAAGGGTGCATGTTCACTCTGATAGTATGTGAAAGATGAATGGGTACGTATCTCAGTTTTATTGTACCGACGCTGAGTTATTTACCAAATTCGAGAACTGGAATATGAAAATATCATATAGAAACTTACACAATTATTGCAAATGCAACAACTAGCGGGGAGACAGACATATGCATCTACATACACCTTCCGGTTACACATGCGCAGTTTCGCTTCTATGCCAGACCAGAAAGACATATGCATCTACAAATACATTCCTGTTACACATGCGCAGTTTCGCTTCTATGCCAGACCACACAGATATATGCATCTACACATGCATTCCTGTTACACATGCGCAGTTTCGCTTCTATGCCAGACCAGACAGACATATGCATCTACAAATACATTCCTGTTACACATGCGCAGTTTCGCTTCTATGCCAGACCAGACAGACATATACATCTACATACACCTTCCGGTTACACATGCGCAGTTTCGCTTATATGCCAGACCAGATAGACATATGTATCTACATACACCTTCCGGCTACACATGCGCAGTTTCGTTTCTATGTCAGACCAGACAGATATATACATATACATACACCTTCCGGTTACACATGCGCAGTTTCGTTTTAATGCCAGACCAGACAGACATATACATCTACATACACATTCCGGTTACACATGCACAGTTTCGCTTCTATGCCAGACCATATTTCGCTTCACACTACCATGGAATAACAGTTCTCTATACACATCTTGCGTATCAGTTACAATTTATTTGTAATATGAGCTAGTGATTTAGAGAGTGATATTGAAAAGCGGAAAAACAGAGAAAATGAAAACGATCGCTTTCCTTATTATTTGCATCAGTGGGCTATATAATTATGAAGAAACCATCCCGTTTCAGTCATGTAACGCCCATTCTAAAAGAACTTCATTGGCTACCAGTTCAAGAAAGAATAAAGTATAAAATACTGACTCACACATATAAAGC
This sequence comes from Archivesica marissinica, assembly GCA_014843695.1. NCBI lineage: Eukaryota > Metazoa > Mollusca > Bivalvia > Venerida > Vesicomyidae > Archivesica > Archivesica marissinica. Next base: position 31,827,164 of record CM026393.1, read on the forward strand.
ATTGAATGGAGAAGCACCGATTTATTTGAGAAACTTGCTTGAGGTTTATATACCAAGGAGAGACTTACGGTCTAAAAGTGAAGCAGCTACTCTTGTGTTACCAAGAAGTCGGACTGTCACATACGGAGATAGAAGTTTCATGACTGCTGCCCCAAAACTTTGGAATTCTCTTCCATCAAATCTTAGAAGTGCAACAACATTGTGTTCTTTCAAGAAGGCTTTGAAGACACACCTTTTTAAATGTTCATATGGAACATAACTATCGAACAGTGTCTGTGCTCAATCAGGATTAAGACTGCAAATGAACACATTTTATTTAATTATTACCTATATTTTAATTGTTATAATTTTAGATCCTAATATTTTATAGCATATTTAGAATCCATTGTAATTGTGTTTGCTAATTTTGTCTTGTTTTATCTCATTGTATGTGGAAGTTTTTATCAATATTTGTGATATTTTAGGCTGTAAAGCGCTTTTGAACGTTTTATATTTAGATGAAAAGAGCGCTATATAAGTTTGGTATATAATAATAATAATGTTCAAATAAAAATAGAGAAACTTTATCTGATGTTGTTAAATCTCTATTTAGTATGTTACCATTAACTACTGCGATTATATTCTCCAATATCATTCTTAAATCTAATCTAATCGACTTTCCCGGTGCGAGCAATTATGTTTATACAGTTAATTCTTATAAATTTATAAAAAGTTATAATATAATATTTCCTTAAAATTATGATGAACTGAACAATTGTTGCATTATTTAGTTTGCTGTCAATTCTACAAAAATTCAAGTAGATCCTTATAATTGAATCATACGCATCCGTTCATTTCGATATTAGATCATTTTCCCCCTAGAAGTACTGAATATTCGGGCATTCCCAAAACATATTTTTCAAAGTTCATATTACAAATATATCCCAACTGTGTGCCTTACCACTTTGATATATTATTACACCAGATTTGTATAGCTCTCTTTTCATACAGAAAGTATACGTTCAAACGTGCTTAACATTAATTTAACATAGTAAGACAGTTTTACAACATACAGTACAACAGTCAACATTAAGGACAACAATTTGGTAGGAATAAAAAAAACAAAAACAAAAAAACAATGTAAAATATTTATCAAAAATATTAAGAAAAGTACACAAAAGAATAAAGGTTAAGAATTACAATGCAAAATGCTATAGGTATATCGTTAGACGGAACGCACCGAACTAAAATCTACTTCCAAGAAGTGTATCACAGAGTGTAGCCGGTCCAATGATTGGGTCGATCCCTATCTACGAGGCTCCCGCTACACCTGTGTCTTGCAAGGAATAATACGCTATGAATATTATTGCAAGTGTTGTTTTGTTTATACAATATCTGTTTCCATCTTAGAATCTCATTAATGTTATTCTCTATTTGGTTTTGATCAAGGGATTGGTTTGTATTTCTAAAGCTTTCTATTATTTTAACAAAGGTTTCGTTGCTATGGTAGTGCGGGTATTTATATTCTTATTTCGCTTCCATGTGATGATTGTTTGTATATTTCTTATGATCTTATGTTTCCCTTTGTTTTTTCCGGTGTATCCTATATTATCCTATATTATCCTATATTATCCTATATTATCCTGTATTATCCTGTATTATCCTGTATTATCCTGTATTATCCTATATTATCCTATATTATCCTATATTATCCTGTATTATCCTGTATTATCCTGTATTATCCTGTATTATCCTGTATTATCCTGTATTATCCTATATTATCCTATATTATCCTATATTATCCTGTATTATCCTGTATTATCCTGTATTATCCTGTATTATCCTGTATTATCCTGTATTATCCTGTATTATCCTGTATTATCCTGTATTATCCTGTATTATCCTGTATTATCCTATCCTTATTATCCTGTATTATCCTGTATTATCCTGTATTATCCTGTATTATCCTGTATTATCCTGTATTATCCTGTATTATCCTATATTATCCTATATTATCCTATATTATCCTATATACAATATATATAATTGATTTATATCTGGTATGGCTTGTGATTGTGGTGCATGATGCTGAACGTACGAGTAAATACTAGTGTAGAGCCCCTCTGGAGCCGTTACGATTGTGCCCTTAGGTAGGCAAGGCATTTAATTTCCACGGTGCCTCTTCTCTCTCCCTCGTGGCGATGGATTCCATCAGGAATGAAGTCTCGAGAGTGATTAATATACGTTGTAAGAACTTGTTTCGCAATCGAGCTAAAATACATTTGTATAAACTAAATACTAGTTTGTGTGTGGCAAATGTATTTCTTATCGCAATGTTCCACCATTTAGGTTAGATTTCACTCCTTGTCACTAAGGAAGTTCATTTTCGTTCTGCTGTCCATATCTTTTGACATTAAAAGTTCTTGTACATTTCACATCTAGGTCTTGGAATATAGAGATCAAAATTTGAAACATATTTCAATGTCATATCTGAAGTAACTGTATTGTAATGTTTAATTGAAAATGTTTATTCAAATAATTCGGTGCAAGAATTGTGCATAATTTTGTACATTGTTACTGCTTTTTGAAAAATAATCCTTTGGTCAAAGGTCATTATATTAAGTTCAAACATTGGTTCCCACTAAAAGAAAGCATAATCCAGGCCCAGAATGTATGATTGGATTTTCTCAGTGAATGAATATACTATCTATCACCGATGGAAGAGGGCTATTTCTTCCAACTGCTCGTAGTTTGTATTACTCCGCGGTTGGATGTACTTAGTCGTTTGCATTAATTTTAGCGATTTTCTATCAATCAGAAGTAGTTAATTATAAAGTAATATGTTCTAATGAATTGTTTGTATCACTCGTTTTTAATTTACAAATAGCAAACAGACAGTATCTTGAAAATTATACCGGAACTATTTTTTTTATTGCGAACGTTCACACGAACATAGATTTTATTCTTTATTTACGTCTCATCAATGTACAACAAACAACATTCAATATAATAAAAACATATCGATGTACATTGCCACTCAATAATGAATTATAAGAGACAGTAACAGTAACAATTCACAATAGAACACGATTCAACATATAAGTTTCTTAAAACTAGAGTTTATATAGGTTGATCCAGACCGATACTCTCACAAACTGAAGACAATCGTCAAAATGGTGACGGGCACATTGCCACCATTACACCACAGCCGCAAAACGTCACCATGGGTAACCGCTATCAGTGAGATTCTCGGTCCAAAACAAGACCTATTCTTAGATATAAATGTGTTAAATCTAAATTGCCTAAGCTAATCTTATCTAAGAAGTGCTTAAAATATTTATTAAAACACTGATATTGAAAAAGAGCACTAACGCGCTTATTAATTAAAAAATGGTATAAAAAAACAATTATCACCTCTGATCAGATCAGTGATGAACTGATTAGCATAGACTATTTAGTTGGCAATAAAAAAGTATTCATAGTATTAAGAAACAATTGAGATACATTATGTACATGCTAAATATATATATATTACAATCTATGAACTGCATAACATACTGATTTTATTTACACGTCAAAAACCGTCGTTTTTGAAGAATATCAAAACAGGTTTTGGCACATAATCTTATCAGTTCCTTGCTGGAGAAAATTAAAACAAACTTTTCTGAATCAGAAAGATTAATAAAATTACCATAAATACCCATTGTTTTTCTAATAAGCGGTAACCTAATATCTGCATACGTACAACATTGCAAAATAACATGTAGTTCATTTTCAACGGAGTCACAGAATGGACATTTCCTTTGATCTACACTCAGATTCTCGTACCTGCCCGTCTCTATTCTTATTGGTGCAACACCACAACGAAATTTACTCAAAGCAGCTCTATGACTAAGAGGTAAACACATCATACAGTAGTCTTCTACTTTGAATTCTGTTTTAAATAGCTTATACAACCGTAATTTATTTCTACCTCGACCCGATATACCAACATCTCTATTAATAGATGTAAACCAGTTTAATTTGAACCTAGCCATTAGTTTACTTTCCATTGAGAATACTAATGATGATGGCTTAGGCTCGGTAATATTTGCAAACATACTTAAATTATTTTCATTAAATACTTTTACAATTAAATAATACCAATTTTTACATGAAACATTTGCCTTAGAAGCCACCCAAAGTGCTATGCGTTTGTTCATACGATGTGTATCCATTGACGATATTTTGGACCAGAATAAACATATGCTTTTCCACTGCCATACAACAGTCGGCTTCCAACCAATTTCTCCTGCAATGGCAGTATTTGGAGTGTATTTGCCTACACCCAAAAAGAACCTCATTGCTCTGTTATGAACTGAATCTATACATGAAAATGTTTTGAAGCCCCATATTGGTGCACTGTAATTTATAACAGGCAGCACTGTAGACTCATAAAGTTTGGTATATACAACATATGGGACACCCCCTAGAACTTTACATTTGGCAATTAAGAGACCAAGGGCACGGCTAGCACTTTGAGCTACTGCTTTAGTCATTATGTTATAATCCACATGTTCACTTAACAACACACCAAGATACATATACTTATCAACAACTTGTATTAATTTAATACCACATATAAAGTTGACGGTTGTTCTCTGTACCGATTTAGGACGAAAATGTACAATATTACTCTTTGAGGCATTGACATTCATTTTATTTAAAATACACCAGTTATTCAAAGCATCTAATAGTATTTGTAGATCAGACTCCGATTCGGCTAGAAGGACAATATCATCTGCATAGAGCAATATACATATCTTTTCATCGCCAGCATTTATTCCAATATAAAATGATTTCAGATAAACTGTAAGGTCATTAATAAACAAATTAAACAGAAGTGGGGATAGAATACAACCCTGTCTAAGACCACAATTAACATTAAACCACTCTGTCTTGAAAGAATTAACTCTTACACAAGATTCAACACTGCAGTAGAGTGATGTTATGGCCTTAAACATTTTACCGTTAATTCCATTTTCTAGTAGTCTCTTCCAAAGAACATTTCTATCAATAGTGTCGTAAGCTTTTTGAAAATCAATAAATGCACAGAACGTAGATTTTTTATGCTTTTTACGTGTGTCTAGAATGTTTGTAAGCGATGAGATATGATCAATAGTGCTTCTAGACTTTCTAAAACCATTTTGTTCATCCTCAATCTTATCATTTTCCTCAGCCCATACCGATAATCGATTGTTTAAAATAGAACAGTACAATTTATACATTGATGATGCAAGCGATATACCCCTATAAGACATAGGATCACGTGGGTCAGTGGTTGTAGATTTAGGTATAGGGTTAATGATACATCTACCCCATATAGTAGGTACGGTACCGTTGTTAAAACAAACATTGAATAGCACATGTAGAAATGAAAGGGCAGTGTCATTTTTGAGAACCTCGGCTGAAATATTATCAATACCACAGGCTTTACCTCTTTTGGCACCATCAATAGCTTTCTGAACTTCAATAATAGAAATTTGATGATTAAATGAGCTGTCCGTATCGTCTGGATTAACATACAAATTGTTATCAAATGAGCTATCCGGACTACTACGAAAAAGAGAGCCAAACGATTGTTTCAATTTATTTAAAACATCTGTTACATTGAATGATACTGAATCATCTTCCAATGTAACTTCCATTGGTATCAACATATGTGGTTGTTATTGTTGTGTATTGTAGTAAACCGAGGCTCCGGATAGGGGCAGTTAATATGAATAAATTGGATAACAGGTATTATATAAGCCATAATCATCGGAAAACATAAAGAAATAGATGTTTGTCTCTATATCAACGGCTCTTTAGCAAAATATATGGATACCGAAACAAGGAAATAATCTAGTTTTCTGAATCGGGGAATTTGTATAGCAATACCATGTAAATTGAGAAACACATTGATTTGATTGTCTCCACAGTTCTATTAAATTATTTTGCTTTAAAACGTTGTCGATTTTTCGACTACATTAATAATTTTAAAGTACAGGTATATGCCAACGTCAACTGACTTTCTTAATTCAGGGTGTCCACTGCAATTCACCAAATTGTTTTTTGACGAAACAAATCAAAAATTGTTGAACAAATATTCAAGTCTTATCGATGTTTATATCTAATATTGTACTAGTGTTATTGTTATTGCTATTTTATTTTCTACAAATTTATTTTAGCTCGATTGCGAAGCAAGTTCTTTTAACTTATATGAATCACTCTCGAGACCTCATTCCTGATGTAAATCCATCGCCATGAAGGAGAGAGAAGAGGCAATGTGGAATTTAAATGCCTTGCCAGGGCACAATCGTAACGGCTCCAGCGGGGTTCGAACTCCGGACCTTTCGCACCTGAAGCGAACGCGCACCCACTGTGCTATCACGACTATCACGACTTCCGTTATTTCTAAGCACCGATATTTCCAACAATGCAAACACAGGATTGGTCCATAAATGTTGAGCAATGTTACACTTTCTTTTATTCAGAAATTACATGCCTCTTTATTATCTCAATATTGAACAGTGAAGAAGAATACGCGGAATTAATAACAGTAGCAACACATTCACTGTCGTCTATTCTGCTGACAAATGCATCATCATTCCCATCTAATTTCAATTTTTCAAAGGATTCTTTAGTGGAATTTATTTCCTGTAACAGGGCATGTTGAAAATTAATATTGAAATTTAACCTAATAGAATACTTGCATACGTTGTATAGTAGTGGCCAAACAACGGACAATATATGCATGCGTTAGAGTCTTCATTGTGTTTTGTTTTCCTTCAATCCAGGGATCGCAGGTTTGATCCCCCATCTGACCCTAATAAAATTAACAGTCTTTCAGATGGGGCTTTAAACCGATGTCTCGTGTCGGTGCTTTACACCATGCAAGTAAAAGAACCGGAGGAGACTCTGGAATGGGTCTCTGTCTGTATCATTGCAATATCCTCCAGAAAATCTAAAATGACACATCTCTGCAGGAGGCGTCGCTCATATGGGCAACCGGTAGTAACCGTTCAAAATAGTACTGTGTATTTTGAACTACAAGGAGAGAAACTATATAAGCTCTGCTTCCGTTTTGATCCTTTCCTATTCTTTAATTTTGTGTGCATGTATTGTTTTGTGAATGTATATAGTGGAATAAATATGTTTAAACCAACCGGTAGCGACGATAAATAAACGTAAACACACACACATTCATTGTGTTTCATAAAACGAATGTAATACTATCATGATATAAATCCGAAATATACAACACCAAAATGAAACTGTGCACTTGCATTAGAGGTAAAACGTCCGTTTAGAACAATATATAGGCAAATTAAGTATTCCTTTAAAACATTGCCAAACAGTAACGTTAATTAATCAAATTAAATATTCCGTTAATACATTGCCAAACAGTAACGTTAGTTAATCAAATTAAGTAAACAGTAACGTTAATTAATCAAATTAAGTATTCCGTTAATACATTGCCAAACAGTAACGTTAATTAATCAAATTAAGTATTCCGTTAAAATATTGCCAAACAGTAACGTTAATTAATCAAATTAAGTAAACAGTAACGTTAATTAATCAAATTAAGTATTCCGCTAAAACATTGCCAAACAGTAACGTTAATTAATCAAATTAAGTATTCCGTTAATACATTGCCAAACAGTAACGTTAATTAATCAAATTAAGTATTCCGCTAAAACATTGCCAAACAGTAACGTTAGTTAATCAAATTAAGTATTCCGTTAAAATATTGCCAAACAGTAACGTTAATTAATCAAATTAAGTATTCCGTTAAAATATTGCCAAACAGTAACGTTAATTAATCATATTCTTTCTTTGCGGACTACCAAGTTTGGCTAATTGTTTTTCTAAGCGGACATGACGAATTTTATCTCTAAGTGTACAGTTTCATTTTGGTTTGAGTATATAAGTTCTTTAGTAAAAAAAACAATTAAGCATAACACACACCCTTCTTTTCTTCACAAAACCTCAAAGGGGTAATATGCACAAGTACAATACGACCAACTGTGGTATATAGCGTACACTCACTATTCATGTATTGATAAATGTACGTAGTATGCATTGATTTAGTGTATTGATTATGCTACTTAACTTTATGAATGAAAAACAGTATAACGGTACTAGGTGATGGGGATATTTCCCCGCCCCGTACTACTTAGTGACGGATATAATAAATTAGGTTACCCGCTTTTGGGCCAGAAACTGAAACAAATACAATTTGACATGATAATGATGATGGTAATGATGATGATAATGATGATGATGATGATAATGATGATGATACTGATGATGGTAATGATGATATTTAGTATAATATAATATAATAGTATAATGTTAGTATATAATGGAGAGTATAAGAAAAAGTGATATTCTGATTCAACAGTACATATACATAGTACATCACCAATGCGTTCTTGTCGTTCAATGCCCGACTATCTACAAAATTCAATTACTAAAGTTTACGAACATAATCTAAAACATGTCACGTATGTCCTTAATATAATATATGATACCCAAATAGCATTAAGAGCATAGCTGTGAAGTGCAACTCTTCAAGGGAACAACAGTTGGTATCTTGTGTTTATTGTCCTTATGCCATGTTTCAGTGTTGGAGAATATACGCTATACGTTAGTGCGACAACAAGTAAGACAGCTTAGGCAGCAGTAACTTATCTACATTCTCATATGATCATGTAATAGCTATAGAGACAACCACCTCTAGATCACAGTACATCCATACATATATGCCCAATGTAGCTGTAGACAAAACCACCTCTAGATCACAGTACATCCATAAATATATGCCCAATGTAGCTGTAGACAAAACCACCTCTAGATCACAGTACATCCATACATATATGCCCACTGTAGCTGTAGACAAAACCACCTCTAGATCACAGTACATCCATACATATATGTCCAATGTAGCTGTAGACAAAACCACCTCTAGATCACAGTACATCCATAAATATATGCCCAATGTAGCTGTAGATAAAACCACCTCTAGATCACAGTACATTCATAAATATATGCCCAATGTAGCTGTAGACAAAACCACCTCTAGATCACAGTACATCCATAAATATATGCCCAATGTAGCTGTAGACAAAACCACCTCTAGATCACAGTACATTCATACATATATGCCCAATGTAGCTGTAGACAAAACCTCCTCTAGATCACAGTACATTCATACATATATGCCCAATGTAGCTGTAGACAAAACCAACTCTAGATCACAGTACATCCATACATATATGCCCAATGTAGCTCTAGACAAAACCAACTCTAGATCACAGTACATCCATACATATATGCACAATGAGTTACTATTCTGACATGTTTTGGAATAATTATATGTTTCGGTACAACTGTTGTTAATAAAACCGCATGGACATGATGAGCTGTCTTGCCCGTGGAAACAATATAACGAGAAAATGTTCGTATATTTGTGCGAATCCGCTCTCAGATATGCAAATAATATTGATTTTCCGTAGTGCAAACAGCTATAATTTTGTCACCAAAAACGACTAATTTAGCCCCACTTAACACCAAATTAAGTCCACGATACAGGCGACTTCAGCTTCGTTTTCAATTATCACACAAATTTGTTGTTATAGAATTAGTTGTAGCCATGGCGTCATTCTATGCATACGTGTCAGGAAAGTACTACCCAGGTCACATAATCATATAAACTTCTGATTTATGTTTGTTTGTTCCGGTTTTGCGTCTTCATCAGCATCATTTTGTGCTATATCGCCGGCGGGGTAAACTTCTGATTTATGTTTGTTTGTTCTGGTTTTGCGTCTTCATCAGCATCATTTTGTGCTATATCGCCGGCGGGGTAAACTTCTGATTTATGTTTGTTTGTTCTGGTTTTGCGTCTTCATCAGCATCATTTTGTGCTATATCGCCGGCGGGGTAAACTTCTGATTTATGTTTGTTTGTTCTGGTTTTGCGTCTTCATCAGCATCATTTTGTGCTATATCGCCGGCGGGGTAAACTTCTGATTTATGTTTGTTTGTTCTGGTTTTGCGTCTTCATCAGCATCATTTTGTGCTATATCGCCGGCGGGGTAAACTTCTGATTTATGTTTGTTTGTTCTGGTTTTGCGTCTTCATCAGCATCATTTTGTGCTATATCGCCGGCGGGGTAAACTTCTGATTTATGTTTGTTTGTTCTGGTTTTGCGTCTTCATCAGCATCATTTTGTGCTATATCGCCGGCGGGGTAAACTTCTGATTTATGTTTGTTTGTTCTGGTTTTGCGTCTTCATCAGCATCATTTTGTGCTATATCGCCGGCGGGGTAAACTTCTGATTTAGTCCTTGTGTTATTATATAGTATAAAGTATAGAGCATAGTTTTGAACATAATTTCACCGGATACCACCCTCTACAAACATAACATTTCGTGGGATTACATTCCTTGTGTTATTGAAGGACTGAATATTGCAATGTATTGTCTGTCAATCACCATTTAAGTAAGACGTTATGCCAGCTGACCGATTAGATGGCACAGTATTTGCGTTTCTAATTTAAGCAGAGATCCCGGGTTTATTCTGTGGATTATGCGAATATTTATCTGCACAATGTTCTCGCAGGTTGCAATTGGCGCCCAACGAGTCAACGTTGCTGCATATATTGCTGAAATATATCTCATTTCATATGCAAATTTTGCTCTAGAATATGTCTATCTTTTTTTTTTAATTTAAATTTATTTAACGTCGCTACCGGTTTCCCATTTGAGCGACGGGCAGTTTACCTAACAACACCTTTCATGGGCAGGCTCCAGCGGTTAACCAGTACTTGGTGCACCAACCTCCGTAAGAAACTGCCAACTTTTTCATATAAATGAGACACGGTCTGAGCGGGGCTCGAACCCGTGTCCATCAGAGAGTGTCTATCTTAGGATTATGATACGCTTTATATAATGAGAAACATCTGTAATTTTCTATTACCTCCCTTGTCAGATAAAGTCTGATTTATTCCAATATGTGTATAGGTACTTTTAGTTAGACTCCTTTGTTTTTACTGTTGTGGCCTAACCAGATGATAAATGTGATTTTATCAAAAACGTGTTAGTTAAGTGATCACATTATTGTACAAATAAGTACACATTGCATATACTGTATGGGATCTTTCGGGATATATATCGCTGGACTGGTAATCCAGGGATCACAGGTTCGATCCCCCGTCTGACCCTAATAAAATTACATTTCAGATGGGACGTTAAACCGAGGTCTCGTGTCGGTGCTTTACACCGTGCACGTAAAAGAACCAGAGGACACTCTGGAATGGGTCTCTGTCTGTATCATTGCACTATCCCCCAACAATCTAAAATTACTAATCTCTTCAGGATGCGTCGCTCATATGGGCAACCGGTAGCGACGATAAATAAACGTAAAAACACACACTCGAGATATAGTAAATAATCATAATAAGTAATAGTGGTATAAAATTGTTAGCATGTTGTGCAAAGGAAACAACGAGGACAACATTTAATATGACCTATCTACTTTTAGGGAGTATTCAGGGGAAGTAACTGACCTATGTTTCCAATTGTTCTACTGCTAATCTAACTGCTACTCTATTACGCTAACTTACAGTTACATTAATAAATGAAATATGTTTCAATTTTTGTAGTGGAATGTCACGTACTTCTCGGCACCGGGAGCGGAGTTATTACATGCATAGATTGAGATACTCGTGGGAATGCAAATCTACTTGTCGCTCTGTTGCCACGTCACTTGTATTTGTCAAATAATAGTGAACCAAACAATTCAGCAACCCACGGGGAATACATGTTTATTGTTAGGATCCATTATTACCAACGAGCCACCGATACAGATATTGGCGTTGCTAAATAATAGTCCGAGTAAATAGTTTATATATGAGATTGAACTGTTATATTACGTTGATAGAATGGAAATATAATATAATGTGATACAAGATCCGTTAAAAGCATCACGAGGAAGCATCTATTCCCGCACCAATTAAAACAAATGAATACTCGCCGGGTATGATATTTGTATCAAAAACATGCTAATGAGATCTTGGCACATGACGTGTTCAAAAACGGGTGACGAGCATGAGATTAGTGTTATAAGGTATATTACTGTTTATGCATATATTAATAAACCACCTTGTTTGGCTGCGGCAACTTAGAGGTTTTAATAACCAATGATAAAGAAGTATAACACAGAAATGTATATATTATAATGAATTTTAGAAACGTGTGTTTTCCCCCTTTACCTCAGTCCGTTAACCTATCGGTGTCTAAATCTATTTATTTTTCGATGATATTTTATTTGATATTGCCTCACGTGACAACGCAATGCAAGATTTCCATAGGCAAATAGTCAATCATTCTTACTATGCTTCCTAAGGCGTATAGTAATAATTATTTCACTTCCGGTCTGAATCAGCACACACACATATGGCACATATAAGCTTTATGTATATCGTTTTGCTAATTCAGGCCGGAAGTGCCCACTCAGGAATGCAATCTTTATATAATGCAACCTCGGCACATTATTGAATAGTCCAGACAAATAGATAGCTGAGTGATATATTTCTACGCATAAGAACGACAAACGAGGGTTATTCTGCGATATACCACGGTTGATACTTATTATTTCGATTCAAACACGACTTACTTCTAATAATTTTAAAGGAGTATTTTCTTCAAACGCCGCTGCATTTGGCTTTCGAAATTTCCTCCCGCGTAAGGGGTGATGACGTTAATTTTTATGGAAAATATCAATCTAGTGCATAAATGAATAAAAGTTGTAGCTGATCAATAATTTTATTTATTTTGTCAAATAAAACTGTACAGAATAGTAACTGAAACGTTACTTAACAGAAAAACAAGACGGACACGAGATTGTCTGATTCTAAAAATAGCTCACTTTCGCGAATTCCCACGGTATTTTTTACAAACATCACGTGACTTTCATTCATAAAACTTTACACGCATTGTATAAATGGAATAGCCAAAACACGGTGCGCGCGCAGCATAGTTCAAGGTAGCTATATCGCAGAATAACCCGAGGTAGATTTTACTCTACAAGTATGTATGTTATTAGCTGGGTCGTGTTAGAATGTCAGATATTTGCATAATAAAATAGCCCATGCGCGAGGAATGCATCTACTGAAAATTAAGAACAGCATAACACGAACATTATCCAGGACTATATTGACACTAATACAGCCTGTGACTGGAAAGAAACAACAGCACATATACGCAGCTCTCCAAAGGTGTTGTAGTCAGAATTGTTATTGCTTACTGCTAAATAAGTAACATGAACATCGCCCATTTGATATTATAATAAATTTCAGATAACTTCCGACAATGACATATCTCAATATGTACTCATTTTAATATTGTTCATAGCATCAACGAAATGATACTGGTAAAGGCAATGGTACTCTGTAGATGGAACACGTGTCTGGCCCACAAAAATAACCATCTTGATAAGCTACACATTTTGGATGTTGTAGAAATGCCACTGATGTTGAAGAAACCTGTTACTATATCTTGAGGTGCGAAAGGTCCGGAGTTCGAGCTCCCTGGAGCTGTTACGATTGTGCCCTTAGGCAAGGCATTTAAATTCCATATTGCCTCTTCTCTCTCCTTCATGGCGATGGATTCCATCAGGAATGAGGTCTCGATAGGGGTTAATATATATTGAAAGAACTTGTTTCGCAATCGAGCTAAAATAAATGTGTATAGACTAATATATCTCCCTTTCCTTGGTTGATCTGTACTTGCTTCATTCAAGCTGTCTATGACGTAGAGGTGTACAACATAACGCTGGCATTATTTGAGCAAAATCATATCCAGAGAGCATGTTTCCTAGACGTTGGAACGCGTGCGGTGTGGCATATTCGTAAGTTCCCAATATCGACTATGCGGATTTCCTACGATTGACACCAAAAGTGGTTGTCTGATCACACCCGCTTCCCCTAACCCGGTCCTTACCCGGAATTTACTGCCAGTTCATGGACAGAAATAAATCTCAAAGACGTTTGACGGTTTCCCTTCCCAATGCTATACCCACACCTCATACATCTGCAGTTGTATATAATTACTTCCCTGCAGCAATTACAACAACATCTGTGTCTTCTATCGTGTAGTATCATCATTTTCCTTATTCCTTTCTTACTAACATGTGAGGCATGCACGTTACGTGCAGTCGAGATCTGGTAGTAATATACACTCTGTTTTCAATTAGTGTTACTACATTTGGTGGTCGCCAGATCGGACAGGTGTGTTTTCTCCGGGTACTCCGCTTTCATTCGCGCCAACGAGGGTGATTAATATAAGTTGTTAAATCTTGCTTCGCAATCCTTGTAAAATAAGTTTATACATGTGTTTCTTTTTTACATTTGGTTGAAACGAAACATACCCCATCAGCACACTTAAAATACATCGGCCAAATATTGAAATAACTCATTCTTGCTATCAACATATCTGGGGAAGATTTTCCAATTACATCGTATGAATGTGTCATATTGAGCTTTACTGAGTGTGTTTCTATATTCTTAAGTGCTTCGCCAACTTTCTTGTCCACTATGTCACGCGTGTCCAAAACAAGACGCTGTTCATATGTCATGTTACCCATTGACTGTATTACCGATCGCAACTCATTAACCTGTTACTCTTGGTACTCGTGTTTGCTCCTTTAGGATTGCGCTGAGTGCATCAACATACAGATGGAAATTCCCTTCCCTAGAAGATCTATTGAATATGAATGCATGTATTAGCTGCTGAAACTTCAATATATGGACAAATGTCCTGTCTATGTTGGCAACAACGTTCGAAATACATCGTAGGTCCTTCTGAGGCATTGGTATTCCCACTGTATGTGGTCAGGAATAGCTATTGTAACGTGTGTGATGGTGTGACCAAGAATAGCTATGGTAACGTGTGTGATGGTGTGACCAAGAATAGCTATGGTAACGTGTGTGATGGTGTGACCAAGAATAGCTATGGTAACGTGTTTGATGGCATTACTCTACCTGCTGTGCGCTAAGTATTCAGGACAGCCATTCAGTTTGAAAGAATGAGAGAATCGTTTTGAAGAACAGTTATTCTAGATGACATTACTGAATGATTTATGTCACAAGTTATCGAGATATTCTAGCAATTACAAATGTGACATTGTAATAACTACACCAACACGTATCACGAAAACGTCTAGTACTGTACCTCGATTACCATTTCGAATAACATTAAGCAACTTGATGCTTGAACCTTTATTACACACGTCATATAAGTGATTATATATATTATGGGACATATGTACAAATACAATCTAAATAAACAAGCAACACAACCACATAATTAGTCGAGTATTGAATTATTAAAATGCTGAATTCAAACACCTCATTGCTAATACTAATTGGCATTTCATATAAACAGATACAATGATAACTGCTTATATTAATACTATGCGCAGTCGATTGGAACGCGGCTCTCGATTACCAGGCAAGCTTTCATATTGGAGTGCGTATACATCTACAAGAAACAAAGTCAATAGTATGAAAACGCATGCAAAACATATAGTATTTATAACTTAGAGGTGACCCATCATCATGTGAGCCCTCCCATCCGAGTTAGCGCCCTCGCTTCTCACAATGCAACCTGGGTTCGATCCTCGGACCGGGAAGTATGTGAGATGGTACGGTGGTCGCCAGCTCGGACAGGTGGGTTTTCGCCAGGTACTCCGGTTTCCTCCCACATGAATGACCACATTTACGCTTTCACCCGCGCCAACGAGAGTGATTAATATAAGTTCTTAGAACTTGCTTCGCAATCGTTGTAAAATAAATAAAATTCCAAGCTGCTTCAATATGTGAACTTAACATTGTCTTCTACGTTATTCCACTTTACCTAGAAGGGATTTAAGGTTCAAAGGTGAACTAAATATTGACTCCAACATAAACCATAAACATTTATTACAAGTATATGGGGAATTTTTATTCAAGACAAGTCGAAGTGAACTCTATTTCAGAGTTCAAAAAGGCCATTTCATACAAATTTGATTAGATTTTCTGAAAGCTTTGTACTATAGACACTATTGATAAATGGCACTATTACATTTTACTATATTTCTGTCCCAGACTTAACCCACCAAATGCTGAAAAACATTGGACGGAATATGCAAACTACATATACCCAGATCAAAGTAGCTTGCTATTCAGCCAAGCGCCATTATTCGAATAGCAAAGAGCATAGAGCCTGACCAAATGACATGTTCTTTGCACGTGTTGTGCCATCTGATATGGCTCTATGCTATTTTCAAAGAGGAATATACTCGTTGGTTGATGATGTGTGCATGTCATTTGCTCCAATATTTATGTCTAATGCAGCTTTGTCCCTGTCTGCTCATGTAGATATGCTCCTATCTGCTGCTGCAGCTATGTTACTGTCTGTTCATGTAGCTATGTTACTGTTTGTTCATGTAGCTATGTTACTGTCTGTTCCTGCAGCTATGTTACTGTTTGTTCATGTAGCTATGATACTGTATGTTCCTGCAGCTATGTTACTGTCTGTTCCTGTAGCTATGTTACTGTCTGTTCCTGTAGCTATGTTACTGTCTGTTCATGTAGATATGTTACTGTCTGTTCCTGTAGCTATGTTACTGTCTGTTCAAGTAGCAATGCTCGTATCTACTGCTGCAGCTATGTTACTGTCTGTTCATGTAGCTATGGTCCTCTCTGCTCCTGTAGATATGTTCCTGTGTGCTCCGGCATCTTTGCCCATGTCTGTTACTGTAGCTATGCTCATGTAGCTATGCTCCTCTCTGTTACTGTAGCTATGCTCATGTAGCTATGCTCCTGTCTGTTACTGCAGCTATGCTCATGTAGCTATGTTCCTGTTTGTTACTGCAGCTATGCTCATGTAGCTATGCTCCTCTCTGTTACTGCAGCTATGCTCATGTAGCTATGTTCCTGTTTGTTACTGTAGCTATGCTCATGTAGCTATGCTCCTCTCTGTTACTGCAGCTATGCTCATGTAGCTATGCTCCTGTCTGTTACTGCAGCTATGCTCATATAGCTATGCTCCTCTCTGTTACTGCAGCTATGCTCATGTAGCTATGCTCCTGTCTGTTACTGCAGCTATGCTCATATAGCTATGCTCCTACATTAGTTCGGTATATAGGAACTGGATACCTTGACCAGGGGTAGTTTATACAAATTTATTTTAGCTCGATTGCGAAGCATGTTCTTTCAACTTATATGAATCACTCTCGAGACCTCATTCCTGATGTAAATCCATCGCCATGAAGGAGAGAGAAGAGGCAATGTGGAATTTAAATGCCTTGCCTAAGGGCACAATCGTAACGGCTCCAGCGGGGTTCGAACTCCGGACCTTTCGCACCTGAAGCGAACGTGCATCCACTGTGCTATCACGACTTCCTTGACCAGGAGTGTGTTTGAACGTTCAGACAGTTTGTATATACTGTCAACAGTCTACTACAATTGTGCTTTAGATAATAAAATATTAAACATTGTGATATTACTGGATTATATTACAATATTAAATATGATATTTAAGTAACTATTCATTTTGAAAACAAATGCTCTGGATGCCAAACCAATCTACTTAATTTGCTCGCTAATGGGAAAATGGCACTTCCAAGGAAAACTGTATAGCATTGCATCGACAATTTGATAGTTCCAGTCTGTGTTTAATTGTTCACACACACTTTCTATAGTGCAGTGTATATAACTGATGTTCCTACATTCATAAATATACCCCCAAACAAAGGGAACTTAACAAGAAGCTCAAACTGAAAGTATCTCATTGAATGTAAATTATAAGTGTGTGTGTGTGTGTTTTACGTTTATTTATCGGTTGCCCATATGAGCGACGCCTCCTGAAGAGATTGGAGGATAGTGCAATGATACAGAGAGAGACCCATTCCAGAGTCTCCTCTGATTCTTTTACGTGAACGGTGTAAAGCACCGGCACGATACCTCGGCTTAAAGTACATACTGAAAGACTGTTAATTTTATTAGGGTCAGACGGGGGATCGAACCTGTGATCCCTGGATTACCAGTCCAACGTGTTAACCACTGGACTACAGATCCGTCTGTATATTTTTACAAAACCGTGGACATTTCTATGCGTAATAACATGCGCCCATAGACATGATCTCAAGTTTTCATTCTCAACACAGAAAAACCTTGATGGAATACAATGTTTTCAACTAAATAAATGCATATTTTCCAACGATGAGAAACGATGGTAATTTACAGAGTAAACTAGCATCGTTGAAACAATATTGTTTTATAGAAGTGTATTTCCTATGCAACCAATAGTGGAAGCATGTTCACATACAGTTCCGGTGTTAACAGTCTCACGGTGTCTGTAAATTTTTACGAGAGAGAATAAGCCGACTTTTTCACGAATATTTTGATGAAAAGTATGCCGAATCTAGAAACGATGTTACGTAGGACAGTAGATCATGTTTCTCCAGAATTCTGAATCTATGTGGCATAAAATCTAAAATCTAACTCTATAAACAACTATAAAATTCCAGCAACTATTAAAGAGTTTAAATGTTCCTGCACACATCTGATATATACTTTGCATGGTAGATAATGAGGACAGTTTTTTTAGGTTTAATCAATTCAACCCCACCAGTGTTTGCGCACCAATACCACTTGCGCCGTAAGACAGATTTGGCATACATTAATGTTATGAACCTGACAAGTATGTAACGAAGAGAATAAAAGGAATACGCTTGAGATCAGCATATCTAATATCACTGTATTGGTATTATAAGTTCGAATGTATGTCCTCACTAATGCGTGTTGTGTCTTTTTATTGTCGGCGTACAATTCTTCCATTTTCCATCTTCCATGGTGGTCGGTATTCACAGTTGTGTTTATTTTATTGCCGACCGAACCATGTATTAGAGTTCTTGCATCTTTAAAGCTATCGGTATTATTAGGTGACAGTGTTTGCTTTCCTCCCACACCAATGACCACAAGTATGCTTTCATCCGCGCCAACGAGAGTGATTAATATAAGTTGTTAGAACTTGCTTCGCAATCGTTGTAAAAAGAAATAAATTTAAACTAAGTACCTTAAACATTTGCGACTGTTAGATTTTTTTACTGCAATACTTGGGTGATACTGGTTTTGCAATGAATACAGTTGTATGGTAACAAACAGTTTCGAAATTGTGACAATCATTTTGAACAGGATAATCTATGACGTATTAAATCTTGTGTATGTCTATCGTGACACATTAATATTATGAAATATCAACTTGATCAAAATACTTTAAATAAAACAGGATCTTTCAAATCATGGAGTATGTTTAGATTGCCGCTACAGTGAAACTTGATACAACGGCACGCGAACTAAACACAGTCGAGTTCAGTTGTTCAATATTTCCTGTTTTGTATGGGACGCCGTTTTGCTATATATTCGTTATTTGTGGATATCCATAACTCGATTTATTGCTAACCATTATTCCAGGCGCGTAGTTTTGTTATTTATTAAGCAGTTATGGATATCCATAATTCAATATGTTGGATATCCATAAATAGGTTATTGTATATTCATAAATAGATTATTCCAATTATGGATATCCAAAAATAGAATTATGGATATCCAAAACTCAATGTATGTGTATCCATAAATAGTTTGGAAGTATGGATACCCATATATCGAATTATGGATATCCAATAATTGAATTATGGATATCCAAAAATAGAATTATGGATATCCAAAACTCAATGTCTGTGTATCCATAAATAGTTTGGAAGTATGGATACCCATCTATCGAATTATGGATATCCAATAATTGAATTATGGATATCCAAAAATGGAATTATGGATATCCATAAATATTGAATAAATAGCAAAACGGCGCCCCATAGTTGTTTGCTATATTAATTGTTCACAGAAAAGAGGAGGTGTTGTATCAGGTGTATATAAATTATATCGTGAGCTAATATGTTGCAGATTCGATACACTTATATAACATTAGTTCAGCAATACACCGGACAAGATGCGTTGTAATCAAACGTTTATTATGCTTAACGTTGTACACGTTAAAGAGCTTTTGGGTATGAATGCTAAATCCGACACCAGGCAACGTCTTTAATGTCAATTGTATTGTTGTTAAGCACTTCCAACTAAAACATGTCCATTTGTTAGCTAATAAATCCTGTTCAAATGTATTATTTCGTAATTAATTGATTGACTCAAGTACGGTCCAAAATAACAGCTAGACAGTCTCAGTTGTTATCCCTCCTTAAACAATTCAGTGGTTTTATTACTGTAGCTTGCTTTTATATAACGGTCATTACCAATCGCTTGGAACTGGTCTACGGTAGTAGTGCTAATAACGTATAACGATTCCTGGAATGCTTAGAATAATCTGCATGAGAAGAGTGTTGGAACAATTCCGTTAATAAGTGCGACTGTTTCTGAGGAAATGGAGCCAAATGCGGCAATATAAATGTTGTGATATAGTGCTTGAAAACACATAAGACAAATATACGCAATTATCTGCACACTTAAAATTGCTATAGTCGGTGTGTCTTGTCTATACGGTATTCCGTTAACTTAAGGTATTTGAAATACCACTATCGGGTCGATACTACGACAGCACGATGTATCGATAACGATATTACAATAACGATACTACGACAGCACGGTATATCGATAACGATATTGCAATAACGATACTACGACAGCACGGTATATCGATAACGATATTACAATAACGATACTACGACAGCACGATATATCGATAACGATATTGCAATAACGATACTTCGACAGCACGATATATCGATAACGATATTGCAATAACGATACTACGACAGCACGATATATCGATAACGATATTGCAATAACGATGCTACGATATTACATTGCGTTATCCTTTTCGCGCTATCGTACTATTGATCGTAATCGTGCTATCTTGCTATGCTCAACTTGATGTCGTGATCTCGTACCATCGTTGTCGTGTTATCATACTATCGTTATCGCGCTATCGTACTATTGATCGTAATCGTACTATCTTGCTATGCTCCTCTTGCTGTCGTGATCTCGTACCATCATTGTCGTAATCTCATACCATCATTGTCGCGATCTCGTACCATCATTGTCGTGATCTCGTACCACCATTGTCGTGATCTCGTACCATCATTGTCGTGATCTCGTATCAGCATTGTCGTGATCTCGTACCATTTGTGTCGTGATCTCGTACCATCGCTGTCGTGGTATCGTACCATCATTGTCGTGATCTCGTACCATCATTGTCGTAATCTCGTACCATCGTTGTCGTGGTATCGTACCATCATTGTCGTGATCTCGTACCACCATTGTCGTGATCTCGTACCATCATTGTCGTGATCTCGTATCAGCATTACCGTGATCTCGTACCATTATTGTCGTGATCTCGTACCATCGTTGTCGTGATCTCGTATCATCATTGTCCTGATCTCGTACCATCATTGTCGTGATCTCGTACCATCAGGGTCGTGATCTCGTATCATCGTTGTCGTGGTATCGTACCATCATTGTCGTGATCTCGTACCATCAGTGTCGTGATCTCGTACCATCATTGTCGTGATCTCGTACCATCATTGTCGTGATCTCGTATCATCAGTGTCGTGATCTCGTACCATCATTGTCGTGATCTCGTACCATCATTGTCGTGATCTCGTACCATCATTGTCGTGATCTCGTATTATCTTTGTCGTGATCTCGTACCATCATTGTCGTGATATCGTATCATCGTTGTCGTGATCTCTTACCATCGTTGTTGTGATCTCGTACCATCGTTGTCGTGATCTCGTGCCATCGTTATCGTGATATCGTACCATCGTTGTCGTAATCTCGTACCATCGTTTTCGTGATCTCATACCATCGTTGTCGTAATCTTGTACCATCGTTGTCGTGATCTCGTACCATTATTGTCGAGATCTCGTACGATCGTTGTCGTGATCTCGTACCATCGTTGTCGTGATCTCGTATCATCATTGTCGTGATCTCGTACCATCGTTGTGGTGATCTCGTATCATCATTGTCGTGATCTCGTACCATCGTTGTCGTGGTATCGTACCATCATTGTGGTGATCTCGTATCATCATTGTCGAGATCTCGTACCATCGTTGTCGTGGTATCGTACCATCATTGTGGTGATCTCGTACCATCATTGTCGTGATCTCGTATCATCGTTGTCGTGGTATCGTACCATCATTGTCGTGATCTCGTACCATCGTTGTCGTGGTATCGTATAATCGTTGTCGTGATCTCGTACCATTTTGTCGAGGCATCGTACCATCGTTGTCGTGATATCGTATCATCGTTGTCGTGGTATCGTACCATCATTGTCGTGATCTCGTACCATTGTTGTCGTGGTATCGTATAATCGTTGTCGTGATCTCGTACCATCTTTGTCGAGGCATCGTACCATCGTTGTCGTGATATCGTACCATCGTTGTATCGTACCATCATTGTCGTGATTTCGTACCATCGTTGTCGTGGTATCGTATAATCGTTGTCGTGATATCGTACCATCGTTGTCGTGATATCGTACCATCGTTGTCGTGATATCGTACCATCGTTGTCGTAATCTCGTACCATCTTTGTCGAGGCATCGTACCATCGTTGTCGTGAGCTCGTACCATCGTTGTCGTGATCTCGTACCATCGTTGTCGTGATATCGTACCATCGTTGTCGTGATATCGTAGTCGTAATCTCGTACCATCTTTGTCGAGGCATCGTACCATCGTTGTCGTGAGCTCGTACCATAGTTGTCGTGATCTCGTACCATCATTGTCGTGATCTCGTACCATCTTTGTCGAGGCATCGTACCATCGTTGTCGTGATCTCGTGTCATCGTTGTCGTGGTATCGTACCATCATTGTCGTGATCTCGTACCATCGTTGTCGTGGTATCGTATAATCGTTGTCGTGATCTCGTACCATCTTTCTCGAGGCATCGTACCAGCATCGTCGCGATCTCGTACCATCGTTGTCGTGGTATCGTACCATCATTGTGGTGATCTCATACTATCATTGTCGTGATCTCGTATCATCGTTGTCGTGGTATCGTACCATCAGTGTCGTGATCTCGTACCATCGTTGTCGTGGTATCGTATAATCGTTGTCGTGATCTCGTACCATCTTTGTCGAGGCATCGTTGTCGTGATATCGTATCATCGTTGTCGTGGTATCGTACCATCATTGTCGTGATCTCGTACCATCGTTGTCGAGGTGTCGTATAATCGTTGTCGTGATCTCGTACCATCTTTGTCGAGGCATCGTACCATCGTTGTCGTGATATCGTATCATCGTTGTCGTGGTATCGTACCATCATTGTCGTGATCTCGTACCATCGTTGTCGTGGTATCGTATAATCGTTGTCGTGATCTCGTACCATCTGTGTCGAGGCATCGTACCATCATTGTCGTGATCTCGTACCATCGTTGTCAATGCATCGTACCATCATTGTCGTGATCTCGTACCATCGTTGTCGTGGTATCGTATAATCGTTGTCGTGATATCGTACCATCGTTGTTGTGATATCGTACCATCGTTGTCGTGATATCGTACCATCGTTGTCGTGATCTCGTACCATCTTTGTCGAGGCATCGTACCATCGTTGTCGTGATCTCGTACCATCGTTGTCGTGATCTCGTACCATCATTGTCGTGATCTCGTACCATCTTTGTCGAGGCATCGTACCATCATTGTCGTGATATCATACTACCATTACTCGTGATTAAATACATTCAGAAACAATTAAACACTATTAATATTCTGACTCGATACAATAATTCCAATATGTTTTTAATTAAAGGTAGTCGATGCAATAAATTCGTTATTGGAGTTGCTACTGACCCCCACGCTAACACATCACCTACCCTCACGCTAACACATCACCTACCCCCACGCTAACACATCACCTACCCCCACGCTAACACTTCACCTGCCCTCACGCTAACACTTCACATACCCTCACGCTAACACATCACCTATCCCCACGCTAACACTTCACCTGCCCTCACGCTAACACTTCACCTACCCCTCACGCTAACACTTCACCTACCCTCACGCTAACACTCCACCTGCCCTCACGCTAACACTCCACCTGCCCTCACGCTAACACTCCACCTGCCCTCACGCTAACACTCCACCTACCCTCACGCTAACACTCCACTTCACACCTACCCTCACGCTAACACTTCACCTGCCCTCACGCTAACACTACCTACCCTCACGCTAACACTCCACCTACCCTCACGCTAACACTCCACCTACCCTCCACCTACCCTCACGCCCTCACGCTAACACTACCTATCACGCTTCACCTGCACCTACCCTCACACTCCACATACCATCACGCTAACACTCCACCTGCTACCATCACGACGCTAACACTCACCACCTCACGCTAACCTACCATCACGCTACACCCTCACGCTAACCTCACCTACCTCACGCTAACACTTCACCTGCCCTCACGCTAACACTTCACCTACCTCACGCTAACACTTCACCGACCTCACGCTAACACTTCACCAACCCTCACGCTAACACTCACCACCCTCACGCTAACACTTCACATACCCTCACGCTAACACTTCACCTACCTCACGCTAACACTTCACCTACCCTCACGCTAACACTTCACCTGCCCTCACGCTAACACTCCACCTGCCCTCACGCTAACACTCCACCTGCCCTCACGCTAACACTCCACCTGCCCTCACGCTAACACTCTACCTACCCTCACCTAACACTTCACTACCCTCACGCTAACACTTCACCTACCCTCACGCTAACACTCACCTACCCTCACGCTAACACACTACCCTCACGCTAACACTTCACCTGCCCTCACGCTAACACTTCACCTGCCCTCACGCTAACACTTCACCTACCCTCACGCTAACACTTCACCTACCCTCAAGCTAACACTTCACCTATCCTCACGCTAACACTTCACCTACCCTCACGCTAACACTTCACCTACCCTCACGCTAACACTCCACCTGCCCTCACGCTAACACTCCACCTGCCCTCACGCTAACACTTCACCTGCCCTCACGCTAACACTCCACCTACCCACGCTAACACTTCACCTACCCTCACGCTAACACTTCACTGCCCTCACGCTAACACACACCTATCCCCACGCTAACACTTCACCTGCCCTCACGCTAACACTTCACCTACCCTCACGCTAACACTTCACCTACCCTCACGCTAACACTCCACCTCACGCTAACACTCACTGCCCTCACGCTAACACTCCACCCTCACGCTAACACTCCACCTCACGCCCTCACGCTAACACTCCACCTACCCTCACGCTAACACTTCACCTACCCTCACACTCCACATACCATCACGCTAACACTCCACCTACCCTCACGCTAACACTCCACCTACCATCACGCTAACACTTCACCTACCCTCACGCTAACACTTCACCTACCATCATGCTAACACTTCACCGACCCTCACGCTAACACTTCACCAACCCTCACGCTAACACTTCACCGACCCTCACGCTAACACTTCACATACCCTCACGCTAACACTTCACCTACCATCACGCTAACACTTCACCTACCCTCACGCTAACACTTCACCTGCCTCACGCTAACACTCCACCTGCCCTCACGCTAACACTCCACCTGCCCTCACGCTAACACTCCACCTGCCCTCACGCTAACACTCCACCTACCCTCACGCTAACACTTCACATACCCTCACGCTAACACTTCACCTACCCTCACGCTAACACTCCACCTACCCTCACGCTAACACTCCACCTACCCTCACGCTAACACTTCACCTGCCCTCACGCTAACACTTCACCTGCCCTCACGCTAACACTTCACCTACCCTCACGCTAACACTTCACATACCCTCACGCTAACACTTCACATACCCTCACGCTAACACTTCACCTACCCTCACGCTAACACTCCACCTGCCCTCACGCTAACACTCCACCTGCCCTCACGCTAACACTTCACCTGCCCTCACGCTAACACTTCACCTACCCTCACGCTAACACTTCACCTACCCTCAAGCTAACACTTCACCTATCCTCACGCTAACACTTCACCTACCCTCACGCTAACACTTCACCTACCCTCACGCTAACACTCCACCTGCCCTCACGCTAACACTCCACCTGCCCTCACGCTAACACTTCACCTGCCCTCACGCTAACACTTCACCTGCCCTCACGCTAACACTCCACCTACCCTAACGCTAACACTTCACCTACCCTCACGCTAACACTTCACCTGCCCTCACGCTAAAACTTCACCTGCCCTCACGCTAACAATCCACCTGCCCTCACGCTAACACTTCACCTACTCTCACGCTAACACTTCACCTGCCCTCACGCTAACACTTCACCTGCCCTCACGCTAACACTTCACCTGCCCTCACGCTAACACTCCACCTACCCTAACGCTAACACTTCACCTACCCGCACGCTAACACTTCACCTGCCCTCACGCTAACACTTCACCTGCCCTCACGCTAACACTCCACCTGCCCTCACGCTAACACTTCACCTACCCTCACGCTAACACTTCACCTGCCCTCACGCTAACACTTCACCTACCCTCACGCTAACACTCCACCTACCCTCACGCTAACACTTCACCTACCCTCACGCTAACACTCCACCTGCCCTCACGCTAACACTTCACCTACCCTCACGCTAACACTCCACCTACCCTCACGCTAACACTTCACCTGCCCTCACGCTAACACTTCACCTACCCTCACGCTAACACTTCACCTACCCTCACGCTAACACTCCACCTGCCCTCACGCTAACACTTCACTTACCCTCACGCTAACACTCCACCTACCCTCACGCTAACACTTCACCTGCCCTCACGCTAACACTTCACCTGCCCTCACGCTAACACTTCACCTACCCTCACGCTAACACTCCACCTACCCTCACGCTAACACTTCACCTGCCCTCACGCTAACACTTCACCTACCCTCACGCTAACACTTCACATACCATCACGCTAACACTTCACCTGCCCTCACGCTAACACTTCACATACCCTCACGCTAACACTTCACATACCCTCACGCTAACACTTCACCTGCCCTCACGCTAACACTTCACATACCCTCACGCTAACACTTCACATACCCTCACGCTAACACTTCACCTGCCCTCACGCTAACACTTCACCTGCCCTCACGCTAACACTTCACATACCCTCACGCTAACACTTCACATACCCTCACGCTAACACTTCACATACCCTCACGCTAACACTTCACATACCCTCACGCTAACACTTCACCTGCCCTCACGCTAACCCTTCACATACCCTCACGCTAACACTTCACATACCCTCACGCTAACACTTCACATACCCTCACGCTATAACACTTCACCTGCCCTCACGCTAACACTTCACCTGCCATCTATTTTACTGACCCCACATAGCTCATGGTCAGTAGCAACCCAAATAACTAATAATAATTATGTTTCAACCACAGTTGAATTGCTATGTCGAATTCCGTCGGAACGAGCAAAATTAATTCCTAGTGGAATCCATCGCCATCTCTGGACCATACTCCCGTCAACAGGCTGTGTTTAAAATTAATGTTTCTCACAGTATGTTTAATTCCTGACATTGGCCTTGTCTGCTCAGATTGGTAGAAGTGCATGCCTGTGTCTGAGTGTTCGAGAAGTTTTGGGTTCAAGTTACATGTGCCTGTGTTGTACCATTTTGTGTTGGTTGTTTGATTCACTTGGTCACTTTAAGGGCGTCTTCATTCCCAATATTTCATGATATACACTATGTTGAACATTACACCAAGATATTACATACCACCTAATGTCCAGTTTCGAAGAGAGTGTATTGCTGTGCACGTGTGTCGATCTACACAAATGTATGTACAATGATATTGAAATCGAAATCGTTAAACAATTCAGTTATCTAGGTATCGCCCTCACTATAGGAGGTTCATTTGCACAGGCATACAAAACATTATCTGGACAAGCAGTAAAGGCTATTTACAAACTCAAGATATATATTCAAAAATTCCCAGATCTGTCTATTAAGCATTATTTTGATCTTTTCGATAAACTCATCACACCAATTTTAACCTATGGTTATGAGATTGGGGCTTTAATAACTCGTTAAAGCTTGAAAGAGTGCATTTACATTTTTGCAAAAATGTAATAGGTGTCATATTACAGACACAAACTGCTTTTATCTATGGAGAATTGGGAAGGAGCACTATTACTAACCATAGCAAATTGCATAGGATTAAATACTGCTTTAAAATTGCGAAGTCAAGTGACACAATATACATAATAAATATGTATCATGCTATGCTAAGAGATCTAGACAATAGGCCAGATAAGAATAACTGGGAAAAGTATTTTGGAAACATTAGGTTTCCATCATTTGTGGCTTAATCAAGGTGTAGAAAATGAAATATTATTTATTGCATTGTTGAAACAAAGACTTAGAGATACATATATACAGTACTGGAACACCTCAAATGATGAATCATCCAGAGCTACAACATCATATAAACGTTTCTCCGATTTTGGATTCAAGGACTATTTAGACAACATTAAAATTAGAAATTCAGAATTCAGAATTGCATTAACTAGATTAAGACTGTCAGCACATAGATTATCAATTGCATAAACCAAATAAGATAGTTACCTGGAAATGAAAGAAATATGTAACTCAATCGAAGACGATTTCCATTTTATATTAGAATTATAATGACATCAGAAAGAAACAGTTTTGGAAATATTCCCAAATTTATTGCACTTTTAGCAAGAGACAATAGTAATACACTGTCTAAGTTATCTACTGTTGTCTTTAAAGCGACACTACATCAGTGAAAACGCAAATTTATACAGAATGTAATTTCCTATTATATGGTATAATTGTTTTCCAAATAGTTTCCTCAAAAACTCAAAAAGTAGTTCAACTAATAAACAAACGTCTGATACGCGGTGTATTGACATAGCAGAATACTGTAAATAGGATCGACACCCGGGCACAATACAACGCGTGTATCCTGAATAACACGATGTATGGTACAAATGTACCGTTATATCTCACATTTGTGCCTAATCTTATTTAAAATTGTTGTCTCTAAGTGACAGTATCAAGCGTTTAGTATTGACTACAATGACAAAGAAATGTCAATTCAGGAGCGTGGATGACCGGTATATGAAATCCTACATTCACTGTTGAAAGGTTGTAGACCACATTGTTTATTGATTCATTATTTTTGTGTTCGAGTATATTCGGAAGAATTTGTAGTAGCAATGCATTTATACGTGAACAATATATTTTAATTGGCTTTTTGCGATGTAATGTCGCTTTATAGCTTTTGAAATAAGAAATCAATCAAATGTATTATTAATCATCACTGTTCTCCACGCAATGATTTTCATGTAATACTATGTATTCCTAAACTGTTCATAAATAGTTAAAACCTTGATGAGATAGCTTCATGTTTATCGCAATTTGGAATACTGCACATATGAAGATGTCTAGCTCCCAGCGACATAGACACTGCTACTGCACAGTTGAAGATGTCTAGCTCCCAGCGACATAGACACTGCTACTGCACAGTTGAAGATGTCTAGCTCCCAGCGACATAGACACTGCTACTGCACAGTTGAAGATGTCTAGCTCCCAGCGACATAGACACTGCTACTGCACAGTTGAAGATGTCTAGCTCCCAGCGACATAGACACTGCTACTGCACAGTTGAAGATGTCTAGCTCCCAGCGACATAGACACTGCTACTGCACAGTTGAAGATGTCTAGCTCCCAGCGACATAGACACTGCTACTGCACAGTTGAAGATGTCTAGCTCCCAGCGACATAGACACTGCTACTGCACAGTTGAAGATGTCTAGCTCCCAGCGACATAGACACTGCTGCTGCTAACCCCAGGTTAGCATCATTGCTTGATCCGTGAAGTCGGATGATAACGAACTACACAAGGAAAGAATCTTGAATCAAAATACCTTCAAATTGCCAAAATGGAAAAGAAAGTTATCTGTACCGGTTACGTATAACTAATCATATTTTATTGCTCTTTGGCATATTTTTACACAAATATAAATTATGACAATGAAATATATGACTATCAAAAAGCAAAATGGTTGGATATGGTATGGTACGGTTACGTATGTGCCTTATGAGCGAATTTTCAGCAGTGCTTTTAGTTTCTAACTTAACCCTTTCCCTCATAGAAGCACCTCTTGAAGCTATTACCAATACGACATACATTAACAATGTAGTAGCCAAACAAATGTTCATAATAAAGGCCAGGATCAAATGCTGTCCCAGTAATATCTATGGAGGTGGGATATATATGACGACTACTTATCCACTGCATGATAGCTAACTGGCTTTCGTTTGTATGGAGATATAATATTATATTAACCTAAATTTCTATGAAGGAAAAGGTTGAGAAACAGACTGTCGGTCGATTTAGTGGATGACATGTTCTTGTATGCTTTCCAGTGAACTATTGAGTATATCAGTGAAAGAAAATGCCGTCTTTCACCGTTTTGAAAAGGTGAAAGTTGGCATTTCCCGCTGCTTGTGTTTTGTATTCCTCCGCAGTTGTATGTACTTTTGTACTTTAGCTATTTTCTGACATTCATGAACAGGTAATTGAAAAATAGCATGTTCTAATGAATCTGTTTTGTCTGTCGTTTTCAATATTTACAGCAGACAGAAACAAACTTGAACATTATAAATGGACATTTCCCCCATCTTCTACCGCGGTTGTGTATTTGAATGGCATGAGGCTCCCAGCAGGGCCAGCTAAAATGGCATGAGGCTCCCAGCAGGGGCAGCTAAAATGGCATGAGGCTCCCAGCAGGGGCAGCTAAAATGGCATGAGGCTCCCAGCAAGGGCAGCTAAAATGGCATGAGGCTCCCAGCAGGGCAGCTAAAAGGGCATGAGGCTCCCAGCAGGGGCAGCTAAAAGGGCATGAGGCTCCCAGCAAAGGCAGCTAAAATGGCACGAGGCTCCCAGCAGGGGCAGCTAAAATGGCACGAGGCTCCCAGCAGGAGCAGCTAAAATGAATACAATTGGATAACACATCGATTAGCCCAAATCATTGGAAATCATAAAATAAAACGATCTGTGTATATTAATGTAAGTATGAATTTTTTTTCATCTCGTTGTCACCGAACTATGTTTTATTTTTCATTCGTGAAAATACAAATTTCGGTGATCATTGATGAATTAAAATCATGTGTTACACTAATAGACACATTTATCAGGTATGTGAAGTTGGCTTGTAGATGGTAGTTGGTTATTCAGATGTTTATTGGCGAATACACAGCCAGGTGTTTATTCAAATGTTTATTCAGATGTTAATTCGCGAATACATACCTAGATGTTTATTCAGATGTTTATTGGCGAATACGCAGCCAGGTTTGTATTCAGATGTTTATTGGCGAATACACAGCCAGGTGTTTATTCAAATGTTTATTCAGATGTTAATTCGCGAATACATACCTATATGTTTATTGAGATGTTTATTGGCGAATACACAGCCAGGTATGTATTCAGCTGTTTATTGAGATGTTTATTGGCGAATACGCAGCCAGGTATGTATTCAGATGTTTATTGGCGAATACACAGCCAGGTGTTTATTCAAATGTTTATTCAGATGTTAATTCGCGAATACATACCTAGATGTGTATTCAGATGTTTATTGGCGAATACACAGCCAGGTTTGTATTCAGATGTTTATTGACGAATACACAGCCAGGTGTTTATTCAAATGTTTATTCAGATGTTAATTCGCGATTACATACCTAGATGTTTATTGAGATGTTTATTGGCGAATACACAGCCAGGTATGTATTCAGCTGTTTATTGAGATGTTTATTGGCGAATACGCAGCCAGGTATGTATTCAGATGTTTATTGGCGAATACACAGCCAGGTGTTTATTCAAATGTTTATTCAGATGTTAATTCGCGAATACATACCTAGATGTTTATTCAGATGTTTATTGGCGAATACACAGCCAGGTTTGTATTCAGTTGTTTATTGGCGAATACACAGCCAGGTGTTTATTCAGATGTTAATTCGGGAATACATACCTAGATGTTTATTGAGATGTTTATTGGCGAATACACAGCCAGGTATGTATTCAGCTGTTTATTGAGATGTTTATTGGCGAATACGCAGCCAGGTATGTATTCAGATGTTTATTGGCGAATACACAGCCAGGTGTTTATTCAAATGTTTATTCAGATGTTTATTGGCGAATACGCAGCCAGGTATGTATTCAGATGTTTATTGGCGAATACACAGTCAGATGTTTATTCAGATGTTAATTCGCGAATACATACCTAGATGTTTATTGAGATGTTTATTGGCGAATACACAGCCAGGTGTTTATTCAGATGTTAATTCGGGAATACATACCTAGATGTTTATTGAGATGTTTATTGGCGAATACACAGCCAGGTATGTATTCAGCTGTTTATTGAGATGTTAATTCGCGAATACATACCTAGATGTTTATTCAGATGTTTATTGGCGAATACACAGCCAGGTATGTATTCAGCTGTTTATTCAGATGTTTATTGGCGAATACGCAGCCAGGTATGTATTCAGATGTTTATTGGCGAATACACAGTCAGGTGTTTATTCAAATGTTTATTCAGATGTTAATTCGCGAATACATACCTAGATGTTTATTCAGATGTTTATTGGCGAATATACAGCCAGGTTTGTATTCAGATGTTTATTGACGAATACACAGCCAGGTGTTTATTCAAATGTTTATTCAGATGTTAATTCGCGAATACATACCTAGATGTTTATTGAGATGTTTATTGGCGAATACACAGGCAAGTATGTATTCAGCTGTTTATTGAGATGTTTATTGGCGAATACGCAGCCAGGTATGTATTCAGATGTTTATTGGTGAATACACAGCCAGGTGTTTATTCAAATGTTTATTCAGATGTTAATTCGCGAATACATACCTAGATGTTTATTGAGATGTTTATTGGCGAATACACAGCCAGGTATGTATTCAGATGTTTATTGAGATGTTTTACAATTATCCTCTATATATTTTTGTACAAGAACATATTTAATCTGAACAATTGCTAGGCCGCTTAGTTAGCGTTTTGTCAAAAGCGATGACAAATTGCTTGCCTGTGATCTGTATTGTATATAGCAGAACCTTGTTTGTGTCAAATAAATGATGTAGTGGAAGTTGTGATAGCGCAGTGGATGCGCGTTCGCTTCACGTGCGAAAGATCCGGAGTTCGAGTCCCGTTGGAGCCGTTACGATTGTGCCCCTATGCAAGGCATTTAAATGCCACGTTGCCTCTTCTCTCTCCCTCGTGGCGATGCATTCCATCAGGAATGAGGTCTCGATAGTGATTTATATAAGTTGTAAGAACTTGTTCCGCAATCGAGCTAAAATTAATTTGTATAAACTGATCATTTTCAATATTGTTTAGTGCAAACTACTAACATACGTATTCTGTTTTTATATAAGGTGAGCTTTCATATGTGCATGTCATGTTTTAAAAGGAATAATAATAATACAGACTTTATTTAACGAGGAATCTTATTTGACAAATCAATCATCCATAAGGTCATCAACACATTTATATACAGCATATTTGAATGTTAGAACTTCACAATTTTAATTCATACAAATTTATTTTAACTCGATTGCGAAACAAGTTCTTTCAACTTATATTAATCACTCTCGATACCTCATTCCCGCTACCGCTGCGCTATCACGACTTCAACTGAAAAAAGAATATGACTGCATAAAATCCGCATTTACCTCTTCTGGCCCTCGTGGCGATGTATTCCATCAATAATGAGATATGTAGAGCGATTAAACTAATGTTGTAGGAACATGTTTTGCAATCGAGCTAAAATAATATAAACCTACTGAAATAGCCTCTCAAGACTGGGGGTGAACGTCTTTTCTCTTGTGCCTATCATTCTAGTACCAATAGAAACAGGTGTTAACAAATGGCGAAAGTTTCACCCTAATAAATCTGATGTTGTTCTCAAGAGTTTCCCAAGAGTTTCTAATTACAAATTCAGATATCAGAACAATTTGCTGTTTCATACATCTTATGCTTGTAATTGAATTTGGGATACAGGTTGATACGAATTTCCAGACTATATAGATATATAAACTGGAGCCGTTACGATTGTGCCCTTAGGCAATGCAGTTAAAGTCTTAACATCAGCATTACTGGAGCAGTTACGAATGTGTCCTTAGGCAAGGCAGTTAAAGTCGTAACATCAGCATTACTGGAGCCGTTACGAATGTGCCCTTAGGCAAGGCAGTTAAAGTCTTAACATCACCATTCACATAATACGACTCAAAAACTGTTACCAGGGCTAGCCACAGCATTTATTGCGAGGACATGGCACACATACAGCATTTACATACATATATTATAATTCTGTTTCGCACCTAATGCGACATATGTACGCTAATTGACCACCACATATCCGTCATAAAAACTACAAAGCCGCACACGAAAATCCTATTAGGAAATGTGTACCCGTAGCAATGCTCTTAACTGTTTCTCTGGATATAAGACGACGGGGTATTTTTATCTTATGATACCCTGTATGTCCCTCTTACTCAAAAACACAATATATATATAACATATACATGTGCATATTCATCTACGATCCGATGTACAAAGCACCGTTATTGAAACTAGTTATGTCATATAAGCAAACTAGTTTCTAGAATTTCAGTATAAAATGTGAATTTGAATATTAAATATCGATAGCCCTCGCCTTGTCCTAGCGTATAAGTGATTACCTGTGTGTGTTTTACTTTTATTTATCGTCGCTACCGGTTGCCTATATGAGCGACGCCTCCTGAAGAGATTATTCATTTTAGATTTTGGAGGATAGTGCAATGATACAGACAGAGACCCATTCCAGAGTCTCCTCTGGTTCTTTTACGTGCACAGTGTAAAGCACCGACATGAGACCTCGGTTTAACGTCCCATCTGAAAGACTGTTAATTTTATTAGGGTCAGATGGGGGATCAACCTGCGATCCCTGGATTACCAGTCCAGCGTGTTACCACTGGACTACAGATCCGTCTGTGTGATTACCCACGCAAATCTCCTCTATAAATACCTTGCATAAGCATATTTCTGCACGAAATACTCGCCTAATCCGCCCTGTATTAAGACATTCGGTCTCAACTATACGATGTAACGCAGATAACTTACAAGTCCACGTTGCCTCTTCTCTCTCCCTCGTGGCGTTGGATTACATCAGGAATGAGGTCTCTCTCGAGATTAATATAAGTTGTAAGAAAGTATTGAGCATCTGTTTTGGGAATGTCCAGTCATACAGGACCTATGGACAAACATTCGAAATCACCTATGAACCATTGATATAAAAAAATAATCTGTTTCGGGTATGAAAACAATAATACAGTTAATTTTATTATAATATTGTGCAAATACTTCATCTCCAGAATGAAATATAACAAAATCCTACCAACGTTTGAATCATTCAAACATTATTTGCATCAAAGGATCGAAATAGAAAAGGATATTGCAATGTATTCAGGAAAAATAGATAGACACAATTTGAAATGGTCAAAGTTCTTTCCGGCAAGCTAAGTAAATAACTAAATATACATGAATACCAATTAATTTTGTACCAATACGGCACAAACGATAAATTCAACTGATATTAAAAAGAACCCCGTAGCCCAAAATTCCCAGGTAAATAATTAACAAACTCTTATCCTATAAAAAAGATAGCAAGTAGAAACGATCCATCACTCATTACACCTATCTCCATACTTTAAACATTTAGCTGATATACCCAGATTCACACATTTATTCAAATAAACTTAGCTACTAATTATGTTATGCATTCATCATCAAGGGACACAACACTCTAAACAAAAAACTATATTTCTTTATACATATAGATAACTGTATACAATTCGATTCATGAAACGTTTTTCCATAATATGTGAATGTACATGTATAAAGAAATAAATGGGGTTACCCGGATAGGGGCCTCAAAATGAAGAAAAAAAAGTTGTAAGAACTTGTTTCGCAATCGAGCTAAAAATTTGTATACACTAACTAAATTAAAGAAATGTGACAATTTGTTTTGTTGATGTTTTAAGACATAAGAGACGTAAGAACTCAATCATCATTCTTCCAACATTAATATAGCCGCTCTCGAGACCTCATTCCAGATGGAGTGAGAGAGAATAGTCAACTCTTCCCAAACGACATAACCTCCTTGATGTTGGCAGAGCTAGACCTCACAACCTCTCGGTTTGTATGATAACGTATCCTTGATATACATCACACAGTCTTCCATAGCTGTCTATACCTTGTGCTTACTGATATTAATATTTTTCCGTTTATTTATCGTCGCTACCGGTTGCCCATTTGAGCGACGCCTCCTGAAGAGATTAGTCATTTTAGATGTTTAGAGGATAGTGCAATGATACAGACAGAGACCCATTCCAGAGTCGCCTCTGGTTCTTTTACGTGCACGGTGTAGAGCACCGACACGATACCTCGGTTTAAAGTCCCAACTGAAAGACTGTTAATTTTATTAGGGTCAGGGGGATCGAACATTACTGATATTTATGACGGAATCATTTATATTTCATTGTTGTCTATCATGCATAATCCACGATTACACGTGTACGTCGTATGTGTCACACCTATTCTTTCATTTGTTTAGCTCTTCAATACCTTTTATATTGCTAGAACGAACCAGTATGATATGTTACAGTTCCACGCGGGACAATCTATTAGTCCGTTTCAAGCGCCTGCCTGCTCCGATGGTCAAACATTGTTCGACATCATTGTCAACAAAACGCCTGCTGAGTGTTTTGATTGCAATAAGTGCTTGAATAATATGACAGATTATCTCTACGATTCTGTCAACTATTGGAGAAGGCAGGCTCTGAAAGGCGTAGTACAAGCTGTGAACGTAGCGTAGTTCATTGATAAAATGCATGACTATATGCGTTATCGTAGTGGCATGGTGGTTAGAAATTTGCCGCACCTAAAATGTGTAAAGATCATAGTTTTGTAATATTACGCAAGACAATGTGGAGTATTCAAGGCTGTGATAGTTCAACCGGAACAAAAGTATAGTATCGAAATGACGCCATACCATATATTGTATCGCACAATAGCTTTTATTGTATTGGCATATTGAAAATATAACACAAGAACTCCAACCTAATATAATTTACTCTACCTTCATGCGTAGTAATTAGTCAAAAGCTGTCTGCCTACAATGGGGGAAAGCATGGGGGGGTTGTATCGCCTATATATAACACGTATGACACAATTATACACAAAAACATACATGAAAAAGAACAGAATAATTACAAATCAATTATCCAACTATACAATACTAGTAAATATTTCTAGCGTTAGGATCATTTCTCACAGTTTATGTTAGATGTGGAAGTCGTGATAGCGCAGTGGATGCGCCTTCGCTTCAGGTGCGAAAGGTCCGGAATTCGAGCCCCCCTCTGGAGCCGTTACGATTGTGCCCTTAGGCAAGGCATTTAATTTCCACGTTGCCTCTTCTCTCTCCCTCGTGGCGATGGATTCTACCAGGAATGAGGTCTCGAGAGTGATTAATATAATGTAAGAACTTGTTTCGCAATCGAGCTAAAATAAATTTGTATAAATGTTCATATCAATCACACGATGTCACCTATTGGACGTCCAACATCAAAACTTGATATTCGACTGTACATAGCGCCGACTGTCTACGTCATAACTTGATATTCGAATGTACATAGCGCCGACTGTCTACGTCATAACTTGATATTCGACTGTACATAGCGCCGACTGTCTACGTCATAACTTGATATTCGACTGTACATAGCGCCGACTGTCTACGTCATAACAGTTACCTTTAGCCTGTTGCTTACATTCGTGTGTTACGGCATGGACCTCACATGCCATCGGTCAAAGGTATTTCCCAAGACCAACATATTGTATTATCACAAAGAAAAAAAGTGAATTTACGAGAACAATTAGAACAATTACTGAAATATAAACGTGACATGTTTTGCACAGAATGTTCGGGAAGAGCAATGGATACCTGCTGAAGTGCTCACGACTGGCTGCCATGTACGCCCGATTCGATTCCGAGATAGCTAGTACTTTAATGTATCATGGACAGTTCATGTTTGGGGTTAGTATAATGCACGTTTTCATAGTTGTGAGCTATATTACAGAAGTGACCATCATTTCACCATTGACATACTTTGTTTCATGTATATTGTGTTCATGACAGTAATATATATATTGGACGCTTTCGATCTAAATAAGTAGATGCAATTTGGATAATAGTTTATTCGGATATTAAATGTTATTAGACTGATAAAGCAATATTTTATACATAGCTTGTAGTTTTTACAGCACTGTTTATATCTTTATATCTGATGTAATTCAATGGGACGTGTATGAGATAAATATATACATATTTCAATTGTTTTGCTTATGGAAATTTGCTTTTGTGTTATTTCATAATCATAATACGATGGTGGCAATGAAACGCAACTTGTAGTAAATAAATGGCAGATCTGATTCGCCGCGGACGTGTGAGATCCAATGGTTGTCATACTGGTTTAGCAAAGAGATCAAATGAAACCCAGAGAAATCGGCTATTACCTGTGAAACAATTTGACATTTGGGAAACATATTGTGTTCACACTATAAATGATAATAGAAAAACATATTTCTATATATTCTAATATCGGAATCATTCTGGTTGGCAATTATTATTTTGATTTGGCCTATCTAGGCAATAGTTATTAAACACTTTTTACACATTTAGCACAGCAAATGCATAGAGGATAGAGCAGAAAGTTTCCATTTCCAATTATTTGTCAAGTTTTCTCTAATTCAATCGTTTTCAGTTCCAAAGAGTGCATGTTCGGCATGGTGGCAATAGTGCAATTCTTGTGAATACTACTGCCGACTTATGAATTTCTCGAATCGCATGACACCACTGAACACCATGTATCTACCTGCCGACCTACATATATCCATGAATCAAAGGAACACCATGTATCTACCTGCCGACCTACATATATCCATGCAGCCAATGAACACCATGTATCTACCTGCCGACCTACATATATCCATGAATCAAAGGAACACCATGTATCTACCTGCCGACCTACATATATCCATGCAGCCAATGAACACCATGTATCTACCTGCCGACCTACATATATCCATGAATCAAAGGAACACCATGTATCTACCTGCCGACCTACATATATCCATGCAGCCAATGAACACCATGTATCTACCTGCCGACCTACATATATCCATGAATCAAAGGAACACCATGTATCTACCTGCCGACCTACATATATCCATGCAGCCAATGAACACCATGTATCTACCTGCCGACCTACATATATCCATGCAGCCAATGAACACCATGTATCTACCTGCCGACCTACATATATCCATGCAGCCAATGAACACCATGTATCTACCTGCCGACCTACATATATCCATGCAGCCAATGAACACCATGTATCTACCTGCCGACCTACATATATCCATGCAGCCAATGAACACCATGTATCTACCTGCCGACCTACATATATCCATGCAGCCAATGAACACCATGTATCTACCTGCCGACCTACATATATCCATGCAGCCAATGAACACCATGTATCTACCTGCCGACCTACATATATCCATGCAGCCAATGAACGCCATGTATCTACCTGCCGACCTACATATATCCATGAATCCAAGGAACCCCATGCATCTACCTGCCGAACTACATATATCCATGCAGCCAATGAACCCCATGCATCTACCTGCCGACCTACATATATCCATGCAGCCAATGAACACCATGTATCTACCTGCCGACCTACATATATCCATGAAGCCAATGAACACCTGTGCAAAACCCCAATTTGCACGAAATGTTTATTATTGTTATATATAAATAGTAATGTATTATATAAATACATTAAACTGTTTCTATATATGGCCAAATGTTTACCATGTAATATATATATATTTGTATTATGCATAATCGTCTGCTATTAT
Source organism: Archivesica marissinica (assembly GCA_014843695.1). Lineage (NCBI taxonomy): Eukaryota > Metazoa > Mollusca > Bivalvia > Venerida > Vesicomyidae > Archivesica > Archivesica marissinica. Next base: position 31,867,345 of record CM026393.1, read on the forward strand.
TTTCGCGCCTAAAATTATCAATCTCGCTTCGCGCGGGAAATGACTTAAGATGTTAGGCCTAATCTCAGTTTATCAAGGCCGTGGTTGCAGGTGTCCAGTTATGTAATACAAAGGCACCGAACTGGTTTGATGGTGTAATATTAGATAACAAGGCGTGGTTGCAGGTGTCCAGTTATGTAATACAAAGGCACCGAACTGGTTTGATGGTGTAATATTAGATAACATAACAGATGTTTAGGAATAACAGATGTTTTAGGAATTGTTATATCATATATACACTGATTCAATCATGTATATAAGAAATGGATTTTATTAACATAGATCAGACACACTAGAGCCTAACTCCAGGAGCGAGAAAGGTCGTGATCTCAATCTAGTATATAGAACATATAAACTGTATTTATGATACTTAGATATTATGGACATTATAAGAAATATAACTTATAAAGATTTGTCGAATAATTAAATGGTTCAGCCATAGAAGAAACATAGAGTTTCGGCGAACCATATAGAAGGTGATTAAAAGTTAATCTAATCAGAAACAGTGATTAGATTATAGTGATATTGAGTAATGACGGATTAGAAAGATTGGATGTTAAATATACTGTGTAAGCGCAGAGTCGGCCACACAAATGGATTGTTAAATAAGCTTTTAATGATACGATGTATATATATATAGATCACTGATTATATATATATGGATATTTCTGATGCCAATTTAAACAAGATATTATATAGAAGAAATGTAATACTGTGTTGAGTTATCATTAATACATATAATAACGAAGAAACCCCCTAGACAACTCCAACGAGTCTACAATAGGATAGACCCTGGTAAGAGCCGTAGCAACCGAGACATATTATTACGAGAAGAAAAAGGAGAGTTTGCGACACACCATGCATCTACCTGCCGAACTACATATATCCATGAAGCCAAGGAACACAATGCATCTTGCTGCCGACCTACATATATCCATGCAGCCAAGGTACACAATGCATCTACTTACTGAACTACATATATCCATGCAGGCAAGGAACACAATGCATCTACCTGCCGACCTACATATATCCATGAAGCCAAAGAACACAATGCATCTACCTACTGAACTACATATATCCATGCAGACAAGGAACATCATACATCTAGCTGCCGGCCTACATATATCCATGAAGCCAAGGAACACAATGCATCTACCTACTGAACTACATATATCCATGCAGACAAGGAACATCATGCATCTAGCTGCCGGCCTACATATATCCATGCAGACAAGGAACATCATGCATCTACCTACTGAACTACATATATCCATGCAGACAAGGAACATCATACATCTAGCTGCCGGCCTACATATATCCATGCAAACAAGGAACATCATGCATCTAGCTGCCGACCTACATATATCCATGAAGCCTTCCAATGAAATATTTAGAGGTTATTAAACCGCGGAGGTGGGCCATTTGTGGATATTGGCGCACCCTATTGAGATATCAACAAATGGTCCACCGCAGCCGTTTAATAACTTCTTTATTGCATACCTTAATGGCCCCAGCCGGCAATGTTGTTACTATGTTTTTGCTACCTGTGACATGTGCTCGTGATTCGTTCTCGGCGCGTGCCAATATCGGATATTGGCCCGGCAGAGCCGAAAATCGAAATATATTGCCCGCGTCGACCAGATATTTTGCTTTTCTACCATTAAATGTGTTACTATTTATAGTAACGTATGCAATAAATAAGTTTATCAGTAGCCTAAATTGTATTTCTATCTGCTTCATACGTATCGTAGTATACCTAAGTAGTATAGGGTGGCACTATGGGGCATGCCCCATACTGCCACCCACCTCGGTAAAATGCCCCATAGTGCCAGAGAGCATGCCCCATAGTGCCACCCTATACTACTTACTTAGCGGTTGCTGTGGAAATCGTGTTAACGTCTACGTTTTCGGAATCAAGATGTCAGTGTCGATAGTTATGGTCGTCAATACAATATATTTTGTTTCACCCAATACATGTATACATATTAACATGCTGTGAATAGGTACAACACGTGCAAGGCAATGAGAAATGAAATGTATTTTCCTCTGCTTTCAACACTGATCAGACTAACATTACAAGAAAGTGTGTGTGCTTAAGTGACTGTTCGAATAATATTTTACTTATTCATGAATATAGAAAGCTAGCGTCACTTGTTGTGATAAAAATATCCACTTATTAGTTTGTTCTATTTAAAGCGACACTATATCAGTGAAAACACAATTTTTTTTTAATTTATGTTTATTTAACGTCGCTACCGGTTTCCCATTTGAGGACGGGCAGTTTACCTAACAACACCTTTCCTGGGCAGGCTCCAGCGGTTAACCAGTACTTGGTGCACCAACCTCCGTAAGAAACTGCCAACTTTTTCATATAAATGAGACACGGTCTGAGCGGGGCTCGAACCCGTGACCATCAGAGATGATAGGTTACAGTGGTATGCAAGTCAGCGACCTCGCAAATTCTACATAATGTAATTTCCTATTATATGGTATAACCCCCCCCCCCCAATATTTGCCTTAACAAGTTGACATAACAAAACAATGTAAATAGGGTCAACATACATGTGTAAAGCAACGTGCAATTTATGGTACAGATTTACCGTTATATCGCACACGTGTACCAATGCATATTTATTTGTAGACTAATCTTAGTTAAATTATCTCTAAACACAATGCATTTCATACGTGAAAAATGTTGTTATTTGGCTTTTTGCTGTGTAATGTCGCTTTAAATGCTCTGAAAACTTCACTTGCTTCAGTGAATTGCTATTTTAAATGTCATTAGTATACATGCACTTAAAAAAAATTCTAATTGGTCACTTTATGAAATTTAATACCATAACAACTGATTATCGGAATGATATAAATCTTTGTATATTACATTATAAGTATACACTGTATCGATCGCCACAATTAAAATAAACACATTATGGCCAAAATCACCCACGCGGAACGGAGAGGTCATTTTCATGATTCAAGCACGTGGCGCACGTGAAAAAGTCGAAAACTGTGCATATGTACATGAATATGTTCGATAACGTTTTTACAACTTGAAAAACACATAAAATGGCCAGAATGACCATAGAAGAGCGTGGCCGCGCTGTTGGGATGATTGCAGCAGGCACCAGTATTCGGCAGGTAAGATACCGAACATGTAATTAATGACTTATTTGCATAAAAACACATTATATCTATCTAAACACATGTTTTCGTAACAAAACTAACATGATTCATTATTATTTCAGGTTGCACGGATGTTCAACAGACGAATGTTTACCATACAGAGCCTATGGGGGAAATTTACCGCTACCGGAAGTGTGAACGACCGCCGACGGCACCCAAAACGCTGGGTAACAACAAGGCGACAGGACAAGTACATAACTCTCAGTCATTTACGAGATCGTTTTACCTCCTCCACCGGGACTGCAAGGCAAATCATGGGCTCACATGGACGTAATATCGCCCCACAGACAGTGAGAAATCGACTGCGCGAGGTAGGTTTGAGGTGCCGACGACATATAAAGGGCGTAACTCTTACCCTAAGATACAGATGTGCACGCCTACGCTGGGCTAGACAGCATTTTCGGTTTACCCATGCAGACTGGGCCAATGTTTTGTTCGTCGATGAAACTCGCGTCAAATTGAGAGGTGCCGACGGCCGTACGCGTATCTACCGACGTCCATGCACACGAAAACACCGGCAGTGTCAGTTGATGGTAACCTCACAGCCAGACGTTACCAGGATCAAATTATTACCCCTGTATTTCTGCCGCATTTTAGAGCGGCATGATGCTAGTACAGGACAATGCGCCTTGTCATACTGCAAGAGCAACCCAAGGAATGTTGCAACTCAACCAAGTTAGAGTAATTCCGTGTCCATCGACAAGTCCTGACCTGAACCCTATTGAGAATGTGTTGGATCTTCTCAAACGTCGCATACGTAAGTTGCCACCGCTGGATTGGGTATAATTATCCAACAGGCATTGCAGGCCATCCCACAGCGATATTTACAGTGATACATCATTTCGATGCGAGCTCATTGTCGCACTGTAATTGATGCACAAGGAGGCCACACCAGATATTAACATTGTGTGACTTTTTGATTGGAGGGTGTACTACATTTAAATCGTTGTTATGTTTGAACCATATTTTAGATTGTTATAATGTTTTCAGAAAACGTGCATAATGAAATGCTTTATAAAATATCATAATGATTTATATTGTTGTCTTATCCGTTTTCCAGAAATATGAATAAAACCTAGGTGACCAATTAGAAATTTTGCTCAGTGAATAGTGTCGCAAAGTGAGTCGTTGTCACAAACACACTCATGAAAACAAGCATTGATCTAGTTTATACAAATTTATTTTAGCTCGATTGCGAAACAAGTTCATTCAACTTATATTAATCACTCTCGAGACATCATTTCTGATGGAATCCATCGTCACGAGGAAGAGAGAAGAGGCAACGTGGTATTTAAATGCCTTGTCTAAGGGCACACTCGTAACGGCTCCAGCGGGGCTCGCACTCCGGACGTTTCGCACCTGAAGCGAACGCACATCCACTGCGAATGAAGCAATGGTATCTCGAGCACTAACGAAGGTATTGTAGTATGACATAGCCTAATCAGGACACGTGCATCCAAGCGATAATAAGGCTACGGAGGTAAATGGCCATGTGCTCTACAACGCTGTAAAATGATATCTTAAATGCCAAATTTCACGTCGGATTTTGAGAACATCAGCTTCAAACATTGCTAAGCGTTTGCAAATTATAATACAGTAGATTTAATAGGCTATAGTTATTAAAGCAGCATTGCATCGTAATGAAGGATGTTTTGGGTAAAATATAAATACTAATGTGTGTGTGTTTACAAAATTCGAAATAGTCGCTCAGAAACGATAAAATTCCAATAAATTTATACCGTCGTATACGCGAATTTGTTTATCAACACACGAAACATGTAAACACGCACAACGCGCATGCGTGAAACAACAGAGGATGTAGAAAACAACGTATATATTTTGAACATGAAATACTATCTATCTATCTTCCTCTAATGTCGAACCCCTCGCGGGGATGTAGACATGTCCCTAAAAGACTTAGCTAACAGATGTATGAATCAACATATCAAGTAATTTAATTAAACATGACAAATGGGGACGATGCATTCCGAATGTAAACAAGTGCGGACGACGCGTTCCGGTTGTAAACAAGTGCGTGAAAACACACTGTTTACCAAATGAACATAAGCATCCAAAGTATAATGTTATAATGTGTAGCAGCATTGCTACCCATACGTAAAAATTGATTTTTTCAAATATCTTTTATTTCATACGATGTAATGCTGCTTTAAGATAATGTGTAACAATGTGGTTCACACTGTCTATCAGGAAGGGGGGCATCCGACACCGTGTGTCCTAATTACCTCTAGGATATATCACACCCTGACAATTGTATTATTAGTTAAGCTTATTTAACGTCGCTACCGGTTGCCCATTTGAGCGACGGGCAGTTTACCTAACAACACCTTTCATGGGCAGGCTCCAGTGGTTAGCCAGTACTTGGTGCACCAACCTCCATAGGAAACTGCCAACTGTTTGATATAAAGAGACACTGTCTTAGCAGGAATTCGACGGATCTGCTATCCAGTGGTAACACGTTGGACTGGTAATCCAGGGATCGCAGGTTCGATCCCCCGTCTGACCCTAATAAAATTAACAGTCTTTCAGATGGGACGTTAATCCGAGGTCTCGTGTCGGTGCTGTACACCGTGTACGTAAAAGAACCAGAGGAGATTCTGGAATGGGTCTCTCTCTGTATCATTGCACTATCCCCCAAATATCTAAAATGACTAATCTCTTCAGGAGGCGTCGCTCATATGGGCAACGGGTAGCGACGATAAATAAACGTAAAACACAAACAAACCACTTCAAAATAAGTCATATTGGTGTCGTCAATGAAGAAGTTCCAGAACAATATCTATGTAGCCATCATTTGAACTATCCTGAAGGTTCTACACTAAATTGATCCACACATTGTAGAAGTGACATGCACAACATTTGATGATGCAATACATTGATCCACACATTGTAGAAGTGACATACACAACATTTGATGATGCAACACATTATAATTATGTGCTTTTGTATGTTATCGATATCGATAGCGATATAAAGTTCTTGCCACTGTTATTATTGGTAATATACAGCAGCTGCGATATAATTATAACCTAAATGTAGTTAAATCCATGATAGTCCATACAGCTATGATACTTATAACATTTTCAGAGACGTATGTGATCTTTCTTGGGCCTTTGGGCCACGCGAATAATTGTAATCCTTTATAGAAATGTCAGCAGTGTAGAACCACCTCCAAATAATCTGTCACAATTTATTCTACTTGGAATTATCTGTAATTGTTTGGAAATGAAAAAGCAATAAAGTGCAATGATACAAGAATACATATTTATATTGGGCGATACACATGTAATCAATAGAAATATCTCTATTTTAAGACATGGGTGGGTAGCTGTGTGGTATAGATATAGACAGATATGCGTCAAGTATACGACTAGAGTTCATTGTACAAGGACTGGTAGTGATAGAGGGAGAGTCCAGGGAGAGAGACAGGCTAGAGTTCATTGTACAAGGACTGGTAGGGATAGAGGGAGAGTCCAGGGAGAGTGACAGGCTAGAGTTCATTGTACAAGGACTGGTAGGGATAGAGGGAGAGTCCAGGGAGAAAGACAGGCTAGAGTTCATTGTACAAGGACGGGTAGAGATAGACGGACAGTCCAGTGAGAGAGAGACAGGCTAGAGTTCATTGTACAAGGACGGTTAGGGATAGCGGGACAGTCCAGGGAGAGAGACAGGCTAGAGTTCATTGTACAAGGATGGGTAGTGATAGCGGGACAGTCCAGGGAGAGAGACAGGCTAGAGTTCATTGTACAAGGACGGGTAGGGATAGACGGACAGTCCAGGGACGGAGACATACTAGAGTTCATTGTACAAGGACGGGTAGGGATAGACGGACAGTCCAGGGACGGTGACAGACTAGAGTTCATTGTATAATGACGGGTAGGGATTCACGGACAGTCCAGGGAGATAGACTGGCTAGAGGGATAGAGGGACGGTCCAGAAATAGAGCGACAGGCTCGAGTCCTGCTACTCATCCCTAATACGTGGATGGGTAGTAAGACTGTATAGAGGCAGGCAGACACGGGTCCATTATACAATACAATAGGTTTATTGCATAAAACAGTATACATGTTTGTAGCAATTACGTAAAAACAAGCAGTGACATGGAACTTTACAAAAGAGCACAATCACAAGTTCAAATGTATGTGTAAAATATGCGTTAGTTTCGTTGCTTATTTGCAAAATATATAAATTAGAAAATATCAATGGTGATTTGTTTTTATTTGCATGACAAACGATTATAAATGTATGTACAGTCGGCCAAGTATGGTAGTATCTTTTAATGAATTTCGATCTTAGGTTTCAGTAATGTGGGCACATTAGTATGAAGTGATACTCATTTTCCAAGATTCTAGAATTACAATAATCTGTCGTTTCGTTTCGTGATAGGTGTATACAAGGATGAATAATTGACCGTTACTAGCGAGGACTGTTGTCTAATGTTGTTAAAACGAGTGCCACAAACCATTTTCATGTTCATACTATATATTTTATCTGTTTCTATATGACTTATTTACTATTGATTTGCAATAAAATATGATTAATCTAGATGAGTGACGGGACGGCATAGAACCAGATCAGCGTTGCTTTAAACATATTTATTTTCTATCATGTACATGGTTATTTACAACAATTGGACTAAGGAATTGGACAGAAAGCTATACAGCTTATAGCTGTCCTCTCCTTCGTAAATAATTTAGACAAACATTTCATGGCATGACTATTTACAAGTTCAATAATACTTTTTGATATGCATAGGGAAGATGTAATGCTTACACAGTTTAATTCATGATATCTAAATTAAGTGTGTGATACATAAGAGTACAGAGCTTGAAAGGTTGTTGAGAGAGAAATAAACAATTAAAAGAAAGAAAGATCAGCGTTGGGAACCTGTTGAATGTGTTTTTGTTCACGGATATAATTTTACCAAAATACACTCTTATGAGACGGATCTGTAGTCCAGTGGTAACACGCTGGACTGGTTATCCAGGGATCGCAGGTTCGATACCCCGTCTGACCCTAACAAAATTAACAGTCTTTCAGATGGGACGTTAATCCGAGGTCTCGTATCGGTGCTTTACACCGTGCACGTAAAAGAACCAGAGGAGATTCTGGAATGGGTCTCTGTCTGTATCATTGCACTATCCTCCAACCATCTAAAATGACTAATCTCTTCAGGAGGCGTCGCTCAACCGGTAGCGACGATAAATAAACGTAAAACAAACACACTCTTATGATAATTTGTGGAGGTAATTGGGGAAGTTTTTGTCGTATCAGATGCAAGAACTGTGTAGTAGCTGGGACGTTCCACACAATAAACAGAATGTGCAATAAAGAGATTGTACATTATTTGTACTTAATATGACAAGTACTGTTCCACTGTTATATCAGCACACATATAGTTGTGTACGCCATATCCTGTAGTTGATGTGTCGTAGGTTGTATATACGTAAATAGGCAGAAGTGCATCCGCGGTCGAATGTAGACCCAATAACTAATATAATCCATTTTTCTTTTTGGTAAAAATGCCTTTTCATGACAGGCAGTGTATAGTTGTTGTGTTTTTTGAGACATTATGTGACTTGAGAAGACTTCAGATTAGTTTGTGTGTAGAACAGATGTGGTATATGAATTCAGTCCATTGCAAACTGAAGGTCGGTATACTGTATTATTTGGCGGAGGAATACAGTGTGTAAACACAGTGACGTTATTCACAGGCGAGCACTGGTTATTTGAAACTTAAAATTTGAAATATTATTGGTGTGTTTCAGGCTGATTTGTATACCTCTTCACAGTGGATGTGACATCAGAAGATATGAAAGATTGGAAATATAAATGAACAGACTGTATGTTTTTACTTTTTACTATGTATTTAATAGGCAATTTATTTGTTGTTTTATAACCTACATAGCACCAACATATAGAGTCACGCTGTACTAACACGCATCAATTTTACAACCTAAAGTTTGTCTAAATACAATTCCATTAAAACATTATCTGCTTGAAGTTTGAGTATCGGATATTCTAACACGACCCAACTAATAACATACATACTTGTAGAGTAAAATCTACCTCGGGTTATTCTGCGATATACCTACCTTGAACAATGCTGCGCGCGCATCGTGTTTTGGCTATTCCATTTATACAATGCGTGTACAGTTTTATGAATGAAAGTCACGTGATGTTTGTTAAAAAAATACCGTGGGAATTCAAGGAAGTGAGCTATTTTTAGAATCAGATAATCTCTTGTCCGTCTTGTTTTTCTGTTAAGTAACGTTTCAGTTACTATTCTGTACAGTTTTATTTGACAAAATAAATAAAATAAAATTAAATTATTGATCAGTTACAACTTTTGTTCATTTATGCACTAGATTGATATTTTCCATAAAAAATAACGTCATCACCTCTTACGCGGGAGGAAATTTCGAAAGCCAAATGCAGCGGCGTTTGAAGAAAATACTCCTTTAAAATTATTAGAAGTAAGTCGTGTTAGAATCGAAATAATAAGTATCAACCGTGGTATTTCGGCCTTCGTGATATATTTCTACGCATAAGGACTTCAAACTCGGGTTATTCTGCGATATACCACGGTTGATACTTATTATTTCTTAAATATTTACTATGGCGTACGGATGTACCTTACTGGTTTCCTTAAATATGTAGTAAGGCTCAGCAGCATACTGGCAAACTGAACGATTTTGTTTTTGACATTTTTGTTGTTGTTACTGCGGTAATGTCACTAATGTGATACATTGGATCGTTCATACCATACAATGTTGTATGACATCACGACTCATGTAAGCTCGTTAAGCTGCTAGTTTATTCATATTTATTTGAGCTCGATTGCGAAACAAGTTCTTACAACTTATATTAATCACTCTCGAGACCGCATTCCTGATGGAATCCATCGCCACGAGGGAGAGAGAAGAGGCAACGTGGAATTTAAATGTCAGGAAGAGATCTCGAGAGTGATTCATATAAGTTCTAAGAACTTGTATCGCAATCGAGCTAAAATAAATTTGTATAAACTAAATAGTGTGTTTATTTATGACTGTTCCGACGTTCCATTGCTCAATATATTTCACGTATTTTCATTGTTATAATTATATAGTATTCTCCTGTCTATTGTATATCAATCAATTGATAGGGAGAATAACTATATAAGTTTTCTTTCGTTCAAATCCCTTTCAGTCTACTGCTGTTAAATTATATGTAAAATGATCATTTCTTGATTTATCATTACATGTAAAAAATACTGAAATAAATAACGTTCAAACTAATGAATATGTGTCATTATACTGAACAGAACTACGAAGCATCCGTCTATGAGTAAATGTAAAGTAAAGTGTTTGTTTATTATAGTGTCACCCCTAATTAAAGGGCCAGCCATTTCTGACTTATGAAACTCATCTTTTTATGAATATCAGTACTTCCCGAATCCTATGCTTGTATGCCAGGCACCAGGCTGGTAGGCAATCGGTAACCATTATTTAACTAGCTGGCGGCTCACCAACCGACCATATCAGAACGAACCCATGACGCCTTAACCACTAGGCCACGGAGACAGTGTTATTATATGAGTATTTGGTTTAAACATATTTTATTCGCCATGATAATAATATACAGTACATGATTATACACACACAATACAAACACGTGGAATTTTTAATCGAACGCTTGTAGCTTATTGAGATTACCTCATGAGTGTGTCTTGTTTTTGTTTTTTGCCGCACTACTTTATGTTGTATAATTATATCCTAAGATTAACTTAGATTATAAACATACAATATGGCATTGAATGTTTTGGATTTAAACTATATAATGTAGATATAATGGAAGCACGTTCTACAGCTACACGAGTTCCTTCATAGACGATTCTTGACAATCCTTTATATATTGCACATATTAAATACTATTTTCTTGGAAAATACACTTACCAAAACAATACCACAAGAAACTCTGTCTAAAGATATTCATTCGTGAAATGCGTGCCTTCTGATGAAAATATTAACCCGTATTCCTAGAAATTCTTGAACATCATAATATACATAGGAACTATTTAAAACAAAATGTAGACAAGTAGAAGCACTTACCGGAACTGTACCTCGGGAAACAATATCTAAACTTCTTTTCCCTCCCATTGGACAATTTCTTATGAAACAACCGTAAGTCGTGCTTGAAAATAACACCATACAGCTTGTCACTACCAACACGGAATTGATTGTCAAACATGCGTTCACACCCATTGTAAATAGTCCTTGTTTTTATTCCGATGAAATACACCGCTCAACTGCTTTTATAGAGGCTTGGATATTTGCTCTAAGCCGACCGATAGGGTTAGCTTTACTGCCCACGAACAATGTCGTGAAGCGAGTCGTGCCTTTGTTATTGTTTTAATGTTATTGTCAAAGGTTAATACGTAATTTGTATTCTTATGTTTATTATTAAGTAATGCTATCGCTATTTCAATAAAAACTCTCAATACCAGTTTAGAACAAACAGAACGTGCATGTGATAACGAAAGACAAATACCTAATCAAGTTCGCTAAGTAATGTTCAGATACGATATCGAATAAGTTTGCTCTAAATAGCGCTGATTCACTTTTGTATTAATTTTGTTGCAACCTAACCGTAATTTTAAAATTTATTGTCATCGTATTCGAGTTTATCTCCACACAATGCAGTTCACAAACTAGTCGCACTTATATCGAAATCTTCCCTTTTATATAAACTGTTTATATGACGTGCTCCTGATTTTCCTGGAAAGTAGAGTGAACAAGAATGCCGAATCAATATACAAGGCGTCTGATCAGCCAGGGTGCCGACACGAAGGCCCCTTTTGTCGATACCGCTATGGGCGTGTTGTGTTGTTATTGTCCACACATGCCTGCGGTTATCAGTATTATAACATTATATGTTACAAATATATGCACCAAAAATGACAATACAAATGTTGTCATATTAAAACGAATGTACTTGAATACACAGTTCTCGCTCTAATCGAAAATCGTATTTATCTTTTAGAAACAAACGTAATTGTATTGGATATGCGAGGTTAATCAGAATATCACAGTGAACAATATTTTAATTTCAGACTTGACATTTCATTCATTCATTTTCATATGATACATTAAGCATTAGGTGAGTTGATTTTTAAGTCAAAAGAACTAAACAATAACTGCCAATGACCTAATTGTTTTGTCGTTACGCAGCAAGAAGAAAATGTATTTTCACAAAGCTTATATTGAAATTAAAAGTTAATTTACACTTGTATTATTGATCTTCAAATAATACTCATTAAATGGTGAATACATGGGTACATTTTTTTGTTTATACAAATTTACTTAAGCTCGATTGCCAAACAAGTTCTTACAACTTATATTAATCACTCTCGATACCTCATTCCTGTTGGAATCCATCGCCACGAAGGAGAGAGAAGAGACAACGTGGAATTTAAATGCCTTACCCCAGGATACAATCGTAACAGCTGCAGCGGAGCTCGAACTCCGAACCTGAAACGAACGAGCATCCACTGCGCTATCACGACTTCCACAAAACCAATATCTAGGAATCCACTAATATGTACACATTAATATTTCTACAGATGATAGTATGTGGCAGATTGTTTGTATTATGCTGTTGTTATTGTCGTTGACTTCAAATCATTTACCACTCATATATTTATATATATATATATTTCAAATCCCGCTGGATGTGTCGAACTCTTTTAATTTAATAATATTTCACAATGAGGAATACAATTTACAATTAAATATCACAATAACATTACTGTCACATGTTAGCATATATAACATCTGATACTATCCATATACATGACATTTTGAAAGTGCAAAATGATTGGGATACAAGTTTTGAAAACTTTAGCCCTGTGGAACTCTTTCAAATGAGGAAGCTATCCATCTGGCCTTTCGGAAATTAGGTTGCCTACCCGGGTGACTGTCGGTGTCTGACATACTGCCCAGAGGGGCACACGTGGTCACCGATACTAGCTGAACCGTCGTCATATGACCTAAGCAAGTGGTAGTGCGACTGACCCCCAAACCCCCAAAACAGACACACACACTAAATTTGATTGCAGATATATGTTCATACTCCTGTGTCTAATCATGATTTGTTGGATTCCTATCTAGATTATTGGATCTGACCTGTTTATGATATCCTTGATTTCGTTGGATACATTAATTTATCCCCCGCCCCCTGGTTAACCAATACGCCCCTGTATGATGATTACAGAAGTATGTTAGTCATTCTTAGACTGGGAAGAGGCGTCGATATAGTTTGCCTGGACAGTCAAATATATTTTAATACCGAGACTATTAATTGAGTCGTATTGAGTTTCTGATCATATTAACGCCTGGGGAAACTCGGCGGGTTTTCCGTGAAATGTCATTTTGTCAGAAGTTAGTAAGTGAAACATCGACAGACTGGAACCCAGGCTAAGTCATGTTATGCTATATAGGATCGAGAACGATACAGACGAAGCTCCAATTCCAGAAGCAACCCTTGTTCTTTTACATGCCTGGTGTATAGCACTGATACGCAACTCGGTTTATAGTTAATTTAAACTTGATAACGATTGCGAAGTTTTAATAACTTATATTAATCACTCTCGTTGGCACGGAGGAAAGCGTAGATGTGGTCATTCGTGTGAGAGGAAACCGGAGTACCCGGAGAAAACCCACATGTCCGATCTGGCAACCATGGTACCATCTCACATACTTCCCGGTCCGAGAATCGAACCAGATTGCATTGGTGGGAAGCGAGCGCACTAACAACCATTGCGCTAGTCGGATATCCTAATTATGTAGCCGGTTTATAATTTAATTTGATATGGTTAAATTGGGGACCGAACTTACGATCCTTGAATTCGCAGTGTTCATCATAACTGGACTACTGACACTTCTAAGATATGAGATAGTACGTCTTGACTTCCATAATATACCACAGACCATCGACTCGGATATTATGACTGAAGATATTGTGCGTTCATTGTAGAATAATTGGTTGCCATTGTAATAAATGTCTGCAGATTGTTGGGTAGGTATTGAAATTCAAAGTATTTCCCTGAAATGTATAATGATGACATTTTTAGTATTGCTCAACTATAATGATGTAACTATATGACAACATATGACAATTAAGATTAGATTAAGTACCCATTTGTCAAAATGTATTAATAGTATCATCTGCAGATTTATGAAATACTATTTGTCGTGCCGTTGTTTATCGGCGGATAAACCACTGTGCGTCGTTCTGGTGCTTAGGGATGTTCTTAACATTGTCTAAAACAAATAAATTGATCACGTTATTCACTAATCAGGCATTAATACGGGCATGTGCCAAAACCTGCTTTAATGTTACAGCTTCGTAGTTCTTATCTATGTAAATAATGTGTATATTATTTTATTTGTGAACACATTTTTATGTGAACTATGTAAACGCTGCTAATCCATCCATCCCTGATCTGATCAGAGGTGGTTCTGATTCCATAAATCATATTCTAATTTGCGCGATAGGGCTCTTTTTCCCTGTCAGAATCTTAAATATTGTTAGTGTCATGATTAGCGACTTTTACATAGTTTTTAGAAAGTAGAACATGTTTAACGTATTGTAATATGCTATTGTCTCTTATAATTCGCATGAGAATGGTAGAATGGCTGTGTGCAATGTATGTGTTATAATATTCATTGAAATGTATGTACTGTACATAGATGAGACAGAAATAAAGATATAATATATATATATAATATATACAGTGTATATGAATTAACAACTTAGACCGTACTACTATTTCCATTCTGACGTAACTGCATATAATGCTATGAACGAATACATTTCTGTGTTACTTTGTATAGTTTAAACATATTTTATTGCCAATACAAGTACACATACAATAATATAATACACCACAAACAACAACATCGATAATGGCAAATGGGTCGGGTCACAAGTTCTTAAAACATTAGATTCGACCCTTTCCCATTACTTTGTATGATTGTCTGTTATTTGGCTGATGGCGTTACAAAATACCTCCCTGTAAATTACCTTCTGTATTCCAGTTGCACTGAATCTCATCATCCCTGTAAATTACCTTCTGTATTCCAGTTGCACTGAATCTCATCATCCCTGTAAATTACCTTCTGTATTCCAGTTGCACTGAATCTCATCATCCCTGTAAATTACCTTCTGTATTCCAGTTGCACTGAATCTCATCATCCAGCTCTCAACACGTACTATATATCATGTATGGCTTGTTACCAACATTACAAATCCTGTCCAATCGCTGTATTAAATTCCAATGTAAAATTGCTAAACGTTGTGCATATTTACATCCATAAATAAGTTGTTAGTTTATTCATATTTTATTGTAAAACAATTATACCATATAATAGGAATTTACATTCTGTAGAAATATGCGTTTTCACAGATCTACAGTCGCTTTAAATATTGCGCTGTTCTTGGGCTTCGTTACTCAAGGTTGACCTCCACAGCGTCGTGGCCTAGGCACGTCCCACAGTAGCAGCTCATTCAATACGTAGCCTCATCGACACATACTCGGTCCCTCGTGTACTATGGTCGTTTTCCGGCATGAGGTGGAACTGCTCGGGAATGCCTTGACGTGACGAAGACCATTGCAGGAGAGTCGCCGGTTTCTGCTACTGCGATGAATGATGTACGTACAGGAGAATAACTGTGTGCAACCTGGTGTTATGTGATTACAACGACATCACTCATTTTTATTAGGACCGGAAGGCACAATTTTGTTAAAATTAATCATTCCTCCCCTGACATTTTTTCTAGTTATTACAATTATCGAAATGTTCTATGTCGCAGAGACAACTGGCATAGCTCTCACTGATTCATTTACTGCTAGTGCCAGACAGGCACCGAGGGTCTTCCTCCAACAATACTATCTGGAGAACCGCTAGCACGTAACGTTTCATTTAAAACCGGTGTTAAATTATATAGGACTTGCATATTAGCCTGTCAGGTTTTAACCAGTTAATAATGACACTAACACTAGAATTAGGCCTGCATCGCCATCTGTTCCTTGAAACCGCTCTTGTTTCTAAATGGCGTGTCTGAGAACTTACCAATTCTATGAATTCCAATGGTTCTTGAGTGATCGTAGCAGAACAGATTAAACAATTTAAAATATGTAAGGAGGAAATTATAGAACATAGAACAGAACAGAACAGAATGTTAAGACGCATACATATAGTACATAGTCATAATTATTTACATATTATGCATACTATTTACACGTGATCAATGAAATACAAAGCAAATTAATTATAAGCATGTTGCTTGGAGTAGAGATAAAATAAATATAGTTATATATAAATTTACAATTTACAAATGGCTTATTTACTATTTATGCATATATACATGTGAATGTCTACTTGTTTATCCTGTGGTACACGGTAAGTATAATGAAAGTTTATTCTACGTACAACTATATACAACTTGATCAACAACACTACTATACTGTATTTAATAACCTATTATAGAGGTTAATGCAATTATATGATATATAATATCGAAGTTCTTATAGCAACAGCGTGTTTGTAGTATAATGGTAACTTGGTTTAAACACATTTATTCCACTATATACATTCACAAAACAATACATGCACACATATTTGGTCATACAACCTAGTATATTTTAATAATTCTATTTCGCACATTTGTGTAGCATGGACAGACCAGCATACAATGGTATTCATCTTCCAAATATCTCGATTTATAGCATTACCAAAACTGTTTCGTTTTGATGTATCCTGTTTTGGCCATGTATATACGGATCTGTAGTCCAATGGTTAACACGTTGGACTGGTAATCCAGGGATCGCAGGTTCAATCCCCCGTCTGACACTAATAAAATGAACAGTCTTTCATATGGGACTTTAAACCGATGTATCGTGTCGGTGCTTTACACCGTGCACGTAAAAGAACCAGAGGAGACTCTGGACTATCTGCAATCTGCACTATCCCCCAAATATCTAAAATGAGGCGTCGCTCATATGGGCAACCGGTAGCGACGATATATAAACGTAAAACACACACACATTCGCTTTCTAGCCCCTCCCGATCCCCTGTTTATTAGTTTTTCACTTGATGAAATGCAATAGTTTCATACATTTATTAATATGTTGGTGTTACTACATAATATGTTTATCTCTTAATCGACAATAGTGCACATAATTATATATTTAATGGTGTTAATCTCGATAAGCTTACGTTTTCCATTAAATCCAATTTCGTTGTGTATACAATAGGTATGTACTGTACATTATGAACGAATAAATATGTTTATACGAAGGGTATTGTTTATATGTCACATTCTGGGAAAAAACTTCTCAGATTGTTGCAAAATAGTGTTGTAATAATGCTCTAATTACGTTAATATAGATTGTATTTTACTTTGGCAAGAAATTCATTTATGGTAATGCAATACTTATATTGTTTTGTGTAGCAACATTGAGCAGTGAAACAACACATAATTAATTGCTATACGATGTCTAGAACTACAGTGAGTGTTTAAACTTCCGAAAGTTCTAACAACTTATATTAATCACTCTCGTTGGCGCGGATGAAAGCGTATTTGTGGCCATTCGTGTGGGAGGAAACCGGACTACCCGGAGAAAACCCACCTGTCCGATATGGCGACCACCGTACCATCTCACATACTTCCCGGTCCGAGGATCGAACCCAGGTTGCATTGGTGAGAAGCGAGCGCGCTAACCACTGCGCTAATTGGACAGCCGAGTGTGCCAAGCAGTAAGTTAAAATATTGCATTTCTTACTTGATGAATAATGATATTTTCTAAGTATTTCTGAGAAATACATACATGTACTTGCATTATTAAAACATGTAACAGTGGCATAGCTATGGAGGGTTCTTAAAATATGTGCCCCTTTCACCAAATAGTGTGCCCCTCCATCTCCATATGCACCCTGCTAAGTATAACCTAGCCTCGGCACTGAACTGTTGAACAATATGTTACATCTGTATGACTGTATGACTGTAGGTAGCTAACATTATTTCGTTTAGTGAATGACGTCATTTATGTGGATATGGTAATTTAATTTCTTTGAAATGCATTTAATGTACAATGCATAATAACAATATGTATTACAATATAAAATAAAAACAATAATTGTGTATAGATATATTGTTATCATTTAGCATATTTCAATGCTTTAAGATTATGTATGTTTATAAATATGATATATATGACGTGTATGTTTACATGTTTTAAATATTCTTGTTATAGTGAAGTGCTACAGCGCTTAATTTCCCCAATTTATGTTAATGTCTATATTATTCCACTCTCGCTGTACATATTCAAGCATGTTCTGTATACGGCATAGATGACGATGAACGTAATGTTCAGGTCAAAAATGGAACACAGTTCTGTTCTGTTCTGTTATAAGGTTCTTGTAAATGATCAAAGCATTGCGAATACATAGTGGGTAGTGTGATTAGTTTATATATACGGTTTACATTTACATTGTGTGGCATGAATATTGTGGCGCGATTTATCACAATGGGTGAAATTTTCAAAAATATTTGTTTCCAAGAATTATGTTTTTCAGTCATTTCCTTAAGCAATTTTCAACATTTAAGGTAGTTCCGTTTAGATTATTTGTTCTAAAATTTTAAACTTACGTATATAGCGCGAACGTTGTCGTTTTCACTTGCGTCAAACGTAACGTCACGTCAAGCGTAACGTCATTTATAAAATACATTGTCCCACACGATCGTTCGTCCATATGGTTCGCAGGAGGCGAGGTTAAATAAGCTTAAACATCATCAATATCTCCCACGCGACTACGGATTAACACCTTCAGTTAACAGCGTTATTGTGTGACGTAACTTTATACGTCATTTCTCGACGTAACGTCATCCACCATATTGGTAAATCGCGTTGAGACACAAAGAAAAGAAAAAATGCATTAATTTAATAGGATTTCTGCTTTTTACCTAGTTCATTTTAAAATTATATATACATTAAAGAGTGTTAATTTCACTAAAGTAGCTTTAGGGAATCCGCTGGGAAAGAAAGTAGTCCTGTTTTACTAGTTGTAATACTATTAGTATAT
The DNA here is from genome assembly GCA_014843695.1 of Archivesica marissinica. Lineage (NCBI taxonomy): Eukaryota > Metazoa > Mollusca > Bivalvia > Venerida > Vesicomyidae > Archivesica > Archivesica marissinica. Next base: position 31,886,709 of record CM026393.1, read on the forward strand.
ACTGCTGTGACAAACTGTTTACAGTGGAAATGTGTGATAATGTTCGCCTATATGTCTCGTAATTTCATTTCAAACCATGTTATGAAATTACATATTTCACTTGCATAGACATGGATATATCGCTATATAGCTGACTTGCGGACGGTCGGCGGTTCTATCCGTGTATGAACTACTGACTGAATGGGCACACGGGATCTTCCTCCACCAATAATAGATGGCGAATCGCTATAATAACCAAGCTGTTAGTGCGACTTTAAACCTTAATAAAGAAACAAATACATGGATATATCATTTTATTTAGTTTATACAAATTTATTTTAGCTCGATTACGAAACAAGTTCCTACAACTTATATTAATCACTCTCGAGACCTCATTCCTGATGGAATCCATCGCCACGCGGGAGAAAGAAGAGGAATGTGGAAATTAAATGCCTTGTCTAAGGGCACCATCGTAACGGCTCCAGCGGGGCTCGAACGCCGGACGTTTCGCACCTGAAGCGAACGCGCATCTATTTTATGTTTTATTATCTTGTTTTATTTGACTTTCTAATAAATCTTCTATATATCAGAATAACACATCCATATCAATGTGTGGCGTACGTGGTCGAGTGATAGAGCGTCGGATTTAGAATCGAACGGTCCCGGGTTCGATATTCGGTCAGGCCACGTATGTAGTGTCATTGAGCCAGGTACCTCACATACATTGCTTAGTACTTGTTAACCGCTTAGGTCGGCTGTCCGATTAGCGCAGTGGTTAGCGCGCTGGCTTCTCACCAATGTAAACCGGGTTTGATCCTCGGACCGGGAAGTATGTGAGATGGTACGGTGGTCGCCATATCGGACAGGTGGGTTTTCTCCGGGTACTCCGGTTTCCTCCCACATGACTGACCACATATACGCTTTCATCAGCGCCAACGAGAGTGATTAATATAAGTTGTTAGAACTTGCTTCGCAATCGTTGTAAAATAAATAAAGTTTAAATTACGCTAAGCCTGCCCAGGAAAACATGGCTAGATGCACACACATCAATCAGTACTGGATGCTCTGTAGGATTAATACGGGATTCGCTGCGACTATGATACCGCATCTAATAAATAAAAACTAGGGCAGGACCGACTATTGAATTCGGAGAGCAGGCAATTTGGATAAGCCTATGAAATGAAGATATTCAGCGGGAGACAACTCTTATGCATATATGCCTCGTATGTGTGAGAGATTACTGGAGCAAAGCGAAACCTACAGGTAATATAAATATTATGTTACCTTATAATTTACAACATGTCCTTTCTATTGGGCATGCTTATTGGATACTCTTTGGATACGTGTTGCAAATGTAAGTTCTGTCAACCCTGAGTTAGTGGTCACCTCCATTAAGCAGCCAATCTCTATTCAGCAGCAAGTTTTCAGATTCCGAATATGTTGTTTTATTATACATTTGCCCTCTATTGAGCATCCACCTGTGTTAAGCAGCAACTTTCTGTGATTCCCTTGGCTGGCTGTTTAGTTTATACAAATTTATTTTAGATCGATTGTGAAACAAGTTCTTATAACTTATATTAATCACTCTCGATACCTCATTTCTGATGAAATACAATGCCACGATGGAGATAGAAGAGGCAACATGGAATTTAAATGCCTTGCCTAAGTGTACAATCGTAACGGCTCCAGCGGGGCTCGAACGCCGGAGCTTTCGCACCTGACGCGAACGCGCATCCACTGCGCTATCACGACTTCCACGACTGGCTGGCTGTTTAAGACGGGGTTGACTGTGTAATCATGTTATAATCGGCTAAAGACGCACGTGTATCTATTATACTGTACGTGTACTTCGGTATATAGTATACAGTGCGAGCGATTAGATATAGTGGTTATTGTCATATATTATTAATACATGTACAATCATAAATTCTGAGATTTACATGTAAAGTCAAATTCTGAAGAACTGTCCACAACTGATATGAGTGTGCAGTTAGTATATATAGCTTACATTCCGTTGAGGAGTGTTACCGATAGAACTGCCAGTTACTTTGTAACATGTTGTATTAACATGTTGTATTAACATGTTGTATTAACATGTTGTATTAACATGTTGTATTAGCATGTTGTATTAACATGTTGTATTTTTACATTTGAAGAAAGACACCGCATACGAAACGTTAGTGGAGAAGATGTGTGCACGGTATACAATTAACAACACTGTGATTGCTGTATTTGGTTAACTCTGATATAAAATCTGACATGGGATGAGTGTTATTCTAAGAACTCTCATACATATAACAGTTCTACAATATAACCATATACTAAACAGGATATACAGACCTGTGTTAGGTAGGCGTATTGGAAGGCAACTGACATTAGCGTCACGAGGCCCATCTTACAACCAAGAAGCCCCTCATACAATTGGTTAATGACTCACACTTTCGAAGCGCTACGATTCGTAGAAATGAGCAGTATCCCAAGCACTTTTATAAACCAGACTTCCCATAACACAGGTAACTATTTCACCTGCCACCAGTTGGGGCACCACATCTCTACCAAGATTGCCAATATTTGGACGCCACTGCTGCCACTACTGTTAAACACGTACTTGCTTAAATGAATGTCATTTACGTAACAATGTTTAAGCAACCACGAACATAGGATATTGTCGTAATAACTAATATAGTGAATATTTCGTGTTGGTAAAATATGCATTTTAATGAGGGACAGTGGATAGTGTGGGTGTTGTTTGAGAAATTATGTGATTTGAGAAGACTTTAGACTATAGCTGACGTGTAGAAACGATATGAAATAGCAAGTCAGGGAATGATGATGATTGAGCTTGTTTACCCTCACCTCCGACGAACCATGTGGGCGAGCATACTAAGCTGTTGAGTTAACACTCATATATTATAGAATAAGTAGATTAAGTTGTGTGTGTTAATAATACTATTTGAATGCTCAGCCCGGCCATAGATTAGGCTGCACGCACCACAATGTATAGGATCAGTACAGGAGTCACTCTATACTGTCCCACATCTCATATTCGTTGGTGTATGAATATATTTGATGTATAGAGTGGTGGAACCTATACTCGGCGTAATACCCCACATATAATGACCAGTATAAAAATGTTAATAGCACTTGCCGTGTATTATTATTTTCCTAAGTCGTGAAAACAACTTTCAAAACTCTCGTATCGACAGTTTTAGCTTCATCACGTGACGTTGCTGCTCAATTACAGCTATCGCAACAGTGTCGGTCGGCACCCGTTTATATGGGGAACTGAAGACGCCAGGGCACCTATGCACGGCGTACTTGTTATTTTTATATATCCACCGTAACTTGTTGAATATCTTATTTTGATATAGTACATCATTGAGTAAAAACATTTATTGGTCTTAAACCAGAAATGGTATAGAAACTATTTTTCGGGTTAGGTGTAGATTTTTTAAATTCGGATAGCTACCCGAATTACTCATACACCGAAACAGTTGGGTGGAAATATTCTCCCAATGATTTGCTTGTTTATATTCGTATGCTGGACCAGTCACGTGACAGTTTCACCATCCTACCGATACACTCAACGGAATGCTATTGAACCATGCTTCAGCTCTGTCAGCGAAATTAGCCTAGAACTATATAAATATTTTAAATACAGATGTAAATGGAAAATACGCCGAACATAAGAATACGCCGAGCATGGGTTCCACCACTAATATTATGTGCATGCTCAGCCCGGCCATATATTAGGCTACAAGGTTGTATATACGTAAATAGGCAGAAGTGCATCCGAATGTAGACCCAATAACTAATAATTTTTATAGTTAATTTTTCTTTTTGGTAAAATGCATTTTCATGACAGGCAGTCTATAGTTTTTGTGTTGTTTGAGAAATTATGTGACTTGAGAAGACTTCAGACTAGTTGATGTGTAGAACAGATGTAGTATAAGAATTCAGGCCATTGCAAACTGAAGGTTGGTATATTGTATCATTTGGCGGAGGAATACAATGTGTAAACACTGTCACGTTATTCACAGGCGGCACTGGGTATTTGAAACTTAAAAATTTAAATATTCTTTGTGTGTTTCAGGCTGATTTGAATACCTCTTCACAGTGGATGTGGTATCAGAAGAAATGAAAGATTGGAAATATAAATGAACAGACTGTATGTTTATACTTTTTACTATGTATTTAATAGGCAATTTATTTGTTGTTTTATAACCTCTCAACGGAGAGGGCTGTAAATAATGTTGTTATAACTTGTAGCTCAACCCATTTGCTTTTTTCCCTTGACAAAACAAATGTATCGTATACTGCAATCATATTATTACATATTAATCTCTGATTTGTTCTTAGTATTGTATGTATATATGAAATGTATTGTATGTATATATGTAATGTATTGTATGTATATATGTAATGTATTGTATGTATATATGTAATGTATTGTATGTATATATGTAATGTATTGTATGTATATATGTAATGTATTGTATGTATATATGTAATGTATTGTGTGTATATATGTTAGTATTGTATGTATATATGTAATGTATTGTATGTATATATGTAATGTATTGTATGTATATATGTTAGTATTGTATGTATATATGTAATGTATTGTATGTATATATGTAATGTATTGTATGTATATATGTAATGTATTGTATGTATATATGTAATGTATTGTATGTATATATGTAATGTATTGTATGTATATATGTAATGTATTGTATGTATATATGTAATGTATTGTATGTATATATGTAATGTATGTATTGTATGTATATATGTAATGTATTGTATGTATATATGTAATGTATTGTATGTATATATGTAATGTATTGTATGTATATATGTAATGTATTGTATGTATATATGTAATGTATTGTATGTATATATGTAATGTATTGTATGTATATATGTAATGTATTGTATGTATATATATGTAATGTATTGTATGTATATATGTAATGTATTGTATGTATATATGTAATGTATTGTATGTATATATGTAATGTATTGTATGTATATATGTAATGTATTGTATGTATATATGTAATGTATTGTATGTATATATGTAATGTATTGTATGTATATATGTAATGTATTGTATGTATATATGTAATGTATTGTATGTATATATGTAATGTATTGTATGTATATATGTAATGTATTGTATGTATATATGTAATGTATTGTATGTATATATGTAATGTATTGTATGTATATATGTAATGTATTGTATGTATATATGTAATGTATTGTATGTATATATGTAATGTATTGTATGTATATATGTAATGTATTGTATGTATATATGTAATGTATTGTATGTATATATGTAATGTATTGTATGTATATATGTAATGTATTGTATGTATATATGTAATGTATTGTATGTATATATGTAATGTATTGTATGTATATATGTAATGTATTGTATGTATATATGTAATGTATTGTATGTATATATGTAATGTATTGTATGTATATATGTAATGTATTGTATGTATATATGTAATGTATTGTATGTATATATGTAATGTATTGTATGTATATATGTAATGTATTGTATGAAAAAATGCAATAACATATTATTAAATTAACCTCTGGATGCTAACAACTGTATATTGTATATTGTATATTGTATATTGTATATTGTAACATCCTCATGGAAAGGAATTTACATAAGCTCTCAGCTTGTTTTCCAATCCATTTCAGATATCCTGTTGTATTTATATACCGTATACATATTGAATGAACTGAATAAAATATGTTTAAACTAAACTAACCTACAAGCACCAACATATAGAGTCACGCTGTACTAACACGCATCTATATTCGATAATGTGTGAATTAGATGGGTAATGTTATTTGATAACTCAGCCCGACCACAACATGGGCTACAGTCATCAATCTGAAGGCAATGTATACGTGTGCTTACACACAGTGACGTCATTCACATGTAAACTGTATCACTACATGTATAGAGAAGTTTGTAATTGTTTGCTGTTTTTCAGTTTCAATTGAATACCACTACGCAGTGGATGTGGTATCAGAAGATATGAAAGATAATATGAAACAAACTGTATATTTTACTTGTTTCTGTGTATTTGATAGGGAATGAATTTGTTGTAATACAAAATGGAAGCTTGGTGGTGCTTACGTTTATTTATCGTCGCTACCGGTTGCCCATATGAGCGACGCCTCCTGAAGATATTAGTCATTTTAGATTGTTGGAGGATAGTGCACTGATATAGACAGAGACCCATTCCAGAGTCACCTCTGGTTCTTTTACGCACACGGTGTACAGCACCGACACGAGACCTCGGTTTAAAGTCCCATCTGAAAGACTGTTAATTTTATTAGGGTCAGACGGGGGATCGAACCTGCGATCCCTGGATTTGCAGTCCAACTTGTTAAACTACTAGATTACTTATTTCAGGACCTCAACACAAAACAAAAACAAGTAGAAACAGCATATTGGAATGTTAGAACTTCCGTCTGTATTAATGCAAACTTGCTACTTAATAAGGGTTAATAGCGTGGCCGTTGACAAATGTTCGACTGTACAGGGCAGCCTGTAAGTTAGTGTCTCAACACACCAGACATCATGGTTCCCAATAATATTCGGCTTAACCACACATATAAGCTGTCGCCGGTGCTTTCAATTGTCATCAGTACACCGACGGATCTGTGGTCCAGTGGTAACACGCTGAACTGGTAATCCAGGGATCGCAGGTTCGATCCCCCGTCTGACCCTAATAAAATTAACAGTCTTTCAGATGGGACTTTAAACCGAGGTCTCGTGTCAGTGCATTACACTGTGCACGTTAAGGAACCAGAGGGGACTCTGGAATGGGTCTCTCTCTGTATCATTGCACTATCCTCCAAAATGTATATGGGCAACCGGTAGCCACGATAAATAAACGTAAAATACACACACACTTGTTATCATGCATGACCGTCGTCGGCAGTTTGGAAGGGTCCGGCCAAATAGCAGCATTGGAAGTGCGACCTGTATAAGGGGTCGGCGACATGATCCCCCGAAATAAATTGATTGTGAATGCGATTTACTGACATCTGGAGCCATATCAGGGTGGATAATAGTTGCATCTTAATACCTGTCTTGTGAAGTGATACACACACAAACATAGCAATTCGCTCAGGAAATAGTTCTCCTACATCTCTCGTAGATTTCGGAAGCGTAGATTTCGGTAGCGTTGTAACCTTTTCCACGACTTCATGATGGCAGTTTGCAGATTCGTGCCTTTTGATCCGGTTGTTGCGTCCTTCCAGTTAGCAACATCGTTTGCGATGAAGGCATAGTCAACGTTTGACGCAGATAATGTATCGGATTTATTGGCTGTCATCCAGACTTGATAGAAGCACGCATGCTTCATCGTAATGAAGTCAAATACCGCTACTTGAACACTCTACCCGGAAAGCTTTTGTACACCGGATTTTTCTGCCCTACATATCTTTCGGGAAATGTGAAGTCTAGTTCGCGCTGTTCATGTCATGATCAGTATCACATCAATGTTGCAATGTAATCTAGACAGGACTGCTGTATTATAATATGATAAGACCCATTCACGTCACTATACAAGTCAACTGTTCAATTCAGAACAAGATTTTAAAAAACCCACAGACCATTGTGTGTTTGTTCTTTTGTTCTTTTTCACATGCTATCTATCAGGTTATATATCATATATGTGTTAATAGAAATGCCTCGTTACACAGAGGTAGATAGATTATCGGTGTATTTGGATGATATGGATCCGAATTTGAAACAATCACTTGTCATCATATCATTGTCCAGAGAGGCGGAAGTTGTGATTGGTCGAGCTATCAAGTAATTGTGAACAGAGGCAGTTCATGTCCATTAAAATGGTTGTAGGTAGGATACTGTCTCAAACTGCAGACTAGTTTCATATTATTGCACATCGTCATAGCTGTCAGATTAGCGCGGTGGTTAGCGCGGTGGTTAGCGCGCTCGCTTCTTGTTTAGTCATATTGTATATACTATTTTACATACATATAGACTTAACATTCATTATATGTGATAACATGCAAAATGGGTTGGGCAACAAGTTCTAGCAACATTAGTAAACTGCCCTCCCTATATAATCGCTCGCTTCTCACCAATGCAACCAGGGTTAGATCCTCGATACGGTGGTTGCCATATCGGATATGTGGGTTTTTTCCGGGTACTCCGGTTTCCTCCCGAGTTTAAGCTAAGCATAGTCATAGCTAAATATATGTATAACATGCATCTCTTTATTATGCGGTTATGACACCATGATAATAGTTTAGTTGCAAAACAAGTATATACAACATCGCTCTCGAGACCTCATTCCTGATGGAATCCATCGCCACGAGTGAGAGAGAAGAGGCATTCGTATAACTGCTACAGCTTGGCGCGAACTCAGGACATCTCACATCTGAAGCGACCGCGCTACCACTGCGCTATAAACTGACTGACTAATACATTTAAAAAGTCGCAACCGCATAAATGCATATATAGATATATATGCGCTACAAACTTCCACGTAGTAGCTTAATAGGACTTTGTCAGCCCCAATAATGTCTTAGTTGCGTCTTTTTTAAAACTTTATTTATTTTACAACGATTGCGAAGCATGGATTAACAACTTATATTAAAGCGGTATTACATCGTATGAAATAAAAGATATTTGAAAAATTCAATGTTTACGTATGGGTAGCAATGCTGCTACACATTCTAACATTATACTTTGTATGCTTATGTTCATTTGGTAAACAGTGTTTTATTGCGATAAAACAAACTCGAAACCGAAAGTAGGACATTCCGAGTCGATCGGTCACGCACTTGTTTACAACCGGAACGTATCGTCCGCACTTGTTTACATTCGGAATGCATCGTCCCCATTTGTCCCATGTTGTCTTTTTTAATTAAATTACTGAGTACTACTATTGAGTCATACCTCTGTTAGCTACGTCTTTTAGGGACATTTCTACATCCCCGCGAGTGGTTCGACATTAGAGGAAGATAGATAGTATTTCATGTTCAAAATATATACGTTATTTTCTACATCCTCTGTTGTTTCACGCATGCGCGCTGTGCGTGTTTTATTTCGTGTGTTGATAAACAAATTCGCGTATACGACGGTTTAAATTTATTGGAATGTTATCGTTTCTGAGCGACTATTTCGATTTTTGTAAACACACACATATTAGTATTTATATTTTACCCAAAACACCCTTTATTACGATGTAATGCTGCTTTAACCACTCTCGTTGGAGCCGATGAAAGCGTACATGTGGTCATTCGTGTGGGAGGAAACCGGAGTACCCGGAGAAAACCCACCTGTCCGATCTGGCGACAACCGTACATCTCACATACTTTCCGGTTCGAGGATCATAGTGGCGTCCGTGGTGCAATAGAAGGGCGTCTGAAATTGTGAATGGAGGGGTCCCGGGTTCGATACTCGGTAATGGCACGTACGTATTGCCATTGAGCCATATACCACACGTTCAATGTTTAGATATGGTTAGCCGTTTGGTCGGCTAAGTCTTTCCAGTAAAGCAATGTACACTTCAGCGTCGGAGTTTTGTCCTTAACAAGAAGAACAGGAAGAAGGAGAAGAAGACGAAACAAAACTTGATAATGAGAAATGCAAATGACCAGAATCAGGCGTTATATGTGTGTTTGCGTACATTTATCGTCGCTACCGGTTGTTCATATGAGCGACGCCTCCTGAAGATGTTAGTCATTTTAGATGTTGGAGGATAGCGCAATGCTACAGACAGATACCCAATATAGAGTTTCCTCTTGTTTATTTACGTACGCTGTGTACAGCACCGACACGAAAACTCAGTATAAAGTCCCATCTGAAAGACTGTTAATTTTATTAGGGTGTGATGCGGGATCGAACATCCGATCTCTGGATTCGCAACCCAAATTGTTAACCACTAGATTACTATCTTTCTTATATAAGTTGAGCTTTCATATGTGTATGTCATGTTTTAATAATAATAATAATAAAGACTTTATTTAACGGGGAAACTATTTGACAAGGTCCTCAACACATTTATATACAGCATATTAGAAAGTTAGAACTTGACACTTATAGTTTCTACCAATTTACTTGAGCTCGATGGCGAAGCAATTTCTTACAACTTATATTAATCACTCTCGATACCTCATTACTGGTGGAATCCATCGCCACGAAGGAGAGAGAAGAGGCACCGTAGAATTTAAAAGCCTTTTATAAGGGCACACTCATAACGGATCCAGCGGCGCTCGAACTTCGGGACGTCCGCACCTGAATCGAACGCGCTAGAACTGCGCTATCACGACTTTGACACTTTTATTATGTGACGTATAGACCACTTGTTCAGGTGCTATTTTCTTGTAACTTTTGTACGTGTTATATACTACGTGTATTTATTAACATGTCACTATAATAAACAATTACTTACTAATTACTTACATACATAAAATTAAACACACTGCATGGTCTTATTTCACTTTTAGTCATGTATTAACCATCGTCTATAACGATAAATGATCACATGACTTACTACATTTAAAAGTAGGGAAATGCATAGAGGGTAATTTTAGTACCCACAATGGCCGGTAATACAGGCACATCATGAATACGTGTTTTCAAAATGTCACGGGGAGCATATCCCAGATCCGATCTTTCACATTGGTCACGCCACATTACATTGGTCCCGCCATATTGGTCACGCCAATGTTAAATAGTTTCGTGACCACTGTATTATGACTGGCGTTATAAATAAGTCTGTGAATAATGTATGTTGTAGACAGACGGATATGTAGTCCAGTGGTAACACGCTGGACTGGTAATCCAGGGATCGCAGGTTCGATCCCCCGTCTGACCCTAATAAAATTAACAGTCTTTCAGATGGGACGTTAAACCGAGGCTCGTGTCGGTGCTTTACACCGTGCACGTAAAAGAACCAGAGGAAATTCTGGAATGGGTCTCTGTCTGTATCATGCACTATCCTCCAAAATCTAAAATAACTAATCTCTTTAGGAGGCGTCGCTCATATGGGCAACCGGTAGCGACGATAAATAAACGTAAAAACACACGTATGTTGTAGATTAAAACTTAAAATGTTATCCAAACGATAACATATTCGTACTATTCGTACTCAGTTGTACAATATGCTGCGTGCTACTTATAATTTAATAATATTGTAGTGCATTTTTTTCATACAATACATTAGAGATTAATATGTAATTATATGATTGCAGTATACGATACATTTGTTTTGTCGAGAGGAAAAAAGCAAATGGGTTGGGCTACAAGTTATAACAACATTATTTACAGCGCTCCCCGTCACTTCGAACTAAATAAACAATGCTACTTAACGAATGTGAATTAAAATCGATTTTAACATTTAAATCAAAATGGAAACCCGTTTATAGATCCCATTCCCAAAACAATTCGAATTCGAATAGCGAACTTGCTTGCGAAACGATCTAAGCCTATCGTAAAACTGACGATCAATCGAACCATATCACATGACAAAACACGCACTCACAGTCATATGGTAATCTTTATATGCACCAATAATTCGTACACACAATGGTGTGTCAAGTATTGTTAAAACATACGTTCTGAGCTAAATAGTTACACACTATGATTGTTCAACAATTACATTGCAAAAATGTATCGCACATTCTGATTAAACGTGGTCCAGATGTAATACTCCATGACTTGTTGCAAACACAGTTTGCCCCATGCACATGCAGAATGACAAAGGCGCGATATCTATACTGGAAAGCGAACGTACACTGTGCTATCAATGAATCGTGTATGACATGGACTGTTGTCGATTCAGATATAATTTATATCCATATGGATATGCCACCATCTATGTTAGGTACAGAGTATAACAAAACAAATAATGACTCCAAATAGCATTGCTACAATATCGCTAATTCTTCCGCATGTTTCACATGTTGCCTTTGCGAATAGTTTTACTTTACTAAGCAAATACACACATTCGTAGAAAGGTATATGTAAGTAGATGGTTATTCAGATGTTTCATCGCGGATACATATAATGTCTGTGTACCTTACCTCTCCGAATAACTCTTATATATTTTGTATGCTAATAATAATAATAATAATACGAAGAAGAATAATGCTTTATTAAAACTTAAATTTTACAGTTTAATAAGTAGAAGCTGGTATGTTGGTTTAGTATGAATCTGTTGCAAAATGCAGAATCATGTTTCCATATTGGGCTTGTATCGAAACACGTTGACTCGGAGAGGACTCTCATTCGTTATTTATGCCTGTTCAAACCAATTTGCAAGGTCTACTTCTCCAGCCATGACATGTATGCGGGTCGTCCTGATTAATTTCCACTGGATGTTGTCGTGAATTGATCAATAAGTGGCATCGAGGTACCTCTCACAAGTCAATTCAATAGGGTTTTATCATACGGGCATGTTAACTCAAAACCAGAGTATTATTTGCATAGCAATTAGTCAAATGTGATATATTCCGGTGAGGATGTCACGTGACGGGTTGCACCACGTGATACGCTTTATGGAAGTATGTTTCTATTCTGATGTGTATGAACAGTGTTTTATATCTTGCCACAGGCTGTCTGATTAGCGCAGTGGTTTAGGGCCCTCGCTTATCGTCAATGCAACCCGGGTTCGATCCTCGGACCGGGAAGTATGTGGGATGGTACGGTGGTCGCCAGATCGGACAGATGGATTTTCTCCGGGTACTCCGGTTTCCTCCCACATGAATAACCACATGTACGCTTCATCCGCACCAACGAGAGTGATTAATATAAGTTGTTAGAACGTGCTTCGCAATCGTTGTAAAATAAATAAAGTTTAAAGTGAAAACTTTAAACTTTGTCTTGCCACAACTTTGTTTTCCTATACATTTAACTTGGTTAAAGTGGTTAGCGTTGTTTGTTTTGGGGTTTAACCCATTCAACACCAAGTAACTGAAATGGACTGGTCCATGATCAGTTTTTAGACCAATAAATTAATACATTTGGACCAGTTCATTTATCAAAATGGGTAATTTTGTCTAAAATAGTAATATTACTGGCAAAAAGTGCAGATCCTAATGAGACGGCTCACAACGAGCCGGCTCATCTGGATCTACACTTTTTGTAAGCCTATTTAGAGGTATGTGGTGTTGAAAGGGTTAAAATCGCACCAACAGCCTAGGTGATATGACGACTCTCCAGCTATTAATGGTGGGTGCAGACCCCGGGTGCCCGGGTACCACTCAGAGCAGTAATGCAGACACGGGCTCATTACGCAATCTCACTGAGCCCAAACGTTAGAAGTGGAATATAGGTACTATTGCTTATATGAGTGTGACAGGCCTCATCAGATTGCTTTATACGACACATACGAGTTCATGTTTGTTCATCCACAAAATCTATCGAAATGTCATCAACAATCAGGGGGAAGGATGGGCTACGTTTCTCAGTGAGACGAGCATAGCTTCACGTTTCTCAGTGAGACGAGCATAGCTTCACGTTTCTCAGTGAGACGAGCATAGCTTCACGTTTCGCAGTGAGACGAGCATAGCTTCACGTTTGGCAGTGAGACGAGCATAGCTTCACGTTTCTCAGTGAGACGAGCATAGCTTCACGTTTCACAGGATTAAACTTAACTAAACACTGTTTGGCCCAATTGGATATTAATTCTAAATTTGAATTTAAGATTGTTTCCATCGTAGAGGAATCCAACGTAGATATAAGAGGGGTTGGTCCGCCTACGTGGTCGCTGACTTGTATACCACTGTAACCGATCATCACTGATGGTCATGGGTTCGAGCCCCGCTCAGGCCGTGTCTCATTTATATGAAAAAGTTGGCAGTTTCATACGGAGGTTGGTGCACCCAAGTACTGGTTAACTGCTGGAGCCTGCCCAGGAAATGTGTTGTTAGGTAAACTGCCCGCCGGCGATATAGCCCGAAATGGTGCTGATGCAGGCGTAAAACCCGAACTATAACATAACATAAGATATAAGAGGAGATGTATCTTCAGTGAATAGTCTAGTATACTCATGACATGCATGGGAGAATGTAAAGTGAATTGCAATATTTAAATCTAGAGACGTCAACACAAAGTTGTAATCACATTACTCAGATTAATGGAAGGGTATTCGAGACTGAGGACGTTACAAAGCTAAGATGACAGATGTGGTGTCGCTGCTTTCACTAGAATATCCATTATTAGATACACATTATGTTGTGTGAGTTCTTCGGCAATTGTACGTTCTCGGTATAATTTGAAATAATTAATGTTAGCAACATGTTCTCTATTATTGAATGAACTGAAACTCTCAGTGAGCATGTGCTGTGCGCATGTCATATGAGTTTATATTTTCTGGCACTGAGATGCTTTCGGGTTTAATACATAACACTTGCTAGCTCAGAAACAAGTACAGTCAAACCTGTGTTAGTGCTCACCGCTATTAAACAGCCAACCTACATTAAACTGCCAGTTTTCAGATTCCCAATATGTTGCTTTGTTATAAATTTGACCTCTATTAAGCAGCCAACCAGTATTAAGCAGCAATTTACCAGATTCCCACTATGTTGTTATTATACATTTGCCCTCTATTAAGCATCCACTTGTGCTAAGCAGCCACCTTCTGTGATTCCCTCGGCTGGCTGCTTAATACAGGTTTGACTGTAAATATATTTACTTGTAAGTATTGATAAAATTATCAAACTGTGTTTTCGTTTATTGTTGTTCATATGTTGATATATATAACTCGGTGGTTGTGGTCTAGCCTGGGAACAGGTCTCGATATATTTTGCCTGGTCAGTCAAATAAATATATTTTAACACTGATACTATTAATTGGGCCGTATAGAGTTTCTGAACATATCAACGTGTCATTTGGCTAGAAGTTAAAAAGTGAAAAATCGACAGACTGGAACCTTATTACGTTTATTTATCGTCGCTACCGGTTGCCCATATGAGCGACGCCTCCCGAAGAGATTAGTCATTTTAGATATTTGGAGGATAGTGCAATGATAGAGACATATACCTATTTCAGAATCTCCTCTGGTTCTTTTACGTGCACGGCGTACAGCACCGACACGAGACCTCGGTTTAAAGTCCCATGAGAAAGACTGCATGTATAACACAATCTGCTCACATATATATAAGTATTTTGTTTTAATAGTTGTACTGATTTAATTGATATTGTTATAGTTAAATCATAATGCACTAGTATGTGCACTAATTGATATTGTTCTATTAAATCATAATGCACTAGTATGTGCACTAATTGATATTGTTATAGTAAATCATAATGCACTAGTATGTGCACTAATTGATATTGTTCTATTAAATCATAATGCACTAGTATGTGCACTAATTGATATTGTTATAGTAAATCATAATGCATTAGTATGTGCACTAATTGATATTGTTATAGTAAATCATAATGCACTAGTATGTGCACTAATTGATATTGTTATAGTAAATCATAATGCACTAGTATGTGCACTAATTGATATTGTTATAGTAAATCATAATGCACTAGTATGTGCACTAATTGATATGAAATATGTTTGGATTTCAAACACAAATGTTTGTATAATACAAATGCTTGTATTAAA
Source organism: Archivesica marissinica (assembly GCA_014843695.1). NCBI lineage: Eukaryota > Metazoa > Mollusca > Bivalvia > Venerida > Vesicomyidae > Archivesica > Archivesica marissinica. Next base: position 31,902,326 of record CM026393.1, read on the forward strand.
CAAACGCTTGTATAAGACCAAATATGTATCAATTTGAGCATACGAATAATTATTGTGAATTCATCAAATGTATTCTTAGAATATAGGAAAAACCCGTGTCTATAATATATGTGCATAGGTAAAAAAATTAAAAAAATAAAGTTTGATTTTTCTCAGTTAATAAGCAGAATGTGGCAATGTAAATTTTACTTATACTTTAGTTCGTTTAGAAATAGAGTGTGTGTTTTTACGTTTATTTATCGTCGCTACCGGTTGCCCATATGAGCGACGCCTCCTGAAGAGATTAGTTATTTTAGATTTTGGAGGATAGTGCATGATACAGACAGAGACCCATTCCAGAATCTCCTCTGGTTCTTTTACGTGCACGGTGTAAAGCACCGACACGAGACCTCGGTTTAACGTCTCATCTGAAATACTGTTAATTTTATTAGGGTCAGACGGGGGATCGAACCTGCGATCCCTGGATTACCAGTCCAGCGTGTTACCATTGGACTACATATCCGTCTGTAAATTAGAAATAGAACAGACATATTATGTATATAAATTAACTACACACAAAACGTAGCGTAAAATGTTATAAACTTATACATTTGCAGTGGAGATATACTATTCTACACTGAACCATAGCAGAGGTTTATCATTGTTATATATGTATAATTATGTTACTACTATAATGAACCTCATGTGTTGTATTGATTGTAAGCCCTCATTTATTCATGTATGTCAATAAAAGAGATTTGACTTGACTGGATATGACTAACAGACGGATCTGTAGTTCAGTGGTAACACGCTGGACTGGTAATCCAGGGATCACAGGTTCGATCCCCCGTCTGACCCTAACAATATTAACAGTCTTCCAGATGGGACTCTAAACCGAGGTCTCGTGTCGATGCTTTACATCGTGCACGTAAAGGAACCAGAGGAGACCCTGGAATGGCTCTCTGTCTGTATCATTGCACTATCCTCCAACAATCTAAAATGACTTAATCTGTTCAGGAGGCGTCGCTCATATGGGCAACCGGTCATGGATAACACGATTTTTATGGTACAGATTTACCGTTTTATCTCACATGTGTACCAATGCATATTTATTTGTAGACTAATCTTAGTTAAATTAAACTCTAACGACAGAACCAAGTGTTTAGTATTGACTCCAATGACAAACAAACGCCAATTCAGGAGAGTTTCCCGTTACATGAAATCCTAATTTCAGTTTTGAAAGTTTGTAGACCACAAAAAACATTGTTTATTGATTCAATGTTAGTGTTCGAATGTATTCGGAAGAATTTGTAGTAGCAATACTTTTTTATACTTGCATACCACTGCAAGCTATCATCATTGATTGTCACGGGTTCGAGCCCGTCTCACACCGCATGGAACACCAAGTACTGGTTAAGCGCTGGAGCCTGTGTGTTGTTAGGTGAACTGCCATTCGCTCATAGTATGGACAACCTGCTTTAGAGATGTTAATTAAACTTTATTTTTAAAAACCGGAAACGTTGCCATTCCGCTACTCGCAAATCTCGACTTTCTGTAATTTATCGGATTGGGTCTTTTGTTTACTTTAATTTAGTACAATTTGTGTTTGATGTATACATCACACATTACACTATATGACGTTAGCAAAAAATGGGCCGAACCAAAAGTATTTTTAGAAGGTAATTGTGTGTGATTCAAACGTGGGTGTATGTTAATCGAATCAGTAGACTCAGATCATGTATGTGGTGTATACTATTTATACCAAGGCTGTATTTATAGTATGTTTATTTCAACATCAGGGAGGGAGTGGTTCGTGGAAAGGTATGAAACTATAATGACCTTGTTTTTGCAAACGTATTAATCTAACTACAAAAACAATCCACGCGATAACTAACTAACTAACAAATAAATAAATTCATTGTAGTTTAAAAGTCAGGGTCGGGAAACCTACCAGAATCACAGTTAGTTCATACAGATCTATCAAGATATGGACATTGCTGTTCCACTATCTGCTGACAAGTGACAAGTTAAGTGTGTAGTACAGTACAAAAGTTACACACGAAATGTGTAACCTCAACCCAGCAAATCAAATTCTGACAACTCCTGCTCATCAATGCATATCACTGTACCCATACTTGGAGATTATGTTTTTGTATTGTCTGTGTTGAGAATGTAGTGATCACTATTTAAGAAATAATAAGTATCAACCGTGGTATATCGCAGAATAACCCGAGTTTGAAGTTCGTATGCGTAGAAATATATCACGAAGGCCGGAGTGATCTATTTCTACGCATAAGAACGACAAACGAGGGTTATTCTGCGATATACCACGGTTGATACTTATTATTTCGATTCTAACACGACTTACTTCTAATAATTTTAGACGAGAATTTTCTTCAAACGCCGTGGTACTCCGCTGCATTTGGCTTTCGAAATTTCCTCCTGCATGAGGGGTGATGACGTTATTTTTTATGGAAAATATCAATCTAGTGCATAAATGAACAAAAGTTGTAACTGATCAATAATTTTATTTATTTTGTCAAATAAAACTGTACAGAATAGTAACTGAAACGTTACTTAACAGAAAAACAAGACGGACAAGAGATTATCTGATTCTAAACATAGCTCACTTCCGCGAATTCCCACGGTAGTATTTACAAACATCACGTGACTTTCATTCATAAAACTTTACACGCATTGTATAAATGGAATAGCCAAAACACGGTGCGCGTGCAGCATAGTTCAAGGTAGGTATATCGCAGAATAACCCGAGATAGATTTTACTCTATAAGTATGTATGTTATTAGCTGGGTCGTGTTAGAATTCATAATAGTTTTATTGATTGTAACGAATATGTTGTTACTCTTATATTAAGAAATTATTGATTAATTTACATTTATTTTGACATGGAAATATTACTTTTGACATGGGTTACATAAATAATATACACAACATACATTATCTGTGTATACCGATTCGAATAGCGTAAGAATAATTATATTAATATAAAAGTATATATACCAGGCTGTGACCACAAGGAATATATATATATACGAAGACAACATAGTCATTTTCACAGCAGTACAGAAATTTATTAAACAATCACATCGTTTTAACTGATTACTTTTATATTAATATATACTTACGCTATTTTAGTTAGTAATTCTCCAATAAGTTCTCGTTTTCAGTCAGGTTTGGGCTTTATCCTGGGGTGCAATTCTAGGGAAACTGGACAGTGGATTGAGCAAACTAGCACATTTCTTTGAAAAGTCACAGACTAACTATATTAAATATTGTAAAATGCATTATGTACATGTTTTCAGCATTAACTACGCCACTTACACTCTGTTGTTCGCAATTTATTTTATGGGGAAGGCCAATCACTAATGTTGTTAGAACTTGTGGCCAAACGCATTTGCTAAATTTCTATTTGTACAACGATTGTGATTGCTATATACATGTATATAGAGCAATACAATAGTATCAAACCGATGCGTTGTAGTTGCTAAACATAAATCAATCAATCTTGTAAAAATTGTATCAGGCCAAAACTATTTAATCGCCATGTTTGTTTGACGATCATGTGTGGAAATAATGGGTATTGACAGACACCATGTTAGTACATTAGTCGTAGGTACACTATTTGTTTTATATCGGCTATTTCTGTGGATTCTACTAAATTAAAATGCAATGTAAATATTTTATGTCACATAGACCGTTGTATTGCGACAGCAGTATTGTTAACGTAGTTTTGTGTAAGTACCTTGTGGAGGTAGCATTGTGGAAGTCATAGTGTGTAAGTACCTTGTGGAGGTAGCATTGTGGAAGTCATAGTGTGTAAGTACCTTGTGGAGGTAGCATTGTGGAAGTCATAGTGTGTAAGTACCTTGTGGAGGTAGCATTGTGGAAGTCATAGTGTGTAAGTACCTTGTGGAGTAGCATTGTGGAAGTCATAGTGTGGTAGTAGTGTTTAGAAGTACATTAGTAATTGTGAAGTAATATTTTTTGTGGAAGTAGTATTATGGAAGTAGTTTTGTATGAGTATTATGGAAGTAGTTTTGTATGAGTATTATGGAAGTAGTTTTGTATGAGTATTATGGAAGTAGTTTTGTAGGGGTATTATGGAAGTAGTTTTGTAGGGGTATTATGGAAGTAGTTTTGTAGGGGTATTATGGAAGTAGTTTAGTAGGAGTATTATGGAAGTAGTTTTGTAGGAGTATTATGGAAGTAGTTTTGTAGGGGTATTATGGAAGTAGTTTTGTAGGGGTATTATGGAAGTAGTTTTGTAAGGGTATTATGGAAGTGGTTTTGTAGGAATATTATGGAAGTGGTTTTGTAGGAGTATTATGGAAGTAGTATGGAAGTAGTTTTGTAGGAGTATTATGGAAGTAGTTTTATAGGTGTATGTCACAGAATGACACGAGGGCCAGCTTATCTCAGGGTCACGGATACCAGGATCAAGTGTATGCATAATGACTAAGTAGATTTACAATTTTTAATATACATCAAACACTTGCAACACAGACAATGGATGGTAAGAGACGTATGTTTGTCCGTAGTTTGGCTCTTCACAGATGATTGCTTCACTTCCGGTATAGAGCCCGGTCTTCGGCTGGCAATGCCGTTAATTTATGTCACAGTTCCGAGATCTAATCTCTACCGTTCCACACTCGGCTTTAACCTTAGGCTATAATACACCTATTTAAACATTGGCACGTATGGCCATCACAGTGCTATAATGCACACATTAAAAGCTTGGCAAGTATTGCCGTCACAGTGCTATAATGCACACTTTAAAGATTTACAATACACAAGATCATTAACTCCCTGCGTCCTAAGGACCCTGTCCACTGGCGGCGGACTCGATGCTGTACAGCTACCGCTAACCGCTGACACTCCAGTATATGGACGTCACCAGCTCACGCCGGCAAACTATCCCAGTCGGCTCGTGCCCCAGCTTGTTATCTTGATCGTTCCGAACAGGATCTACGCCCCTGAGCTACACCTCTCACGGCTCCTGGTTCAGGCATGAAGCGACTACAACAATAACAAATATAAAACCCTTGTGTTACGTCAATCTACTCGGCTCTTCTTACCACCTTATATTATAGCATTGTGGTACAACAACAAGACAATAGTTACCATAATGCTTAGACATAGATACACACACGTCTATGTAGAATCAATACACTTGGTGACCTTCACGGTCTAAATATACAACGACTCCGGACCCATCATGACCTCATATGGTATATCTATATATTTATACACAAACTTAGAACCACTCGATAACCTATTACTCCGCTCCTGCAATTTGAGCGTACATGACACCCCTTTCAATAACAGCTGATCACCACCCTGCCCCAGCCATATATTCAACAGTAGTTATTAGTTAAATATTATGTATGTAATTGAACAGTAGATATCCATCGTCGTAAATCACTAGAACGACATTGAATAACGATTTACTACAACATGTTTCTGGTAACATCTCGGACAGTTGCTTTAGACGACGTTCAGATAAAATAACCTAATGACAACTACGAACAATATAATATATATGTACATACCCACATCTGTCGCATGTACAATTCCACAACAGTCAAGTGTGATGTTCCGAAAGCAATGTCAGTGCACTGTACGGGACCGAATTTATATAGAGCCTTCACCTGAGTATACGCACGCTTTTTCCATGCATTTTATCAGCCGATATGAAACATACCATATTGACTGCGCGTTCTTATCAGGCCCTGGAGATTAATTTCACTGATAAAGGGAACAGTGATTTGAAAAGAATAAACCCAAATCTGCTAATACTAGTCGGATTTATATCAAATAAACGGGAATTTCCCTTATAAGTGATATATAATAATACACCACTGTCCTTTATCTGGTATAGATACATTCGTCCCAATTTATGATAAAATCACTGAATAAATGTTTCAATGGTACGGCAAAATGCTCTGATATCCATTGATAAAGAAGCCCCAACTACACATTAGTTAAAATGGTCACTTTCATTTTGTTACAGTGTATTATGGAAGTAGTTTTGTAGGGGTATTATGGAAGTAGTTTTGTAGGGGTATTATGGAAGTAGTTTTGTAGGAGTATTATGGAAGTATAGTTTTGTAGGAGTATTATGGAAGTAGTTTTGTAGGAGTATTATGGAAGTAGTTTTGTAGGTGTATTATGGAAGTATAGTTTTGTGGGAGTATTATGGAAGTATAGTTTTGTAGGAGTATTATGGAAGTAGTTTTGTAGGAGTATTATGGAAGTAGTTTTGTAGGAGTATTATGGAAGTAGTTTAGTAGGAGTATTATGGAAGTAGTTTTGTAGGAGTATTATGGAAGTAGTTTTGTAGGAGTATTATGGAAGTAGTTTTGTAGGAGTATTATGGAAGTAGTTTTGTAGGAGTATTATGGAAGTAGTTTTGTAGGAGTATTATGGAAGTAGTTTTGTAGGAGTATTATGGAAGTAGTTTTGTAGGAGTATTATGGAAGTAGTTTTGTAGGAGTATTATGTAAGTAGTTTTGTAGGAGTATTATGGAAGTAGTTTTGTAGGAGTATTATGGAAGTAGTTTAGTAGGAGTATTATGGAAGTAGTTTTGTAGGAGTATTATGGAAGTAGTTTTGTAGGAGTATTATGGAAGTAGTTTTGTAGGAGTATTATAGAAGTAGTTTTGTAGGAGTATTATGGAAGTAGTTTTGTAGGAGTATTATGGAAGTAGTTTTGTAGGAGTATTATGGAAGTAGTTTTGTGGGTTTTGGGTTTTGTGGGTTTTGGGTGTTTGTGGGTATTATGAAGTAGTTTTGTAGGAGTATTATGGAAGTAGTTTGAAGTAGTTTAGTAGGAGTATTATGGAAGTAGTTTTGTAGGAGTATTATGGAAGTAGTTTTGTAGGAGTATTATGGAAGTAGTTTTGTAGGAGTATTATAGAAGTAGTTTTGTAGGAGTATTATGGAAGTAGTTTTGTAGGAGTATTATGGAAGTAGTTTTGTAGGAGTATTATGGAAGTAGTTTTATAGGGGTATTATGGAAGTAGATTTGTAGGAGTATTATGGAAGTAGTTTTATAGAGGTATTATGGAAGTAGTTTTGTAGGTGTATTATGGAAGTAGTTTTGTAGGGGTATTATGGAAGTAGTTTTGTAGGGGTATTATGGAAGTAGTTTTGTAGGTGTATTATGGAAGTAGTTTTGTAGGGGTATTATAGAAGTAGATTTGTAGCGGTATTATGGAAGTAGTTTTGTAGGGGTATTATGGAAGTAGTTTTGTGGATGTTTATATTATGGAAACAGTACATGTTGAAGTAGTATTGTGGAAATAGTATTGTGGAAGGAATGAATATTTCATGAAATATATTTATATAAATGTAGATCTGGACAATGGTAGCGACAATGAAACAATATAGTAACCAGTGTCACGAGCTTCCGACAATATAGTAACCAGTGTCACGAGCTTCCGACAATATAGTAACCAGTATCACGAGCTTCCGACAATATAGTAACCAGTATCACGAGCTTCCGACAATATAGTAACCAGTATCACGAGCTTCCGACAATATAGTAACCAGTATCACGAGCTTCCGACAATATAGTAACCAGTATCACGAGCTTCCGACAATATAGTAACCAGTATCACGAGCTTCCGACAATATAGTAACCAGTATCACGAGCTTCCGACAATATAGTAACCAGTATCACGAGCTTCCGACAATATAGTAACCAGTATCACGAGCTTCCGACAATATAGTAACCAGTATCACGAGCTTCCGACAATATAGTAACCAGTATCACGAGCTTCCGACAATATAGTAACCAGTATCACGAGCTTCCGACAATATAGTAACCAGTATCACGAGCTTCCGACAATATAGTAACCAGTGTCACGAGCTTCCGACAATATAGTAACCAGTGTCACGAGCTTCCGACAATATAGTAACCAGTATCACGAGCTTCCGACAATATAGTAACCAGTATCACGAGCTTCCGACAATATAGTAACCAGTATCACGAGCTTCCGACAATATAGTAACCAGTATCACGAGCTTCCGACAATATAGTAACCAGT